>OX596074.1:108236348-109436348 GCA_951394005.1 Protophormia terraenovae
AATGCTAATCACAATTTTAATTTTGCTCATATTTGCTTACATCAGTAGCTCTGTTGTATGGTTTAATCAATTTTACTATGTCGTAAAGATTTTTTAATAGATTTTTTATTGCTTTCAAAAATTAAGTTTAAACGTATTTTCAAAATAAATTTCAAATAGTACTTTTTAACCCTCAGAGTACTAAAATTAAAATGTTTGATAATTATATATTTTTTATTTAATGCGAAACTGAAATAATATAATTTATATTTTTAAAACGAAGGATTAAATACAATACCAAATCATAAAATTATTTTATTGAGATAAAATATTATAGTTAAAAAAAAAAAAAAAAAAAAACTTAAAGAGAAAATATATTTTCTTTTAAACATTTTATTTTTAATTTGAATTGTGGAACATCCAGCAAATCGTTGACAGTATCAAATGACTTGAGAGAGTATTTTTAAAAAGAAAAGTACTATAGTATCAACTTTTCCATCCTTGAACGTGCAATTATAATCAGTGTTACTAGGACTTGAGAAAAAAAAAGCTAAATTAGACTTTAAAAAAAGGTCAAAAAAGGCTAAATGTCCCAAAAAATAATGCCAGAAAAAAGCTAATATATTGTTTTATTAAATTATTTCTTAAAGATATTTTAGAGAATTTATAAATATAACCTAAATAGTATCTATGGGTAATAAAGTTTGTTAAAAAATAATCATAATGGTTTTGTTGAACGATGCGCCGCAGTCGAAATTTTTCGCTAAATATAAATAATTTCGTTTTTTTCTTGCGAATTAATATACAAAATGCTTAAATATATGATTCTGTTAATATAAATTTAATAAGCTTTTAGCCTTTTTAAGGCTATATTAAAAATTAAAAAAGTTAGAAAAAAATCTAGAAGCTAAATAAAAAGGCTAGATTTAGCCTTAAAAAGGCTAAACTGGAAACACTGATTATAATTGTTGACTTTTTTTTATGATAATGACAACTTAAAGTAAAATTCCTATTCTAATTCGTGCTTAATATACAGCAGCAATTCTTTCTAACAGTGAGATAAAAACATATAGCTTTATTAGGTCTTAACCCTAAAAGGTTACACTTTTTTTCAAGTTGAAGTTTCGAAATAATTACTTTGTATTTATATGAATGAAAAAAGCAAATAAATATTTTTTCTCAGTCATAAACATCCTTAAAAAATCTACGAAGTATAACCTTTCAGGGTTAAAATGAAATCATGATGCTCAATTTATATAAAGTATAATGTTGCTAAAAACATTCGAGGCTTCTTTTCTAATCAATAAAAAAAAAAGAAAAACGCTGTGAAAGTTTGTTAACATTTTTTTTTTTATTTAATCCCCCCTTCTTTGAAAAACACTTCACTTTATTTTAAAGAATTTTTGGAACAAACATGCCATAGAAAAAGTCTTAAAAAAGTAACAATTTATTTAAGACTAAACGTTATGATTATACTAGTGACTCGGTCATATTCTGTTAATATAGTTACAAAACATGCTTAACATTTAAAAATTGTGGCATTTCTTGTCAATTGAAAATAAAAATTAAAAATTAAATATTTTGTAAAAAAAAATTAAAAGGTTTAGAAAATAATGGATAATTTGTAAAAAATTCTACAAAATCCTATGAAAATCTACAGAAAATATGGGTAAGAATTTGATATACATATATGCTTTATCACTCCTTGGTCCTGAAAGGTTTCAAATTTGTAAGAATGCATTGTTTCTTCCACAACCAAATTTTTTATATTTTCAATTAAAATAATTTACTATGATAGTTACAACTTTTATGACTGTATACATACCAGGTCTTAATTTTGTATAGAATTTTAAGACACAATTTGTGTGTGACTATAGAAAATATTATTTTAAATCATTTTGGTAATAAATATACATTTTTTAATCTTAATAAAATTTAGAGAGTAATTAATATTTTGAAATATAAATTTTTAAAATATATTAAAAATTACCCTTATTTTAAAATTAAGATAATAAGCTTTGTAGAACCAAAAAATCTTTAGGCGATTTTCTATTAAGCGTTTAAATAATATTATCAGTTTAAACTTTAAACTTAAACATTTTAAATTTAGATAACTGACCGTATAAAGAATAAAAGGCCAAAGGCTTTAATCAAATAAGCTTCATTAGATAAAAAAGCTTTTGAAAGCTTTTTTCTTTTATATGCATAAGCTATGGCATAAAAAGCTCTAAGTTTCTTTTAACTTTTAATTTTTAGCAGTTAGTCCCGTTTCTATCAGTCTATTCTATTGCGTATATTTTTAGTTAATTTTATCATTTAAACATTCTTTTAAAATTAGTGCATTTTATTGGGTGGGGTTTAAATGTGAATTAAGTATTTAAGGAGTTTAAAAATATTTTCAGGACTTTTTTGAATAGGACAGAGAAATACAGTAGTTTAATTAGCCATTAGTACTCAAGATCAGACAGTTTTATACTGATAAAAAAATAGTTCACAATATTCAAATTAAACCAATATGTTTTTACTATATTTATGACATTCAAAATTATATAGAAATCGTTTTAGATTGTTATAGATATAAACCTAAATACACTAAACTTTTTCATAAGCAGTTTTCCAAAATAATTTTAAAATAAATCAAGAAAATAAGTTTTTTCATTTATTACACAGAAAGATTTATCAAAAATTTTAATTATTTCAATAAATTTGTTTAATTAATTAATATTTAGTTTAATTAAAAATTGAAGCATTCTTCATATTTTAAATTATATTTTTAATTGTATTAATTTTGGGTAATTAAAAATAATAGTCTCATTTTAATGTCTGATGATTTGAATTTTTTTTATTTTTTTTTTGTTAGGATGAACTTTAATTAATAAAATAATTGAAAATGTAGGTTTTGTAATTTAAACAGTTAGATTTTTAGATTTTAATATATTCCAATACTTATTTTTTGAGTAATAGATATGTACATATATACAATTAAAAAAATAATTGAAGCCATTTTTGTTGAAAATATTAGCATAGAAAAATTTAAATTTTTAATTTTCTTACCAAAAATAAAAAAAAAAAATTATTGGCTTTCAATTAATTTTTATTTTTTTTTTTATTGTATTAATTAATAAAGTATATGTAATATACAACATTTTTAAATTTGACATATACTGGAACAGAGCTCTTATAAAAATGTATGACAATAATTCGATTTTACACTGAAATAATTTCTTTTCTCATCCAATCAAAAGCAGAACTGAAAAAAAAAAGTCATGATTTTAGTATTGTGTAATGATTGGAAGGAAGTATTTGGAGCTGAAAATGATTTGCAGTTCTTTTCTAAACCGTGGTTGTCATTGGTAGGATTTTCTTTTTTTTAAATTCTTGTTCATTGCTCTTTAAGTTTTTCTCTTAATAATATGTTTATAAAATCTTTTAACATTTTTTTTTTTAATTTGTGAAATTTTAAGTTCAATTATTAAACTTTTCTCCTGTTATTTTCACTTTTGTGGAAGTAATTATTAATAACATAAAAAAATAAAAAAAATAAAAAAACAAAATATGCACTTAGTTCTACTTTTAAAGTGAACATTTGAAAGCACTTGCTCATTTACTGGGTATGTTATTATATTATTTTTATTCCTGAATTTTTAAAATTAAATAAACATTGTTATATTGGAATAAACTTTTTGTATTTGTTTTTTAAATTTTTTAAACAAATTGAATACGATTACTAACTTTTCCATGCCATTGTATCAATAAACAACTTTTATTTCAAGGAATTTTAAGCTAATTAAAATTTCATGCACATAACCAAATAGTTGCTATTGTTAATTCTTTGATTGACAACAAATCAGATTAAACCAAACGAAATTTTCCCAGTTTTTTTCAATAATATAAAACATCTTAAAAATTCCCCACAAATGACTTATGTAAATGACAGCAAACCAAAAAAAAAAAAATTCACATTTTAAAAGCAACAATATCACAAAACAAAATTTCCCAAAAATTTCATCATTCTCAATTTCACCAAAAATTAAAAATTCCCAAACAAAATCAATTCACAACAAACGTAGGACATAAAATTTCCCATAAGCACTTGTATGCAAATTTTTTCAAAAACGACACTCAAGTCTTAAACTAAAACAAACACTTAAGCTGTTTATAGGCAGCTATAAAAACCGACACACACGTACACCACCACCACCTATTTTTATAACCAAAGGTAGATATAAAAACTCATTATGAACAATGCCAGGGATTTCCATAAGTTTTTCACAATTAAACCAAAAACAATAACAACAATACAAAAGACAGACATACAGACGGACGGACAGACAGACAAAGGGATAAAGCAACAACTAGTAAAAAGGAGGAGAGAACTCATTATATTAGGTTTTAAATGAGTTCTCCTACCTACATGCTAATGTTATAGTTGCAATGACCTTGAAAATTTTCTACTTGACTACTTTACATAATTCCCAAGCAACTAAATTTCTTAAGAAAAAAAAAATACAAAGTAAAAATAAGGAAGGAATAAAGAAAAAAATTATAAACTAAAATAAATATTAAAAATATATAAAAATATTAAAGTGAATTTTAATAAACATACTCACATATATACATACATATAAAGTAAATCATATGTGTTCATATAAATATATAAGTGTGTGTGGAAAAGTACCTGTTAAAATAGGATTTCTTGATCAGGAAAACAGATTTAAAATTTTGGCAAAATTTTTAGAAAGGTTTTAAGGTTTTAAAATAACAAAACTTATGATTTTATTTCAGTTTAGCACAAGTGTTGAGAAGAAAATATTTATTTTAGTTTTAATAGAAAATTAAAGGTTTTATGAGTGTATGAGTAAGTGTGTATAGAGGTGTTGATTTTCTTTTTGTTTTTAACAAATTGGCTTTTGTAGTTGGTTATAGGCGCCAGCTATAAATTGTCAAAGAGCCGGAATAAAAGAATAACAATTTTAAAAGAGCATTAAATTTAAAGGTGTGTCTCTTAATAGTCTAGAGACGATCGTAGTTGAGCTGACATTTTTAAGTAGATCAGTTTAAATTAGAAAGAAAAGAAAACCTTTAAGCGGATTAGCCTTAGTGGCGCTAAAAGAAAAAAAAAATCATAAATAAATTTTATTATTCTTTTAAGTAAAACTAATCAATCTTTTCTCTCTCTCTTTCTCCTTTTAGATAGTAAAATCGACGATCGGTTTCCGCACCATCATCGGTTTCGTTTATATTTCGATATAAAAAGTATACCCGCCGAGGAAAAACTTAAAGCGGCTGAATTGCAATTAACACGTGACGCCATTAGTCATGCCACCTTAAATCCCCGCCTGGCAAATCGTACACGCTATCAAGTACTCGTCTATGATATAACACGAGTGGGCGTGAGAGGTAAACGTGAGCCCAGCTATTTATTGTTGGATAATAAAACGATACGTCTAAATAGTACAGAGACAGTGAGTTTAGATGTACAACCTGCTGTTGATCGGTGGCTGGCTTCACCGAAAAAGAATTTCGGTCTCTTAATTGAGGTGAGGACATCACGTTCCCTCAAACCAGCGCCCCATCATCATGTACGTTTACGCCGCAGTGCGGATGAAGAGCATGAACATTGGCAGCGCAAACAACCCCTGCTATTTACCTACACCGACGATGGCCGTCACAAATCACGCTCAATACGTGATGTTAGCACACGTTCAAAACGGGCGGGTGGTCATCATCGTAGAACTCATAGGCGTAAGAATAATGAAGAGATTTGTCGACGCCACTCGTTATATGTGGATTTTGCCGATGTAGGTTGGAGTGATTGGATTGTGGCACCGCCCGGCTATGATGCCTTCTATTGTCATGGCCGTTGTCCGTTTCCCATAGCGGAACATTTAAATTCCACCAATCATGCGGTGGTGCAAACCTTAGTCAATAGTATCAATCCAGGAAAGGTGCCAAAGGCCTGCTGTGTACCCACACAGCTAGAGGGTATATCAATGCTCTATCTCAATGATCACAGTACCGTAGTGCTTAAGAACTATCAGGATATGACTGTGGTGGGCTGTGGCTGTCGGTAAAAACAACAACAATTTTTGGCCTACACCAGCCACAAACGGTTTAAATTACTACTATTACTAGCAGCAACAACAAACAAATGAAATTGAAGCCAAATACCCGAAAAAAAAAAATAATAATAAACTTCAGCCACTCTTAACTTACAACTCTTAGAAAAATAAAATGTCTCTTATGTTTTAAGTAAGAGAAATATATAAAACTTAAGCTAAGAGTTTTGGAAGTTGTGGAAATTTTGTTTTATGGTTTCAAAACAATAAAATGTCGTGATATTTAAGCGTGAATGTTCAGCAAACATCCTACATGCATCAGTCAATCAGTCAATCAGCCAGTCAGTCAATCAAACGATCGTTGGCCCAGTTAAGCAGATGGCTTATATGATGGCTAAGAGAGTGAGTGTATAAAAAAGTGCACTTTAAATGCCGCTGTTATAAAATGCCTTAGTGTATGATGAATATATAATAAAATAAATGTATAGGCCTTTCTCTGTTTCTCTCAATCGCTCTCCTTCACTGTTTGTATAACGCTTTAATAAGTTTTAATTATTTTATTATTTCTATATATAATTTTTCTCATTACAATGTATTTTTTGTTTATAATAATTATTTTTTATTTGTTTATAAAATAATGTAATTTTAAACAGAAAACAAACGCAATCTAAGTGGACTGAATAATTGAATTTTTTTCTCTTTGTAAGTGTAAATACTAGTTGTAAAACAAAAGAAAAAAACAAAAACAAAAATTATAACTTAAACTAAATAGAGTTGCGGAGTTTTAGCTATAAAAAAAACCAACAACAAAAAAATAAAAATATAAACTAAATAGTCACTAAATAAATTAAATTAAAAATCATAATAAAATAAATTGTATAAAATTATAAAAGAAAAAATAAACCATAAAACTAACCATTTTGACAGCTAGGCTGTCAAAAATAGGTCTAGTTTTTAGGTCACGCCCCCAGCTTAGCCTACTTTTTTCTTTCCCTCCCTCTGTCACTCTCTTTATTTTAGCATAAATACCTTCAAAACGCTAGTACGTTGTTCTATTAAATAAATTTCTCATAGTGCCATTTTGTTATTTTTCTCTCTTTTACCATAAACACCACAATCAATATACTCACACTTTATAATCTCTTAATAATATTCTCACAGACACTCTTTTTCTTTTTTATTTTTCCTAAAGATACTCTTAATTTTTGTGTATAGCATTAAAGAAAATTAAACATAAAATTTATGTAAATTTCAAATTAAGAAAAGAATTAAAAATTTAAATTATAAATTATAATATTTTATTATAATTTTATAACTTTAGAAGTATAACTCGCAAATTTCCACATAAAAAGAATCATATAATTTTTTGTATGTATTTATTTAAAAAGAAAACCAGAATAACAACACGAAATTATTATTGTATTTAAAATTTTTGTTTAATTAAATAATTATTATAAAATAATTTTAATAATAAATCAAATATTATTTTTGTTTGTTTAGCGAATACATCCTTACATTTAAGGATTCTATTATATATATAAAATAATAATAAAAAAAAAAATTTTAAAAAGAAATAAAAAATATTAATAATTAATTATAATTTAAGTATAAAATATTTTTAAATTTTAAAATAATTTTTTTATGTTTTATAAATTTATTTTATTTTGTGTATCTCTTAATTTAAACAAAAAAATTTACTAAATAAGTTAAATTAAAAAAAGGAAATTATTGAAGAAATTATTTTGTAGCCATATTTGTTTAAACTCTCTTCTCTCCTTTCTTTAATCCCTTTGCTCTTTATATAATAATGTAAATTTTTTTACTCCCTTTTAATATTTTAATATTTAGTTTCCCCAATTGTGTATAATTTTCTATACCTCTCTCTCTCTCTCTCTCTCAAACTCCTGTATTGTAATTTTAAGTATATTTTTTAAGTTTTTCTCTTTATTTCTTTGAAAAAAATTCTTTGCAATTCTTTTTGTATAATGTATAATTTTTTTATTATTTATTTATAAAACAAACAAAAAATGAAAAGAAAATAAATTTTTTTTATTTTATAAAATTAAAAACGAAAAATGATGATAATTTTAAAGAAAAAAATAAAACAAAAAATAAAACTAAATTGAAAAAAAAAGTTAAAATAAAAAGAAAAAATTTTATATAAAAAAAATAATTGTGAAAGTTTTTAATTGATATTGGGTTACAATGGAGAAATGGTTTGATAAAAGTAAGTGTAATATAATTAGCAATATGCCAAAATTGACTTTTTGCGAAAAAGAACTTTTTTATTGTTGAAAATGTTTTTTTAGGGCTTCAGCAGCAATTTTTGTTCTGAGACTTTTTCATAATTCCGTTATTTACAAAATTGCCGTTGTTTTTAGGTTATTGAAGAAAATCACAATTTTGACCTTCAAATTTCCACACGCCCATTTTCAAATTTCGGACCACGACCATTTTTGGTTTCCGAGTTTATATCGACCCCCAATTTATACGTACAAATTTTCGTTGTCGTACGTGCTTTTATTGAAGAAATATCTGCAGAAAAGTATTTAACGGACACCCTGTGTTTCTAGTTTTTAGCCCATAACCTTTTTTTTGTTTATTAACCGATTTTGTCCATTTTCAATACCAAACAAACCTTATATAAGATAAATATTTGTACCAAATTTCGTCACCCTACGTTGCCCCGTTCGAGCTCTATCCTGCTTTCAACAGACAGACGGACGGACATAGCTAGATCGACTCAGAATCGAACCAGGACCCATTTATCCATGAAGTATTTGTACAAAATTTCTTTGACCTTTCACCTTATATGGGAGGTGGACGGACCATGCCAATTTTTTGTTTCCAAGTTTATATCGACCCATGAAAATGTTGTTATAGTGCATACTTTTATTTAAGAGAGATATAGATACACCCTGTGGTTCTAGTATTTTGCTTATAACTTCTTTGTTATAAGCAAAATACTAAAATATTTACCTTATATAAGGTAAATATTTTGGCCAAATTTCGTCGCCCTTTGTTGTGCAGTTTGAGCCCTATCCTGGTTTCAACAGACGGACATAGCTAGATCGACTGAGAATCTAACCAGGACCCAAAAAACATATACTTTATGGGGTTTAAAATTAAAATTAGTGTCTATGATCTTCATTACTAATGTATAATTTATTTTAGTATTATAAACTCACGTGTTTTTAAATATGCACTCTATTTTTTAAATGAATGAGTAAAATTTGTCGAAAATAGACTTTATTGTTTTTTATACGGCACAAATTGGACTGAATATTATGCCTTGAAACTCAACATAGTTGTTGATGACAACAATATCTAAAATTCAGCGGTGGTGCTTGAAGATTGCATTCCTACTTCAAAAGTTATATATGAATGAAGGTGAAAAAAACGCATTTTTTAAATTTTTAATTTTTTTTTTTTTACATTTTCCAAAATTTCTCGTAAACGAAAAATGTGATCGTCACGCACCACCGCAGAATTTTAGACTTTGAAATCATTAATAATTATGTTGAATGGCAAGACATAATCTTCAGCCCATTTTGTGCCGTGTTAAATGTTAGCAGTAGTATTTTCTTCCTTCCATGTTTTGTTGTTGCCATTTTGTTTTTCTCAGTGTATTGTTGCAACAATATACGAAAATGGAAGATTACTACCCAGACTAACTATCCAACTAATAAAAACGTTGAATTTGTAGCTGTTAACATAAATAATGCGTTAAATTCATAAAAAGTTGAAAAATCAAAATTTTAAAGGCCACCCCATATTTCTGTTTCAGGACAATTGAGGGACACCCTAATTAGATATTAAGGTAGCTGACTCTACCCCCGAAGCATTAAAAATCAATCGGCATTCATAGCTTGAAAATGAAAAAGTACTTTTTTTGGCATATCTATATATATAAAAATTAATGTGTGTTTGTTTGTATGTATGTATGTATGTATGTATGTATGTATGTATGTATGTATGTATGTATGTATGTATGTATGTATGTATGTATGTATGTATGTATGTATGTATGTATGTATGTATGTATGTATGTATGTATGTATGTATGTATGTATGTATGTATGTATGTATGTATGTATGTATGTATGTATGTATGTATGTATGTATGTATGTATGTATGTATGTATGTATGTATGTATGTATGTATGTATTTATGTATGTATTTATGTATGTATGTATGTTAAATTTTAAATTTTGTACAACTAGCAATAGCTTCAATATAATAAATTAGCGGATTATGAGGGTATGGTTCCTCCCATAAAAATTAAATACAAAAATTAGTATATCTGGGAAACTATTAGAGCTTGAATTTTAAAATTTTGCACGGGAAACATCTATCTATCTAATTTTTAAGAAAATGTTATATTTTAATTACGAAATAAATATATTTTTCTAATCCTTTAATTACTATGTATTTCATTAGCTAGTTACTAAATATAATAAAGAAAATAAAAATTAAATTAAAGAATTAATTGCTTATTTGCTGAAAAAATCTAAATATATTTAATGAATTTTTAAGTCCTTAAAAACAATTCATTTTAAAGTGATATTATGAACATGCCAGTTGGAATTTTTTTTTAGACGTCTTATAAGACAATTTCATGACGGTTCAGAATCATTGCTTACTTTGACATTTGTGCCCATACAAAATACATCATGACAACTACTGACATATTCATATACATATTTTGTCAAATTTCTTCAAGACTTCATTAGCATGTTGTCAATAGTGATGACAATTTTGTGACATGTATCTTAGTGATGTCTATATGATTATTGCATTTAAAAATTCAATATATGGTCAGTAATGCTTTTTTTTTTTTTTTTGTCACTGCTGCTGACATCTCTATAAGACATTTTGACGAATAGAATTAAAAATATCAGCATTCAGACATACATCTATTTTTATACGATAGTAATCTGTAGAGTTATGTATTCATCCCAAATAAATGTCAGCACCTAATGTCTTTTACAATATAAGTCACTTATGAAACTGTCTTCAAAACACAATTTCCAACTAGTGTTTCGAAATATTGATTTTTTAATGAGTATTATTTTATTCAATTTACTCAATAAATTTTCCTAAATAAAACAAGAAAAACTTGTTTTAAAATCAAGAAATTAAAAAACTCCCACTTTTTTGTACAAAAATATTTTTTAATCAAATTATTAACTGACTTTATATTTGAATTTAATTATATTATTTATTATTAATATAATTTGTTTTTCTAATTGGTTTAATTTTTTTTAATAAATTGACAGCTCTTAATAATATATAAAGAAAAAATTAAAATTTGTCTATAAAAAGATAGATATGAAATAAATTTATTTAATAAAAAAGCAGTAATAATAAAATCAATTACTCTGGTTATTAATATTATCATTTTGATGATTGGAGCAAAATCAATTAAAAATTAATTAATATAAGCAATTTCCTAATTGAAGTCCATTTTTACTTTTTTCTGTGTAAGGAGTGCGATCGAAAAAATCTTAACATACGTATTGCCTCATAACTTTTTTCCGAAGCAATTTTTAAAATTTTTTCTGTGCACCTTAAAGTATACCGTTCGACTCAGAATCACTTTCTGAGTCGATTTAACGATGTCCGTCCGTCCTTCCGTCCGTCCTTCCGTCCGTCAGTCTGGCACAAATCTGTTTGCCAAATTTCATGAAGATCGGTCCATAACTGACCATAGCTCCCATATAAACTCCTCTCCCGAAAATCACTTTCACGTACATAAATCCCATACAAATGTTAGTTTATGCAATATTTAACACAAGTAAGTTGTATATAAGTAAAAACAAAATTATGTGGATCGAAATGGTGTAGGGTATTATATAGTCGGTATTGACCGACTATATCTTCTCTCGTTTTAATTTGTATTTAAGATACACAATATACAATAATTTTTGATTTAGGACAATAAATAGAATTTTGGTAATTTTTTTTATACATTTTTATATTAAACCTCCATAATATTGACGCCATTCGGTAAAAGTCTTTCACGCAAACAGATTTGTGTTCAACTAGAGCCAAGAAATATTGGTACTAAATATCGTTGATGTGCCATTAACAAATTTTCCACATTTTTTGAACACCAAATGTAAACGAGTTTGAGGAATTTCCCATATATTCTATTTTCGACCAATTTTATATTATTTTTTGCAGTTTATTAAAAAACAAAATTTTGAATATAGAAAATTTGAAGTCCGTATCTTCATTGAGTCAGAAAATAAACGATTTTGGATTTGCAAGTTCGCAAAAATTAACAAAGAGATGGACGGAAGGACGGACATTAAAAATTTTTTAGAATACCAAAATTATATTATTTTTTTAGAATTCTAAAAATGCATGGTTTCCTAACTATTAAATTTAAAAGATAGAACGTTTATATTTATGATAAAATAATGAAAATTTGCATTTTTGACATTAAAGAATTTTTATGATTTTTTTCTAAACTAGTATAGGGTCTCAAATGAAAATTTCGCAAGTTAAACAATTTATAATTTATAACCTTGACATGTATGGTGAAGGATATAAAAAGCAAATTCATGTTTTAATAAAACCACAACAAAAGTCCTTACAGCTGCTATAAAAACAATTATAGTTTTCTTTATATTTTATTTAATAAAACATATTTAAATAATTCTTTGTTTCTTATGTTATTCTTAGAGATATTTTTATTATTTTTATAAAAACAATAAATAATACATCATCAATATTCATAAATAAAAGAAATAATAAGAAAAAAATCTTAACCATAAAAGGAAAAAAAATATATAACAAATCATGGCATCTTAACAACAATCAGTTCATTCATTAAATTATTTATTCATTCATCTCCATCCAACTAAACAACTAACCAAACATCCATCCATTTGTTGAACCATTTATCGATCAAACGATCGATCGTGTTTTTCTGTTTTTTTTTTAGCTTACAATTGATCGATTCATAACTCTTTTGTATTGTTATTGTTTTTAGACGTTCATTCACATCACATCGCTGCACTTGAGAAGTTAAAGTTGACTTGACTTTACAACTCATTGATTCGTTCACCTGTTGTTGTGGTTCATGTGTCCAATTGTATCCTCATCATTTTTATTCTTTTATTATATTTTTTATATTTTCATCTTTGTTTTCTTTTTTTGGCTTAAAATGCTACTTAAGCAGCAATTATTGTTACTTTGTAAAGCTATTGTTACACTTTTTTTCATTCTGTGGCTGTTATAATTCTTATTGTTTGAGAGGAAGGAAAAAAAAACAACATTCATATAACAAAGTGTATGATATTGACAGACAGACTTTGGTGCTGTTGATAATGACGTTGATATTTATTTTCATAAGGATGTTTAATTGTTCATTTAACAAAAGAAAAAATGTTTTAAAATCTATATTGTGGGTTTCTTGTATTGTTGTTATTACTCTTTTGGCTGCTATATACATCTTTTATCATTTACACCGCTCCAATTAGGCTGTCAAAATTGCATTTGTTGTATTGAAATCTTTAAAACTCAATTCGTTTTCGTTTTAATCCAAAAAAAAAAAAAAAGGAACAAGAAAATCACTGATATGTATATCAGTTGATCAAAAATTTTAAATACCGCTTTTTGTTTTCATATTTATTTTATTTTTCTTTATTAAAAGCCATGAATTTTTTGGTTAATTTTTTTTTTTCAGAAAATGCAAGTCATTTTCCTTTTATGATGGGAATTTTTGTTTTTCCAAATATGAATGAATTTATTTATTTTTTGTTGATTTTGTTATGGGAACGAAATACCAAATACGTTTATTATTTAAGTAGATTTATTAATTGATGGAAATGTATTTGTTACGCCACTTTAAAAAGAGGTTTCAAATGCACAGGTTATTATAGATAATATTAGGAAATAATATTTATTTAAATTTTATAAATTCAATGTCCCTTATTTCTTTTAATTTCCCCTACAAAATTATCTCTCTCAAACCAAATGACTCATCAACCAAAACCCATTTTTAAAATATTTTTCAGTAAAATAAATTTCTTTAAATTAAAAACTAAATTTCTTATAATCATTAAAAAACGAACAAATAACAAGCAGCACGACAAATGTCTCTTATCAATTAAAGGTCAAAAAGGAATGTTGCAGCACAAATTACAAACGTAATAATAACAATACAAACTATGCGTTTGGTACTACCAAAAAATATTATAAAAAACCAACAGAAACACACATAAAATGTATTAAAAAGATTCTTAAAAAAAAAACGAAGACAATTAGCAACAGGGCAACATAAAGTGCTGATAAGAAGCCACACACAGCACGGGACAGAAAATGGAAATGAAAGCAATTCACAGAAGACAAAAAAACATTATGTGAAACAACACTATAAAATGAAAATGTTTGAGATTTTTGTATTGGAATTTGTTTTCATAAATAAAATTATAACTTAAGTTATATATAATAAATATAAATAACAACAGGTCCCTGAGATTTAGACAATAAGGATGTGGGGTAGAAGATAAAAAATGTTCAACTATTTATTTTTTACCAAAAAAAAAAAAAAAATTAATTTAATGATATTTGGTGAACAAAAATGTTAATAAAATGTTATTTTTTAAGGAAAATATCTCTCAAGTAAATATCATATTCGATGTTATTTTCTATGGCAAATATCAGTTGCGATGTTATTTTGTAAGAAAAATATCAGATACGATTTTGTTTTCTATCAAATGCGATGTTTACTATAACGAAAATATTATTATTATTATTTTTTTTTTTTTTGAAGAACATTTATGATTTGGTAAGAAAAATTTTAAGCGATATTATTTTCTATGGCAAATATCAGATGCGACGTTATTTTGTAAAGAATTTTTCATATGCCATGTTATTTTCTAACGCCAATATCAGATGCTATGTTATTTTATGAAGAAAATATCAGATTCGATGTTATTTTTTAAGGCAAATATCACATACGACGTTATTTTGTAAAGAAAATATCAAATGCGATGTTATTTTCTTAGAAAGTAATCAGATGCGATGTTATTTTATAAGGAAATTATAAGATTCGATGTTATTTTCTAAGAAAAATATTAGATGCGATATTTTTTCTATAGAAAATATTATTTTTTATAAAAACATTAATGATTTATAATGAAAAATGATGATGCGATATTATTTTATAAGGAAAGTATCAGATTCGATGTTATTTTTTTAAAAAAAATATCACATGCAATGTTTTTTTCTGAGAAAAATATCATACTTCTAAATAAAATATCGATGCCATATTATTTTCCAAGAAGAAGACTCGATGGGATGTTATTTTATTTAAAAACAATTTGATGCAATGTTTTATTTTTCGATAAGTTTTAAATCAATGGTCTTATCTACAAAAAATTTTGAATACGATGTTGCTTTTTATAGTAAAAAAGACTGAAATCATTTTGCTGCAATGTTAATATCTGTGAAAAAATTCGATGCTATGTCTTTTCTATATAAGAATATTGCTGCGATATTATTTGCGAAAAAAAATTGATGCTATATTATTTTCTAAAAGAAAAATTCGATGCGATGTTTTCTTCTCGAACAAAGAATCAATGAGATTTAATGTTTTTAAGAAATATTCATTGCGATATTTCCTCTTTAGAACATTTTTGATTCAATATTATTTTCTGTGGAAAATTCACAATGCGATGTTGCTTTTTATAAAAAAAAAAAAAAAATAAAAAATCGATATTCGAACTAGTTTTCTATGAAAAAGATTCATTGGGATATTTTTTTTTTTTTTGTAATATGAACTATGCGATGTTTTTTATTTAAAAAATTTGCAATTCTATGCTATTAACTATAAAAAATTTCAATGCGATGTTATTTTAGTAAGTAAATGTTTAATGATGTTTTTCCCTTAGACAATTTTTAATGCGATGTTATTTTCTATGAACAAATTTTTAAACTATATTAATTACTATAAAAAATTTTTAAAACTATGTTTTTTTTATAAAACAAATTTGATGTGATGTTGTTTTCTTAAAGAAATTTTCGATGTGATGTTATTTTCTATACCAAATTTTTGGTACGATATTAATTTCCATAGAAAATTTTCAATTCAATATTATTTTTATTTAACAAATTTGTGGCAATGTTTTTCTCTTTTGGAAATTTTTGATGCGATGTTTTCTTTTCTGAGAAAATTTTTAAAACGATATTAATTTCCATAGAAAATTTTCAATGCGATGTTATTTTTGTATAACAAATTAATTGAGATCTTGTTTATTTTAGAAAATTTTCGATGCGTTATTTTCTATAGAAACATTTTTATACAATATTTATATCTATAAAAAATTGTCAATGCGATATTATTTTTATAGAACAAATTTAATGGTATGAAGTTTTCTTTAGAAATTGTTCATTACGATGATATTTTCTATGCAAAAATTCTTGTACGATATCAATTTCTATAGATAGTTTTTGATGAGATATTTTTTTAATATAAATTTTTCGATGCGATGTAATTTTCAAAAAAAAAAAAAATAAATTTTGTTGCGGTATTATTTTCTACAAAAAATTTATCGATGCGACGTTTATTTCTGTAGAAATTTTTCGATTTTTTTTTATGTGAAATTATTTTTAAGGAAATGTTTGTAAGGTGATGTAAATTCTTAGCAGCTTTATATTTAAAAAAAATTTTGATGCTATGTTTTTTTTTTTTTTAGTTTTGGATTTAATGTTATTTTATACATAAAATTGTCAATGCGATGTAATTTTCATAAGAAATTTTTCGATGCCATATTATTTTCTTTATAAAATATTGCTATGAGTTTTTCTTCAGAAAATTCGATGTTATTTCGTGTAGACAATTTTCGAAGCGATGTTGTTTTCCATAGATTTTTTTTTTTTTTTTTTTAATTTTTATTAATTATATTATATAAGCGATATTATTTTTATAGAAAAATTTCAATGAAGTTTTATTTGCTATATAAAATTATCGATGCGATGTTTTAATATATGAAGTTTTTGGTGCAATTTTATCTTCTTTAAAGATTTCTCATATTGATGCACTTTGTCAGAAAGTTTTCAATGCAATGTTTTTTTTTTATGGGTAATTTTAAATGCGATATTTTCCATAACAAATTGTTAATAAAATAATTTTTTATAAAAAAATATCGATGTAATGTTATTTTCTATACACATTTTATCTCTGCAGACGGTTTACCATGGAATTATATTTTGAGTAGAACTTTTTTATTACGTTATTATTTCCTAAAGTAAATTTTCAATTTTCTATAGACAAATCTCTAGGCTAATTTATTATGTTATAGGAAATATTCGATACGATGTTATATCTTAAAGAACAATTTCCATTCGATGTTTTTCTTTCGAGAAAACTTTCGATATTAAATTATTTTCTATAAAAAATATTGTATACTATGTTTATAAAAATCGATATTGTTTTCTAAAGAATTTTTAATGCAATGTTATTTTCAATAGAAAATTGTGACGCAAATTTTTGTATAAATATTTATCTGCGATGTTGTTCAAATTTTTGGAATGTCTAAATTTTTGTTAAGAATTATAATGCATTGTTAACATCTATTGAAAATGTTTTTTGCAATGACTATATCTGTATTGTGTGCGATGTTTTTTCTATTAGAAATTTTTGGTTTAAAGTTATAATTTGTATAAGTAATTTTTGATGCGCTGTTATTTTCTTTTGGAAATTTCTAAATAATTAACATCATTGTAGGATTAAGCAAAGTTTCAAACATTTCCATTCCAATTTGTTTTTTGATCATCTCAGATTCAAAAAAGCGGCAAAACCATTAACATTCTTTGTTGTAAAGATAAAATAATCTTAACTTTTTTTCCTGTTTAATATTTAAAAGAAAAAATCGATACTTTCTATTTGAAAATATTTTTGAGTAAATGCCGTAAACATTTGCTTAGATACATTTAAACTGATAAGAAATTATGGAAAATACTATGAGTTAAAATAAAGTAAATGAAAAAAATAAAAATTATAGTTTAAAAGCGCCCTGTTGTTTTGCTATGAAATTCATAATATGACAACATTGAAAATAAGGGCCAAGTTAAGAAAGAAACCAATCAGCTGGTCGGTCTCTTAAGCAGGTATGTTGTTGGTCTTGAGCGTGTGTTATTAAGAAGAAAACAACAACCCTGATCATAATTTTTGTAACCATCATAACAAGCATTAATTTCATTACTCTTACCAAACAAATTCTTAGTTTTCTTCCTGCTGTTTTTCTTTTTTCATTCTTATCTGATTTTAAACATCTTGAGAATTTCAAAAATCTAAACTCTCATACACCAACCAGCACATACATATAAATAAAAAATTTCTCCAAAAATGATTTACATTATTGAGATCCATAATTACATGTTACTGAACACACATCTAAAACATAGATAATAATCTCAACGATCATTGTCGTGAGCGTGATCATGAAATAAATACAAAATTATATGAATGAATGAAATCGAATTGTCGAACAAAAACACTAAAGTGACAATAATTTGTTGTTTTCTTAGATTTCGTTTAGAACTAAAACACTGTAGATTTTTATCAAAGATATTGATCTTTTATAATTGTTGTTCTTTTTTTCTTAATTTTTTGGACCATCTTTGTTAGCCTGTTAAAAAGAGAATATATTTTAAAAATTTTAATGATTTTTCTTAGGAATTAACAGCGGTGCAGCAAAAAGTGTTGTGTAATTAAAAAAGGAAAAAGAATTAAAATTTAGTTTCTAATTTTCGGCATTTTTCTAAAAAAAGAGAACAGAAACTAACTATACGCTCTTATCAATTTTATAAAATGTCATTTTGACACTAAACAAATGTGTGTGTGTGATAGTTTAAGGTTCATTGGGTTTTAAATCTAATATGACTCATGCATCTGCTTTAAATTTTATTTAGACCTTAATTATCTTGTCGTAGATTTTTTATTTTATTTCCTTTTTTTTTCCATCTCTATCTACTCTCTGACATTCTTGTGCTCATAAAGGAAAATTAATTTTAATTCAATATTTTTCAATTTGAAATGTATGATTATCTTGGTTTTTTGTAGTTCTTATTGTTGTGTATGTTAAAAATGTTGCATTACCAACATCCTGTTTGTGTGAGTTTTTTATTTTGGCCTTCTTTATTGAATCTTTTTTTTAATGCATCCATTTTAAGTGCTATTTATCCCAACATTTAGTTTTATTCTTTTTTTGGTTTTTTATCAATATGATGACGTTTTGGTTTTGTACAAGAATTTAAAATATTTTAGCTCCAAAAGGCAGAAAAAAAATGCGTCATCACCTTGTATATTGTTTTGTACAAGAATTTAAACACATTTTAAAATTAATTTTTATTTGCTATGAATCATCAAAGGTTTTTGGTTAAATGGTCCACGAAAAAAAAAGAAAAAAAAAAAAAAAAAAACAAAACCTAAATAATAATAGTCAACAAGAAATTAGTTAATTTGTCTTAAGATAAGTTAATTTTGGTTTAAGTACAATTAACTCTTAATTTAGTTCATTTCCTGTAATAAACTATTTGTTGCGATATTCAATTTAAAAAGAGAAGTAGAACACACTCATGAAAATTTTCAATGTAATTAAATTCTATAGAAAATATTCAATGAAATGTTATTTAATAACGAAAATTGTAAAATTATGATTATGATGATGGGGTATTGTTTTCTATATTTTAAATGCGATGTAGTGAAATAATTTTCCAAACAAATTTTTGATGCAATATAATTTAAAAGAAAAATGTACGAATCTCATTAAAAAATCATTGATGCGATATTCTTTTTCAATAAAAAATTTCGACGCGATATTAATTTTTATAGAAAATCTTTGATACAATGTTAGCTCTATGAAGAATTTTTGATGCGATATTATTTTTTATATAAAATATATGATGCGATGTTATTTTCTACAGAAAGTTTTTGTATGATGTTATTTTCTATAGAAAATCCTTGATGCAATATTATTTCTATGAAAATTTTTTTGATGCGAATATATAAAATATTCGATGCGATGTTATTTATATGAAATATTTTCAATGCGATGTTATTTTTTGCATAAAATGTTGTTATTTTCTGTAGAAAATCTTTGATGCGATGTAATTTCTATGAAAAATATTCGATGCGATGTTATTTTCTACAGAAAGTCTTTGATGCGATATTATTTTCTAAAGAAAGTCTTTGATGTAATGTTATTTTCTATAGAAAATCTTTGCGATGCGATGTTATTCTCTATAGAAAATCTTTGATGCAATGTTATTCTCTAGAAAATCTTTGATGCGATTTTATTTCTATGAAAAATTTTCGATGCGATATTATTATTTTTTTTTTTTTTTGTATAAAATATTCGATACGATATTATTTTCTAAAGAAAGTCTTTGATGTGATGTTATTCTCTATAGAAAATCTTTGATGCGATGTTATTCTCTAGAAAATCTTTGATGCGATTTTATTTCTATGAAAAATTTTCGATGCAATATTATTTTTTTGTATAAAACATTCGATGCGATGTTATTTTCTATAAAAAATCTTTGAGCCAACGTTATTTATTTTAGAAAATTCCTAGTTCTCTCCTGAAAAGTTTAAATGGGGTTATTTTCTACATAAAATCTTAATAATTTATCGATACGAAGTCATTTCGTACGTACAATTTTCGATACGATGCTATTTCCTATAAAATATTTGATGTGGTGTTTCTTACTACAGAAAATCTTTGCTGCGATGTTATTTTCAATAAAAAATTTTATGCGAGGTTATTTTCTGTAGGTAATTTTCAATTCAATGTAATTTTCTTCTAAAAACTTAAAGAACATTTTTATTGCGCTGTTATTTTCTATAGAAAAATTTCTATGCAATATTATTTCCCACAAAAAGTTTTGATTTTGAAAACTTTTGAAGCAAAATTATTTTCAGATACATTTTTTGCGATGTTATATCCTGTAGACAAATTTTTTTTGAAGAAAATATTTCCCTCTCTTATGGAAAATATCTATTTTTGTTTAAAAAATATCTAGACAATTTCTACATTTTTTTTTTTAAGTTTTCTCTTAAATTATTTTTTTTGTTTCTTTGAAAATTTTTCCTAAATCTCTCTTGCAATATTTTTACTTTTCTTTTTGAAATTTCTCATAAAATATTTTCTTTCGAAAAATAGCTAATAAAAAACGTTTTGTTGGAAAAAATTGTTTCTTGGGAATATTTTTCCTTCAAAAAAATTCTCTGAAAATTTCTTAAAGTATTTTATTTTATTTTTTTTCTCTTTAAAATTTCTTTTGATATTTTCTCTTAAAATGTTTTTTTTTTTTTTTAAATTTATATTAAACTATTTTCTCTTAAATTTTCTCTCAAATTACATTTCAAGATCCTTTTTCACTCGATGAAAATTTCTCTTAAGAGATTTTATGTAAAAATTTATCTATAGAAAATTTCCTTTAAAATAAAAAATTTTCTAAAAATATATCCTTAAGGAAATCTATTAAGACATTTCTTATGGATAATTTTTCTTAAAGGATTTTCTGCATAAAATGTCTCTTATTTTTTTCTAAAAAATTTACTCTATAAAATATTTCCCTTAAGACGTTTTCTTAAAAAAAATTGTCTTAAGAAATTTTTAATAAAAAATTTCTTGAAATATTTTTTAAATATTTTCTATACTCTTCGAAATAGTTTCTATGGAAAATTGCAATAATATTGTCTATAGAAATTTTATCTCAAAATACTTCTGTCAAGTTAAAAATACTACCTATTAATACAACTGTACATATAAAATTTTTTGATAGTTTTTCAAGCATATAACGTCGAGTCTATATTAGAGAAATTTGTATCAAGACAAACTTCAAATTTTTGTTTGTGTTGCAGATAATTTTTTATCTCTGTCAATTATAGGGGAAAACGTATGTCATAATAAACCATGCAAAAAGTACCAACAACAATCAAGATGGCGTCTTTTACCAAGCATTATCAAGACAAAGTTGTCAGAGCTCGAGCGCTGACAATTTTCTTTTAACGCTGCAATAATACTGACAAATTCAGTCTACATTAGACAAATCTTTATCATGATAAAATTTTGACGTTTGTCTTGATAAAAATTTGTCTAATGTAGACTCAAAGTAAAGGACAAGCAAAAAAGAAAGCGAAGAGAAGAAGAGGGGAGTTGACGCGAACGTTTGAAACCAACGGTCGAAATATCTTTTTAAGAAGAAGTTTGATTATACAAAAAGAAGATAACTTAATAAAAGTTAAACTGTAATATATTGAACTAATAAAAAAATAAGTTCGTTTTATCTTCTATCGCCACTGGCTCGAACCATACTTGACACTTCCCAAAGAAGTTCATCTCAAAATGTTTGCTATGGAAAACTTCTCTTAAAATATTTTCTATAAAAAAATTTTCTTAAAAAATTTTTTCTTTATAAAATTTAACTTAAAAAATATTTTATATAGAAAATTTCTCTTAAAACATATTTTTTTTAGAAAAATGTTCTCAAAATATTTTCCAAAGAAAATTTCTCTTAAAATATTTTCTATAGAAAATTTCTCTTAAGAAATATTTTCTTTATAAAGTTTTTCTCAAAAAATATTTTCTATAGAATATTTCTCTCAAAAACATTTTCCTTATAAAAATTCTCTTACAAAATATTTTGTTTATAAAATTTTTCTCAAAAAATATTATCTATAGAAAATTTCTCTTATAAAATATTTTCTATAGAAAACTTCTCTTAAAAAATATTTTCTACAGAAAATTTCTCTTACAAAATATTTCCTATAAATAATTTCTTTTAAAAAAATATTTTCTCTAGAAAATTTCTCATAAAATATGTATTTTTTAAGAACAATTTTCTATAGAAAATATTTTGAAAATTTTCAAATTTTCTATAGTTTCCTTTAAAAAATTCGCTATAGTTTATTTTAGAAAAAATTTCTTTAAAAAAATATTTTTATAAAATTTCTCTTAAATTTTTTTTTATAAAATTTGTCTTAAAAATATTTTATTTATGGAATTTCTTTTAAAAAAATATTTTCTTTATAGAATTTTTTTTTTAATATTTTTACTGGAAATTTATCTATATTTTTAATAACTAATTTATCTCAAAATATTTTCTATAAAGTATTTATCTTAAAATATTTTCTATAGAATATTGATTCTAAATTATTTTCTATAAAAATTTTTTAAATTTTCTAAAGATAATTTTTATAAAGAAATTCTCTAAAATTATTTTTAATAGAATATTTCTGTGAAAATTTTTTATAGGGTTATATTTAAAATATTTTTTAAGTTGTCTATAAAAAATTTGTCTTACAGTTTTTCTGTAGAAAATATCTTTAAAATATTTCTTTCAGAGTATTATACATATAAAGATTCTCTTAAAAAATTTTTCTTTAAAAATTTTCTCTTAAAATATTTCATTTGGAAAAAGTCTCTAAAAATATTTAGTTTAGAAAATTTCTACAAAAGTTTCTCTTCAGATATTTTTTGGACTACTATTTTCTTGCAAATTAAATTTCACTATAGATATTGGCAATTGGAAGTGTTTCCCAAATCATCAAATTTTAGACTCATGCCCCTTTCCGGTCCAAAAATATGATGGTTTGAAAAACGAGAAAAACCTAAAAAAATTACAAAGATGCATTTGTTTAATTGCTAATAACTTCTAAGCTATAAACAGTAGTTATCTAGTTTTAGTTTCTTAATAAAGACAAAAATATTACCGTAATAAAGATATTTATAAATTTTTTTTAAATCAAAAGTTCAAAGGTCAGAGTTGGACTTACAATAAATAATAAAATCATTATATTTCAAAAAACGGTATTTTAAAAATTCTGAAAAAAATATATAGTTGACGTAACTCTTCTTCCTACGCACAGAAAATTTCAAGTTGGAGTCTTATTTAGTGTAGAAGTTATGGACCAAAATAAAATTTAATTACTTATAACTTCTAAACTATACACAATAAAATTTAAATTTTACTATCATTTTAAAGATTAAGATATTATCTTCAAAATTATGTAAAGTAAATTTATTTAATTTGAAAGTTCAAAGGTCAAATTTAAACTTATAAAAATTAAATCTTTATATCTCCAAAAACGACTCCAACTTAAATTTTGGCTCGAGTATAGAATGGAGTTAAGTTATCAATATATAATTTTTTTAATAATTTTAAAATACCGTTTTTTGAGATATTCAGCTTTGAATATTATATTATATATTTTGACCTTTGAACTTTCGAAGTAAATAAATTGTATATCTATTTCTATTAAATGAAATACAAATTAGAATTTTACAATGTATAGTTTAGAAGTTATGTGCAATGAACTATGTACACTTTTGGATACGATTTTAAAGTTTTTCAATTTTTAAAACGTCATATTTTTGGACCGGAAAGGGTCTTAAGTCTGAGTCTAAGTTTGCAATTTGAGCAACACTTGTAATAGGTAATAACTGTAGCGAATTTTATTGAAATCGGAGACATGAAATACGAAAATTACTCTTTTTTTGTCCGTTTTGATATGGAATTACTCTATTTTTGTTTAAAAAAATGACTTAATTTAATTAATTGAAAATTAATAATAAATTTCTTAATGTTGTTCCCCATTTCAAGTTTTTGTCTTAAATCTTTTGATTTTCCTTTTCATATTTAAATTATCCCATAATACTTAATATTTTTTACAAAAAAAAATTCTGCATTCCTTAAATTTTATTACACTGAAATTCCTTATAGGCGCCTACTTTTCCCGTCCACCTGTAGTTAAATGGCCCACAAAACAGTAGTACTTTAGGCGATTATACTAATATTATCTAACAAATTTAACAACTTTTATAGCCAAATAATTGCAGATATTTAAACATTATATAAAAACACAAATTAGTAAAAAAAATACTTTACCTAATAACTAGCAGCACTTAATAAAAATAAACATTTAAAAAAATATATATAAATACAATAAAATTTTTTACAATTAAATCTAGAATAATGAAAAGCACAACATGTGGGAGATCAATAGCGACTCTTAATAAAATTCCATAAACCACAGGCATTTTATTTGTTTCTAAGTCTGCACATAACATGAAGAATGCAAAATATTTAAATCTGCTGACATTCTTGGTTTATCTAACACGATCTTGAATAAAAAAAATAAAAAAGAAACAGCAGCATTATGGTAAGATTTGCACATAAGAAAAAAAATATTTGTGTGCATAAAGTGAAAAGTTTGCCAAGACAAAAAAGATGCTCTAAATTCTTTATAAAGCACTGAACGACAAACAATTGCAAAAGTAAATTTAGATTCAAGATGATGTTATCAAATGTTAATGAACGCCTAAGGAATGTGAATGAGTGAGTGGTGTTGTGTGGAAAGCCAAAGATAAATATGTGGAATTTTAATTACCATAACATTATTGTGCACGTGGAGATTTCCATGGATGCAATCGTATGCATGAAGCAACAAACAACAACAACATCTGTTTACATGATATAAATATGGAAGTTTGGGTTTGGTTTATAACAACCACATTGCGATGAGAGTGAAAATAATAAAATTGTAACATAAAAAGAAACCAGTAGAGAGAATGAAAAGAAATTTTGAGTTTAATTGTGGCAGAGAAGTTTGAAGATGTTAGATAAAAGGGGGAGGGGGAAATAAATAAATTTCCTCTATTCATAAGCTATATTATTCATAAGTTATTTCCTATAGAAATTGTCTTCTTTGATATTTCTTATAGAAATTATCTCTTCCCTTAAAATATAATTTTGTCGCTAAATTTCTTATAAGATGTATTTTATGAAAAATGTCTCATAAAAATATTTGTATAGAAAATCTCTATTCAAATATCCTTTACCGGAAAGCTTCTTAAAATTAAATATATTTGGCAAATTTCTTTTAAGATATTTTCTTTTGAAATTTTCTCCTCAAATATACTCTTTGGAAAATTTTACTTGAAACATTTTCTTTCAAGTTTTAAAAAATATTTTTTTAAATTTTACTAAAATATATTATTCCTTATAAACGTGATATAAGAACAGAAGATAGAATCATTTGGGAGAGTTGTCCTTCGTAATTCTTGAAAAGTTAGAAAATTAAAAAAATGAAAAGCAAAAAAATAAAAATTACAACTAAAAAAAAAAATGTTAAATATTTTTGATTGCACTTATATTCTCAAATGTTTCTTGCAGATTCCAAATAATTCTTGCAAAGGTCAAGAGCAGAATTCCATTTTTGTAAATTTCACTCAATAAATTACTACATATTTGCTTTTAAATAAAATTTACATATTTATGTAAAATTTATTCACATACAATTTTATTTTTAGTTTGAAGAAATTTTTTTATTTTTGATGTTTTGTTTTGAATTTTTTACATTTTGTTTTATTTTATAAGTGACTGACTTGAGAACACAATTTCTAATGATTATACCTTCTGTAGTTATATTATGCTTATAAATTTTAATTAAAATTGCTCTTAAATTATTTTCTATAAAAAATTACTCTTAAAAAATATTTTCTACAATACATATTTTCTTTGGAAGCTTTTTCTTACATTATTATTATTTTATTTTTTTTTTCTTTGAAAAATTCTCTCTCTTGAATTATATTGTCTTAAAATATTTTCTATTGGTTATTTCGCATAAAATATTTTCTCTTGAAGATTGTCTCATAAAATATGTTTTATTGGAAAGACTATTTAAGGAGACTATTTTTTAGTTTCCTTTCTCTAAAAACAGTTTCATTGAAAATTTTTTGTTCTCTTTTGAAAATGATTTCTCTAAAAAATTTCTCTTAAATTACATCTTAAAATCCCAACATTTTCTTTGAAATTTCTATTAAAAAATGTTGCATTCCTTATGAAAATTTTCTCTTAAAATAGTTTCCGTCTTTTTTTTTTTTTTTTTTTTCTTGAAAATTTTTTATATTTATATTTTGAACACTTTTTTTTTTGTAATTTATTTTTTTGTTTCTTAAAATAATTTTTCTAACAAATGTCTGAAATATTTTCTGTGGAAGTTTTCTGTTAAATTAATTACTTTTTTTTTTTTTTTAATTTCTCTCAAAATGTCTTCTTTAAAAAATCTAACCTGGAATATTTTTTCTTAAGGTATTTTCATTTGAAAATTTCTCAATAAAAATGTCTCATAAAATAATTTTTTTTAGAAAAAAATTCTGTTCTTTACAAGTTTTCTCTTATTTTTTTCCCTTATAAATTTTCTTAATATATATATAGTATATTTACGACCCGCAAAATAGTGCACACGTGCAAATGACCTCCTAATTTTGTCACATTTATATATATGCTCTTACATGTGAAGAGAGAATAATTATTTATTAATTTTATATATTTTTAATACGTTTTTTAAGCAAGTTGTTTTAATATTTAATTATAGTTTTTATTACATACCATAAATTGTTTAAAAGCAACATATATTATGAATTATTTTCGTGCACAATATAAGAGCATGGAAACAAGAGCATATAGAATGTGTCTTCTCTTCCTCAATTTTCTCTAAAATATTTTTTTTTTTTTTTAAATTTCTCATAAAATATTTTCTATAGAAAAATGTCTTATAAAATTTCTTAAAAAAAAAAAAAAAAAATTTCTAACATTTTTATAAAATTCCATTTTAAGAACCCATATTCTTTGAAAAATATCTCTTAAAAAAGTTCCTTTTAGAATATTTTTCTCTTAGAATATTTTCTTTAAAAAATTTATATTATTTTTTATAAACTTTCTTTGGAAGTTTTGTCTTAAGTTTTTTTTTTTTTTTAAATTCTCTCAAAATTCTTTCTCCAAAAAATCTCTTGTAATATATATATTTTTTTTAATTATTTCTTTTGAAAATTTTTCATAAAATATTTTCTATAGAAAACTGACCTATAATTTTTTTTTTTTTTATTATTAAAAAAAAAAAAATAATCTCTCAAATTGTTATTTTGATAGCTTAAATATTTTCTTTTAAAATATTTTTTCTGAAAATCTCTCTTCAAGAATTCTTTCTTAAAATTTCCCATAAAATAATTTCTCTTAAAAATTCCTCTTAAATTATTTTAAATTTCCAATATTTTCTTTTATAAATTTCTCTTAAAATATATTTTTGTAAAATTGTTCTAAGAATTTTTTTTATTTTTAATAAATCCAAATTTTTATATAACTTCAATTGAAATTTTTCTTTCAAAAAAGATTTTTTTTTCATTTTCTTTTTTTTAATTTTCTCTTAAAATAGTTTTTATTTTAACTTTGTTGTCTTGAATTTTTTTCTAAATATTTTATTTTGAATTTTTTTCTTTTTGTGAATTTTATTTCTATATTTCTCCTAAAGTATTTACTTTGAAAATTTTCTCTTAAATCATTTTTTGCATAAAATATATCGTCCATTCCATGAAAGAACGCCCAAAAATATACCAAGTGTCCTCCGATTTTTATAAAATTTTACACGTATAAGGTCAATAGGTGTCTATAAATATTTCCGTTTTCAGATTCGCTAAATTCAGAAAATTCGCGATTTTATTTCGCTTTTTTACTTTCGAAAAAACCTAAAAAATCTCGAAAGTGTACAACTTTAAATACAAATATTTCTGGGAAGGCTTTGCGGAAATTTATTATTTAAACGGCGTCTGAATTGTAATAACATCAGCTTAAACATGAATACTTTACAAATAAAAAAAAACTTTTGCAAAATGAATTTTAATGCAATTGCATTTTTTTAATGCATTTTTCTTTAAATATGCTATTAATTTTTTTAAATTTTTTTTACGTATTTCGAAAACATTGAATCTTTACATTAAAATAAAAAGCTCAAATTTTTGGGACACACACATGTACTGTGCATAATTTCCCCTTTTCTTCAACTAATTAAAATTTGTTCATACAAAAATTATATTTTTCTGCTATTATGAGTAGCTTTACGTATTTTGTTAAATAAAATGTACTGTGTAATTTTTAAAAAAATCGTTAAAAATAGTAAAACTTTATGTATCAGACTAATTATTGTTTTAAGTTATAATAAACAAAGCATTTTTAAATACACTTTTGAAAAATTAAAATTTAATAAATTCGCAACTAACAAAAATGCATCTAAAAACTGCATTTATATTTTTAAAATATTATGGATCGAAGACGTGGTTTTTGAAATGCTGACTAAACTACACAAAAAATATACAATGGCCTTTTAAATACTTTTTAAATTACAGAAATCCATCAATAACTTCAAGAGATATGAACATTTAAAATTGCATACTTTTTATATTTTGTTAACTTTTATAAAAATGTTAAAGAAAATTTCAAAAACAAGTAAAAATTTTAATTATTAAAAAATTTTCGCGTCCCAAAAATTTGACACTTTTATTTTAATGTAAAGATTCCAAACTTTTCACTTATGTTGAAAAATTAAAAAATTTTAATAGCATATTTAAAGAAAAATGCATTTGAAAAATACAATTGCATTAAAATGCATTTTTAAAAAATCGTTCAAATTTTTAAAATATTCGTCATAAAGCCGCCATATGCGAAGTTTAAAGGCCGTTTAAATCATTAAAATTCACAAAGTCTTTCCAGAGATATTGCTATTCAAAGTTACATACTTTTGAATTTTTTTTTTGGTTTTTGAGAAAATTAAAAAGCGAAATTAAATCGCGAGTTTTTGCAATTTCACAAAACTGAAAACTGAAATTGATAAAAGGCTAAATGGAGTTTATGTATACAAATTTTTATCGAAATTGAAAGCCATCAAGTAAAAAAATATACTTTTTAGGGCGTTCTTTCCTGCAATGGTCGATATACATTTTTTTTTTAATTTCTCTTAAAATCCTTTCTCTGGAAAATATCTTGAAATATTTTCTTTGAAATTTTTTTGTTAAAAAATTTTTTTTTATTCTCTTTTTTAAAAAATTTGCTGAAATTTAATACATTTTTAATTCCTGTTGTAATATATACTTCTTGAAACTATTTCTATTATATTATTTTGTTTCAATCTTTTTCTATTAAAATAGTTCCTTTGAAAAATTGCTCTTTATATATTTTCCTTTGAAAATTTTTCTTAAAATATTTTCCTTGGAAAATTTCTCTTGAAATATTTTAAAAATCTCTCTTCTGTGGAAATTTTCAATTAAAATATTTTCTTTGGCTATTTTCTTATACAAAAATTTTCTCAAAAAGCTTTCTTTGGAAATTTTCTCTTAAACAATAATTTTTTTTTTTGGAAATTTTCTATACATTTTTTGAATTTCTCTTAAAATGTTTCTTTTTTTTTTTCTTGAAAATTTCTCTTAAAATAATTTTTTTTGTTTTATTTTTTCATATTGTAGAATATGTATGTATTTAAAACAGTGTTCGGCGCTCTCAGAATGTATTTTATTGACAATATTTTTTACTATATGTTTTGTATTGTAAGCATGAAAAAACTAATAGAACGTCTGCGCCTTTCTCAAGCACTGATTTAAAAGAATAATTCTTCCAATATTTTCTCTAAAAGTTTTCTCTTAAAGTATTTTTTTTTTTTTTTTTTGAAAATTTCTAATCAAATATTTTCTTTAGATAATTTCTCTTAAAATATTTTCCTTAAAAAATTCTCTTTAAGTTTTTATTTTTTAAAGTTTTATTCAAAATATTTCTTTACAAAAATTCCTCTTTAAATATTTTTTATTGATAAAATATTTGAAAAAGTTTACAGGTTATTTTCTTTGAAAATCTTCTTGTTTTTGTTTATAGACATATTTTGTTAAGATATTTTTTGTCTATAAAAAATTTTCTGTGAAATATTTATAGCTGTTGTGCTGATGTTTATAACGCACAGAAAAATTCATCGGACCTCCACCGTAAAGTATACCTTTCAACTCAGAATCACTTTCTGAGTCGATTTAATGATGTCCGTCAGTTTGTCTGGCTGTCTGTCCATGTAAACCTTGTGAAGAAAGTACTGATCGCAATTTTGAAAATATCTTGATGAAATTTGGCACGGTGCAAAGAAGTTTTGTATAAGTGTTAATATTTGTGCCAAATTTCATGAGAATTGGTCTATAAATAATTCCACTTCCGGGAACCGCCATAAATGTATTAAATTATATAAATGTTAGTATCAACGCATTATTCTGTATTTGTATATTTAATTTTAGATTTAGTAAAAATGTTGGTCTATGAAAGTCCCCTTCCGGAATTTTGCTCATACACAATGGTGTAGGGTATAATATGGTCGCTTTTGACTTACTATAATTTCTTTTTCGTTTTATATTGCAAATTTATAATAAAATTCTTTCTATAGATATATAGATTTCACCCAATATATTTTTTTAGATAATTTTTATATAAACAGTTTCTAATAACGCTCCTGCTTTCAAAGGAATTTTCTTTTAGAACTGGGCGCCATATCAAGTAATTAAACAAGAACAATTAACTTTATATAGTCTGCCACTATCATCATGATGACAGCCAGTCAGTCGGAGAGTTTAGATAGAAGACAACTTCATAATCATTAACATCTTAAAGTTGATTTTTTTCCTATAAAACTGAAAAAAAAAAAGAAAAGAAAAAACCAGACTTCAAGTACCGGTATTAAAAGCGTCTTGGTGTCTGCGGAATTTTAATATGCAAATATTTTTCATTTATATTATTTTGCTTTTAATTTTACCTTAATGTTGATTGAAGAATCAGAAGCCATGTAAAATAATAAATAAAAAATCATAACAATAAAGACTATAAAAGAAAATTTAAATAATATGGGTGTTTCCAGGCATCAATCACTGTAATAAATTTTAGAAAAAAAAAAAAAATATTTCACAAATACTTAACGGCTGTCATAAATACTTTATAGTTACATTGTAAGCTAAAGGAATTTCTTAGAATTATTTAAATTAAAAATAATTTAATTTGAATAAAAATAGCAAAGTATTTAATTTAATTTAATTACTGGTTTGTTTTTGCCACTTTAGGTATTAGTGGAGAATAAAAAAGAGTATAATTTTTCAATTAATAGCTGATAAATCATTATGACACGTCAAGTGACATTTGCGATTGCAAATAATAGTTTTTCTTACAGCAAATACTAAATGTATTAAGAAATAGCCATAAAAAATATAATAATTAAATACATTTCATAAATTTTTTAATATCAAGTGTAACTATGTAAAGATAGATTTGTTTGTCATCAGATCAATGAGGTAATTTTCTGTTTAAATGATGTAAATACAGTCTATGACAGAATTGGTCCCTACAAGTGCTAGTGATAAATATAGTGTAATTCCTTTTAAACTTTTAATATTTGTTCGGTAATTAAACTAAATAATTGATGATGTTGTCAATTAGAATTTAAATAATTAATTGAGTTGTCATATCATGTAAATGCTATTTATTAACAAGATTTATTGCTTAATATAGAAAATTAAACAAAACAACTTTATTTTAGAATATAAAAAAACAGCTATTATTTTCTAACAATTTGCTACTTAGTTAAGTACATGTTCTAAGAATAAGTCATTGATTACGATTAGTTTGTTAATGAAAGAAATCAGCATTAAAAAATCAGAAAAATAAAATAAAAAAAAAAAAAAAAAACGTAAGACTTAAGCAACAAATTTGTATTTAGTTAGAACAAATGAAATGATATTTATACTCTGCTGTCATTTGGAAGTAAACATTGTTCTATTAAAGCAATTAGTTAAATACTTTTATTACTTGTTGTTATAATTGTTTAAGCTGCATATTTAATTTGCATTTAAACATATTTTTTTAAATTAATTTTACATCGTGTCCAATTCAAGCAGTAAGTGATTGAAAAAATGATGGATCGACTTGCTGAGAGATAATTAATTAATTAATTAAGAAAATACTTATGGTAATTGTTAAATATTTTATACACAAATTGATTATTATGTAATTTCTATATAAAAATAGTATAAGAAGCTTTTCACAGAAAATATAAATTTTTCAAAAAAGAAAAATTTCAATTTTTTTAAGAAAAAATAAATACAAAATTTTAAAAAAAATATTCCAAATTAAATAATTTAAAGAGAAAATTCCTAAAAAAAAAAAATTAAAGAGAATTCTTATATAAAAAGAATTTAACATAAATTTTTTATGGAAAATATTGTAAGAAAAATTTTCTATAGAAGATATTATAAGAGAAATTTTTGATGAAAAATAGTATAGAATTTTGTATAGAAAATATTTTAGCAGAATTTTCAACAAAAATATTTTAAGAGAATTTTTCTATAGAAATTATTTTAGGAAAAAATTAAGGACAATTTTTTTGTAGAAAATATTTTAGAAATTTTCTATAAAAAAAATCCTTCGAGAAAATTTTTTATAATATATGTATTCTAAAATATTTTCTGTAGAAAATGTGTAATAGAAATTTTCTATGTAAAATATTGTAAGAGTAATTTTCAATAGAAAACATCTTAAAAGAAATTTTCTATAAAAAATATTTTAAGAGAAATTTTCTATAGAAAATATTTTAAAAGAACATTTATTCTTTAAATATTTTCTATAGAGTAATTTTATATAGAAAATATTCTAAGAGTAATTTTCTATAGAAAACATCTTAAGAATAATTTTCTATAGAAAATATTTTAAAAGCAATTTTCTATAAAAAATTATAAAAGAAATTTTTTACAGAAAATATTTTAGGAGAAATTTTCTATAGAAAATATTGTAAGAGAAATTTTCTATAGAAAATATTTTAAAAGAACATTTTGTAAGAATATATTCTTTAAATATTTTCTATAGAGTAATTTTATATAGAAAATATTCTAAGAGTAATTTTCTGTAGAAAATATTTTAAGAGAAATTTTCTATAAAAAAATTGTAAGTGAAATTTCTATAGAAATTATTTTAAGAGAAATTTTCTATAGAAATTATTTTAAGAAAAATTTTCTATAGAAATTATTTTAAGAGAAACTCTGCACAGAGAATTTTTCTACAGAAAATATTTTTAAGAGAAATTTTTTTTGAAATTATTGTAGGGAAAATTTTTTATAAAAAATATTTTAACACATTTTCTATAAAAAACGAGAGAAAAAGATATAGTCGGTCAAGCCCGACCATATGATACCCTACACCAGGGGGTTTATATGGGAGCTATGGTTAATTATGGACCGATATTTTTAAAAATCGGCACACTTATTTAGACTTATATGAGACTTACATTTATTCTTTAAATATTTTCTATAGAGTAATTTTATATAGAAAATATTCTAAGAGTAATTTTCTATAGAAAACATCTTAAGAATAATTTTCTATAGAAAATATTTTAAAAGCAATTTTCTATAAAAAATTATAAAAGAAATTTTTTACAGAAAATATTTTAGGAGAAATTTTCTATAGAAAATATTGTAAGAGAAATTTTCTATAGAAAATATTTTAAAAGAACATTTTGTAAGAATATATTCTTTAAATATTTTCTATAGAGTAATTTTATATAGAAAATATTCTAAGAGTAATTTTCTGTAGAAAATATTTTAAGAGAAATTTTCTATAAAAAAATTGTAAGTGAAATTTCTATAGAAATTATTTTAAGAGAAATTTTCTATAGAAATTATTTTAAGAAAAATTTTCTATAGAAATTATTTTAAGAGAAACTCTGCACAGAGAATTTTTCTACAGAAAATATTTTTAAGAGAAATTTTTTTTGAAATTATTGTAGGGAAAATTTTTTATAAAAAATATTTTAACACATTTTCTATAAAAAACGAGAGAAAAAGATATAGTCGGTCAAGCCCGACCATATGATACCCTACACCAGGGGGTTTATATGGGAGCTATGGTTAATTATGGACCGATATTTTTAAAAATCGGCACACTTATTTAGACTTATATGAGACTTACATGTGCCAAATTTCATTAAAATATTGCTATATTTAAGGGATTTATGATCGTTAAACCCTTTTCCGGGAGGACATTTGTATGGGAGCTAGGTGAAATAATGGACCGATCATAACCAATTTCAATAGGCTTCGTCCCTGAACTATAAAAAACCAGTGTACCAAATTTCATTAATTTTGGTTCAAAATTGCGACCTGTAGTTTGATTACAAGGTTTACATGGACGGACAGACGGTCAGACGGACAGACGGACGGACGGACATCGTTAAATCGACTCAGAAAGTGATTCTAAGCCGATTGGTATAAATTAAGGTGGGTCTTAAACCAATATTTTTGGGTGTTACAAACATCAGCACAAACGCATAATACCCTCCCCACCTACGGTGGTGTAGGGTATAAATATTTTAAGAGGAGCTCTATAGAAAATTATTTTAAGATAAATTTTTCGATTTTTTTTACCTTTTTTCCCCTGTTCAGGTCCATAGGTAGCAAACCGAATTCAAGGAAACAATCAACTACCAAAATGTACCTAAGATCTCAATAAACAACTTTCTAGATCATATGAACTTCCTAGAAATGATTCTTAACACCGTTTAGGTAGCGCTAAGTGAAAACTTTCCCAAAAATTTCACTGTGTGTAATTTTGTAAGTCATGGGGATATAACCATATACGGACACCACTACGAGATAAAAGACCAAAAAAAAAAGACCCGTGTCTCCCAGTTTTGCCCAAAGTCATGCTCTTTTTTTATGGGCCCCCAAAGATTTGGGGCCTCGGTGTTATTTTGCAAAAAAGTGATCATTTCCTCAGGCTCATATCTTGCAAACCGTTCGGAATTTTGATTTACTCCCTGAGACAAAGTTGTAGCTCTTGTCATAAAGAACAAAAATTTACTCTCTAAGGCAAATTTAGCTCTTGTCATAAAAAACAAAAATTTTTAGCATATAAAATAAGAATTTTTACCTTGTTCAGGTCCATAGGTAGCAAACCGTTCAAGATTCAAGAAAACAATCAACTACAAAAATGTAAGAAATCAATAAACAACTTTCTAGAACATATGAACTTCTTAGGAATGATTCTTAACACTGTTTAGGTAGCGCTAAGGTAGCCGGAAAAGTGAAAAATTTCCCGAAATTTTTTTAATTTCATTTGTTTTTTTCTTTACTTCAACATTGAGATACTATGCTATCTATTACAAAAATAATAAAAACGAGAGAGAAACTATAGTCGGTCAAGACCAACCATATGATACCCTACTTTTATTCAATGTGAAATAAATTATACAAATACAGGACAATGATACTAACATCTATATGATTTTATGCCATTTAGGGCGATTCCCGGAAGTGGGTTTATATGGGAGCTATGGCAAATTATGGACCGTTTTTTCTCGACTTATATAAAACTTATATCCCAACCACCTATGGTGGTGTAGGGTATAAAAATATTCGTATTATGTTTATAATGTTGATAGCCCTGGACTTGCAAATCGCACTCGCTTAGATTGTGGATCCAAATCGTCATCCGAATCGTCCGAATCTGAAGTATTTGAAGAAGAAAAAGCTGATGAGCAAGCCAGTGGACACCATAAGTTCTGAATCAGAGCCAGATTCAGACGAATCGGACGAAGATTGGGATCCACAACTTAAGAGAGTGCGGTTTGCAAGCCCAGGGCTATCAACATTATAAACATAATACGAATATTTTTTTTTTTTATTATTTTGTAATGTTGAAGTAAAGAAAAAACAAATAAAATTAAAAAATTTTCGAGAATTTTTCACTTTTTCGGATACAATTTTTGTTCTTTATGACAAGAGCTACAACTTTGCCTCAGATAGTGAATCAAAATTCCGAACTGTTTGCAAGATATCAGCCTGAGAAAATGGTCACTTTTTCCCAAAAATGACACCGAGGCCCCAAATCTTTGGGAGCCAATAAAAAAAGTGCATTACTTTAGGCAAAACTGGGAGACACGGGTCTTTTTTTTTTTTTTGTCTTTTATCACGTAGTGGTGTCCGTATATGATAATATTTCCATGACTTAAAAAATTACACACAGTGTTATTGTAGGAGAGAATTCCTAGGAGAAAATAAGTAGATATAAATCTTTTGTAGTAGATAGAATAATTAAAGATAAATTCTGTATAAAAAATTACTGAAGAAAAATTATTGTTATATAAAATACGGTAAAATAATATAGAAAATATTTTAAGAGAATTTCTATTAAGAAAATATTTGAGGGATATTTTTAATAGAAAATATTTTCAGGGAAACTTAATTTCTATAGAAAAGTAATAGAAAAATATTTAATTATTGGAAAATTTCTACCAATATATTGTAAGAAAATTCTAACAAAATTATCTGAGGAAAAATTTTCTAATGTATAATTTAAAGGAATTTTTTATTAAAAATATTGTAGCAGAAATAGAAAAATTTTAAGACAAATTTTAAATATTGCAAAAGAAATCTTAGTAGAAATCTCTAATAAAAAATAACAACAGAAATTTTTTACTGAAAATTATATTGAGAACAATATTCTATAAAAAAATATCTAGAATTTAAACAAAAAGTTATAGCATCAACTTTTTCGTTAGATGTTATCCAGATAAAATATCTATGTGATATTTTCTATATATATTTTCTCTAGAACATTTCTCTTGTCAAGATTTCTAAAGAAATTTTTTTCTATGAAAATTATTTTTTTATTGTTCTCTATTAAACAATTTTGAGGTTATATTTTCATTCGACAGTTTATATTTATAAAACATTTTCATATTAAAATCAATTAATTTGATACAAATTTACGAATACACCCCCCAAATTATAACAACTTCTTTTCTTGGTTTTTGCCATTCACTCCTCCATTTATATATTACATTGAGTATGGTCAATAACAAAAACTACTTAAAGACTTTAATAAAAGAAATAAAAAAAAAAAATCGTAATACCGCAAAACTTATTTTTGACCAACGGCTACAAACTTAGCACTCAGGGTGGTCCTTATTTACCAAAAAAAAAAAAAAAGGTAAAAAACAACAAAAATTACAAATACTTTCAACCAGCCAACTCGGCATCCGACCAGTTCAATCCATCCAACCAGTCACCCAATACATAAAAAGTAACTAAATCAAAACAACATTAAATTTTAAACTATTCAAATGTTTGTAGTAGTTGTTGTAGTAGTAGTAAGATGGTACTTGAGCCACCAATTGTAATGCTGGTTATAAAACCATGACCATTTGTTTAGGCCAAAATACCACACAATCTGTATGGTTGGCACGCTCACGAATTGCAATAAAAAGAATTAAAAAAAAAAAAAAAAGAAACCAAACGAATGAAACCGAAATAAATGCAATTTTAAGCGCACAAAGTTCATGTCAGCAGAACAAAAAGAACAAAATTAAAGCAAACTGCAACGCAAACACGTAAGGAGAAAACAAAAAAATATTCACACAAAATAAAATTTTAAAACAAAGAAAATAACCATCGAGTGAAAAAAGAGGAAAAGAATTTTCAAAAAAAGTACAAAATGAAACGCCATTTTTTCTTTTTTAAATAAGTTAAAGAAACAAACAAACAAATAAAACAAGTGCTCTGTTGCTTAGCGTTGGACATAACCACGATTTCAGCGCTTTTTGTCGTGTTGATGTTAAATTCTGTAAGATTTTTTTTTTTTTCCTTTCAGATGTGATGGTGTGTATATTGAGAATGTTGAGACTGATGATTTTACTTGTTTTTTTTTTTTACCACAATGACTTCTACAGCTTTAAAATACAACAACTACTGATTGTTGTTTTTATTTTTTAAGTTTAGTTAGTTTGTTAAGTTTGATGTTATTGCAAAATCTGGAATTGAAAGTAATTTATTTCTTTATTGTTTTACGAATTTACATTGCAACATTTTCTTCCATAACCAAAAATAAAACAACTTCTCTTGCTACATGCAACAGTAAGAATAAAAACAAAACAACAATTACAATAATAGCAGCAACAACAGTAACAGAAGCCACCAACAACATAACCATAACAATCAAAGCCGACAAAACATTAAGAAAACTTTAGAAAATTCTCCGCGATAATGTATAATGTGACCAACTTGATTTTTAATTTGAATTAAAATATTAAGTTGATGTTGTGCAGAAAAGATTCTAAAGTAAATAGTCTTTACAATATTATTTTTTACAGACAATTTTTGATATGGTAATTTTTTACAGAAAATTATCAGTACGATTATATTTTTAATAGAAAATTTTCGATGCGATGTTATTTGCTAAAGAAAATCTTTGATTCGATGTTATTTTCTAAAGAAAGTTTTCGATTCGATGTTATTTTCTATAGAACATTTCTGGTGCGATGTTATTTTCTATAAAAAATTTTTGGTCCGACGTTATTTTCTGTAGAAAATTTTCAGTACGATGTCATTTTTTATAGACAATTTTTGATGCGATGGTATTTTCTATCAACAATTTTTGATGCGATGTTATTTTTATAGAAAATTTTCGGTGCGATATTATTTTCTATCAAAAATTTTTGATGCGATGTTATTTTCTGTAGAACATTTTTGATGGAATAATATTTTCTATAGAAAATTTTCGATGCGATATTATTTTTTATAGAAAATTTTCGATGCGATGTCATTTTCCATAGAAAATTTTCGATGAAATATTATTTGTTACAGAAAATTTTTAATAATAATAATAATATTTTCGATACAAAATTTTCGATGCAATGTTATTTTCTATAGAAATTTTTCAATGCGATGTAATTTTCCATAGAAAATTTTCGATGCAATATTATTCTTTACAGAAAATTTTTGATGCGATGTTATTTTCTAAAGAAAATAACAAAGCAATATTATTTTCTATAGAAAATTTCCAATGAAATTATATTTTGTACAGAAAATTTTTAAATGGATGTTATTTTCTACAGAAAGTTTTCGATGTTATTTTTGATAAAAAAATTTTCGATGCGATTCTATTTTCAAAAGGAAATTTAAGATGTGATATTATTTTCTGTACACAATTTTATAGAAAATATTTTGCGATGTTATATTCTATACAGAATTGTCGATGCGATATTATTTTCTATAGAAAATTTCAAATGCGATGTTTTTTTTCGATGATTTTTTTTCTAAGGAAAACTTTTGATAAGAATCTATTTTCTAAAATTTTCGATGCGATGTTATTTTTTCTAAAAAAAATTTCGGTGCGATATTATTTTCTGTATAAAGTTTTCTGTGCTATATAATTATCTAAATAAAATTTTTCGATTTAATGTTGTTTCGCTATTCGATATTTTCTGTAAAAACATTAGATTATTTTAATTTTTCACTCTTTCATTCTTTATAAATTATTCTATGTTTTTGTTATCAACAGAAAATTTTCAATATTTTTGTCATCAGTAAGAACATTTTGACATTTTCATTTTCCGTATAAAACTTCTTTTAAAAATGTTCTTTGATAAATTTCTCTTTAAATCCTTTTTTACAGAAAATAAATAATGTCTCCCAAAATATTTTCTATAGAAAATTTCTTTTAAAATGCAGAAATATCTCTTGTGAATTTTGTCTATAAAATATGCCTGTTAATTTATTTTCTATACAAAACGTATTCAAATTTCTCAAAGAAAATTTTTCTACAAAAACTGTCCCTTAAAAACTAATACTATAGAAAATTCCTCTCAACATTTTTGTATAGAAAATTACTCTTAAAATATCATCTACCAAAATTTCTCTTTCAATATTTTCTATAGAAATAATCTCTTTAAATATTTTCTATAGAAAATTATTCTTAAAATATTTTCTACAGAGAATTTCTCTTAATATATTCTCTATATGGATAATTTATCTTAAAATATTTTCTATAGAAAATTTATTTTAAAATATTTTTTAAAAAAATTTCTCTTAGAATATTTTCTATAGGAAAATTCTGTCTATAGAAAATTTTTCTAAAAAAATATTTTCTATAAAAAATTTCTCTTTAAATATTTGACATAGAAAACTTCTCTTAAAATATTTCCTGTAGAAAATTTCTCTTAGAATATTTTCTATAAGAAAATTCTCTCTACAGAAAATTTCTCTAAAAAGATATTTTCTATAAAAAATTCTTTTAAAATATTTTCTATAGAAAATTTCTCTTAGAATATTTTTTATAGGAAAATTCTCTATAGAAAATTTCTAAAAAAATATTTTCTATAAAAAATTTCTCTTTAAATATTTGACATTGAAAATTTTTCTCAAAATATTTCCTGTAGAAAATTTCTTTTAAAATATTTTCTGTAGAAAATTTCTTTTAAAATATTTTCTTAAGAAAAGTTCTCTTCAAATATTTTCTATACAAAATTTCTCATAAAAAGTTATGGAGAATTCTTCTTAATATATTTTCTATAAGAATTTCTTTTAAAATATATTCTATAGAAAATTTCTCTTAAAATATTTTCTATAAAAAATTTCTCTTAAAATATTTTTTATAAAAAATTTCTCTTAAAATATTTTCTTTAGAAAATTTCTCTGGTTGATGAAAAAAGTAGTACACAATTGAATGACAATTCAAACAATAATTATTATAATATTAACACTGTTAGTACTACTAGCGGTAACAAAAGTAATCTGGCAAAAGATTATAGTGAAATAATTTCTCCGTCACCGCAAACAATGAAAAATACTGGTACCATATTAAAGAATAATAATAATTTATTGCAACGGCCATATCTATATACCCACCATCAACTTTTTCAAATTTTACGTTATATGGGAGGTGGGTGGTAAAGTGGGCGGACCACGCCCATTTTCTGTTTCCGAGTTTACATTGGTCCTTGAACTATTTGAACACAATTTCGTTGAAGTTTCACCTTATATGGGAGGTGGGCGGTAAAGTGGGCGGACCACGCCCATTTTTGGTCTTCAAGTTTATATTGACCCTCAAATTATTTATAAAAAATTTCGTTGTCGTACATGCTTTTGTTTCAGAAATATGAATAGATAAGTATGAAACGGACACCCTGTGTTTCTAGTTTTAAACCCATAACTTTTTTATTTATTAACCGATTTTGCCTATTTTTAATACCAAACAAACCTTATATAAGATAAATATTTGTGACAAATTTCGTCCCCCTACGTTGCCATGTCCTGCTTTAAACAGACGGGCAGACGGACAGACATAGCTAGATCGAATCAGAATCTAACCAGGACCCAGAAAATATATACTTTGTGGGGTCTTACATAATTCCTTCAACATGTTACACACGGAATGACAAAATCAATATACCCCCTATCTTTTGATGGTGGGTATAAAAAATGAGGTAAGTCAAAATCGGTTCTCGATACTGGATAACCATGAAAGTGAAGTTCAATCTGCAAAGTGTACTAAAAATTATACGCCTCCTCCACTCTACTTGCGCGAGCCTACTACTAACGCTCTAGTAAAAAAAAGTTGTCCCAACTTGTAGGCAAAGAAAATTTCTACGTAGTTTCTCTACGAAAAGGGAATGTTTCTGAAACTAAAATTCAGACATTCACGGAAAAAAAATATAGAATTATAGTTGACTGTTTTGATAGTGAAAAAAGAAACTACTATACATATTAACTAAAGAGCGCAAAAGGCTTAATGGTTATACTTAAAGGTATTGACAGTTTTGTACCGGTTGATGAGATTAAAGAACCTCTTGAATCTGAAGGCTATGAAGTGAAGACCGTTCACAATATAATTAATAAAAATAAGGTACCTCAACCAATTTTTAGAGTTGAAATATCTTATAATTCTTCCCGATTGAAGTAAAAGTGTGATACACATCCCGTATACGGTTTAAGATACCTTCTAAATCGCAAGATAGTGGTGGAAGAACTAATTAAGGTCTCCCACAGTGCTTAAATTGTCACAGGTGGTACTTGATGGGAATAGTGTTGCATTTCATATAACTATGAGGGAAGTTCGAATAGTCACGAAAATATATTGATCCGCCTCGTATATTAAGTGTTGCTCAAATGTTGAATCTCTTATTAGGGAAAAGAGGCAATTAAGACGTCAATGGCAAGATTCTTGGAAAAATTTATCCTTAAATATTTTTTATAGAAAATTTATCCTGAAATATTTTTTGCTAAAAAAAAATTAAAATATTTTCTATAGAAATTTTCTCTTAGAGTATTTTAAAGAAAATTTCTCTTTAAAAATTTCCTAAGGAAAATGTCTCTTAAAATCTTTTGTATAGAAAATTTCTATGAAAGTATTTTCTATAGAAAATTTCTTAAAAAATAGTTCCTATAAAAAATGTTTCTTAAGAAGAAATTCGTCTTAAATTATTTTCTATAGAAAATTTCCTTTAAAAAAATTTTTGTAAGAAATTTCTATTGAAATATTTTCTATAGAAAAAGCCTCTTAAGATGTTTTCTTAAAAAATTATCTTAAGATAATTTTTAATGAAATTTACTTTAAAGATTTTTTTAAAGAATATTATGTTGGTCCTATTTTCCCTAACATATGTTTAACTTGTCTCTCCCTTTGATATGTATATACGTTTGGGTGATGATATTTCATTGGTTTACTAGCTGCATCATTGCATTGTTATTTTTAGGAAAACAAAAAGAACAAAAATCAAATGTCCGTCCATTTCATCCATCTAAATATATATATGACTAAGGACATAGGGAACCAGAAAAAAACAACAACAATGCGTGTGCATGCATGTTTTTTTTTTTTTTTTTTGTTTTTTGTGGTGACCAGCCAGCTCGAAATTGTATGTTAGTGGTATTTAAAAAAAAAAATACCCCAACCTTTGCCAGATGCTAAGGCTACACCATCCCTGATCATCATCATCAACAACAGCAGCCAACAAGAACGACAACAACATTACGGTGTAATAGTTGTATAGCAAAAGAATCTTTAGGTTTCTTTTCAAATTGCAAAAAGAAAAAAAAAAAAACTACAAGAGTACCGCTCATGATCATCAGTGTCAATGTTAAATAAACTCCATGTACTGCACAAGCTATTAAATGTTGTTTAAAGATTGTTTGGGTGATTTTTGCAGTTACTATTGTTGTTGCTGTTGATAGTTGTTAAAAGATGTTTGTATTTGTTGACTATATTTATGTGTGTGGTACCTCTTTAATAGCGCCCACCAACCACATAGTCTTACTTAACTTTTTAAACTTAAAAAAAGAAACATTTTTATAAATTTATATACTCATGCTGAAACAAAACGATTTTATTGTGATGCATTTTTGTTTCCAAACAGAGAGAGAGAGGGTGAAAAGTGAGGCTTGGAGGGAGAGTAAACGAGTAATGTTTAAAGAATCCAAACAATATACACTATTATCCATCGATTAATCGCCCTAAGGAATGCGTTCGAAATGCAAAATGTCAGCTTTTTTAAAATTCTTTAAACGTTTGTGGTATTTCTTTTGTTTTCTGTGAGAAATTTCAAGCCAACTAACATAAATTACTTAAACACTGACATCTTTTTGCAAAAAAACACGAACGAAAAAAAACATAGTTAATATAAAAATTTTCAGCTTTTATGCCTCACATTGAGGCATTGAAAACCGTATAAGTCTGGCTGACTGTTTGGTTTTGTTGGATGACTGAGGTTGGTTGGTGGCAGCTAATACTGACAATAAGTTTGTTGTATTATACGCTTTATTATTATTTTATTTTTTTTTTTTTTATTTTTGCATTTTTATATATTTTTGTATATTGTGTAACATGTTGCATGCTACTTATCGCTTATTTTTTTCTACTTCGTCTTATATTTATTTCAGTTAGTATGAGTTTAGTACCACATTATAAAGTTTTGTTATGTGAATCCCGCTCGTGTGTGTTTTTAGTTTATAATGTCTGTGTGGCATTAAAATAAAATAAACTTAAAGAAAACCATTAAAATTTTTCTTGCAATTTTATGTTTTGTTTTGTATTTTTAGTCTATTGTAGTTGTTGTTGTAGTCTTCTTCAATTTTTCTTGTTGGCAAATAAATATTATATTGAATTTGTTTTCCAACTTCAAGAATGAAAGAAAGAAAAGAAAATTTATTATAGCGTTTAGTTTTATTGCTATTATTTAATTTTGGTACAAATTGTTTTGGTGAGGGGGAATTTTGCGCAAAATAATTTTTTTTTTTTAGGGAAAATAAACAAAAGACTTAAGACAAGAACTTGTGGTATGTGCAGCAGTGATATATGAAACAAAAGATTTAAGCAGCAAACTTGAAATATTTCTAAAGCGGCGAAAGAAAAAGAAATAAAATGTTTATTTGTTTAAAATAATTACTTTATTTATGAGAGAAATTTTAAAAGCTCAAACCATTTTCGCTATAGAAATAAAAAGTGTTCTTTAAAAGAAAATTATAAAACATTAAATGAAAAAAGTAAAAAGAAACATATAAAATAAGGAAATGTTCCGCGTCATTTAATTACAAAATATTCATGATATTTTTTCTGAAAAAGTTGCTCATGCTAGTTTTTTATATAAAATATTTTCAGAAATATTTTCTATGGAGAATTTTTTTAAGAAAATTTTCCAGAAAAAATTCTTATCCAATAATTGTCGTAGTTAAATTCTATTTTATTAAAAATATATAAAACATTTTTTTACGAATTTCCAATAATACGAATGGCAAAATTTTTGCATTTACTACTCTATAGTACGAATAAATAGGCATTGGTGTTTTTTCATAAAAATTTTTGTTTTATTTACATATGAATGAAGTTTTTATTATGTTTTTACTTCATTCTTTCGCGGTCATCCACGTTTAGCGAAGTTATTGTGAAGTTTTTTTTTTTCTTTAAAAGTGTTTTGTGTTTTTAACTGTCAAAATGTTGCAATTAAAACGATGTAAAAAAAAAGATAATTTCTTTGCAAGATAAATTAAAAATTATAGCAGACCACGAAAATAAAACATCGTTGTTTGAAATTTCAAAAAAATATGGATTATCTAAATCCACAATATGTAAAATCATTAAACAAAAAACACAACTGCTGGATAATTCCATGAGTTCGTTAAAAAATCGGTATAGACTTACAAGTGGTGAATTTAAAAAAAATGGAGGATTCACTAAGAGTGGTTTTTAGCACAAAGAAAATTCCATAACACAGTCGGTGGATAACAATTAAAATGAAAAGCTGTGGTGCTGCTCAAATAATTCTACAATGGTCAGTTTTGTGCCAGTGATGGTTGGCTTACAACATTTAAAAAGCGTTATGGAATACGATTTTTAAAAGAGTCTGGTGAGAAATTATCTTCTTCTAAAGAACTTGTTGCGCCATTTGTTAATAATTCGTCACAGTGGAGAAAAATCTGCTCCAGGTAGAAAATTGTCAAAGGAGAGATTAAAATTTTTAATGTGTGCTAATGCTGCAGGAACTAAGAAAATTAAACTTTTTGTAATAGGAAAAGCACAGAAACCGAGATCTTTTCGGAACAAAATTCTTCCTGTTGAGTACAGAAACTCCAAATCTGCTTGGATGAATGCAGCTCTGTTCAAAAAATGGTTTTTGATAAATTTATTCCGACAAGACCGACGGACGGACATCGTTAAGTCGAACGGTATACTTTAAGGTGGAGGTCCGAAGATTTTTGCGTTACAATTTCTACACAAACACATAATACCCCAACCACCTATGGTGGTGTAGGGTATAAAAAAAATACTGTCTTAAAAAATCTTGTTTTAAAATGAAAATACTTATATCACGTAAAATTTTTTCAAAATTTGTATACCCTTCACTACCATAGGTGGTTGGGGTATTATGTGTTTGTGCAGAAATTATAGCGCAGAGAAAAAATCTTCGTACCCCCACCTTAAAGTTCGACTCAGAATCACTTTCTGAGTCGATTTAAATTTTGAAGATAATTTGATGTAATTTGGTATATAAGCTTTCTTCAACACAAGGACCTATCGAATTTGGTTATGATCGGCCCATTATTTCACCTATGGGCCATACAAATATTCTCCCGGAATAAAGTTTTAACACTTATAGATGCCTTAAAAATAGGAATATTTCAATGAAATATTACAACAAATAAGTTTTATATAAACACAAATCCGTTTGCCGAATTTCATGAAGATCGGTCCATAACTGACCATAGGTCCCACACGCAAAGAAAAAATATAGTTCCTGTGACCATAAACGAAAAACAACATACTATGATTGTAATATATAATTCCAGGTTACAATAAGTATATTTGTACGTAATCATTATTATGATTACAATTTATAATTTATTAGTAAGGTTCATAACCTTATTAATAACTTTTAGTAAGTTTTATAACCTTTTCTTAAGTATTGCTTTCAATATCATCATGTTTTTATCATTTAATAATTCCATGTTATCATGTATATAAACTAATTTCATCATATATATAATTTCATTTTATCATATATATTATACCATTCTATCATATATATGAACTAATTCCATCATAACTATAATTCTATTTTATCATATATATAGTCCCATGTTATCATATATATAATCCCATTTTATCATATATATGAACTAATTCCATCATAACTATAATTCTATTTTATCATATATATAGTCCCATGTTATCATATATATAATCCCATTTTATCATATATATGATCCCATATATTCATATTTATATTCACTTGTACCACGATATGTGGTACATTCATCATACTGAATAAAAACAAAACTTGTCAATTTATATTTGTTCATATATAAACTAAATGAGAATTATAACTACTGGACTGATACACAAAAATGTGTATTCAATAGGCATTAAAAGTTAATTAATGGCTTAATGGTTGTAGAAATAACCAAATTTGTAAAATGAAATGAATGGTTATGTAATTAACTAAATTGTTGTGGAATTGAATTATAATTCAGTGAACCATATTAAAATTTTGATTGTGGGTAATCATTGAATGATTAAACAGAATCATAAACTATGCTATCATGAACACAGTATATTTAAATTTTAAAATTTATATAATCATTGAATAGTTGTGGTGATCATGCTGTAATCATGTTTTTTCTCCTTTCTCGAAAATCACTTTAACGTGCATAAATCCCATATAAATGTTAATATTATGTAATATTTAACACAAGTAAGTTGTATATAAGTTAAAAAAAATAAAATTATGTGGATCCAAATGGTGTAGGGTATCATATGGTCGGGCTTGACCGACTATATCTTCTTCTCTCATTTTCTTCAATATTTTATTCTGAAAATTTCTTATATAAGTAATATTTCTGTAAATATAGAAAATTCCTCATGCTATATTAAAAAATCTCTTGTACAAAAATCTTCTCATTTAAGAAGTTTTATTGAAACTTTTTATGTAAGTTTGTACATATAAATACTTCTCATGCAATATGTTTTATAGATATTTTCTCAAGCAACATTTCCTATAGAAAATGCTATATTTTTTATGTTATGTTTTTTATGCGATATTTTTTACAAAAAATATATCATGCTGTATTAAAAAAATTAAAATTATAAAAAAAAAAAATGTTTAATAACAAATCATAATGTTACACAACACCCCGACTGACTTAACATTTTTTCCAATTCTCATGCAACAAGAATCTATAAAATATTTTATTTATCAAAAAAAAAAAAAAAACTGTCAATTTAATTTGCATTTTTCTAAAAAAAAAAATTCTCAGACATTTCAATGTTGCTTAAATTCTAACAAAAACTAAATTTAATTGAAAGAAAAATATAAAAATAATAACAAAGTGATTGTTTATTTTTTTTTTTTTTTTTTTTTTTTTGTTAATAACTAAATTTAAAGTAAAGTCAAAAGTCATGACAACAAAACGTTAATAATAAAAAAGGTTAAATAAAAACTGCAAAAACTATTTGTACCTACAAAAAAAAAAAAAAAGTAACTAATAAACAAATTCTTAATTTTTGAAAAAAAGACATATTTTTGTCTCACAAAAATTAAAAAACATGTTTTGTTGATTTTTTATTTTCTTATTTTTTTTTTTTTATTTTTTCTTATTTAAAGTTATTTTTAAGCAAAACTTTAACAAACATTTATGCTTTTGTAATAAATGCAACTCTAGTAGACTTAAAGACTCCAAAATAAATGTTGGGATGTAAGGAAAAACATGTATATGAAAAAACAGCAAACATTATAATGCAAAAAATATCAACTTGTAAAGCAGCCACAATTGCTTTACGTTTAATTTAAAATTTGCTCCCAAAACAAGTAGAAGTATAATTGTAATGTTAGCAATAAACGAATTATTAACACCTTATAAACTAATAAAAGGGAAAAGATAGAAATAAGAAACAAATTTCTCTCATTATTGTTATATCTAGAAAACAAATTTGTTTTCTCAGCCTCCCACTTGAGGAAAATTTCGTAGGGTACTTGATTATAATTTCAAGTACTTGTACATGTATGTTTGCTGACTGCAAATATTGTCGGATTAAAGCAACAAATGTTTCTCATGTTTCATTTTTTTTTTTTTTTTACAAAAAAAAAACATTTCAATGAAGCGAGCAAAAAAACTAAACAATTTTTTTTAATACTCCGCATTAAATGTATTTATTTTTTACAATAAAGAAATACTACTGTAATTTAATTCAAGCCAGGGATTTTATTTTCATATTTAATTTTTTTACTGTACTGACAGCTAAAGCGTTAATAAAATGAGGCTAAGTCAGACTTATGTGACGTTTATAACTTTAAGACAATAATATAAAAAAATAAAATATTTCATATAAACTTTTAGACCCTTACACAGGCACAGATTTTATTTTAATATTTGGCTGCTTAATGTCTGGCTGCTGGTGGTGGTTGGTGGCTGGTTTCATGATTGTTCATGCTTATTATCATGAATTTAAGGTTTTAAGGTACATTTTATTTAAAACATTGAAATTTTTTATTTTTTTTGTTTGGTTTTGCTGTTTTTTTTTTTTTTTTTTCTTAAGCACCAGCCAGCCAGCAGCAAACATTTATATGCACCATGACAAATTAAAAAATAAACAAGAATATCTTTAAAAGACAATTAAAAAAATATTTAAGCTGAGGCTGCAGCTCATGAACAAAACGAGTGACTGCTAGAGACAGACGGACAGACAGACTTGCATGAGTACAATTATTTAAAACTCATAAATGCAGATAATCATTAATATTATTATCATTAACAACAGTATGATGGTGTGTGAAAGTTTATAAATATTTATATAGTATAAATAAGTTATTGTTGTTGTAATGCTTTAATGTTTTAATCTTTAATAAATTACCAGATTTTCTTTTATTTTTAAATATTAAACGTTATACTTTTTAGGTTTGTGTCTTAAGTCTTTTATTTATGAAGTGTTAACATGTGAATGTTTTTTTTTTTTTTTTTTCTTTTTCTGAAATCGTAAAGCCTTTTTTCATGCTTTTTAAATTCATTCAATTTTTTTATTTATTTAGTTGATTTTTAATTGTGTTTTTAATTTGTTTATTTTTCTTTTGTTAATTAATTTGTCTAGTAAATATTTGTGACGTTTTATGGTGTTCATTTGTAGAAAGACTGGGAAAAGTAAATAAAAGAAAAATGTCATCTGCTAATTATTAGGAGAAGAAAAATTTTTTAAATATTAAAAGTAGAATTCATATACAAAAGTTTTAGATTTGGGGGCTATAATTCAGTATAAGAGGGTATTTTTATACCCACCATCAAAAAGGTGGGGTGTATATTGATTTTGTCATTCCGTGTGTAACATGTCGAAGGAATCATTTAAGACCCCACAAAGTATATATTTTCTGGGTCCTGTTTAGATTCTGAGTCGATCTAGCTATGTCCGTCCGTCTGTCCGTATATCTGTCTGTTGAAAGCAGGATAGGGCTCGAACGGGACAACGTAGTAGGACGAAATTTGGCATAAATATTTATCTTATATAAGGTTTTAGTATTGAAAATGGGCAAAATCGGTTAAGAAATAAAAAAGTTACGGGCTAAAAACTAGAAACACAGGGTTTCATTTCATACTTTTCTGCTGATATTTCTGAAACAAAAGCATGTACAACAACGAAATTTTGTATAAATAGTTTGAGGTTCAATATAAACTTGGAAACCAAAAATGGGCGTGGTCGGCCCACTTTACCGCCCACCTCCCATATAAGGTGAAAATCAACCAAATTTTTTACAAATAGTTTAAGGACCAATGTAAACACGGAAACAAAAAATAGGCGTGGTTCGCCCACTTAACGCCCACTTCCCATATATTGTAAAATTTGAAAAAGTTGATGGTGGGCATATAGATTCGGCCGACTTCAATTTACCATCAGCATTATAGTTGTCGTTATCTGAAACAGACTCCCAAATGACTGGTAGTCCAATTTTTTCCAGTTATTTTTATACCCTTCACCACAGGTGTAAAGGGTATATATAAGTTTGTAATTCCATTTGTAATTTCTACAATATTCGTCTAAGACCCCAAAAAGTATATATATTCTGGATCCTTATTGATGGGGGAGTCGATATAAAGATGTCCGTCTGTCCGACTCTCCGTCTGTCTGTTGAAATCAGTTTTTAGAAAGCCCCAGTTACCGGATATATATGTTTTATATATCAAACTATTAGAAATATTCCTTAAAAAATCGCTAATAAAAATGAGCAGAATCGGTTGATATATAACTGAGATATCTGCAAAAAACCGAAGATACCCCCAAAAAATCGTATTTGTTGTCGGCTTTTCTCGGCTCCTATAAAAGATAGCGACTTCGTTTTCGCAAGAAAAATTCAAGACCTTTCTTAAAATTTTTTTAATGAAAAAAAAATCGGTTCACTATATTTCAGATATCGGCCAAAACGCGTTATTTGACTTTTTGAAGCTCCTATATAAGCTACGGCTTTCGCTTTTGAATTGGTTGGTTATAAATATTTTTATAAAATTTCGGTATTTTAAAAAAACCCAATTCGTTCATAAACAACAGAGTTATGGAGCAAGAACTGAAAAAATTTTATAATAAAAAAAGAAAAATTTTAATATTAAGCATTGTTGTTGTATTTTTCTTTATGGGCAAGTACATACATACATACATACATACATACATACATACATACATACATACATACATACATACATACATACATACATACATACATACATACATACATACATAAATACACACACACACACACATACATACATACATACATACATACATACATACATACATACATACATACATACATACATACATACATACATACATACATACATACATACATACATACATACATACATACATACATACATACATACATACATACATACATACATACATACATACATACATACATACAAAAATGGTAATATGGTACTAAGTAACATGGTGAAGGGTATCAAAGATTCTGCACGGCCGAATCTTTTTTCAATTTCATTTGAAATTAATCTATACCAAATAAACCACATACAAATATACAAACACCATTTTTGTCTTGTCATCAACGAAGGTGACAAAATATTTAGAACCACCTACTGACGCACATTGGGGTAAAAGAGGTTGAAAATGGCTATTAACTCAGGGAAAAGTTTTACTATTAGGTAAAAAATTTAATTTTAGAATTTTAAGATTTTTTTTTTATTTACCACTTTAATGTCCTTCCGTCCGTCTATACGTTAGAGTTAAATTGGTGGAAAATTCTGCATACTTAAGGGAAAGGTGATATCAACATTTTGGTGATCACGTTTAATTTTTCTATTAACTAGTAAGTAAAAAAATGTTTTTCTTTTTTTTAAGAAATATAAGATGTTTTTTGGTTGAATGGGTCGAAAATGGCGCTAAATTTAGGAAAAAGTGATATGAATTCAGATAATTAAATTATATTCTTTCTATTTATTGGTTAGTAAAAAATGTAGTTTTAGAGTTCTAAAATATTTTTTGGCAAAAAATATTTTAGAACTCTAAATGGGTCGGAATTGGCTCTTTATTGTGATATCAGTATTTTAGTATTTAGATTAAGTTTTTATATTCAGTCTAAAAGTAAAAAATAATATAATTTGGAATTTAAAGGCTTTTTTTAAAGAATTCTAATGTCTGTCCTTTCGTCCGTCTGTTTATTAATTTTTGCAAACTTGCCAGTACAAAATCATTTATATTTTGACTCAATAAAAAATAATAAGTATGTAAGAAAAATAGTACATTCTAAAAAATGTATCAAAAAAATTTAAAGTGATACAAAAATTTTGGAAATCAGGTAAGGAACAAAAATTCGCTAGTGGTTAAACATTTTCTATGACATTAGTACACTGAACCAAAAAGGTACATAAATACAATTAAAAAGTTAATTTTTACAATGAATTTGTGCACTAATTTTGACCCTATGTACAGGTTCATTGAAACAATGAGTTTTCATACATTATTATTATAATTCAATGTACAAGTTAATTGATTAAATTTATTCTTACATTGAATGATTCATTAAATAAAATAAATAATTTCAGTGAACAGTACATTGGTTTCAATGAACTCATATTTTGTCCCAATGAAACTATACATTAAAAATGTATTATAATAATAGGCGTGTTCTGTATTTCTGGTTTTTATTTTATTTTATATTAAATGATTAAATTATATGATATTGAGTTAGTATAAGCAAAAATTAAATATTAATATAAAAATATTACATTTCACTAAAAAATTGAAATAAACAAAATGCATGTTACAGATGTGATCGTGTAATAGTAATTCCTGTTGTCCTCTATATTGCTCAATGATGGTATGGAATATCCATTTAGATGCCACATTAATATAACTACAGCATTATCCTTAACAAAGAAAGTTTATAATTAAAATTTTTAAAATTCGTTCAATTGCTTAAAATATTTGAATTAGTTACCTTTAAATCTTTTTGGTCTATAGAATCCTCCGGATGTAGCATATAAATCTTGGTCAGTCTGTAATATATTTTTATTAAGAGTTCAATTAAAATATTTCATATATTTATGTATACTTACGAATTGAATCCTCTTGATTTTGAAATCGCAATATTTTTTGAAACCCTGGTATTTGAGGCTAATAACATTCTTCTGCATCTTAGTATTTTTATCTACATAATTATAAATGAAATGTAATATTTAAAAACTGTTTAAAATCATAAACATTATTAAACTTACGTGTTATGAAGGCAAGTCTCCAAATTCCTTCTTTTGGGTAATTAATTAAATTTGGTGTATTCAATTGTGCTATTCTACTTCTCCTTACATTATATTTATGTATTTCAATATTTCAATTTATTTTATTTAGTTTTAAATTATTTTCGTTTTTAACATAACACTAATTTTTTTACTTTTTGCTATTGTTTAAAACGCGTCATTTCTTGTTAAAAGATAAAAGAAAACTGAGTTGTATTTGTTTTCATTTTACTTTATTTCCCGTTAGAGATCATTTATTTTGATATAATTGAATGAAATTTATCATTGGCTCAATGCTTTTGTTTTGTGTAATGCTTCTTCTTAATTAAATCAATGTATTAGTACATTCAATAAATTAATTCAATGAACTAATACATTAAATCAATTAACTGATTAACCTATTGTAATAAGAAATAAATTTAAAGAATGGTTTCATTGTAATGTTCATAATAGCGTTAATAATTTCATTGAATATTTTTATTGAAGCAATGAATTTGTACATTAAGCTATTTATGGAAAAAAATTAATGAATTTGATTAAACGTACTTCATTCATTGAAATTACTTTTTTCAGTGTACCCTATTTGAAACACCATAGCTCCGCTCCTGAAGCGTATATGGGATTTCTCTGCTACGCCTATGTGAAACTTCATGTAAATCCAACCAGTAAATTTTGCTCCACTGTCTAATGTTTGATAAAGCAGAGAAAATGTTTGTACTTAAGTTGTTTTTTTTTTTTATGAAATCTACTGGAGTTTTTTCGAAAAAAAAAATAATAATTTCTCAAATTAGGTTATATAAGCGCACAATTTTTTTTTTCATAATATTAAAGTAGACATACTATACTATATTTCAGAAAATATTCAGAACAAACATTCTGCAACATTTTAAATTACATTCAATGAAAATTAAAAATTAGTGTATTTTAGGACAAAAAAATAAAAAAAAAAAAATATTAGAACAAAATATAATTTACAAATACTTTAAGAAAAGTTTACTTAAATGCCTGAAGTTGATGGTTCCATTTAAAATTTTTACTTTTAAAGATCGTTTATTTAAAATAAATATACTGAAAGTTGATGAAAATTTAATTTTTTATTCTTTTTCAAAAATATAAAAAAAAAAATAATGTTTAACTTTAACAGCTTCTTATGAGCAAACAATGCAACTTATCTTAACGATTTTAATTGATATTGATACATAATTTTGTCTACTTTTATTTGGTACCCAACTCTATCACAAATAAATATGCAAATTTCAAAATTCAACTAATCGCAACTTTGAATTAACTCCAACACATGTGAATTAACTCCAATACATGTTCAGAACGATGTTCAATTGTTTTAGGAAATGGCATAACATAGATCTTGCTTACCATACAGCAACATACGCTATAGTTAGGCAGACCTGAGTTTCTGGTGGGAATCGAACCCAGAAACCGCAGACTGATAGACCAGCTCACTGGCCTACCGACAATTGACACAGTTTTTTATTACACATTAAAATTAATTTAATATATTTAAGCAAAAATAAAATAATATAAAGTAATATTTTTTTAATAAATTTTTAATTCTTTCCATCATCTATTTGATATATTTTTCAATTGGAAAAAAATTTCAGTTTTTCTTAATAGTAATTGCTATAATCGTTTTGGTAAGAGATGCAAATTTAAAAATTTTTAATTAAATGAATTAATTTGGTGATTGGTGACTTTTTTCTGTAAAAAAAATATTAATTATTTTCAAACTAATGCTGGGCAACTTTACTTTGCTTTATTTTAAAGTTCTTGTATTAGTTTTGCTTAAATTTAAGCCTCCAAAAACAAAAGACCTAAACAACGAACCTCATAATATGATTCCCTACTGTGACATGGAAAATATTTGAGTTACTTTTTTTTCAAATATTTTTAAAACAAATTGAATTTTTTATTTTAAGTTTACATCCATATGAGATGATAATTCTTATCAAAGTCATCAATCTTGTTGAAAGCATTTAAAAAAAAATGTATACAAATATTTTTGAAAATTAAAATTTGTTTCGTAAAGAAAAAAAAAAAACTTGTTTCTCTAATAAAACCAATTGATAAAAAAAAAACAAATACAAATTATTTTTGTGTGATTTTAATCATGTTTATTTTATCCAACTAAAAAATCTTCTTTTTTTATTTATTTTACTATAAAAATCATCTCATTTGATACCAAAAATATAAAAAAATTCATTTGATTGTTGCTTTTTTTTTTTTGAAATTTTGTTTTGGTTGATTTCTTTTTTTCTTCATCATCTTTTTGTTTGAATTTTAATTTAATGCAAAGCACCTGCTGTGCGAACTCACACGCCTCAGTTGGCGTTGTTATCAGATGATATCATCACCCGAAATTCCTCAAAAGCAAATAAATCCTAAAATTGTATTAATTTAAAAATAATTCTTAAGTCAAAGACAAAAACTACAACATCAGCATCAAAAGTAGAAGAAAAAAAAATAGTAACTTAGAATCTTAAACATTAACAAGCGTGCGGATCTTTCTCCTAAAAAAAAAAAAAAAAAAAAAAACTCTTTTACATTTTAAAGTTTAAAATGTCTCTGAGTATAAAAGTGTGTTTGTAGTTTGTTTACGCAATATCATGTTGTATTTAAATTTTATTTTTTTATTTTTTGTGATTTTCAAATCTATAAAATATTAATTAATTACATTTTTATTAGTCAAAATGAGATTTAAATCTGCTGATAAAGCGGTAAAGTTTCTTCTTGTTATTTATTTAATTTATTTGTTTTTTTTTTACTCTTTCTCTTGTGAGTGTTAGTGTATGTGTGTATGTAGTTTGTTGACTGACTTGTTGCAGTAGATTTGAAAATAAACAAAATCAACAAAAAAAATCTATTGAATCTTTTTTAAACTCGTTGGAGACGTCAATGAAAGTTCTTAAAAATTCATATAATTTAAAAATGTATTGGTATTTTTCACTTGGTTAAATCATAAATACCTGTTAATTTATGATCATTTCTAATTCATAAAATGAAATAAATATTAAAATCGGTTAAAATTCAAATTAAATTCAAATTAAAACGAATCAATTCGTTTTGTTAAATCACAACTGTGTAAACAAGACAAACAGGAATAATTTAAAAAGATTTTCGTTTCAAAAAATAATTATAATAATAAACAATGATAATAATTTTCTATAGAAAAAGTTTGCCTCTAAGAGAGAAAAAAACTTTTGCTCCAAAAAGGCTTATTTGTTAAAAAAAAAAATTTCATTTAGAAAAGACTTATTTTCTATCGAAAATCTTCTTCCCAAAAAGATCTATTTTCTGTAGAAATTTTAATCTTAAAGATTCTTATTTTCTACGGAAGATTTTCATCTCAAAGAGACTTATTTTTTTTTATCGAAAATTTTCATCTCAAAGACTCTTTTTTTCTATGGAAAATCTTCTTTTAAAAGAGACCTATTTTGTATAGAAAATTTTCATGCAAAAGAAACCTATTTTCTATAGAAAATCTTCTTCCTAAAAAGATATATTTTTTATAGAAAAATTTCATCTCAAAGAGATTTATTTTCTATGGAAAATTTTCATCTCAAAGAGTCTTTTTTCTATGGAAAATCGTCTTCCAAAGAGTCTTTTTTTCTATGGAAAATCTTCGTTCTAAAGAAAGCTATTTTGTAAAGAAAACTTTCATCTAAAAGAGACCAATTTTTCTATAGAAAATCTTCTTCCCAAAAAGATCTATTTTTTGTAGAAAATTTTCATATCAAAGAGAATTATCTTCTATGAAAAATCGTCTCAAAGAGAAAAATTTCATCTCAAAGAGCCTATTTTCTATACAAAATATTCATCTTAAAGAGATTTATTTTCTATAGAAAATTTTAGTCTCAAAGAGTTATAATTCTTTAAGAAATTTTGTCCTCAAAGGGACTTATTTTCTGTAGACAATTTTCATCTCAAAAAAACTTATTTTCTATAGAAAATTTTAGTCTCAAAGAGACCTAATTCTTTAGGAAATTTTATTCTCAAAGGGACTTATTTTCTATAAACAATTTTCATCTCAAAAAAAGTTATTTTCTGTAGAAAATTTTATTCCTAAAGAAACTTATTTTCTATAGTAAATTTTTATCTCAAAAAGACCTACTTTTTTTGCAGAAAAAGAGACTTATTTTTTATGGAAAAAAATTTTCTATAGAAAATTTTCAACTCAAAGAGACTTGTTTTCTATAAACAATTTTTGTTTCAAAGACTTATTTTTGATAAAAAATTTTCGTATCAAAAAGACTTTTGTAAAAAAAATTTTTACGTATTTTCTATAGAAAAAATTTGTCTATAAGAGACTTATTTTCTATGGAAAATTTTCGTCTCCAAGAGACCTATTTTATATAGAAAATATTCAACTCAAGGAGAACTATTTAGAACTATATAGAACTATATAGAAAATATTTGTCTTAAAGAATTTATTTTCTGTTGAAAATTTTTGTTTCAAAAAGCCACACATTCATCTTAAAAGGAGACAAATTTTTTTTAGAAAATATTTTTCTCAAAAATAGAAAAATTATATATTGAAAATTCTGGTAAGAAACAAAATTTTGTACAAAAAATCCTGGTCTCATAAAATTAGTTCCAATAAGTTTAAAAATATGATTTCATTCTGACCACCTAGATCGTTATAACTTTATGTTCAAATTTACTATAGAATTTTAAACAGTTCAAAAAATTCTAATAAATCTTGTCAGCTGTCAATTGAAACAATCAAATAAATCTTGCCAAAAGTATCGAAAAAACGTGTAAAATATTTAAAATATTTATGAAAAAATCTACTATTTTTAGAAATTTCTTAACTTCAAAAAATAATAATAAAAAAACACACCAAATATTAAAAATACAAAAACAAACAACAAGTCGTCATTAAAAGTGTGTCAGTGTGAACAAAAAAAAAAAAGTACGGAGAAAAAAAAATTATTCCACACACATCAAAAAAACAAAAAAATAAGTAAATAAAATAAAAAAATATACAGCAATATATTTAAATCACTATTTATTTATTTTTATATTTATTTAATTTTAACTGTCAACTTTTTTTAAGGAGCCACTTTGTCTGCTTATTAGAAAAGTATTAGAAATATTGATAAAAAATAAATAAAAACTAACGATACCACAAGACATATTGTTGTTGAAATCACTTAAAGATTAATGCCAATTCAATAAAGACTGGCTGACTGACAGACAAACGGACAGACATACGGACTTAGTTTACTTGACTGTACCCTGAATATTAATTTAATACTGAAACCAAGCTCAAGATAATAAACCAACAACGCTTTGATGTCAAAAACGGCTAACAAATGCCATTAGTTAAACAAATAAATCAAAAAGAAAAAAAAAATAATAAAGAGAAAAAAATAAAGAGTTTGGCATAAAACAACAGACAACAACAACCATAATAATAACAACAAAGTAGAAATCTTAAAGATGACAAAACAAAAGCAACAACAACATCGACAATTGACAACTAATAATACTAAATCAAATAAATAAACAACAACAACAATAAAATAAATATAATCAAACATATTGACATAACGAAGGTGTGACAATAATTGAACAATAATTTATCATTATTAATTAATAAATCAAAATCAACAATAATAACAACAACAATTACAAACAGCAGTAAGAGCAACACTACAACAAACATTATCTAAAAAGGAAAAAAAACAATATAAATTTAAATGAATTTGAAGCACAATCAAACACACGCACACAAGGAGAAATAACAACAAACACGCAAATAAATTAGACAATAAACTAATTTTTTCAATAATAGCAGACTTTGACAAGACCCTACAAATCTAACTTACATTGTTTTTAACAAAACATTGCATCTCTGAGAAACTTTTTCTAGAGAAAAATTTTATCTCTTGAAGACTATAAGAAATTTTCAATATAATTTTTTTTTTTTTTTTGGCAATAATTTTCTATAGAAAATTTTGTCTTTTTAAAGAACAATTTTTTATAGACAATTTTGAGATTAATTTTCAGAAGAAATTTTGCTCCTAAAAAAGGTTTATTTTCTGCAGAAAATTCGCTATTAAAAAAGGTCTATTTTTTGTATAAAATTCTATCCTAAAAAGACTTTTCTTAAAAAAATTATTTTCTAAAGAAAATTTTCTTTTAACAAGTACTTATTTTATATAGAAAAGAGACTTATTTACTATAGAAAATTTGCTCTCAAAAGAAAAATTTGATCTCTTGAAGACCAATTTTCAATTGATTTTTTTTTTCTTACAGGAGTTTTTTATAGAAAATTTTGTCTTTCATGATACCAATTTTCAGTTGAAATTATGTTCTTAATAGCGGTCTATTTTCTGTAAAAAATTCCCTCCTAAAAAATACTTTTTTCTGTAGAAAACTTTCTCTTAAAACAAAATTATGTTCTACAGAAAATATTCTCTTAAAGTGTACTTATTTTATTTGCGTAGAAAGTTCACTCTTACAAGATTCCTATTTTCTATAGAAAATTTTCTCTTAAAGAAACTTATTTTCAATAGAAAATTTCCTCTCAAAGGACTTATTTTTAGCAGAAAATTTTCTCCTAAAAGAGACTTATTTTTAATAAAAGATTTTCTTTTAAAAGAGACTTATTTTCTATAGAAAATTTTCCTTTAAAAGAGACTTATTTTCAGTAGAAATCATTTTTTTAAAGGAGACTTTTTTTAATAGAAAATTTTCTCTTAAAAGAGACTTATTCTCAATACAAAATTTTATGTTAAAGGAGACTTATTTTCAATAGAAAATTTTTTCCTAAAAGAGACTTATTTTCTATAGAAATTATTCTCTTACAAGAGACATATTTTGTATAGAAAATTTGCTTTGAAAGAGTCTTAATTTCTATAGAATATTTTCTGGTACAAAAGTCTTATTTTCTATAGAAAACTTGCTCTTACAAGAGTCTTATTTTCTGTAGAAATTTTTCTCTTACAAGGGTATTATATTTTATAGAAAATTTTCTCTTACAAGAGTCTGATTTTCTATAGAAAAATGCCCCTACAAGAGTCTTATTTTCTATACAAAATTTGCTCACACAAGTGTCTTATTTTTTATAGAAAATTTTCTCTTACAAGAGACTTATTTACTATAGAAAATTTTCTCTTAAAAGAGACTTATTATTTTCTTAAAGGAGACTTTTTTTTTATAGAAAATTTTCTCTTAAAAGAGACTTATTCTCAATACAAAATTTTATGTTAAAGGAGACTTATTTTCCATAGAAATTATTCCCTTACAAGAGACATATTTTGCATAGAAAATTTGCTTTGAAAGAGTCTTAATTTCTATAGAATATTTTCTGGTATAAAAGTCTTATTTTCTATAGAAAACTTGCTCTTACAAGAGTCTTATTTTCTGTAGAAATTTTTCTCTTTCAAGGGTATTATTTTCTATAGAAAATTTTCTCTTACAAGAGTCTGATTTTCTGTAGAAAAATGCCCCTACAAGAGTCTTATTTTCTATACAAAATTTGCTCACACAAGTGTCTTACTTTTATAGAAAATTTTCTCTTACAAGAGACTTATTTACTATAGAAAATTTTCTCTTACAAGAGACTTATTTTCAATAGAAAATTTTATTTAAAAAAAGACTTATTTTATATAAAAAATCTTATCTTAAAAGAGACTTATTTTCTATAGAAATTTATCTCTTACAAGAGACATATTTTGTATAGAAAATTTGCTCTTAAAAGAGTCTTATTTCTATAGAAATTTTTATCTTACAAGAGTCTTATTTTCTATAGAAAATTTTCTCTTACAAGATTATTATTTTCTATAGAAATTATTCTCTTTTTCAAGAGTTTTATTTCCCATAAAAATTTTTTTCTTATAAGGGACTTTTATCTTTGCGAAAATTTATCTTACAAGAGACATATTTTCTTTAGAAAATTTTCTCTTACAAGGACGTATCTTCTTTAGAAATTTTTTTAAGAGAGACTTTGTTTCTTTAGAAAATTTCATTTTAAAATAGAATTACTTTTTTCAAAAATTTTTTTTTCCACAGGAGAAATTTTTTCTTTGGAGAATTTAGTCTTACAAGAGTCCTTTTTTCATAGAAAATGTTGACTACAAAGCGAGATATTTTTCAAAGAAAATTTTTATTTTAAGGTGACATATTTTCCGCAGAAAGAAAAGATATTTTCTATAGCAAATTTTGAACACAAGTAGATTTATTTTCTATAGAAACTTTTAAATTCAAGGATATTTTCTATATAAAAATTTAAGAGATATTTCCTATAGAAAATTTTGATCTCAAGCAGAGATGTTTTCTATAGAATATTTTGATCTTAGGCAGAGATGTTTTCTATAGAATATTTTGATCTCAAGCAGAGATATTTTCTACAACACATTTTGATCTCCAGCAGATATTTTCTACAAAAAATGTTGATCTCCAGCAGGGATTTTTTTATAAAATACTTTGATCTCAAAAAGAAAAATTTTCTGTAAAGAACATTTTCTAAAGAAAAATTTAATCCCAAAGAGAAATACTTTCTAGAGAGAATTTTGATTTCAAAGAGAGATATTTTGATTTGTATAGAAAAATTTCATCTTGAGGGCACATATTTTTAATAGAATTTTTTTTTTTTTAAAGAAACAAATTTTTTATGGAAAACGATTGCCTATTGTAGGGGCACTTAAAATACTCTTATTGAAACATATACTCAATAAATAACTAAAAACAACTAAAGCATTTATAACTGAACAATACAAACTGAATTATAAAATAATGCGAAAAAAAACTCACAGAAAGCAATATATATTACAGAAAAAAAAGTGGGAGTGTTTCATACAATCAATAATAATATTAAATCGTATAATAAAAAAAAATAAATTAACATTACAATACGAAAAAAAATAAGAAAAAAATTAATAATAATTTCTATTAAAACAGCCAGGAGACAACGACAACTAAAAAGAAGGAGAAACCAAAATCACATAAATATTAAATATTTAAATGAAATAAATGTTTAATAGACAAATAACAACAAATAACAGATTAATAATAAATGAGCAAAAAAATAAATTTTCAAATTATTTATATGAAATTGCGCTTTTAGCATTTCAACTGGGCATTCTATTTAATAAATAATAAAATTTATGAAAAAATACTTAATAAATACACATACACATACACATACAAGAAACTTATCACATTTCTAACACCAAACAAACATCATTGGCAAAGTAACAAATAACACCTTCATCATTAGCGGTTGTATGGTCACCACAATATCACAATAAACTGTATGGGGTAGATGATGTTTCATACTAGACATACATGCGCCATTTGTTGTAGAAAAAAAAAATAATAATAAAAAAATAAATAAATAGAAATATACAATAAATTTAAAATAATAATAAATAATAAATTTGCATACTAAACGGTTGATAGAGATAGAGGGAGAAAAAATAAATTTTATTCTTTAATTTTTATTGTTGTTATTCAGGTATGGTGAGGATGCTAACGATGCTGACGATGATGTTGATGTTGCTGCTCATTTAATGTCATTTTGATATAAAATGTATTCAAGGAATTTTTATGATGAAATTTTTCTTTAAAATTTCATCAATTATTTTCTTTTTACTGTAAGTAGTTGCGATATTTATAATGTTTTAGTCAGAAATTATTAATGATTTTGGTAAAATGTTTGTGACAAAACAAAAGACTTAAGAAACAAACTTGGCATGTTTACTATTAAGTGAAAGTTAAACACTTAGTTTGAGCAATGTATTTGGATTTAAAGAATTGATAAATAGGGAAGATTGATTTACAAGAAATTAATTTTTCCTGTAAAATATAAGACATTTTTAAATAGAAAATTGTGATCTTGTAAAGACGCATTTTCTCTTTAAAAGAAAATTTTCCCTTAAAAGGCGACCATATTCTCTATTCAAAAATGTTCTCCTAATAAGAGAGGGACTTTTTTAACTGAATATTTCTCTTCTAAAAGGAGATGACATTTTTAATTGAAAATTTTTCTCTCAAAGAGAAAAAGAAATTTTCAATAGCAAATTTGGCTTAAATAGAAAATTCTCTTTAAGAAAGAAAAAAAATATCTTTTCTCTTAAAAGGAAGAAATTTTGAATAGAAAATTTTTCTTATAAAAAGATTTTTTTTTTTTCTATAGAAAATTTTTGTTTTAAAAAAACAATTGTTAAAAAGAGACAAAATTATCTGAAGAAAATTTTCCTCTTAAAAAAGAAATAATTAATAGAAAATCTTTTAAGAGAAAATTTTTCTTTTAAAAATAAAAGAAATTTTCAATAGAATGGAATTTTCATAAAAAAAATTACATTTTTTTTTAGAAAATGTTTCTCTTAAAAAAAGATAAAATTTTCTCTTAAAAGAGATAATATCTTCTATAATTTTTTTTTTTTCTTTTAACATGAGGTGAAATTTTATATGTAAACGTTTTCTTTGAAAAAGAAATGAAATATTTGGAACTTTTTTTTTCTTAAAAGGAGATGAAATTTTCTATAGAAAATTTTTCTCTTAAAAAGAGATGAAATTTTCAAGACTTTTTTTTAACAAGAGACAAAATTTTCAAAGAAAAATTTTTCTATAAAAACAGAAGAAATTTTTAAAAGAATGTAATTTTTTATAAAAAAATTTCTCTTAAAATAAATTAATTTTCTATACAAAATTCTTCTCTTAAAAAAAATATGAAATTTTCTCTTAAAAGGAGATATGGAAAATCTTTCTCTTAAAAAGAAATGAAATTTTTTTTGGAAAATTTTTCTCTTAAAAACAGAAGAAATTTTCAATGAAATGGAATTTTTTATAAAAAATTTTCTCTTAAAAAGAGACGAAATTTTTTATAGAAAAGGAAGAAAAAAAAAAGACGAAATAACTAGAAAAATTCTCTTAAAAAGAGAAGAAATTTTTGATATCCAATTTATAATTTAAACAGAACAAAAGAAAAATTGTCTCAAAAAGGGAAGAAATTTTAATTTTTCTCTTAAAAAGAAAAGATATTTGCGAATAGATTTTTTTTTTTCTTTTTTGAAAAAAGACACTATTTAAAATCAAACCTTTCTTAAGGAAAGACAAATTTATCTAAACAAAATGTTTTAATATGAAGCAAAATTTTCAATAGAACATTTTTTTCTTATTTATTTTTTCATTAAAATATTTTATTTTCAATAAAAAAATGTTTTATTTTCAATAAAAAAATTTTCCTTAATTTCTGTAAAAAAATGTCTCTTGAAAAGAGATGAACTCGTTTCTTGATTTTTTTCCTTTATTAATGGAGGCGTAATATTCTGCAGAAAATGTTGCCCTAAAAGGATATGAAATTTTCTATAGAAAATTATTCTCTTAAAGTGAGATAAAATTTTCTATAGAATTATTTCTCTTTAAAAGAGATTTTTCTATATAAAACTTTTCACTTAAAAAGAAAAAATTATCTCAAGAAAATTTATCTTGAAAAAATTTTTTCAAAAAGAGACAAAATTTTCAAAATCTTTTTTTTTTTTTTTTTTGTAAAAAAAACAAAAATTTGTCTAAACATTTTTCTTAAAAAGACAAAATTATGTAAATAAAATTTTTTTTGAGAAAAATTCTCTTAAAAAGAGACACAATTTTCTATAAAAAATTTTTATTATGACGAAATTTTCTCTTAAGAGAACAAATTTTTCACTTATTAAAAGAAGAACTTTGAGAAGAAAATTTTTCTTTTAAAAGCAGAAAAAAAATTTAATAGAACATCTTTCTCTTAAAAAGAGAAGAAATTTTCATAGAAGAAGATATAAAGAAGGAATTTTCAATAGAAAATTCTCTTAATAAAGGAAGAAAATTGTAAAATAGAATTTTAGAAAAATTTTCCTTTAATGGAGGCAAATTTTCTATTGAAACAGTTCTATGGAAACTGTATAAGAGGAGATGAAATTTTTCTTTAGAAAGTTTTGCTTTTAAAGAGATAAAGTTTTCTATATGATTTTTTTTTTTTTAAATGTTCTATAGAAAATTTTCCTTTTAGAAAGACTCGAAATTTTGTATAGCAACTAATTTGCTATAAAATATTTTACCATAAAAAATTTAAATCTATTTAAAAGCAATTTGTGGTTTTTCTACATATTTTTGCTATAAAAACAAGTACAAAAAGAAGACAACTTATTTAAAACAAATATTTATTTCAATCTTAAATTATTATTAAGCTATTTGCTGTTTTTAAAAACATTTTTTCAATTTGGCAAAATAAATTACTTTATAACAAATAATAAAAATATTTCATCTGAGTATTTTTGTCAGGTCATTTATTTCTCAAAAAAAGAAGAAAAAAACATATCTTAATAAAAGGAACAAAAACAAAAATATAAAAAAAAATATATATATATTTAACAAAATTCTAATGTCATTGGCTTGATGATTTATTTGATGTCGTATCATTAGCTTTTTGTTATTTCTTTTATTATCTATTTATCATTTCTGAAATCATTTTTATATTTAAATTGTTATTTAATTTTATTTATTTGTATTTTTTTATGTTTCTACTTATTAAATCAACATATTAATTATTGTTTTTATAAAAAGAAAAAAAAAAAAAAAAAAAAAAAAGAACAACAACAGCAAGAAATTTATTTATCTCTTTAATACTTTTTGTTATTTTAGTGTGAATTTTAATCTTGTTATAAAGACAAAGAAGCAAAAATATCAAAAGCCAAAAGGCGTGTGCTCTCCATCAAGGTTTTGACTTTGAAATCAGCTTAAATTACGTTTCTACTTTATTTCTCGCTCATAGAAAATGGACAAAAATCGAAAGACGAAAAAAATCTATTTTTGCCAATTTTATGTTGTTTTTAGCTATAAAATCTAGATATTTAATAAATAGAAATATTAACAACAAAAAAAAAAAAATGTTTATTTCTCTTAAAAGCAAAACTAAAACTTTTGGTTTTTGTGTTTTATTTTTTTTTTTTTTGGAGAGAAAAAAATATAGATTTAAAAATAAAAATGTTATAATGGAGCCATAATGTCTGGTAGTGAAACTTAATTTTATTTTAGTTTCATTTGAATTTTTTTTCATATAAAATTATGTATAGATTGTGTAGCTAAAAATTTACATTTTATAAATTTTTAATGAGTACTATGTGGTTTAATGCATTTAATATGCTTAAAGATTAAATCATTAAATTAAGTTCGATATTTATTTGTGGCCTTTTTTTTTAGTAAACGTTTTTTTTTATTCTATAAGCCACGTTTTTTGTAAAACTTCAATATTTAGACTTTTGTTTAAATTTTAGATTATTATAGTTGTTTTTGTATTTTATATTTTAATGCCTTTTTAAAAGCAGCTTAAAATCATTTTGTTGTCATGTCAAACTTCTACTTGATTTTGTATATTAAACAAAAAATAATTTTAAAATTATTAACACACTCACCTAAACATTTACAAAAATGCTAATTTGTTTAATTTTATTTTAAACGAGAAACCCACAAAATGCTTTTTTTTTTTTTTTGTTAATATTAATAATATTTGTTTTTTGATATCATAACTAAGTAGGTTAATATGTTTGACATTTATTATTCCATTTGTTGGTGGTTTTCTTGACAAATAAAAATTTAATTTAAAAAATAAAATATATGACGGAAAAAATTTTAAACCATTAATTATAAAGAAATTTTTATTTGAATAAATAATAATGTGAAATGATTTAATTTTAATGAGAGTTATATTAAGCGTTTCAAATTGAAATTGTTTGAAGATATTTAAAGTGGATACTTTTAAATACTATCTGTACATTATGTGACTTTTCAACTAAAATAAAAAATTGTATTGTATTGTAAGATGAAATTGTTTTTGAGATTAAAACCTTTTTTTTATAAATAAAAACATTTTTACTATAACAGTCTTGATAAAAAATACTATCTTCATTATACTTTTACTGAATTTATAAATAATTTATTATTATACTAAAACAGTTTTATAGGGATTACAATAGTTTAAATTTGGAAGATTGCATTGGTGAGATGGAAAATCTGGATTTTAGTCCATTGTATTGTACTGCGGATCCAAATGAAAAACTCACGTTTTTTAATCACTTAATTTTGAACCTATTCAACAAATATGTTCCTTTGAAAAGATGTAAAAGGAAGAGGAAAATGAATTGGTTGGATCATCCTGAGATCAAAATGGCTAGAGAATGGAGGGACTTAGCGTACAGAGCGTATAAGGAATTACCTTCTACTACACGGTGGTCAACTTTCTGTAAATATAGAAATAAGTTAGAAGGTATTATGAGAAAAATAAGAAAGAGAATTTGTAACCGCATTTTTATGGAATGTGATTCCTAATCTGTTTGGAATAAATTAAAAGACACTGGTATTGTTGGTAATAATAATACTTGTGTAGATATTGATTTCGATGAACTAAATGAAAGTTTTGCACTTGAACCGGACTATCCCAATAATAATTATTTAAATAGCCTCTGAAGTCGTAGAACATTTTCGTTTGATAGAATAGATGAGAATGAGGTTATAACTGCTATAAGGTCACGTGCAGTTGGTCATGATGAATTGTCTGTTCGATTTATACGCCTAATTGCTCCATATATTTTAACACACTTAAAACATATTTATAATACTATATTAATGGTATCTAATTTTCCTGAACAATGGAAGATAGCTAAGGTATTACCTTTGCCAAAAGTCAAATATCCTACTACTTTTAATGATTTCAGACCAATTAGTATTCTACTTATTTATGCAAAGATTTTTGAGAGCATTTTACATAGCAGAATTTTAAATCACTTTAATATAAATAAACTTATTTTTCCTTTTCAATAGTAAATTAATAAATGATGTGATGGTTAGGTTTGTATCGGATTATAGGGTTTTGGGAATACATCTGGATAATAAACTAACTTTTGACAGTCATGTTAATAAGCTAATTTCAAGAGTCTGTTTTGCATTGTGGCGAGTTTATAGTGATGGTTATTATTTCCCAATGAAAGTAAGAAAACTTATAGCTAAGTCTCTATTAATGCCAATTATACTTTATGGATTGGAAATATATTCATGTGGAAATTTGCAAAATTTTGAGAAGATTAAAAAATGCTTTAATAGAATAATAAGATATGTTTATGGTTTTTTAATAAAAATGAATTATTTATAGCCTTTCAATTATTTTTTTTTATTGTATCAATTAATAAATTTATCAAATATATATAAAAATAAATTTGATTTACCGAATATACAGTATTTTCAATAGATTTTATTTTTAGATTTTTCTTGTAAAAAAAATTGAATTAATGTATTAGAAAAACTTTAAAGAGTTAATTTAATTGTAAAAATATTTGAAATCATTTTAAAATTTTGATTGAGGATTTAATTGACATTTTTTCAAAAATATTTTATGGTTGTATATTAATAAAAACTGATTGGCTTTTATGAAACGGGCACCAAAATATGTGGTTGGGGTATTATGCGTTTGTGCTGATGTTTGTAACGCGCAGAAAAATTCTTCGGACTCCCCACCTTAATGTACACCGATCGACTAAGAATCACTTTCTGAATCGATTTAACGATGTAGAAGACGAAGCCTGTTGAAATTGGTTATGATCGGTCCATTATTTCACCTAGCCCCCATACAAATGTCCTCTCGGAATAGAGGTTTAGCGATCAGAAATGCCTTAAATATAGCAATATTTTAATAAAATGAGGCAAAAAGAAATCTACTTTTGTTCCAAATTTAATCAAGATCGGTTCATAATTGACCATTGCTCTCATATAAAGCTCTCTTCCGAAAATCACTTTAACGTGCATAAATCTCATACAAATGTTAGTATCAAGTTAATATTTGACACAAATAGATTTTGTGTAAGTAGAAATCACAGTACCAAATTTTCTGAGGTTCGTTCCATAATTTATAATGGCTTCCATATAAACCCACTTCCGAGATTCGCTCTAATATACATAAAGTAATATAAATGTTAGTATCAACGAAATATTCTATATTTGCATACATATTTTATTTAACACTTAGTAAAAGTATCGATCCAAAATTGGCCACAGGTCTACTATATAACCCCTACCCGAACTTTGATTCACATACATGATGGTGTAGGGTCGGTCGGGCTTGATAGACTATATCTTTCTATCTAGTTTTTTTTTTTTTTTTGTATTTATTTTTTACGAGAAGTATACCCGCTACTTCGTTAGTGTAGATTTTTTTAAATAAAAACCATACTATATTATTAATTCAAATTGTGTTCTTATAATTTTATAACTATAAATTTTGAATAATATATCTAATATCTTAAACACAGTGCGCTTCACCACCTCATTGTATTGAAATAAAATAAAAGCATCGAATTAAAACAGACAGATAGACTAACAAATATTGATTATATATACAGCATTTAACCCTATCTTGCAGTACTGCTACATAATCCAGATAAAAACTTGATTTTTTTATTAAAAAAAAAAAAAAAAAAAAAAAAACAAAATGAAATACCAAAAGTGAAAAAAGTCGTATAATTAAAGTATGATTCCTATCTACCGTGGGAACAGTCATAATATTGGTGTCCTGTCAGCATTAAGAATTTGACACACATTTTAATATTGTACATACCAGTTTGTTAAATTTTTATTGTTTGAAGGTTCAAAATCTATCCAATTTACTTCTGTTATTAAATTTTAGTAGAGAAGAATGTGGATTCTAAGGAGTGCGATCGAAAAAATCTTAACACACGTTTTGCCTCATAACTTTATTCGGAATTTATATTGAAAGCTTTTTACAGTTGCGGCAAAACAGGGAAGTCATTTATATAATACATTCGGATCTATAAATGCCAAAATATGCATAAAGCAATATTTGCAAAAAAAAACTTCTTCCTTTCGTAAGAGAGCACAACGTGTCCACACATTTTTGGCTCGATTTGGTATCATGTCACTACGGTAAGAAAGCTCTGGAGTGGTACCAAAACAATAACATAGTTTTTGTACAAGTTCATAAGTAGTGATTAGAACTATAAAACTTATATTTTACTGTGATCTGTAATAAATTATCAATTAAATAAAAAAAGAATGAAAACTCTAAGATCAACCATTTCCAAGTTATTGAATGTTATTTATGTTAAGATTTTTTCGAATGCACTCCTTAAACACTGAACCATATATCTTTAATTTCACGTTTGAATGTTAATTAGTATTACAAACAAATTTAAAGAGCAATATTATAATAACGAAAAGTAACACAAAGTACCATCTTATGGATTCTCATTCACTTAGGACCATATATTTTTAATTTCATATTTTTAGGTTCAATATTAAAGAATATTCAAAAAGTACCCTTAGAAGAACGAAGAAGTATCACAAAGACTTCGCTTTTGAACTCTTACCCAAATATATATCTTTAATTTCACGATCCTAGGTTCAATATTGCAATTTTCAATATTGAAGATTCAAAAAGTACCATTGAAGAACAAAAAAGTATAAGAAAGTCCTCTCTAGTAAATTTTCACTTACTTAGAACTAAATGTACTTAAGTAAATGTTTTTAGGTTTAATATAATAAAAAAATGCATTATTTAACTTGTATAAAATATAATTTCCCGATTTTTATCCCCCTGGGTGTAACAAAGATTATATTACATCTCTGAATCTCTAAATTGTACTGGGATCTAATGTTAAAATTTTCGTGTGTATGTATGTGCCAGTAAAAAGAAAAAAATATTTTGTGGAAAAAGTACCAAACACAAGTACAATTTTTAACCCTTAAACGTTATAATTTCCAAAAAATACCAAACTTCTATTCATCAATTTTGACACACATTTTATTTCTATGCTTATTGAACCAAAAAATAGATAGGGTGCCAAAAAAGTACCAATATACAGTTTTACCTGTTTACTCTCCAAATGAGGAGAATTTCAAAAATGTACCAAAAACCTGTCCAATTATTTTTTTAAATGAATAACAATAGCTATTAAATTTTTGTTGTATCTCTATTAGTTTAGGAAATATAAGGTTAATGAATTTACCCTTTTTTACCCACTAAACATATGAATTTCAAAAAATCCCGTCTTAGTGGATCTATTTAATAGGAGACCAATCTACATTCAATACTTCATTCTTCTAGATTTATCCGTGTGGCCTGTGCGATAATGAATCAGTAACTAAGTCAGTCAATCAATCACTCAGTAAGGTTACTCTTTTATATATCTTAAGTTAAAGTAAACTAACTATAATTATTAAAATCTCTAAGTCCTAATGTTTATTTAGTCCAACCACTGCACAGTGGGGCAGAATCAAAATTTTTTAGAAATAAATCTGTAACTTCTGATCGGCTGGTTGGATTTGCATGAAATTTGGTATAGAAATAGCAGAGGAGTATACAATGCCAAGCTTGGAAGGGTACAGACCCCTCAGGGGCGGAACTAAAAAGGCTCAAAGTTGGGTACCTCTGACATACAAATGTCTCTTATAGTTTTTGAGTTATTTGCATTTGAATTTTTAAGTACCTTAATTTTGCATGTTCTTGTTCAAGTTTTTTCATATATATCCTAGCATTTCCGACCGATTTCATTTGTTTTTCTTTAGCTAATTAAAGAACAAAATTATCTATTGAATAAAAAAACTTTAAGTCGATATCTTTACCGAGTCAAAAAATAAACGATTTTGAATTTAAAAATTGCAAAAATTACAACTTTTTATGGTTTTTTGGCCGAAAAAGTATCTACACTCTTTTTTCTCTAAAATAAAATTTTCTTTAACAACATATAATAATTATATACTTTTCTGAAAGGTATCTTCACAGACAAGACTTTAAAATAAAAAGCAAGCCCAATAACCCAAACGGTCCAGGTACACACCCTCCCGAACTCGATCCACGAATCGTCAAATGGAATGCAGTTTAACAATCTGTGATATGTTGTTAAAAGTTTTCAATCAAAATCTACGGGACTTCGGAAAAATGTGGATTTTATAGCCGAAAATGTGAAAAAACCCATTTTTGGGATTTTCGGTTTTTTTTGGGGAATTGTGGGATTCCTTTTACAACAATCTTAAAGTTTTTTTTCACTTTCTCATTTTATACGACAAGGTCTACTTTTTGTAGGTCTTATCAGTGCCTACAATAATGCATAAAAATATTTGAAATTGAACGAGAAACAAAAATTTGGCAAGCGATTAAAAAATGTGTATGTCAGAGGTACCCAACTTTGAGCCTCTTTAGCTTCGCCCCTGAGGTGTCTGTACGGTCCCCCTTCCAAGCTTAACATTGTATACTCCTCTGCTATGCCTATACTATAATATAATTTCATGCAAATCCAACCAGCCGATCAGAAGTTACAGATTTAATTCCAAAAAATTTCAATTCTGCCCCACTTTGTACTGTGATACAAAAAAAAAAAAACTTTTTATTTGAATGATTAAGCTTCGACTCTGGTCTGATGTGTTCCTTCTAAAGTAAAAGATTTTATTAAAATCTTTAGAAATTACAAAATTATATCTCGATATGTCTTCTAATGATAATGTTTGCAAAACACCGTGGTATACCAGAAAGTTGAATACCACAGCACTAAAAAACTCAAAACCTTTTTAAAAGCTTAAAATCGAACTGAAATGCTGATAAAAATACCACATTTTATTTATCTATTTATTATAAGTAAACAAATACCATTTTTAGAATTCTAAATATTTTTTTGGCAGATTGTCCGATCGTCTGCACATAAAAGTTAAATGAAGTTAAATGGTAAACGACGCTAATTGCAAAATACAATTAATAGCAACTTTTAGTTTACCCCAACATGTGATCTTATTTACTATTGAAACCTGCCTCCTTAAGGAAAAAATAAAATCCTATTTTTCTTTACTACTTAAATTAGTGTAATAACACATTTCTTTACCACTATTTGCTTTGCTTTTCACTTTTATATTTTTCATATAAAAGTAGAAATTTAGTATAAGATTTGAGTTATCAGACATTGTCTCCATTCATCATGATTTAGTTTTAAAATCGTTATTTTATATAAAAATAGATTTTTAGTACAACTGATATAGATTTTTAGCTTTTTTTACTTAAAAATCTATATTTTAGGAAATCACAAATTTTTTAAAATTTTACTATGACTAAAAGTTAAACCTCAATCTTTAAACCTTTTTCAATAAAAACATTAATCTTAAATCTTAATGAAAGGGGAAGTCCTTAGTTTTAGGAACTTTTAAAATATTTCAATAAACGAACTATTAAATCATACTTAAATTAATTTTTAGTAACATAAACAAATTTATTTCCTATTAAAGTCTAGCATTTTTTTAAACTTTCGCTATATAAATTGAGACATTATTATTAATTAACATTTGGGGAAGACCCAAAAAATTTAATGATCTTGTCTTAAAATGATCAGAATAGTGTTTTATTACTATAAACAATTGAAATTTGCTCTTAAGATTTTTATTAGCATTTAATTTTAAAACAATAAACTAAAAACAATAACCATAAACAATTTAAATAAACAATAATAATAAAGACATAAAAAAAGTTAAAAACAAATTGTGAAATGTAAACAAATGTTGGCGATATAGGAAGGTAGTAAGGAAAGTGTTGGGCTAAAAAATAAAATAAATTAAGACAAAAAATAAGCAAAATAGAAAAATCCATTTGGGATATTATGAACTTCTATTGCTTGTCGTCAAATGGTTGTATTTAATAATTTATTAGATTTTTATTATTTTATGATTATTTATGACTCTCTAGTCATAAAGTTTGTTTAAAATTAATTGACTTTGACTTAAAAGTGCTTTATTTTAAAATAAATTTATTATTAAGTTAATTATTTTATTAATTTGTTAACACAGTGGGAGAGATGTGTTAGTATTTTATTGTTACAATTATTTTCTGTATAATTTTTTTTTCTTAATTAATTTCTGGCGCCTAGCAGGTGTAGTAATTAAAAATAATTATTTCTGCTCATTTAAATCAAAAGTAGGGCAATAAATCTTTATTTATTGAGTTCTAAATAACAAATCGATTTAGTGTTAGAAAAATTTATGTAAATCAATAGATTTTTTAACATTTTACAAAACGTAATAAAATGAAAACAAGTGTTTCTTTGAAATCTTAATGTAATCTATAACTAGAAGTGGTATATGTAACAAAATAAATAAATTAGCTATCATTTCTAATGTAATTTGCTAAGTAAATACGAAATATGTCAGAATAATTAAGAATAAAATATTAAACAAATATTGGCAGAATCTCGGTATGAAATCCAAAATGAATTAGCAACAAAATAAGTCATAAACAGTTTAGACATTTTTATACCCACCACCAAAAAGATGGGAGGTATTTTGATTTTGTCATTCCATGTGTAATATGTCGAAAAAATATTTTAAGACCCCAAATTATATATTTTCTGAGTCCTAGTTTGATTCTGGCTCGATCTAGCTATGTCCGTCTTCGAACGGGACATACCTAGAGGGACGAAATTTAATCAAATATTTATCTTTGGTTTGTTTGTGATTGAAAATCGGTTAATAAACAAAAAAGTTATGGGCTAAATACTAGAAACACAGGGTGTTTACTATTATTATTATTATTATTATTATTACTATTATAATTACAATTACTATTACTGAACTGACTAGAACTAGAACTGAACTAGAACTGAACTAGAACTGAACTAGAACTGAACTAGAACTGAACTAGAACTGAACTAGAACTGAACTAGAACTGAACTGAACTGAACTAGAACTAGAACTAGAACTGAACTGAACTAGAACTGAACTAGAACTGAACTAGAACTGAACTAGAACTGAACTAGAACTGAACTAGAACTGAACTAGAACTGAACTATAACTGAACTAGAACTGAACTAGAACTGAACTAGAACTGAACTAGAACTGAACTAGAACTGAACTAGAACTGAACTAGAACTGAACTAGAATTGAACTGGAACTGAACTAGAACTGAACTAGAACTGAACTAAAACTGAACTAGAACTGAACTGAACTAGAACTAGAACTAGAACTGAACTGAACTAGAACTGAACTAGAACTGAACTAGAACTGAACTAGAACTGAACTAGAACTGAACTAGAACTGAACTAGAACTGAACTAGAACTGAACTAGAACTGAACTAGAACTGAACTAGAACTGAACTAGAACTGAACTAGAACTGAACTATAACTGAACTAGAACTGAACTAGAACTGAACTAGAACTGAACTAGAACTGAACTAGAACTGAACTAGAACTGAACTAGAACTGAACTAGAATTGAACTGGAACTGAACTAGAACTGAACTAGAACTGAACTAAAACTGAACTAGAACTGAACTAGAACTGAACTAGAACTGAACTAGAACTGAACTAGAACTGAACTAGAACTGAACTAGAACTGAACTAGAACTGAACTAGAACTGAACTAGAACTGAACTAGAACTGAACTAGAACTGAACTAGAACTGAACTAGAACTGAACTAGAATTGAACTGGAACTGAACTAGAACTGAACTAGAACTGAACTAAAACTGAACTAGAACTGAACTAGAACTGAACTAGAACTGAACTAGAACTGAACTAGAACTGAACTAGAACTGAACTAGAACTGAACTAGAACTGAACTAGAACTGAACTAGAACTGAACTAGAACTGAACTAGAACTGAACTAGAACTGAACTAGAACTGAACTAGAACTGAACTAGAACTGAACTAGAACTGAACTAGAACTGAACTAGAACTGAACTAGAACTGAACTAGAACTGAACTAGAACTGAACTAGAACTGAACTAGAACTGAACTAGAACTGAACTAGAACTGAACTAGAACTGAACTAGAACTGAACTAGAACTGAACTAGAACTGAACTAGAACTGAACTAGAACTGAACTAGAACTGAACTAGAACTGAACTAGAACTGAACTAGAACTGAACTTGAACTAGAACTTGAACTAGAACTGAACTTGAACTAGAACTGAACTAGAACTGAACTAGAACTGAACTAGAACTGAACTAGAACTGAAATAGAACTGATCTTGAATTTAACTAGAACTGAACTAGAACTTTTTTCTGTTACTATTTCTTAAGAATAAACTACTGTGTTACTTTATTAAAAAAATATATAATCCCCTCAAATCCCTACCATTTATTATCATTATTTCTCTTAAATGCATAATTTCCTTGAAATATTTCCAAGCCTCATTTTCAAATGTCATTAAAGGCCAAATAAATTTATCTTAATTGTAAATATTTTTTTAATAAATATAAATTTATTTAGTTTCCTTATTATGACTATATAAATTGTCCGTATATTTTAAATATTATTTCACAGACTTTAATTTTAATAGCAAAGCTAATAGCGTGGGAGTATGAGTAATTTTTATGATGTAAAACTCATACGTATTTATGTTTAACAAATTTAATATGTAAATTTTTCATATTTGTTTATTACTGGTAACAGTAATAATAAAATAAAACGTTATTATTTATTTTATTTATAATTAAACAAACTAAAACGCAATATTGAGATAAAATTCTTTTAAAGAAATAAAATAATATGAATATGATTTTAAAACAGGAAGTTTATTGCTTAAGTCTTTTGTTATAAAAGCTTAAAGAAATGTGGTCAATGTGTCTGATGGAATCTGTATATACATAAATGTTTATTTAAGTAAATACATATGTGATATATTTATAAGTCTATAATATATATAACTATAATAGTGAGTCAATTTAAAAGATTTGATTTAAAAAAATTAGATAAAAAAATCATATTTCCAGCTGCAGTTACTTTTGTGAAAATCTTATAATTTTAAAATGTGATTTAGAATTTAGCAAAAAAGACTTTCTTTTTAGACTATTTTACAAGGGCGTGCTACAGCATAGGAGACATAATAAGAATATATAATATAACTAATATCGAGTGGGAAGAGTAGAATGGATCCTTTTATGACCTAACACGACATATTGAGACATCATATGAGAGGCTTGAAGCCGTTCTTCGCATTTCAAGGCTTCGAATTTATTTATCATTGTGTTTAGCTCATCCAGGGTATTGAAGTCATTACGACGAACATAATGTCGATACTCTGTACGAAGGCCATCTTAGATTCGGTCCAGATGATTTAATTTTCTCAAAACAAGATGCTTTCTTAAAAAGATAAGTATCATCGGGATGTAGTCTTTGCCTAGTTTTCTGCTATTTTGTTTGCGGTTTTAGAAGCTCTTTTATAGATGCGAAAGGTATCGGGTAGGTAGGAAGAATTTTTTTTATTTTCGTGCCAAAATCTCTGTCAAGTATTGATTGTTTCATTCTTGACTCGGTCTGAAGTGCATTTCCATTAAGAGTACTTAGCATAGAAGGGAGCAAGGTATCAGGTGACATTCAGCAAACTCTTCAAGACGTTGTTAGAATTCCATAAGATCTAATTCTCCAGATCTAATTCCCATATGAATAGTTGTTATAATCTCGGAATCGGAGACATTTGGCCGAGAAGTTCCGTGTACAACAGAGATTGATATTTCCTCTTCGGGGACGATGCTTCCTTTTGATGTTTTTATTTCTCTTTCCAGTTCTCGCAATATATTCTCAGTTAACGTTCTTAGTTGTTTCGTGCGAAAGTTTTCCGCTGTTTTCGAAGACGCTCCTCAATATAACCAACTGTATTTATACCAGCTTTCCGGCACTTTTCGATCAGTTGTTCCTTCCGAAGTAAGTATATCCATCCTGCTACAACCTCGTTGCGATGGTTTTCTTTTCCTCGCGTTGCTATTTAGAATTGGGTCCATGCTCATGATAAGTTCGAGTTTAGCAGGTGGCTTTGGGTGATATTTCGGGTTTTTTGGGTGGTAAAGCACTTACATGTAACTTATTCTATTACAAGTGTACAAGGCCAAAGTCTCTGTACTGAACAGTAGACCGAAGTCTCTGGTACAAAAGTATATTTTGATTTTTTACTTCTTGACCACTATGAAAACTTAATCTAAATATTAAAGTATTAATACCACGATTTCCTGAAACAAGTACCATTATTGACCCATTTAAACTAAATGTATAGACGGAAAGACGGATATTGCCATTCTGCCCAAAAAATATTTTAGAATTCCAAAGATGCATTTTTTACTAAATAATAAATAGAAAAAATAGAACGTGATCATCAAAATTCGTATATCACCTTTTTCTGAATTAAGCACCATTTTTTACCCATTTAATACAAATGTATAGACGGATGGACGGACATTACCATTCAGCCAAAAAAAAAAAAATCTCATAATTCAAAAAATTAAAAATTAATTTCCAACAATTATCAATTATTATTACATCTATTTAAGAAAAACCAGTAATAATAAAATTAATTATTCTAAGGAGTGAGATCGAAAAAATCTTAACACACATTTTGCCTCATACATTTTTTTTTGGAATCAATATTCAAAAATTTTTTTGATCTAGTTATCATGGAAAAATACTTCAGTTATTATTTTTAATAACAACCATGTTAATTTGTCCTTATTTTCATCAAAATAAGTGACGAAAAAGATTTACGTCCTACAAGTTATTAAAAAAATTTCAAAAAATCCAAATAGGTCTTACAAATAATTGGCCACAGATTTAAATGTCGTCCGTAAAACCGTTTCTAATGTTATTAAACAGTATCAGGAGAATTTGACTATTGATGCGAAACCTAGTTCGGTAAGAAAAAAGGACCACATGATATTGGGAAGGCCAGAAAATTGAAGGCATATTGAAAGGAACTCCAAACACATCTGGTAGAAAATCAGCTCAGTTTTCTCAGTACTTCGACTATTTGGTGCGAAAATTTAAAGCTAATGGAAAAGCTGATAACATATAAAGTTCAAAAAATTCCACACTGGAATTTTGCAAAAAAAAATTACAAGCCAAAAATAGTACTCAGAATTTAAAACCAAATTTCATACAAAAACACTCAAGCTGTATAATTGACGAAGAAACGTAGGTGCTGGCAGAATCTTCGCAGCTTGTGTCTCAAAAATGTTTATAGCTAATAATCGAAGCAATGTTGGAGATGAGTTTAAGACCCAAAAGCAGCAAAAATTTCTTACAAAATTCATGGTATGACAAGCTTTTTTCAGTTGCGGCAAAACAGGAAAGTCATTTGATACATTCGGATCTATAAATACTAAAATATACATCAAGGAATATTTGCAAAGAAGACTTCTTTTTTTCTTAAGAAAGCACAAAGTATCCACATATTTTTGGAACCATTTGGTATCATGTCACTACGGTAAGAAAGCTCTGTAGTGGTACCAAATCAATAACATAGTTTTAGTACCAAGAGAGGTCAATTTTCAAAATTATCCATAGTTTAGACCAGTGGAGAGATATTGAGCTCTTATGAAAAGTGAATTCAAGAACACAAAAAGGGTGTCCCAAAATACTGAAGATTTTAACAGAAGTTGTGGACGCTGTTCCAAAAAAGTGACTGAAGCAACTATCAAATCTCCAAAGAAAGGGTTTTCAAAAATGGTCCACAAATCTATAATTAGTGGTTAGAACCATATAAAAAATTATAATTTTCTGTGATCTGTGCTAAATTATCAAATGATTAAAAAAATAATGAAAACTCTAAGATTAACCGTTTTCAAGTTATTGAATATTATGTATGTTAAGAATTTTTCGATCTCACTCCTTATTTATTAATATTATCATTTTGGTGATTGGAGCAAAATCAAACAAAAATTAGTTAATATAAGCAATTTCGTAATTGAAGTCCACTTTTACATTTTTATGTGTTAAAATATTGATATCACTTGAATTAATCTCCATTTTTGACCTCTTTTACACCAAGTGCACTGTACGATGGGGGTAAGCGAAGCACTCCCTTTTTAATCTGTGACAATTCTGCGAAATTACTTTATTTTTAGAATAAATTTTAATTAAAGAAATATAAATTTTAGCTAAGAAACTGCAGAGCACAGAAATCGTCGAAGTAAAATATTAAAAATTAAAAACCTAGGAATAATATCATTTTAAATGAAAGAGATTAATTAGCTGAGAACGCTGTTTTATTAAAGCAAATCTGACTTTATTAGTAGAAGTTACGATTTATAGTATTTTTTTGATTTGAAAGTTTTCATTATCTGAACAGTAGTTTAAAAGATACATACATATGAATACTCTATCAACATTTTTGTGATCGTTCCCATTATGCGCTTGGAAATTTGCAAAAATATTACTTGACTAACTACAGTGGCGTCCATTAATAAAAATTAATTTAATTTTAAAATATTTACTTTAAATTTGGAATTGTTTTTTTTTTATATATAACAATATAAAGACCTTGTAGTATTCGGTTACTTTTTTGGTCTTTCTTCAAAATTTTTACCATTAACATTCAATTACCATAAAAATTACTAATAACTTTATTAAGTAAAATAAATGTACATATGTTCCTTTTAAATTATGAACCATTAATATCCTCTTTATTTTAATTACATCTTTTAACAATCATTATTTCCTTTACTGTAGAAAATGCATTATTTTGTAATATTCATAAAATATATTTTTGGGAAATTTTTTCTTTAAAATTAACAACATGTTTCAATTAAATTTACAACAAAACTTCCTGTACAACACTTAAAAAAAATAAAACATATGAAAACCATTTACAGTGACTCTTAATGTAAACAGCTATAAAATAAATAAAAAAAAAAAAAAAAAAACAATAAAACCAAAAATATAAAACAATTTCTTAATTACTCTACATTAAACTCCCGTTTAACTGAGAGTCATAATTTAAATAATTTATAGTTGAAATAACAAAACAAAAAAATCAATCCAATTAAACAAACAAACAAAACAAAATACTTAAGTGAATGAACATTTTAACAATTATAAAATGAGGCAATTATTGTTATTGAAAACAAAAAAGAAGAAGAAAAAAACAAATAAATGTAGTCAACGGTATAAAATCAAAGTAAAACAAAAGACTTAAGACATAAACTTTATATTTCAGCACTTAACAACAATTTTTTTTAATAAAGTAATTTAAATGAAAAACATTTACAATAATTTTAAAAGAACAATAAGAGAGAAAAAAAAGAAATAAACATAAACTAAAAACAACCTACACAAAAATTCAATTTCGCCTTAATTATTAATTACGTGTAAATTATTAATTAAAATAAAAAAAAAAAACAACTGAAATGTTGCGGTTTTCGTTTTTAATCAATACCCAGCAAAAACTTGGTAATGACATGTAGTTACGGATGTAGTTACTTTGTTTAGTAACTAATTATTTATAACCCGATTGTAAATATTTATGATTAGATTTTTGAAAACATTAATTTTTATTGATTTTTATAATGCCTTTAACAATTCATATATTTGAATAAGGGATACATAAATGAAAGGCAAAATTTGTGAATGAATTAATTTTTAATCTAAAATAGTTTATTTATACCTATAACATTTATTTTAATTGCATTTTTGGTTGTTGTTAAGTTTTTTAAATTAAAATTTAAAAAATCCTTTTACAACAACAAAAAAAATATTTTATATCCTAACATTTCATTACTTAATTATAACCTAAAATTTAACTAGTTCCTATTGTCATTACTAATCATGACTTCAGTAATGCTTTAAAATCAATGCGATGTTTAACAGCATGGAAGTAGGTAGTTATTGTAATGACATCTAAGTAATGTATAAGGTAAGTAGTTGCCTCTAATGTCATCACTGTGTTAAAATAATGAGTTATTCAGTTAATGTGTAAGTAGTGGATAGCCATTATATTAGCTTCTTAACTCATTACATGGTAACCAAAGTTTTTGCTGGGTATTTTTAGGAAATAAATTCTTTTGAGAGATATTTGCCTTATATGTAAAAATTAATTTAAATTTTAAGTAAAATATTCTTTATTCTCGTTTTGTTCTGCTGCCGGCCACGTCTTTATAAAAAGAAAAAGAAAAAAACTCAATAAAATATGAAGCGTTGATTGTTTGTGGGATATTTAAAAACTCATAAATTTTAAGTTTGTTAAATGAAATGTCGAAATAATATGAATACCGCCTGTTGATCAAAACCTGACACACAACCGCTCAACGTCAGCAATAAGAAAAAAAATGCAAGGAAATTTTTTTAAAAGATCATAATGATCAGGTAGATATTGAAGCTTAAACACAGCAAGATAATAATGAAAAAATCATTAAGGATGTAGATAAAATATTTCATAACTAGAAATATTAATTTAAAATTTTCATAAAAGAAATTTTTTTGTTAATAAAAAACATCAAATAGACCATCAAAGTTTATCCTCTAATAGTTATCTTTTAACGTGTACGGAAAAATCCCTTTCCAATTCAAATTCCCTCAGTTTAATCTAAAAACCTTTTTATTCTTTAAAAATTTATTTCTTATAAATAAAATAAAAGTTTGAATAACATATTAAAAAAAAAAAATTAAACAATAAAACATGGCTTCACTTTACTCGTACACAGTCATTATGACATAAATAACAGAATTTCATATAAATCGTTTTATTTTACATTTAAAATTTACAAAAGAAGACATTTAGTTGGCAATATGTTTTATTATACTTAAGGCAAATAATGCCACTAAGAACACAGACAATTTGTAACGTAAATCCATTAACATAAATTAAATATATTCATACGTACAAGTTTATTTTTTCTTCTACCTGTAAATATGTTTATAAATATAATTTACATTAAGACTTTCATTTATTTTATATCGAGATGACAACGAAGAAGTTTTGCTAATGATCAAAAGGAGAATCATGATTAGTATTTGTAGTAGTAACAAAATCATAATAATTTTAGATGTTTGTTAAAAGTACATCTTTTATAAAATCTATAATTAAATTACACTTGTAACGTGGTTTTGTCGTCGACTAAGGTAGTTCAGTTATGTCCAAGGTCGACTTACGGGATCCACGAACCTTAAGTGAGAACACAATCGGTTTACCCTTTCTGAGGGTTAAATATACAGAGTACCTTTATTTAATAATTAAATATTTCAGATATCGGTAATAATAAGCGATGGTAAATATGTTTGTGTCAAATAAATTACTAGCAGCACGATGATTCGGATTCCTATACTGGTAGATGCGGAGCTGAAGATTTGGTTACCTAGGGTATTGTGCGGCAAGCAGGATCGTTTATAATACTTAAAAATATCTTATAAAATACAGGTTTAAATAATACAGTTTCTTAGAACTAGATTACAAAATTCAGATTTAACCTAATAACAGACGATACAATTCGCTGTGCCAAAACCGATGATCAAAGCCACGGTGCTGAAACTGACAACCGAAGCTGCAGTGCCGAAACTAACAACCGAGATCGTAGTGCCGAAACTATCGGGACTGACGACCGAAGTTGTAGTGCCGAAACAGACTGAGCAAAGCCGCTGTGTCCGAAACTGACAATTAAAATTTATGTAAATGTTTCATGGTATAAATTCATTTAATACCATAAAACTTCATTACACACTGGTCAACAAAAATAAGCCTCCACCAAAGAAGAATAGTTAGATTTGATGCATTTTGATGTACTAAACATGAATCTGCTATCAGTTTATTTCCATAAGGTCTGGTTTTTTTTAAGGGCGTGTCTAATATTTCGCCCATAGTAAGGCCATTACTCTAGTATATTTCATCATAACTCAAGAACGGTGTGCACGATTGACATATGTGATACACCCAAAGATGCGGACTAAATATATCTTTAAATCTGACAAACTTCATATTTTATTTTTTTATGTGCTCAATAGTTTTAGAGTGATTTTGAAGTAATTATATAAAAAAAAAAAAAAATTATGCAAAATTTTAGATTTATTTGTTACTAAAATTTCTTTTAATAAATGAAAACATCAAAAATGTTTCAGTTTCTAAAGTAAGGTAAGTAGTGATGCACAATCTTGATTTTATTTACCAGTAAGTTAAAATACCCATGCTACATACAATTGAATAGAAATACAGTGGTGGGCAAAAACATTTTTTTTTATTTCTTCTTAAAACAAAAATAGGTGGACTATATGGATTTTGACGAGTTAAATAAGAATCTGCATTCATCCAGATACTTGTTTGCGTTTCTATTAGGATTTTTTATACTTTATACGTCTTCAAGATAGATTTCCTTTCAAGTTTTCTGATAAAGGTTCAAAGTAATTAACTTTTTGTGTCACTTTTCTTCCAGAGATGAGGAGATTTTCCCTCAAAGTCCATTCTATTAAAAAAATAAGTTTTAGAATTTTAAGATTTTTTAAATAGGTCGAAAATTATGCATAATTCAGAGAAGGGTGGTATCAACACTTTAATGATCACGTTTAATTTTTCCATTTACTAGTAAGTAAAAAAAAATCATTTTTAGAATTATAAGATGTTTTTTGGCCGAATGGTAATGTCCGTCCTCCTGTAAATTTTGGTCAAATGGGACAAAACTGACGCTTAATTCAGAAAAGGGTGATATCCAAATTTTAATGATCACGTTCTATTTTGTTTTTATTAGTTAGTAAAAAAAAAAAATGCACTTTTAGAATTCTAAAATATTTTTTGGCAGCATGGCAACGTCTGTCCGTCTATACATTTGGGTTAAATGGGTCGAAAATGTCACATAATTCAGGGAAAGGTGACATAAAAATTTGAATACATACATTTCATTTTGATACTAATTGAGAAGTAGAAAAAAAATATTTTTCGAATTTTAAGATTTTTTTGAGAGAATCCTAATGTCCCTCCATCTGTCCGTCTGTTTGTTAATTTTTGTAAACTTTCCCATTCAAAATCGTTTAAGTTCTGACTCCATAAAGCTAAAGACTCAAAATTTTCTTTGTTCGATAGAAAATTTTTCCTTTTAAACAACAGCATACAATATAGTAAAATCGTTTGAAAATATTTGGCTACATATAGAAAAATCTTAACCAAGATCTTGTAAAATTGAGATTTTTGAAATTTCAGATGTATATAACTCGAAATATGTATGAGATAAGTGGTACATGCAAGCATGTTTTCTTAAGGATTTATCAAAGACTTTAAGGTGATATAAAAATCTTGGAAATCGGGTAAGGAACAAAATTTGCTACTTGTCCATGACTCTTTTGAACCCCCTATAGTTCCGCTCCTGAAGCGTATATGGGAATCTTCTCAAAATCAAAATGCTGCTGTCCTCTGCTACGCCTTTGTAAAATTTCATAAAAATCCAACCAGCCGATTAGAAGTTACAGATTTATTTCGATTCTTCCCCACTGTTTAATGTTTGATAAAGCAAAGAAAATGTTTGGCACTTAAGCTGTTTTTTGTATGAAATCCACTGCAGTTTTTTTTTTTTTTTTTTTTTTTTTTTTTTTTTGAAAAAAATTATTTTCTCAAATCGGGCTATATGTGCGCATGATTTTTTTTTCATAATATTAAATTGGACAATATATACTATTTTTCAGAAAATTTTCAGAGCAAACATCTTGTAACATTTTAAGTTGCATTCCATGAAATTTGAAAATTAGTGTATTTTAGGACAATTTTCCAAAAAAAATAACAAAAATATTAGGACAAAATATAATATACAAAAACTTGAAGTTTAGTACACTTAAATATCTGAAGTTAATGATTTCATTTTAAAATTTTAATTTAAAAGACTTTTTATTTAAAATAAATACACTGAAAACTGATGAAATTTTTTTTTTTTTTTTTTTTTTTTAGATTTTTAAAAAATTTAAAAAAATCTTTTATTTTGATAGCTCCTTATCAGAACACACCACAACCTAGTTTAAAAATTTTAATTGATATTGATACATAATTTTGTCTATTTTTATTCGGTACCAAACTTTAGTACAATAAAGTAAATTTTAAAATTTAATTAAGCGCCACTTTTGATACGTTTTACCCCAAACGGATAAATATGTCTGGTAGAGTGCCCCGTAGACAAAAATTTTGTAGGAAGACGCCTCAAACCATAGCTGTTCATTGTGAATATTTTCAATCAAAATATTTGTTAAAAATAAATTATTTTAATATTTTATTTATATTTTTAGAAATAAATTTCTTTAAAATTATTTTATACTCTTTGTAATATGATTTTCAGTTACTTGAAATTAATTTGAATAAAAATTATTTAAATATTATTCCATTTATTAACAAGTTAGATAAAATAAAATTTCCACAAAAGTATTCGAATATGAATTTATAAAATATAAATCAAATTCCTAAGTCTTTAACTAATTTTAAAATATATTTTATTTCTTTAGTTTGAATACAATTGTTCTTTATTTTATTTTCCATTTTAAAAATAAAATAATATCTGTTTTAAAACATTAATTTTTTTTTATTCATAGAAAACTTTTGAATATTTTTATTCAACATGAATTTGTTTGAATAGTTTTAAATTTACTTTGAAAAAGATAAATAAGTAAAATATTTTTTTTATACTTGAATATTTGAAAAAATTTTATAATTTTTTTGTTATTCAAGCCTTTTGAGGCTGAATATTTTTATTTTTTGGAGTTTTTGTTGAATAAAATAATAAAAATATTTATTTTAAATGTTTCTATTTGAATATAAAGTTTTTGAATAAAAATCAGAAAAATTTGTTGAACTTTTTTTATTTAAATAAAATACATATGAATATTATTAAACTTTAAAATAGTCAAATAAAAAACTTTTGATTATCTTCTTATAAAAATATATTTGTTTTTCTTTTGGTTAAATAAAATATTTTAATTTTTAATTTATTTTGTTCAAACAGATACAAATTTATAATAAATTCAATTGTTTTAGTATAAATAGAAATCCTTAATATTTTTATTCAAAAGATAATAGATTGATTAACAAATATTTTAAAAGTATTTTTATTTTTTATTTCATTCATAAGTTACAGCTATGCCTCAAACGATACGTAAAAATCAGCTTAATATGGGACAAATATTAAAAAAAAAATTTAAAATTGATCTTCAGTTCCATACCAACGATTAAAAGTCACGGCTCTAGAATATTTCGTCCAAAAAATAGTATTGAGTTTTGTCTTGAAATAGGTATCAACAAATTCGCAATTTTTAGCCAATTATTAAAAAAAAATATTAAAAAAAAAAAATTTTTGCAAAAATTTTGGTCCATAAACCGTAATTTTAGTACATCATGCAAAAAAAAATTTGCATGATGTCTTAAAAAGTCTTCTAGCGAAACAAAATACCATGGGAAAAATTTTTTAAATATTTAAAAATATGAATTTTTTGATACACATTTCGATTAAAAAATTTAAACTTTTTTTGATCAAAACGTATGGGACCCATGATTATTCAATCGCTGCACAGTGTCACATTTGGCAGTTTTAGAACGACAAAAATCCAGTTTTGTAGATATTAGTCTGAAATTGTATATTCTGTTAGTAGATAAGGTCGTAAACATTCCCATAAAAAATAGGCAGGTACAATTAATGCCACTCCCATACTGAAAAAAATTACTTTATTTGTATGAATTTTGGATATATTTTTGTAAATATTATTAAAATAAAAGATATTTTAAAAGTAGGCGTGACAAGATCTAATCACCCTAATCTTAGTGTAATATTTACACAACAAATTTTCAACCATTACCTTAAAATGTTTAAATAATTCTTTAAAAATTCCTAATATGAGGTACCGTACATTATTTTCTAATATTTCAAAAGATCGCAAAAAGTCGCAGCCAATATTCTCAAATATGATTTTATACATGTTCTTTTATATAACAATCGTATTTTTAAATTGGAACTCGTTGGAACTTTTTAGTTCCAGTCCATTAAAAATAGAATTTCCCAAAAAATATATTTTTTAATATTATGATTCTTTTTAATAAAAAACAATTTCTTCAGTATTGATTTTTTTAACCTAGCAAATTATAGTAGAATAATTTGGATACACTTATTATTACATACCAAAAAGAATCATATCAATATCTGTAGTATTTACTGAGATATATGAAGTTAAAATTAACATACTTCTTTACAAAAATTGTAAATAAAATTAAAATATTTTTAAAAGTTTCAACTTAGAAAATCCATAATTCGCGCTTTGAACACTTTAAGTATTTTTCCCATAATATATGATATGTTTACTAATAAATGCGAAAAGAATTATTTTAAATAATAAGCTTTTATTTTCGTATTTTTGTCGTTCTAATGTGGATAAATGTGACACTGTGCGCTGGTAGGGAACTGTATTTTAAAAAGTTTTTGAAAAAAGTTAACCTTGAACGGCGTTAAAAACTAAACTTCCACGAATTGGAAAATTTTGAAGAATTTTAAACTTTTTAGTGATATAATGAGTGTGTATACCGAATATATGATATGATATTTTCATTTGTTTCAAATTTATATTAAATCAAAGAAAATTTTAAAATCTAGTGGGAATAGTAAAGTAAAACTTATCGGATTTTCCGTATTACATAGGAAGAACTTAAACTAAAAGCACTTAAAACAATAATTAAAAATTTTAATTAAAAGGTTCCACAATCGAAAATACTTACGAACAATTATATTTTTTACGCAATTCACAGTAGGGCAGAATCGAAAATTTTTCGAAATAATAACTTATAATTGCCTGATTGGATTTGAGTGAAATTTGGTATAGGCGTAGCAGAGGAGTATACAATGTTAAGTTTGGAAGGCATACCCAACAGGCCCGCTTATAAGTTACAGATTTATTTCCAAAAATGTTCGAAATCTACCCCACTGTACAATGGTATGAGTAATATCAGTGAATTACAATACTTATACGCTCACATAAAAGTCTTTGCTAATTCTTAGAGAAAAGATTCATGCTTTTACAGCTTATGATATACTAAGAGAACTTAAACAAAATGAATTTCAGAAAATTTACTTATAACATTTTGGAGAAAAATTATATATGACACACAGAAAAAAGTCACCAATTAACAAATATATATGAAAATAATTCATTCAATTATAAACTTGTTTAAATTTGCACCTCTCACCAAAATGATTATATCAATTACTAAAAACTATAAAAAATACAAAACAGAAAAAAATTCCCAATTAATAAATTAATTAAATCAATCAAGTAGTTGATAGGATGAATTAAAAATGTATATATGATATAAAAGTATAGTTAAATTTTATTTTTATTTCATTTTTGCTTTAATAAATTTATTAAATTTCAATGCAAAATCAAACAATAATGTTAATTGAAAAAAATACCATAATAATAATATCTGTGCAGGATATAATAACAAACAAACTTTCAGAATTATTGGTATATATTTCTGGAAAATAACCTCCTTCTTAACCAAATTATAAATAACTAATTTTTATTTAAAACATTTTCAACAAATGTAAAGCCTCTTAAAAATTCGTTTACCACCACATTAGTGTCTTAACTCAACTTGTCATTGGCATAAAATTTATTAAAAGTGCTAACAATACAATTTATGCTTTTTTAATGGCTTATTAGCCAGGCTTATCGTGTCACTTCTTTTATTTATTTTTTTTTTTTGTCTCTCATTCTCCTCTATACAAGTGAATAAATATGCAGATGTGGGTTTCGTTTCAGAAAATAAAAACACAGAATTTTTAATCCTTTTTTTTTTCTTTACTTTAAACAGAAAGTTACTGTTTAGAGTGAATGAATGAGTAACTTAAATAGTGGAATTTTTCTTTAATTTAGTAACAAGATCTAAAAGGTGGTCTTTTGTCTTGTTTTATTTTTCTTATAAAATGTTTTAGGAGTGTGTCGTGTCGTTTGTTTGTTTGTTATTTCTATACAAATCTTTTGGGGTTGTGCCTATAATGTCTGCGAATGTATGAGTGTGTGTGTTGAAATGAAAAATGATTGCTATAAATTTAATTTCCTATCACAACATTTTGAAATTTATGTTAAAAAAATGTCTTTGGAAATTTTAAACGTTTAAAAACATTAGATTTCTTATTTGTTGTTGGTTAAAGTAAAAGTGAATTTTATTTATTTTATTAGTTGGCTGGATGTTGATGTGGTGGTGATTAAGTGTTTATTTAGGAGCTTAGTTACTTAAAATTTATTTAAAAATAGAGGATTTGGAAATGAGTGTAAGTGAGTATATAAATTAATGTAGAGTTTAATTTATATTAGTTTTCACTTTTAGAGCGTGTGCCAAACGGTAGCAAAGTTCCTTAGAAATTTTAAATTTCCCTATGTTGAAAAAATTTTATAGTTTTGCTGTGCCAAATGAACATTTTTTCCCGTGATAAATTTTGACAGAATCGTTAACAAAATTTCACAAAACTTTAAATAAAATTAATATATTTTTAATAATTATTTGTTTTAAAGATAAAAACTACAATTTTATAAAATAAATATAAATAATCTCAAACGATTTCAAATTATTTAAATTTATTATTTATTTTACAACTTTCAAATTTTTCTATTCTATTGTTAAAAATTTATGTAGCTCTATGAGCTAGTGAAATTCTATTCACCTCATATACTTCAAAATTTTACTTTTCTACATACTTTGCTACCGTTTGGCACACACTCTTATATGAACATTAAAAAAATAAATGAGTCATTCCATTTAAAACCAACACGGAAAATTACTACTTTTGACTTTTCTTCTCCGAATTTAATGATATTTGGTTCGAAATGGATCTTTACCGCGAACGAAAACTCGCGAGATATGGACCATTTTGATGTTGAGAAAAAAGTCATGTTATACGTCATATTAAAGGTAATTTTGATACCTTTAATATGACATCTCAATAAATCTTATATAATAAATACTTCGAAAGATATTTGTAATTTTGTGTATGCAACTTTGTACATATTTTGAGCTATTTTGCACTTTCAAACCGCGATATTTCGCGAACCACTTGATGAAATTATATGAAATAATAATTGTACCAAATATTATCAAATTCGGAAGAGGTGAGAAAATCAGCTGGTTGGTTTTAAATGGAATGACTCAAATTCAATATAAATTTGTATACACATTTCGGTGAATTTAATAATAATTTTTTGTTAAAAAAAAAAAAAAAAAAAAAAAAAACACTTTATTTTTTTTGCAATTTCAAAATCGTTTGTTTTTCATCTCAGAAGAGATATCGACTTTTAATTTTATACTTCAGCTAACTGAGTAAAAACTTAAGAAAATCGGATAAAAATATTGACCTATAATTGAAAAAACTGAACCAAGATTTAGCAAAATTGAGATGAGTTGAAACATTTTTCATAGATCTTATCGAGAGCTTTAAGAAGACAAAAAATTAGAAAGCAATGAAATACTATCTATGTCAGATATACCTTATTTTGAGCAATAATAGAACCATTCCTGAAAAGTATATGGGACCCCCTTGCAAACTTAAAATTGCACACTCCCCTGCTACAGGGTTGTCAGATTTTTTTGAGCCTCTGTCGCAAAATTGTTAATCAGAAATCGCCAAAAATCGCCAAAATTAAATTTTATATATATTTTTTTTTTTTTCTTTTAAGAAAAACTAAAAACAACTAAAATGTTTAGTGCTTCAAATTTTATATAATTTTAAAATGTAAATTCAGCATCAACAAAGTCTATGTTAATTTATTTCAGTAGCTAATAACAATTGAATAAAAAAAAATATATATATATTAATTTCAATACACTTTTCTGATACATAGCTCAATTTTAGGTCAACAATTTTAAGAATTTATTGAAATTTGCTATACTTTTTAAGAGAATAATTTTAAAATTATATTTCGTTCGCTTAGAAGTCGAAAGAAAGCGTACGTTCGACATAGAGAATCTATAATACTTATATATAATACTTAAAGATACAATTTAATGGCATATCCTCAATTTAATACAAAATGCTTTTGTTAAATCAGGCTATAATTTAGTTTCAATTAATTCAATTAATTTCAATTAATTATAAATTTAAGATAAAATCTATGTATTTAAAAACGGATTTAAAAATTGCTAATAAACGTCGAAACGACGAAATTTTATTAAATGTTTTTTTACAATTTGCAAAAATTACCAGAATGATAATCACCCCTATCATGAATACTTTTTCCCTAGAAATGTTTTCCCTTTCCCTAAATTTCCAATCGTGAAATAATTCCCCGTGAATAATTTCATGCTAAACTAAAATTCCTCTTATAGTGAATGATTTTTCCCCCGAGTTTTTTCACTTTTCCTTTTAATTTGTTCAATTAATTTTTGCTGGGGAACAGAACAGAAAGTGTAAGTAGTTCTTCTTATAATTCGGATATTAAAGTTTACAAAATTTATTTTAAGGGCACGATCCGTTAATAAGACACAAACTGATATATTGCTCAACATAAAATAAAATTATTGTTTCAATTCTAAACATATTGTACACTTTAATTTGTTATAATTATTATTATTTTTATTGGGTTTCCAAAAATTATTCGAATTATTTTGTTACATAAAAGTTAAATAGTACAATAAACTAATGTTGCAATCAAACTACCATTCCAATATTTTCCTAAATATTTTTGAAAAAAAAAAAAAAAAAATTCCTTGATTTTTATTTTTTTTAATTTTTTTCTTTTTTACATTCACTGAGAACTGATAGCGGAAAAAATTTTCACGAGATATTCAAGATAGCATTTTTCCCTTCGAGGGGAATAAAAATTTCATGGAAACAAAAATTCCACTTGTTATTCACGATAGGGGTGAATAAAAATCATGCACAAACAATAGTTTTAGAGTTTTTAAGTATGGAGAAATTAATATACATAAGTGTGTTATCTTTTTAAAGAAATACATTTAATTTTATGTTCTAGCTAAAAGTTTAAGCGATCACCGTACAATCTTTGTGCGAACCCCATTTGGGAACCGCCATTTTAGATAGAAAAAATACTGAAAATAGACGTTGGCTAATAAGAAAACATAATAGTTTTACTATGCGAATACCTATTTAATAAATTTAAAAAATTAGCCAAATAAATCGCCACCTTGTTAAAAATCGCTATGTCGCAAAACGGAAAATTCAGTCGCCAAGAGCAATTAAAAAACGCCACGTTTGTGAAGTAACCTCAGTAAAGTTATATATTAAAGACTGGAGTTAATAAAAAAAGACGTAAATGCAAATAGACTGGGAAATACCATGCCGAAGAAAACAATTTTATTTTTACCCTTCTATGTAAATGTTGCCATTAAAATTTCAATATTAAAAAAAAGTTTTTGCATAAAAACAAATAAGATCACGGGTAACTTTTTATTTTTTTAAAAATATTACACTGGTCTTCAAAAAAATCTCATCAAATGAGGGCAGCTATAAAAAAAAAAACGAGAAAAACACCATTGTGGCCGAATACATAATATTACGTTGATACTAATATTTATATGGTTTTATGCAATTTTAGACGATTTCCGATGTAGGCCTTATATGGAATCTACGATAAATTATGGACCGATATTTATAAAATTTGGTACAAAATATTTATACTTGAAACTTATTTATGTCGAATATTAAATTTATATTAGAATTTGTATGGGATTTATGCACGTTAAAGTGATTTTCGGAAGAAGGGTTTATGTGGGAGCTCTGGTAAATTTTGGACCGATTTTCATAAAATTTCATACGAAGATTGATACTTATTGTATGGGGGCTGTGTGAAATAGTTTGAAATTAATTTCATTCAAATATCTTCAAAATTGCGACCTGTACTTTGTGGACAAGGCTTACATGGACATCGATTTAAAAAGTGATTATGAAGGTGGGTGTTGGATAACTTTTTCAATGCGTTACAAGCATCAGCACAAACGCATAATACCCCAACCAGCTATGGTAGTGTAGGGAATAAACAATATAAAGTCTACTTATTATTGTACGTATACGTTCATAATTTGCATAAAATTTTAACAATTTGTTTTTAGTCAAATGTTAATAAATCGTTTATTGTATACATTTTTTAAAATATATACCTTATTTTAAACGAGTTATATTTAGTTTTATGATAAAATATTAAAAACTGTAATTTTTAATTGTTTAATAACTTTTAAACCTCAAAATGTTTCTACGTTTACATGAAAAATTTTAATTTTTCGCCACTAATTTATGAATAACTCCGAAACTATTGAGCGAATAATAAAAAATAATGTTTAGGTAATTTAAAGATAGTTTTAGTACACATTTACTGGAGTTTTATTTATGTAAATTGGATAAAGTGATCTGGAGTTATACTGGTCTGACCATCACAAATTGGGATAAAAGGGGTCGAAAATGGCGCTTAATTCAGGGAAAGATGATATCAATATTTTAATGATCACGTTTTATTTTTTTATTGATTATTAGTTAAAAAAATTCAGTTTTAGAATTTTAAGATTTTTTTTTAGCAGAACGGTAATGTCTGTCCGTCCGTCTATACATTAGAGTTAAATGGGTCGAAAATTATGCATTATTCAAAGAAGAGTGATATCAACATTTTAATAATCACGTTTAACTTTTCTATTTATAAGTAAGTTAAAAAATGTATTTTTAGAATTTTAAGATGTTTTTTGGCTGAATGGTAATGTCCGTCCTTCCTTTTATCCCATCACAAATTGGGATAAAAGGAGTCGAAAATGACGCTTAATTCAGGAAAAGGTGATATCCAAATTTTGATGATCACTTTATATTTTTTCTATTTATTATTTAGTAAAGAAATGCATTTTTAGAATTCTAAAATATTTTTTGTCAGCATGGCCATGTCCGTCTATAAATGTGTCGAAAATGCCATTTAATTCAGAGAAAGGTGCTACCAAAATTTGAATACTTTCATTTGGTTTTCATATTAATCAAGAAGATTCTTTTAAGGAATTCTAATGTCCGTCTATCTGTCCGTCCATCTGTCCGTCTGTTTGTTAATTTTTGCAAACTTTCCAATACTAAATCGTTTAACTTTTGACTCAATAAAGATAACGGCTCAAAATTTATTTTGTTCGATAGATAATTTTGCTTTTTAACCAACTACATAAATTATAATAAAATCGGTTGAAATTATTTGGCTATATATTGAAAAATATTAACCAAGATCTTGTAAAATTTAGATTTTTGAAATTTTAAATGTATATAACTCGAAAAACATATAAGATAAGTAGTACATGCAATCATGTTTTCTAAAAGATTTATCAAGGATTTTAAAGTGTTATAAAAATCTTGGGAATCGGGTAAGAAACAAAATCTCACTTGTGGTTAAACATTTTCCATGACATTAGTACTCTATTTTGAACCCCTATAGTTCCGCTCCTGATGCGAATATTAGATCCCACTTCTAAACTCAAAATGCTACTGTCCTCTGCTACGCCTTTGTGAAATTTCATGAAAATCCAACCAGCCGATAAGTAGTTACGGATTTATTTCGATTCTTCCCCACTGTTTAATGTTTGATAAAGCAAAGAAAATATCTGGCACTTAAGCTGTTTCTTGTATGAAATCTACTGAAGTTTTTTTTAAAAAAAAATTATTTTCTCGAAGCGGGCTATATATGTTTTTTTCATTGTATTAAAGTGGACAATATGTACTATTTTTCAGAAAATTTTCAGAACAAACATTCTGTAACATTTTAAGTTGCATTCCATGAAAGTTGAAAATGGGTGTATTTTAGGACAATTTAAAAAAAATAACAAAAATATGTGGACAAAATATAATGTACAAATACTTGAAGAGAAGTTTACTTAAATATCTGAAGTTAATGGTTTCATTTTAAATTTTTACCTTAAAATACTTTTCATTTAAAACAAAAACATTGAAATCTGATGAAAATTTAATTTTTTACTATTTTTCATAAATGTAAAAAAAATCTTAACTTGACAACTCCTTGTAAGAAAACGACACAACCTAGCTTAAAGATTTTAATTGATATTGATACATAATTTTGTCTATTTTTCTTCGAAATCCAACTTTATTAAAAAACTTAAAATTTTAAAATTCAATTAAGCGCCACTTTTGACACAATTTACCCCAACATGCATCTATGGGTTATATGAAAAAAAACTGAGTTTTTAAAATATACATATCATTTACTGATCAATGTTATTGGTCTAAAAGAAAAATTTTAATTCCAAAGAAATTCTAGTAAAACAAATATTTTTTTTCTTTTCAATAAATTTTATTATTTTTTTTTTTTTTTTTTTAATAAATTAAATTTGTTAATTATTACCTTTTTCTCATTACTTTCCCTTATAATAAAATAAGATTTTTTTTTCTTTGTTTTAATTTTTAACAATTAAAAAAAAATCAAGTTTGTGTCTTAAGTCTTTCGTTTTTTTTTTTTTTTTTATTTAGTCGCTGGCTTACTGGCTGGCATTTCAAATGATTTTCAAAATAACACAAAAATAAATATTATTTGCCTTTAAGCTTAATACGCTTGTTGCCATAATGTCTAGCAAAAATTTTTAAACAAATATCGAAAAATAAAAAAAATCAATAAAAACTTTAAAGCTTTAAAAACATACAAAACATGGAATATTTATTAGCAAAACAACAATAACAAAAACAAATAACAAAAGCAACAATTTAACAACAAAATCAAACAAAGAAATAAAAATTTTGTTGTGTAGTAAATATTTCTGATTTCTGATTTTTTTTTTTTCGGTTAAAAATTTATTCCAAAGTAATTTGCTGATGATGTTATACAATATAGATTTTAAAATAATATTTATATGATATTTATTTTCTTGTATTGTATTGAATTTTAAATATTGCCAACAAGTCTGGCTTTAAAATCTGAAAAAAAATCAATTTTTATTAAAAAAAAAAAATAATAATATTTCGAAATTCATTAAAAACTCTTAGTTAAAAGGACAGAATAACAGACTTAACAACTTTCAGACAAATAGTCTGACAAAACGTCTGCCAGTCACCAGACAATTGTTTAAAAAATAAAAATAAAAACAACAACAACATTTATTAAGAAGTTCGATAAACCAAACCAATGATTTTCAATAATAAACGGTTATTTAAAGCCTTAAGCAATTTAATCTAGATAAAAACTCATTTTTAAATAAATACAATAAAAAAAATTGCTTAAAAGATCACACAAACAATAACAGCAACAAAAAAATAAACAGAAAACAAATATACAGGCCATTATTAAACCGTTTTCTAAACAGTAGAGGAATAAAATTTATTTAAAAAAAAAGAATTTAAGCTTTTTAATGGAATTCTTATCATGTATTCATATACAACAGCTACAAAAAAAAAAAAAAAACACAAGCAGTAACACCAATAACCACAACAACAATAGCAACAACCAAGAAACATATTATTACTATTATTAATTACTTTATTTATTGTTTTCTTATGTTTTTAAATTCATTTTTTTTTTCGCTTTAATTATAAACCGCATTTATAAATTAATTTTTTTTAAGGTGGCGATTTGTTTGCTCTAACTGTCCGTCTGTCATTCCTACCAATTCCCAGCTTTTGACTTCATCCTTGTAATTTGAATGAGTGAGTGAATGAATAAGTGACTGACTAGCAGGCCAGCAAACTGGGTGCTGGAGAATTCAAACTACATGCATACAAACATATAAATATTTTATCTTTTAAGAAAAAAAAATAAATATACTTTCAACTAGATACGTGTATGAGTACCAATTAAGCCTTTATATGGATAAAAGTAAGAAATATACAATAACAAAAAAACGAAAATATGTAGAAATAAGGCGCGTAATTTATTGATGATGAAATGTTTATATAAAAAAACCCCTTCTTCATTATTCATACGCATACACTAACACTTATATCTACAAGTATGTACATATATATGTAACAGTGTTGCCAGGACTTGAAAAAAAGAAGCTAAATAAGACTTTAAAAAGGTCAGAAAAGTCTAAATGCCCCAAAAGAATAAAGCCAAAAAAAGCTAATACAATCTCAGCAAAAAAAGAACTGAAAAAGTCATGATTTTAACATTGTGTTGTCATTGGAAGGAAGTACTTAGTGGTGAAAAAGAGCTGCAGAAGTTCTTTTTTTAACCCATGGTTGTCGTTGCACAATGGTCCCAAAACGGAATTTTTTGGAAATAATTCTGTAACTTTAGAACTGCTGGATGTATTTGAATGAAATTTCACATGGGCAATCCTGAGGTGTGTGGCAATTGATTTGGAGGAGGACAGGATCGTAGCGGGTCTGGAGGACAAGGGTTGGACCTCCAAATTTGGTCACCTCGGGTATGAACAGATTAAATAATAAAACGTAACTCTTGAACGGATAAATATATTTCAATGAAATTTAACACAGTTATTACTGAGGTATTTTCCAAATACTTTGAAGGATTACAAATTTCTAGCTGGTCTGTGGGCAGGAGGAGAACCTCAGAAAGTGGTCAACTCTTTTAATTATTTCTTATATAATATCCGAGGTGACCCATTTCGGAGGTCCTCCCCCCTGCCCCGAGACTACCTAGAAACTTGTGCTCCTTCATAATAGTTGGAAACTACCTCAGTAATAATTATGTTAAATTTCGTTGAAATATATTGAACGATTCAAAAGTTAAACAAAGTTATTTAAAAAACACGTTGAAACTGCGGTGCACTTATGTATATAGAATGCTTCAGCACACATTTACCATAGAAATTAAAGGAAAATGTGTAAATTTTGCGTAAAGAGGTAAAGTTTCAGTTAGTTTTTAAACGATTGTGTAAAGTATTTGTGCAAGTATTTGGCATCGTTGGAAAGGTTATTACTAGAAAAATAATAATATTTAAATAATATAGTATTCCAATTAAATTGTTTCCTTAAATTGATCAAAAAAAGAAAAATTTTTGTATTTAGTGTTATTTTTCAAAAAAAAATAATATTTAAATTTATATTAAATCTATATTTATAAAGCTATCATTCTGAAATTGTACTATTACATAAAAAAAATGGTTCTTAAAAGAGGGATATAAATAGATTCCCATTTTTTTACTCCAAAATACTCAAATTTCCTGTTCGGGGAAAACTTACTTCAAAAATTGACTTTTTTCAGTAAAATGGTCAACTTGTCGTTATAAGAGGCGTGGCTTATTCAAAATTGTTTGTGTTTTTAGCCAACATATGGAGGTAACTTTTTACTGTATTTTTATTTTAATATTAGCTTTGACATTTTTGTGCTCCACAAAAAACTAAAAACACAAATTTAAATTAACGAAATTCTGATAGGGCTAGCGGGGAGACTATTACCCCAACTGCCCTCGGATTTATTTTACATGCATTTATATTAAGCATTCTTTTAGAAACATGAAAAAAAATTTATCGTCCAGAGGAAAATAATGGATTTTAAAGTGAAAAAATGTTACCACCTTTTTGAAAAAAATCACAAAAAATCACAATTTTTTTCAAATTTTATAATACAAAATAATATAACTTTTTATCTAAACCACATAGGTATATGATCCTTACACAAAAATTGTTTAGAATTTTGTAAGGAATCCAGGGAATATTTTAGAAAAATTTTATATCACACAAATTGCGCCCGCCAAGTTAAAAAAAAACTAAAAACATGTCCAAAAATGGGTAAAAATTTTACTTTGGTCCAAATATCTCTAAAAGTAAAAGAGATAACCCACACATGTAAGCATATTTTTTGTAGAAAATTATAAGAACTATCTGTGTACAAAATTTTTTTTCAATCAAATCATAAATGAAATTTTGGCAATTTTTTTAAAAATTTTCATACCCGAGGTGACTAACTTGGGAGGTCCCTCGTCCTCCAGACTCGCTACGAACCTGTCCTTCTCCAAAATCAATTGCCATACATCTCAGGATTACCCATGTGGAATTTCATTCAAATACATCCAGCAGTTCTAAAGTTACAGAATTATTTCCAAAAAATTCCGTTTTGGGACCACTGTGCGTTGGTATTACTATTTTATACTTCTTGTTCACTGCACTTGTCTTAAAACTACGTTTATACAATTTTTAAATAAAAATTCTGTTTTCGCCCTATTAAATAATAATAAAAATGCTTTCAAATTTAAAATTTTTTAAAAATTATTACCATTTTTTCCCGCTAAAAACCCATTTGTTTTCACTTTTTTGGAAGTAATTATTAAGAACTTTCAAAAAAGTTTAAAATATGCACTTTGCTCCACTTTTGAAGTTGTGATAATGTTCTTTTTTGGAAGAACTTCATCGTTTTTTACTGGGATGTTTTGGCTCTATGAAATAGCTCCCAATGAAATAACTTCAAAAAACGAAAATGAAATAAGTCCCAAAAAATCCCATACATTTTAGAAGTTTTTTCATATGAAATAACTCCTAAATTTTTTGGAAATTATTGCATTTTTTTGGGAAGTAACTTCATTTTCTTATGAAATTATTTCATTTTTTTAAAATACTAATAATGAAATAATTCCTTTCAAAAATTTATTTTGGGATTTGTTTCATTTTTCAAAGAAGTAAGGAATTATTTCATTTTTTAAGGATTTATTTCATTTTCTTAAATTTGGGTTAATTTTAAAATGTTTGAATGTAAGTCTAATTTTCTTTATTTGTGAACTATATTTCTTTTTCAGAAGTAGTAATATCGCTCATTTGTTACCAAAAACTCCAAGAATCTAATTTTTCAGGAGACGCATTTTTAGTTCTTAAAGTTATTTAATTTATTTATTTTTTTTAACTCTTACATGAAAATAATATTATTGTCAATTAGGTAGTTTTTCTAGATATCTTAGTGATGATGACTATACAAAAGCCGAAGCATAACTTAAATAATATATTGTTTCATGTAATACGCAATAGGTAATGTAATTAGAACATGATTTTTTCCCGGCCCTGCTTAGAATCTGAAATGTTAATACACCAAACTTTTTCAGTTAATAAACAACTTTATTTGCTATTCATTAGTGATTTTAAACCGATATCGGTACGTTTACGAGCAATGAGTGATATACTAATATTAAATTTACCAATTAATAAAGATGAATAACTAGAAGCGATAAAGCGCCGCAGGCCAAAAATTTTAATAAAAAATCGCGCGATTTTTTATTAAAATTTTTCAAAAAATAACTAATTTGAAACTTGTAATTTTAATAAAAATCGCGCGATTTTTTATTAAAAATTTTTAGTAGAAAACGTTTATTTCATTTTATCATATTTTATTAATATCTTGAACAAATAATAACATTTAGTTGAAAGTCAACAGCACTGCAGAGACATTTTCAAAAAAACGGCACCCGATTTTTATAATTCTTTCTATTTAACAATTAATTTTTCAAATTTCTAATACAAATCAAGAAATTTTTGTAAGGAAAGCATTAACGCTGTACTATTAAATATTAATATTAAAGCATCAAACATTTTTAAAATATACATGTGTATATAATTTGGGACTTATTTCATTACTTTTTGAAATTATTTCATTTGCATTTATTTCATTTTCCTATATGGGAGTTATTTCATTATGTAATAAAATCTAAAATTTGGGTTTTATTTCATTATTGTTTTTGAAGTAATTTCATTTCTTTTAGGATTTTTTCCATTTAAAATATTTGGAATTAAATTCATTTTTTTTAGGTGCTTTTTCATTAGGACTTATTTCATGGGACTTATTTCATTAGGAGTTTTGTCATTTTGCCGGATGTTTTATTTAAGAACGCATTTATATTTTTGTTTTCATTAGATTTTGGTATTTCTTAAAGATATTTTAGTGAATTTGAAAATATTATTTATGTTATATTTTCAAATTCTATGGGTAATAAAGTTTGTTAAAAAATAATTATAATATTTTTGTAAAATAAAACGCCGCAGGAGAAAATTTTCTTTAAATATAAATAATTTCGATTTTTTTGTGCGAATTAATACACAAAAATACTTAAATTGATGTTTCTGTAAAAATAAAATTAGTAAATTTTCAGCCTTTTTAAGGCTATGTTAAGAATAAAAAAGGATAGCAAAAAAACTAGAAGCTAAAACGAAAATTTTGAGGCTAAAACCAAAATAAAAAGGCTAGATTTCGCCTTAAAAAGGCTAAACTGGCAACACTGGTATGTAAGTATAAGTAGTTACACTCGCTTTTAGTTATTTTTTTGTACACAGTTACATTTTTACTGTAAGAATTATATTGACATTTTAATTTCTAAAACACACCTTAGTGTTGTTAACTTTGTTTATAAAAATTAGTTAAAAATTATACGAGGGTAGTACAGAAATATTTGTTAAGAAAGAAGAAATTAAACAAGAATTTTAAATCTGACTATTATGTCCATCATCTGCAACTTTTTGTGCCACCTTTATTTAAAATGTCACTTCAAATTTTAGGTGGGCGAAACACAGTGATCGAAATCACTAATCCAACGTTTTTAATTCCAATTTTGGAAGGATTAAATCTATAAATATCGATTACCTATACTCCAATGAGTAAATTGACATTTGTATTTATGTGCATTGAAATAATTTTGTGTCAATTTACTCAATGTGTATTTTTAGTCATTACTAAAAGAGATGATTATTATATATTTTTTCTATATTCACAGAAAATAATTACGACAAGTCAATTGTTTTATTAATTACCAAATTCGTCAATACAATTATTTTTTTATTTAAAAAGCAGCAACAACCGTTTTTGTGAATTTATAAATAAATATTGTTACTTAAATTTATTAACAGTTAACAATTTTTTTTCAACAACGGATTTGTAATATTGAATGAAAATAGGACAGATTTGTCCTCTTAACAAATTATGTTGTTAATATTTATTAAACATTTTTTCAAAATTAAAATTTAATTAATAAGCTGTTAATCTATATATATAAAAGAGTAACGTTACTGACTGACTAAATGACTGATTCATCATCACACAGCCCAAACAGCTGAAGCTAGAGAGACGAAATGTGGAACGTAGGTAGGTCTCCCTCAATATAGATCCACTAAGACGGGATTTTTGGAAATTCGAATGTTTAGGGGGTAAAAAAGAGTAAAATCGGTAACCTTATAACTCGCAAACTAATAATAATACAAAAAAAGTTTAATAGTTTTAGTTATTCGTTTAAAAAATAATTGGACAGGTGTCTGGTACTTTTTTGAAAATTTGCCGTTTTAGGGAGAAAACGGGTAAAAACTGTATTTTGGTACTTTTTTGGCACCATATGTATCTTTGAAACCAATCAACATACAGATAAAATTTATGTCGTATTCATAACTTATCAAAAAACGAGAAATATAAATTTGGTACTTTTTAGAAATTCAAACGTTTAAGGGGTAAAAATCGTACCTATTTTTGGTACTTTTTTCATAAAACCTTTTTTTATATATACTGAAATATTCATATGAGTACTATTAGAAACTACAATTTAGAAATTTATTGGAATACAATTTTTAATACTTCGATGGGTCAAAAAAGGTACCAAAAAATGGGGTAAAGGCGGGAAATTACATTTTATTCAAACTTAATAATGAATTTTCAATTACATTAAACATAGAAACATGAAATTAAGAAAATTTAGATAAGAATTCACAAGAGTGGAATTTGTGATACTTAAAGATACATGGTCCTGTGGGTAAGAATTCAAAAGGATGGACTTTGGGTACTTTTTTCTACTTCTATTGGTACTTTTTTGCATTTTCTGTAATATTTAACCTAGAAACATGAAATTAAGTACGCATGGTCCCATGTTGGAAAGAATTCACAAGGAGGGACTTTGTGGTACTTTTTCGTTCCTATAATGGTACTTTTTGAATTTTCTATAATTATGAACTTAGAAACATGAAATTAAGGATATGTGGTCCTAAATGAATAAGAATCCATAAGAGTGGACTTTGTGGTACTTTTTTGTTATTCCAATGGTACTTTTTTTAATTTTCGGTAATATTTAACCTAGAAACATGAAACTAAAGATTTATGGTCCTAAATAAATGAGAATTCACCATGTTTGATTTGTGGTACTTTTTTGTTCTTCTAATGGTACTTTTTGAATTTTCTATAATTATGAACCTAGAAACATGAAATTAAGGACATGTGTTTTTTTTTAAATTTTCTATAATATTAAACCTAGAAACATGAAGTTAAAGTTAGTGAGTATCCATAAGAAGGGATTTTGTGGTACTTTCTCGATCTTCTAACAATACCTTTTGAATGTTCTTAAATATACATCCTAGAAACATAATATTGAAGATGCAAGGTTCTAAGTGAATCAGAATCCTTAAAAGTGATTTTGTGGTTCTTAATTCCTTATTCTAAAATACTTTTTCGTTATTGTAATATTTATTTTTCGTTATTCTAATATTAAAAATCTAATATTAAAGAGATATTATTATTATTTATGAATGAGAATTCTCAATCTCTATTAGTCACATTCCTCTATACTAAAAAATAATAATAGGAATACTTTGGTAGTTTTTTAACTTTCCAATGTTAAAGATGTAAAAAATTGGTACTTTACTGGCACCCTTTCATACATGCCTTTTGTACTTTTCTAAAATCCTATTTTAAATTTATTTTATAGTATGGTTTAAAAAAAAAAAAAAAAACCGCTAACGAAGTAGTGGGTTAACAGCTCGTAGTAAATATATATCGTCCATTCCACGAGAGAACGCCCAAAAAATTACCAAGGGTCTTTCGATTTTCATAAAATTTTGCACGTAAATAGTCCTTGGATGACTTTGGATGCCATTTTCAGATTAGCGAAATTCAGACAACTTTTAAAAACGTCGAAAAAGTGTGCTATAATTGCCATATTCAGAAATGCTGGCTCAAAACAGTGATAACTCGAAAAGTTTTTGACTCGTCACATGTTATCCTTTATTAGTTTTTCTAAAGTTCTTAAATAAGCTAGAAATTTAAAAAAAAGCTTACTTCTGAAGCTAGTTTTCCTTCAAATCCCATTTCTTATGATTTGACAATTTTGACTATAATGGACATGCTTATTCACTAGCTGAAGCAAAAAATTAGTTAAATTTTAACTTTATATGAATCAAAGGACAATAAAAATTAGATCTTCAATAACAAATAGTGCAAAGAAAACATAATTGTAGTGCAAAATACAAAAATGATATGGTGGCACCCGGGTACAATGTGTATTGAATCCCATAGGTATCAATTTTAAAGCCATTTTACATATAGACCAAGTTAATAAAATTTTGTTTTTTTAGTTTTTATAATGTATAAACACCTTAATCATGACGATCTGAAGTTTTGTGGCATTACCTTTATTAATTTAAAGTTAAAAATAGTACCTGGATACCCGGGTATGTACCGTAGGGTTATTTAAATGGATTATCTTATTGTTACCTGAGAATCACCATATCTTAAAAAATCACCTAAATTGCAAAGATTTTTTTTCAAATATAAGTTTCTATAGTTGAACTATTAAAAATTAAATAATAAATTTTATATCAAAAATTTTGCAATAAGACAGTAATTAAATTACTAACCCTTTTTGAATATTGCTTTAATGATTTATCTATTAATATTTATTCCAATGTATCATCTATTATTGCTACACATATTATTCGCCTTCCATATATTTTAAAACAATATTGTATAAATACAGTATGTCAAGAAAATGTTTTTGCATTGAAGAAAAATTATTATTTCAACTTTATTTTACAATATTTGCAAATGTTTATAACATTGCAAATTTTTATTCTTACATTTTATTTTAGATATATTTTTTAACGGGTTTTACCAGAAAAAAAATTCATTATGAATGTAATTAAGAAAATACAACAACAAAAACTACACATACCCTTTAATCTACCTGTCAAGAAAATGTTTTTACATTTGCATTTTTTTCGCAATGTGAAACAATTTTTGAACTTTGGGATGTATTGTTGCCAATAAACTGTCAGTGTGATAATTATAATCACATAGTACAAGAATATGTGTTCAAATCCATGATATATATTACGAGTAATCCATAAATTATATATTAAATAAGTCAAGAGAAAAAACTCCAGATCATAAACCCATTTGGGGTTTTTTATAACCTCCAATTCGGGAAAATTGTTAAAGATGTTGTAAAAATGTATTCCTTATTAAGATATATACTTAATAGAACATTAAATCGATCCAAAATTCCCGTAGTATTGTAGTTGATATCTCTTAATATCCATCTTCTTCAAATATTTGGCAGAGTTAAACCTAGAAAAATTAAGAAAAATTTTAATATATCCACTAGGGCTTATAATAAAGTGCTGTGGAAAGGGTATATCAATTTTATCTTCCAAAAAACAATGAAAAAACACAGATGGATTACAATTACAGATGGAAAACTGCATGGAAAGAAACACTATGGGGACAAAGTATTCAACAATTATAATCATTCCCAATGATTTAAGTTGATAAGCTTAAAAAGTTATGGAACGAATTGTATGTTGTACAAGAATGTTTATACTATACAATAATACAATTTAATACGGTCAGAATACGCCGAAAACATTCAAAATCATTTACAAAGTATTTAGAAAATTAAATAATAAATATTCATACCTTCGTATTTAAGAGATATTGTTAAATACAGATAAATGTTATTCGAAATAGTTGAAAAATCGGTTTTATTATGAAATAAAACAGGTGTGCAGTAACATTTCTTGACTTTTAAAGCTAATTTAATAAAAAGTGTTAATAAATATGAGTTTATGAAGAATGAAAACTAAAATTCAAGTCATGAGAAAAATAAAGACTCCAAGCATATATGAGCAAATAATGATAATGCAGCAAAATTTATTTACAAAAAGCTTTAAATATACCAGCATAAGGTCCAAACTTTCATCCCACATCATTTTTTTTTTTTTTTCCTTATTTGAAGAACAAAGTGACAAAAAGGTATTACAGGACCATAATGAACTAAAAAAATGCTCTAACGTTGGAATATACAAAATTCCAATTGACTGTGACATTCATTAATAATTTTATTTGATGAAAAAGTTTCCACAAGCAGTTATATATACCAGCTGTTACCATTTTAAATTAAATGTAAAAAGAACTTCTTGACACTAAGATTTTTGTGTTTGTTTAGTTTTTGCTCCATTTCTAATAGTTTAAATCATTAAATATTAAGTTTCTTTGAGTTATATAATAATAATTATATTAATTAACAAATTCGTATTAAAAATTTTTACATCAGCAAAAAAATTATATAGTTTTTTAAAGCCAAACTTCGACAAATTCATGTTTTCTTTTAATGTAAAAACATTTTTTTGACATACTGTATATATTTTATAATTTTTAATTATTTTTTGACATATGAAAATTCAATATGAAATTTTTTTTAAATTTTGAGCTCGTACTCCTTGAAGAGGTTACCTGGCTGTTCCTTTGAGTTCCACCGCCGTCTATCAGATTGTAAGAGCCACTTCTTATCGGCAAATAGTTCTTGTCGTCTTTTATAGTTGCCCCACAAGCCTTTTATAAAATCTTTGTTGTTGTTGTTGCTCTTACTACCACTGTATTTCTTTTAGTTTATTTAAAGGGAACCACTTTATCTAATTTCATTTAAAACACTTCTTTTGCTTTAATATAAGTACTAAATCTTATTTTTTTTTATAACTTTACTCAATTATTTTCACTTTATAATTCCAATAAGAAGTTGATTGCTATTCATGCTGTGGCGTCTTTTTTATATAATGAACAAAAAACTTCAATTCAACTTGAAGTTGGTTGCAGTTCATTGTACACATTGTTTACAAAATTAGTAATCAAATACAAACAATGTTTACATTTTTAGTAATTATAAACAGTAGTAGTTTATAGTACTAGTCGCCAATAGATGGCGCCCTAGTGAACCACTGTTATTAATGTTATGACATGAACAATAAATATGACAACGTACAAACAAAGTAATAAAACATATTTTTAACATTTTTGATTGTAAGCTAATTTTACTTTGTAATTACCTCTTAAATTTTGAAAAATTTTTCTGTAATTTATGTATATAAAAATAAATATTTGTGACATGTGTTTATCTAGTTGAAAAAGAAATATAAAAATCAAGCCCGACCATTTGATATCCTACACCATCACACAGTGATCCTAATTCGTATTTTTTTTTTATAAATTTGTAACTTCTGAACCGTTCTAAATAAAATTTCGCATGGCCAGAGTTGGAGAAGTACAGGCTCCTAGCAGGTAACGGGGATAGAGGGTAGACCTCCCAAAGTTTTCTCTTTAAGTTTAAGAGATATTTGGGTGCAAATTGTACAATCATTTTTGGCCTCGTTTTTTTAAGTCTTTTTTACTTGAGGGCCTTAATTTGTACTGCAAGAATCATATCAATATATATGTATATCCAATAAAAAGTTATATTTATCTGAAGTACATACATATTAATACTGTGAATCCGAATTGACTGAGAAACTTCGTGCCGCAGAAATTTTTGTTTCATTTTGTAACTCTGTGCTATTACTAATTTATATATTTAAAAGCACAATTAATTTCAATTTAGTTTTAAACTATATTTTTGTAACATAAGAAATCATAATTTATGAATATTTAAAAAATTATTCCTTAATTTCGCTTCGAATATTAGTATATGTACTAATGAAATAAAAAGCTATTTTTAAACCAGTTTTTTGCGTTAAAAAAAAAACCGGTCAATTCGACATTCGAAAAATTAACATTTTTAAAAAACCGACAGCACATTGGCTGAAAACACCAGTTTTAAAGCCGATTGGAATACCGAGTCAATCACCTTAGTATATATGGCGGGGATGATAAATGCAATTTTCATTATTGTACTAAATTAAATACAAAAATGTACTTTTTGGACCGTAATTGTACTAAATGCAAAAAAAACAAAACCTCCCCCACAAATCCTTCAATCTATATACAACTTTGAAAAGAAAGTTAGAGTTAACGAATTCAACTCTTTGAGTTTAATTGTCTCCACCAATATAACTCTGAGTTTTTTATGGTACTCGTCCAAAAATCCAAAGTAAGTTTATCCAAAATGATTGTATGTGACAAATGTTAGGCGACATCAAACACTTGGTCAATGCGGTGTTGAGATGCAAAATTCTAGAAGGCCAAACAGCAAAAAGCTGTTTGGCCTTCTGATGATATATGATATATTTATAAGCTAAATTATATAATTATACTAAATTTATGAATGGAGTACTTCTGTACTTTTGAAGAGCAAATTGTACTGAAAAAAGTACAATTGTACTGAATTTATCATCCCTGATATATGGAAAAACTGGACTAAGATTTTGCAAAATTGAGAAAGTTGCAATTTTAAATACAAATAACTCGTAAACTGTAGGAGGTAAATATAACCTTTTCGTATGTATTATTAAAAGCTTTAAGAGGATTTTTTTTTTTTTTTTTTTCTTGAAAAAATAATTTGGCTTGCGGTTGAAAATTTTCCTTGTCAGAGCTACTCTAATTTAAGCCCCCTTAGCTTCGCTCTTAAGGAATCTGCAGGATCCCCCTTCCCATTTTAAAACTGTATACTCTTCTGTTAGAACTGTATGAGATATTATGTAAATGCAAAGACTTGAAGTTATATTTTGATATGCGGCAAAGCAGAGGCTGTCTGCTGCAAGTAAAATACTCAGAAGTGCCCTTCTATTAGAAGAGAATCGCAGAAGTAGAAACTACATTAAAAGCCTGACAAATACCAAGTATACTAACTTCTCCCTCTGGAAAGCAGTTAGAAATATTAAACCACCAGTAGAGGGACAAAGTCCTTTAAGAAAAGCGGACGGCACCTGGCCACGGAGCGCCAAAGATAAAGCCTTAATATTTGCTTACCACTTAAGTAATGTTTTTCAACCAAACCCCCCAATGAATGACTTTGTTTTGGAGGAGCCTCACAATCATATATTTTCAGGTAGAGAATCGTTAACTATAACTCAAGAGGACATATGAAAAGTTATAAATGAGAATCTTAAACTGAAGAAATCACCAAGCTATGATTTTATAACACCATCTATGTTCAAAAACCTACCAAATGTGGCTATAATATTTCAGACTGCATTATTTAATGCGATCTTGACACAATGTGTTTTTCCAAAAGCATGAAAAACTTCGTAGATCATTATGATATCAAAGCCAGGAAAAGATTTGAAAGTACCAACGTCGTACAGACCAATTAGTCTACTACTATGTTTATCTAAGCCATTTGAGAAAGTATTCCACAGAAAAATAATACCATTATTAAATGAGCAAAATGTCATCCTAGTTCATCAGTTCGGTTTCCGTGAACAACATGGAACTATCGAGCAGGTAAACCGTTTAACTGGAGAGATAAGAAAATCTTTTGAACATAAAAAGTATTGCTCTGCAATCTTCTTGGATATCAACCAAGCTTTTGACAAAGTTTGGCATAAGGGCCTTATATATAAAATGAAATGTCTGTTGCCACCAAGTACTCATAAATTAGTAGAGTCTTACCTAACAAACAGGGTGTTTCGTGTAAAATTATGCAATTAGTGGTGGAGTTCCACAGGGCAGTGTCCTTGGACCATTTCTGTATCTAATCGGATTTACCTATAAGTACCAGCTTGACTATATCAACATTTGCCGATGATACTGCTATTTTAAGTTCTCACGTGGACCCATGTATAGCATCTAGAGAATTAGATAAATACCTTAAAAATGTGGAGACGTGGTTGAAAAATTGGAGAATACGAGTAAATGAACTCAAAAGTAAACACGTTACGTTTGCATTAAGGACAGGCAACTGTCCGCCAGTTTCGCTTAACAATGTAAATATCCCACAATCTGATCATGTAAATTACCTTGGTATTCATTTAAACAGACGTCTTACATGGCGTCGTCACATTGAAGCCAAGAGGCTTCATATGAAAATTAAAGCTTCCAATCTCCATTGGCTGATCAGCAACAAATCTAAATTAAGCCTTGACCGTAAAGTCATCCTTTATAAGACTATCTTAAAACCAATTTAAACGTATGGTATCCAATTATGGGGAACGGCAAGTAACACTAGTATTGATCTTATACAGAGGGCACAATCGAAAATCCTTAGGACTATGACAGGCGCGCCATGGTACATAAGGAACGAGAACATCCACAGAGACTTAGAAGTAACATTAGTAAAAGAAGAATTTGAAAAAATTGCAGGGAGATATGCCTGTAAATTACAACAGCATCCTAACCCGGTAGCAAGATTGTTATCCAGAACTCAATCTGAAACAAGGCTTCGTAGAAGCGATTTACCACTGCATTAAGAACCATTTGCCAACCATGGCTTTCAGCTGAGAGCAAATAGTTTTTATTTTTAGATATAAGATTTTAATACATATTGTTAGGCCTAAGAAGTAAAGGCAGATACAATAACTTAATAAATAACAGTAAAAAAAAAAATATATTTTTGATTATGCCCCACTGTGCATTGTGTAACGTAGTTATGGTTAACATAACAAATTTTCATAGAGTCAAGTAAGTAGAGCGTTTTTTTCTTTGTGGCGTATAAAAAACGACTTTAGGGTGCAAATACATTTATTCACTGGACATTGTGAGCTTATGTGTAAACAATATATAAAAGTAAATCAATAAATTCCCGAAATTTTTAATTTCTCTCGTATATATTTAAAAAGGCAAGTTTTTACTCTTTGTGTTGGGAAGCTATAAAGAGCATTCAACAACGACCATATTTCTATGGTCAAACATGAGATTTTAGCACCGAACTAAGCTCACTAATATGCCAAGTTATAAATTGAACTATAAACTGATACCTTATCTAGCATATTGCGTGAATTTAATATACAGAAAAATATACCTACAATTATGATATCTTTGAACAATTTGTTTCCTTCAAAATTAAAAAAAAAAAAAAAAATCTAAAAAAAAAATATATATATATTAAATATATGATTATTTTTGTGCTAAAAGCTGCTTCATTCAAAAAGTCACTGAATTTTTAATTAGCCTTCGTATTTTTGGTAATGTGGACAATATGATTTTGTAAGCGTTTATTCCGTGGCCATTCCAAGTACCGCGGTTTCTTTGGTAGATTGGAAAATTTAAAATTTAGTAAAAGTCAAAAATCTTATGATATTTCTCTTTATCCGGAATTTCTTTAGAAGTTGGATTTAACAAAAGACATTACAGATAGTATTTCTAAAGACAAAAATATCACCAGTAAGAAAAGTGGTTGAGTTTAATATCAAAATAATTGAGTTTTTGTAGAACAAGTACTTAGATATGGAATAATAGTACAAAGTTAAAAACATTTAAATCATATGAGACTAGTTAAATAAATTATCCAAAACAAATTCTTGCATTGTTAGCAATATATCTATATTTTAACAATTTCCATTTCTACCCTCGTTTCATTTCGTTTAATATCACATTTAAAAAGCTTAAGGCTTTAATTAGTCTCTTAGCTAATACCTGATTTAAACGATTAATATAAAATATATAAATGTATTTAATATTTTATTCAAATCGTTTGTTACTGTGCGTAAATAAAATACAAAAACAAATTCTTCAACTTAAAATACAATAACAAAATCAACAGTAACAACGACATGCAGTCTACAAAATATCATTTGTTTAATATCACAAAAGTTTACTTTAAATGTTATAACAGCAACAACATTTGACAAGTAAAACGTTTATAAATTTATATTAAAAAATAAAATGATATTTTTATAGGATTGTTTTTAAAGCGTTAAATATGCAAATAAGAGAAATATTAACAACAATTAATTTAACAAAACGTTACTTACTTACTATCTATCTATCAGTTAAGAAAATTTCCCTTACAAATGTTAAACAATTTATTTACTTATTTACCTCACCCACTAATAGAAAGATATTTTTTTAATTTTACATAAAAAATAAAAATAAAATAAAAAGTAAAATTTATAAACAAATAAAAAAAAAATAAACGTTTAAATACGTCATGAAATATTTTTAAACATAAATCACTCAGTAGGCAAATGGAAAAACTAGAAATATTTCAATTAAATTGTTTGTTAAATATTTGTTTTATTGACAACTAACAGCAACAATAAAAAACAAATAAACTAAACTTGAACTAAACACTTTTAGAACACACACGTTCAAAATGACATATTTATAATTAAATTGAGTGTCAAATATATATTAACTACGACTAATGTAATAAATTTCAGAAGGAAAAAATGTTAGCAAATATTCGAATTTAAATAGACAATTAATTTAAAAAAATGTTAACAATATTATATTTCTAAAGCAGGGTATTTTTATAGTCGTTTTTTACTTTTTATTAGTTGTTTTTTTTTTTACCACAAACAATTTGCCGCTTATTGCAAAATTAATTAAAATTTTTCAAATACCTTTTCGTTTTGTGTAATTAAGTGTTAAAAAGCAAAATTAAAAATGCAACGAAATTATTATTCAAATGGTTGCTGTGGCAATTAAATTACTTAGTAAGAGTAATGGGTGGTCTGTGCCGATATTAAGGTAGGGTTTTGAAATTACAGAATTTCCTAGAAATTTAGTCAACATTGAATAAAATACAAATAAAATGTGTAAATATTTTGAGTAGATAAAAAAAGTAATTAAGTAATTGTTTGATTTAATGGAATTCATTGATAAGGATGGAATAAGGATGGAAAAAATGCAACGAAATTATTATCCAAATGGTTGCTGTGGCAATTAAATTACTTAGTAAGAGTAATGGGTGGTCTGTGCCGATATTAAGGTAGGGTTTTGAAATTACAGAATTTCCTAGAAATTTAGTCAACATTGAATAAAATACAAATAAAATGTGTAAATATTTTGAGTAGATAAAAAAAGTAATTAAGTAATTGTTTGATTTAATGGAATTCATTGATAAGGATGGAATAAAACGATTTAGAAAACAAACTTTGTTATGCAATTATTTAAGTCATGTAAGTAATATATGTTTAATAAGTGAAGATGGAAACTTTAGCTTTTATAAACGATTTTAAAGTGATTCTATAAAAGTTATATTTCTTAAGGACTCACATGTTGAGATATTTAAGTATTATATTCGATTGAAAGGCACATATTTTATAGAAAGTTTTTGGTCCGTTGGCTTTTATTAGCACTAAACTCAAAAGATAATCTGCTTTATAGTCTCTAGTCTATTCTATAGACCAGCCTATGATCTATCCTATGGACCAGTCGATGGTATATTCTATAGATTAGTCTACGGTCTAGTCTATAGGCCAGTCAATAGTCTATTCAATAGACCAGTCAATGGTCTATTCTATAGATCTCTCAATGGTCTATTCTATAGACCAGTAAATGGTCTATTCTATAGACCCGTCAATTTTATATTCTATAGACCCGTCAATTTTATATTCTATAGACCCGTCAATGGTCTATTCTATAGACCAATCAATGGTCTATTCTATAGACAAATCAATGGTCTATTCTATAAACCAGTCAATGGTCTATTCTATAGACCAGTCAATGGTCTATTCTATAGACCAGTCAATAGTCTATTCTATAGACCAGTCAATGGTCTATTCAATAGACCGGTCAATGGTCTATTCTATAGACCAGTCAATGGTCTATTCAATAGACCAGTCAATGGTCTATTCTATAGACCAGTCAATAGTCTATTCTATAGACCAGTCAATGGTCTATTCTATAGACCAGTCAATAGTCTATTCTATAGACCAGTCAGTGGTCTATTCTATAGACCAGTCAGTGGTCTATTCTACAGACCAGTCAGTGGTCTATTCTATAGACCAGTCAATGGTTTTTTCTATAGACCAGTCAATGGTCTATTCTAAAGATCTCTCAATGGTCTATTCTATAGATCAGTCAATGGTCTATTCTATAGACCAGTCAATGGTCTATTCTATAGATCTCTCAATGGTCTATTATATAGACCCGTCAATGGTCTATTCTACAGACCCGTCAATGGTCTATTCTACAGACCCGTCAATGGTCTATTCTATAGACCATTCAATGGTCTATTCTACAGACCCGTCAATGGTCTATTCTACAGACCCGTCAATGGTCTATTCTACAGACCCGTCAATGGTCTATTCTACAGACCCGTCAATGGTCTATTCTATAGACCATTCAATGGTCTATTCTACAGACCCGTCAATGGTCTATTCTATAGACCATTCAATAGTCTATTCTACAGACCCGTCAGTGGTCTATTCTACAGACCCGTCAATGGTCTATTCTATAGGCCATTCAATGGTCTATTCTACAGACCCGTCAATGGTCTATTCTATAGACCATTCAATGGTCTATTCTACAGACCCGTCAATCGTCTATTCTACAGACCCATCAATGGTCTATTCTATAGATCTCTCAATGGTCTATTCTATAGACCAGTCAATGGTCTATTCTATAGATCTCTTAATGGTCTATTCTATAGACCAGTCAATGGTCTATTCAATAGACCAGTCAATGGTCTATTCTAAAGATCTCTCAATGGTCTATTCTATAGATCAGTCAATGGTCTATTCTATAGACCAGTCAATGGTCTATTCTATAGATCTCTCAATGGTCTATTATATAGACCCGTCAATGGTCTATTCTACAGACCCGTCAATGGTCTATTCTACAGACCCGTCAATGGTCTATTCTATAGACCATTCAATGGTCTATTCTACAGACCCGTCAATGGTCTATTCTACAGACCCGTCAATGGTCTATTCTACAGACCCGTCAATGGTCTATTATACAGACCCGTCAATGGTATATTCTATAGACCATTCAATGGTCTATTCTACAGACCCGTCAATCGTCTATTCTACAGACCCGTCAATGGTCTATTCTATAGACCATTCAATGGTCTATTCTACAGACCCGTCAATGGTCTATTCTATAGACCATTCAATGGTCTATTCTATAGACCCGTAAATTTTATATTCTATAGACCATTCAATAGTCTATTCTACAGACCCGTCAATGGTCTATTCTACAGACCCGTCAATGGTCTATTCTATAAACCATTCAATGGTCTATTCTACAGACCCGTCAATGGTCTATTCTATAGACCATTCAATGGTCTATTCTATAGACCCGTAAATTTTATATTCTATAGACCCGTCAATGGTCTATTCAATAGACCAGTCAATGGTCTATTCTATAGAACAGTCAGTGGTCTATTCTATAGACCAGTCAGTAGTCTATTCTATAGACCAGTCAATGGTCTATTCTACAGACCCGTCAGTGGTCTATTCTACAGACCCGTCAATGGTCTATTCTATAGACCATTCAATGGTCTATTCTACAGACCCGTCAATGGTCTATTCTATAGACCATTCAATGGTCTATTCTACAGACCCGTCAATCGTCTATTCTACAGACCCATCAATGGTCTATTCTATAGATCTCTCAATGGTCTATTCTATAGACCAGTCAATGGTCTATTCTATAGATCTTTTAATGGTCTATTCTATAGACCAGTCAATGGTCTATTCAATAGACCAGTCAATGGTCTATTCTATAGACCAGTCAATGGTCTATTCTATAGACCAGTCAATGGTCTATTCTATAGACCCGTCAATGGTCTATTCTACAGACCCGTCAATGGTCTATTCTATAGACCATTCAATGGTCTATTCTATAGACCATTCAATGGTCTATTCTATAGACCATTCAATGGTCTATTCTATAGACCATTCAATGGTCTATTCTATAGACCATTCAATGGTCTATTCTATAGACCATTCAATGGTCTATTCTATAGACCATTCAATGGTCTATTCTATAGACCATTCAATGGTCTATTCTACAGACCCGTCAATGGTCTATTCTATAGACCATTCAATGGTCCATTCTATACACCAGTCAATGGTCTATTCTATAGACCAGTAAATGGTCTATTCCATAGACCCGTAAATTTTATATTCTATAGACCATTCAATGGTCTATTCTACAGACCCGTCAATGGTCTATTCTATAGACCATTCAATGGTCTATTCTACAGACCCGTCAATGGTCTATTCTATAGATCATTCAATGGTCCATTCTATACACCAGTCAATGGTCTATTCTATAGACCAGTCAATGGTCTATTCTGTAGACCAGTAAATGGTCTATTCCATAGACCCGTAAATTTTATATTCTATAGACCCGTCAATGGTCTATTCAATAGACCAGTCAATGGTCTATTCAATAGACCAGTCAATGGTCTATTCAATAGACCAGTCAATGGTCTATTCAATAGACCAGTCAATGGTCTATTCTATAGACCAGTCAGTGGTCTATTCTATAGACCAGTCAGTGGTCTATTCTATAGACCAGTCAATAGTCTATTCTATAGACCAGTCAATGGTCTATTCAATAGACCAGTCAATGGTCTATTCTATAGACCAGTCAACGGTCTATTCTATAGACCAGTCAATGGTCTATTCAATAGACCAGTCAATGGTCTATTCAATAGACCAGTCAATGGTCTATTCTATAGACCAGTCAGTGGTCTATTCTATAGACCAGTCAATAGTCTATTCTATAGACCAGTCAATGGTCTATTCAATAGACCAGTCAATGGTCTATTCAATAGACCAGTCAATGGTCTATTCTATAGACCAGTCAATGGTCTATTCAATAGACCAGTCAATGGTCTATTCTATAGACCAGTCAACGGTCTATTCTATAGACCAGTCAATGGTCTATTCTATAGATCAGTCAATGGTCTATTCAATAGACCAGTCAATGGTCTATTCTATAGACCAGTCAGTGGTCTATTCTATAGACCATTCAATGGTCTATTCTATAGACCAGTCAGTGGTCTATTCTATAGACCAGTCAATGGTCTATTCAATAGACCAGTCAATGTTCTATTCTATAGACCAGTCAATGGTCTATTCAATAGAATCGTCAATGGTCTATTCTATAGACCAGTCAACGGTCTATTCTATAGACCAGTCAATGGTCTATTCTATAGATCAGTCAATGGTCTATTCTATAGACCAGTCAATGGTCTATTCTATAGACCTTTCAATGGTTTATTCTACAGACCCCTCAATGGTTTATTCTACAGACCCCTCAATGGTCTATTCTACAGACCCGTCAATGGTCTATTCTATAGACCATTCAATGGTCCATTCTATACACCAGTCAATAGTCTATTCTATAGACCCGTCAATGGTCTATTCTATAGACCCGTCAATGGTCTATTCTATAGACCAATCAATGGTCTATTCTATAGACCAGTCTATAGTCTATTCTATAGACTTTATACTTTATAGTATATTCTATTGGCTATTTTATAGTCTATTATATAGTCTGTCTGATGGGTATTTTAAGATTTTTATATCCAAAATGAAAGATTCGCAAAAAAAAGTATTTTTAAAAATTTTTCTTTTATTTTTAAATTTCTTCATTTTATTTTAATTCATTTAACTGTCATATTCTATAATTTGATATGCCCATTAAAGCAGCAAAACGTTCTTGTTTTTTATTGTCAAGCATCATAATTTTACATAAATATTATGACAACCACAGCTATAACATCAAATATTTATGACACAAAACATAAGTATTAAACCATATTTTAAATAAAAATCCATTAGATAAACTAGTTTTCAAAAACAGATTTGCCACTAAGAAAACATAGACACAAACTTAATGTTGACTTATTTATTTCATTGATTAGATACAGTTGCAATCAGTTGTCAAATCAATTTGAAATTTTATGAAAATATTTATTTATTTTATATAAAATATTTCTTTCCAATAATAAACATTTTTTTTCTCTACTTTTAGCACGAAAAACAAATCTACATAAAACAAGTGTTTTAAGTGAAAAACTACAAAAAAAAAAGAGTTGGAAAAGTACTAGAGTTTTTGGTTTTTTTGAAAATATTCCAACAGTTCTGGTGACAGATTTTATTATGGCATTTACTATGTGTATGTTTTAAATTATATTAAAATATGAATAATAAGCCCTTTGTCGGTATCATATAGTAATTCCGAACTTTTTCAGATCAGCTTCTAAGCTAAGTTTCTCTTAGACAAAAATATTAAAAAAATAATATATGTTTCTCAAAAATTTTGTAAAAAGACTCCAAAATGTCTATTAAAATCACAAAATTACAAACACTTATCAGAACTGTTAGTTTGTTAGTATGTCAGTGCTATCTCTTATTTGTATATATGTGTATGATTATTTTTGCAATATATTTTATTTATTTACAAATAACAGTTGTCACATTTTGTGCCAAGTGTTTAATGTTTTTAAAGTTGCATTTGTTTTTTTTTTTTTTTTTTTTTTCTTGATTTAGAGACAGGCATTGAAAATGTCATGTATTGATTAAGTGAAGGGTAAAACATGATTTGTTTGTTACGCTTTAGTTTTAGGAAAATTTTTACAAAAAAAATGTAATTCAAGTTTGTATTTTAAGTCTTTTGATTTTTTTATAACGAAAAACAAATTTGAATGGAAATTAATTATGTATTTTGATTAACAAAACTCTTTTTAATTGGCAATTTTTTAACAGCATATGGAAGTTGCTTTATTTGTGTGATGTTTCCAATTTTTTGGACAATTATATAATTTGCTATGAAGTTGTCGTTTTATAAATTTATTTTTCAATTAAGATAGTTTTTCTTATTTTTTCAAGTATTTAAATTTTTTTTAATTTGAAAGAAAATGGTTTTATCAGTTTTAAACGAACTATAAATGTGAGCAGAAATGATCAGTATGTAAACAAATTCCATGATGCGAATTAGAGAAGGAACTGGATTTCTATATATGGTTATTTAAGATACCTAGATTCGGCTAATTAAGATAATACACTAGATCTATAATGGACAGTAAAAGACCATAACTAGTCTAGTCTAATTTCCTTATTCTTTGTTTCTCTTCGTAATTATTCGTTTGTAGAATTGTCTCATCCTCTTTGACAATTCTGTATGCGCAGTTGCCTTGTAATCTTTCGGATAAGTTTGCACTGAATGTAGAAAGTTACTCTCGATCTTTGATATGATTTGTGACCGCACACGTTGGGGAAAATGTGTCAAAAGTGGTGATCAATTAAAAATTTGAAAATTAAATTTTCGTTTTCACACCTAGCCTGACAGTAGGGCAAAATCTAAAATTTTTGCATAAAAATCTGTAACTTCTAAACGGCTGATTGGATTTACAATGAAAATATGTAAGTAGAGCGAATTTTTGTTCCCTATCCGACTTCAACAATTTTTATATCACCTTAAAGCTTACATTTATTATTTATCTAATGTAAGTATTTATCGAGTTATATACACTTCAAATTTCAACATTGTAAATTTTGCAAGATCTTGGTCAAGTTTTTTTTTTTTTTTCATTAAATTTAAGTATATATTCAATTAACAAGTAGACGGACGGTAGGAAGGACATCAGAATTCTCAAAAAAAAAATCTTAAAATTTCAAAATTAATATTTTACTTTTCGAAACCAACTATAAATTTTTAAATATTTATATTACCTTTCCCTGAATTAAACCCCATCTTTGACTTATTTAACCATTAAAAAATTTGAATTTTAAAAACGCATTTTTTTACTTACTAATAAATAAAAAAAAAAAAATGAAACAATCATTAAAACATTGATATTACCTTTCTCTGAGTTAAGCATTATTTTCGACCAATTGTACCCCAATGTGCAGCGCCCAATTGTACCCCAATGTGCAGCGCTTGGCAAGATAAAGAAAATTAGGCATATTCTTCTAAGTTATATTTTACAGTTAAACATATATTTACGCTTGAATTTTTAATTTTTGATTTTCTGCCTCGACTTTCTTTCGTTTTTCTTGAATAAGTCCTAAGGTATATATGAGGTAAAAATTTTTTAAAAATATCTTGCAATTTGCTATGTATTTCAAAATAATATGCTGAAAGAAATTTTGGATTATCTCAATGCGTTTAGACGTGAAAAATATTCAAATCAGCTCTCTGAAATTGGTATAAAAATGGCTATTTTTTACAAAAATATAGTACAATTCTTTCATTTTTTTTCTCAAAGTTCCGTTAAAGAAAAAAATTTGTTCTTTATATATTTCAAAAGATAAGACTTTATAAATGTTTAATAAAGAAATTTTGAATTAATTTATGTTTGCACCCTACATCAGGCATTGGTCAAAAATTTTGAATTTTGGAAAGGAGTTTAATTTTTATCGATTAATAAAAAAAAATGTCACGCGAGCTTTTTTAAATTTATTGACGATATTTTATAAAAAAAAAATATGGATTTAGAACGACTTGACGCTAAACTGAGAGCAGATTTCATGAAAAATTTAAATTTTTTAAACGACTTTTTTTAATTGAATAAAAAAAGCATATTAGCATAATATTTTTGCCATTATTTCTTATGTAATATTCAAAATATATATCGAACTTTCTCTCCTGCAAAAATCATTAAAAAAGCTTTACAAATAAATTTTTGGCAATTTAGTTTGTTTTTTCTTTAACTTGCCACTTTACAGAAATATAAATCGGACTTCATTTAAAGAAATTACGATTTGTTTAAACTTTTACATACTTGAGGTAGTCAATTTTGACACCCTGTAGCTTATCTTGTGTTATCACAGGTTGACTACAATATTATTTGGCTTAAAGCTTAAGTCCTTCTCTGCAACTCTTCAATACATTTGAATTTAATCCGAGTATTAGTTTTGGAGATACAGATTTATTACCAACAAATTTGCGATTGACCCCGCAGTGCGTCGTCCCTTATACAACATGAGTATTTTTGTATGAAATTTGATTTGAATTTTTTGTGCCCTATTTTTGGCTTCTAAATTTTTTTTCACTATTCATATTTGGAATTTTTGGACTTTGTATGTTTTCAAGCTTGCATTGGCTTTTACATTTCATACCAAATAAGGTGCTCGGTAAAACTATAAGGTCACTTTTCTTTGCATTGTGTATTAAAAAGTACTGCTTAGACCTGTTTTGAGGACCCTATACTGTCTGTTATGCAGGAATCTTATAATTTCCACATTTTCAACATTAATTCAATTTTATTTAGATAATTTTAGAATTAGTTGTGCACTTTTATCTTGCAAAACGATCCTACAATTCAGACGGATAGGTAAAAGTGGAAATTTATAAAGTTGGGCGGGATGAATTCATAGGAACTCTTCAATAATTTAAATAACTTACTTTCTAATGACTTCTATAAATCAATAACTAAAGATAGTCAAAGAATAAATTGCAAAAAATATGATCTTAGTGGAAAAGAAATTAACTGATCTTATCATTTTGACTCTCTGGAAAGTTCACATTTTCAACACTTTTGTCTATAAAAGGATCAAATGTCAAATAAATGATACCAAGAGGTGTATAAAGGAACATCTTTTAGTAAAAAATATTTTAGTTAGTAGTACCATTAAATAACCCTTGTATTTTTTTAATATACGGTGCAATGAAAAGTGACCTTATAGTTTTGTCGGGCACCTTAGTCAAAACAATGAGCTAACTGAGCTGCTTTTCTACCAGTTATGTTTGGAGTTCTTTTTTTTCTTTTTTTTTTTCTTGGCCTTTCCAATATCATGTAGAAATTTTTTCCTTCCAGAACCAGGTTTCCTATCAATGGACATTAGAAACAGTTTGACGGCAGACCTTTAGTTCTATGGTAAATTTTTTGTCATTAATAATAATAACTGACATATTATTCAAAGATAACTATATCCGAAACAAATTAAGAGGCAAAACGTATGTTAAGATTTTTTCAATCTCAATCCTTACACCCAGAGAAATATCAATCACATACGTGTTGAAAACGATACCATTCTGTGTCAATAGTGAATCTACACCGTATGTGTTTAAATTAAACACTGCGTGTTCAATTCTTATTGAAAATCGATACCTAATTAGCACCAAGTTGAAACCATTTCGGTATCAAATTGTTAAATTACATATGTTTTCTATTAAATTTGTTAACGAAAGGTATTAAAAAGCTGTTACCGTAATTTACCAATGTGACCACAACCGTTGTTGATTTTGAATCGAATCTTTTCCCTTAGTGTATGTATAAAGCTACGATAGATATTGTGCCTTTTGGTACGAGTAGTCCGTTTGCTATTTAAAATTTTATAGGTAGTCGAATATCAATCCCAGGTGTTTTATGGTATTCGTGGAGACAATTTTCTTACTCTTATTTATTTGACTTTTTCAGCCCTCTTGCTGCTGAATCATCCTGCATGATCATCCTCGAGCCAACAATTTTTGCCTCTTCAGTTTTGCAAAAATAAGTGATGTTGAAAATTATGCAGATTAGCTGAGATTAATAAGCAGTCTTCGAGCAAGAGCAGCAGGGTCCAAGGGCGTACCACAAAAAATTAGAGATGCTTGAAAAAACTCTGTGACGAGGCGGAAAAATGCTGACATTAACTAGATATCCAACACAGGGCTGCCCACATTTAGTAGTATGAAATTCCCCAGTTATCATAAATCTAGAATGGGCTCCTGGATCCCCATGTTAGGGGCGCCTGTTTAAAGAAATTCTAGAGCAAACGTATAAAACTCTACGGGTACAGCATAGAAAGTTGAAAATGGCGCCTGCCATTTTACCCCGTTAAGCTTGGCTGAGATAACAGATACAAGCAACTACCAACCTAAGAAACAAAGTCCCTTTATTGAAGGTCTGTTATAATGAGAACACAACCAACGATATTGGCCTGAAACAAAAAGTATAATGAGAGGTGGGCGGTAAAGTGGGCGAACTTCGGCCATTGTTCGTTATAGAGTCTATATTGATTCTCAAACTATCTGTACAAAATTTCGTTGTCGTGCATGATTTTCCATAAGAGATATCTGCAGAAATATGTGAATTGAAGTTAAAACGAAATTTATAGTATTTGGCCCATAACATTTTTATTTATTCACCCAATTTGCCGATTTTCAATACTAAGCAAATCTTATATAAGATAAATATTTGAGCTAAATTTCCTTCTAGGTGGTCCCTATCATGCTTGCAACAGTCAGACAGACAGACGGATGGACAAAACTAGATCGGCTCAGAATCTTACCAGGACCCATAAAATATATATTTAATGGAGTCTTAAATAATTTTTTCGACATGTTACACACGAAAAAACAAAATGAATACACCCCTCATATTTTTGATGGTGGGTATAAAAATAGATTGGCATTTCGACTACACTATAGACTGGTCTATAGATTATATTTCTGAACTTAACATAAATTCAATATACATCATATTCTCATATATATCCATCAACAAAGCCACCAAGTCTAGTACAAACAAAATTTTTCTCTTCTTTTATTTCTTTTATAAAACTTTTATTATATTACAAAATCTTTTATAACTCAATTCAGTTTAAATAATTTTTATTATTGAATTGCTTTATTTGGAATTAAATTTTTTTTTTAATTTTTATTTTTGTTAATCGCTGGTCATGAAATAAAACATAACAACCATTTATTTCTCAACTCTTCTATAAGAAAATGTTGCTTGATTTCGTTTTTTTTTTATTATTATTTTTTTGGCTCTCATAATTATAGTCACGAAAGGAAATAAAGATTTCATTTCAAAAGACTATATATTGGTTTAAAGTAAAAGCCACAAATAAATAAGTATAGAAAAAACAAGAAAGAACCATACAAATCTTTACGTTTAAATTTGAGTTGTGTATTTTTTTATTATTATTTTTTTTTTTTTTGGTAAATATAGGGCCACCATAGTAGTAACACAGAGTAATACAACTTATGGGCCACTAGAGGAGTCAAGCCTTTTTGAGATGAAGAAAAATTAAAGAACTTAAAAAAAAACAAACAAACGTGTGTCGATCATTTAACCAAAAAAAAAATACAAGAATAAAACGATATAATGAAAGCAAGTTTGAATGAAATGAAACTTAAGGTTATGATCCAATAAAAGGCAATCGTTGACTACTACAACAACTATAGAAACAAAAGTAACAAGAACAAATATTGTAATAATAAGATATACAAAAGAAGTAACCAACTGTTTAAGCGGCCACACTAAAGCACTATGGGATGAATAGAAAAAAAAATAAAAAAATAAATTGAAAGCTAAATTTGCTATATAAATTTCTAAAACTTAAATCTCTTAAATCTAAATAAATAAGTTGTTTCTTTTTATTAGTGCCATAGTGCATTCCAGAGAACATTATTAAGAAATTAACTTATAAAATTGTTGGATTTAATGTCCGTTTTTTCCCCCTCAGTGTGCTAAAATTTATTAGCGGTGTTTTAAAAATTTTTTTATATCATTCATACAGGAAAAAGGTTGCGAGAAAAATACAAAAACCCAACAACACCTAACCTTTCAAACACACAGACACTCACGCGTATAGAAAAAATCATGTTGGCAGTTGAAGCTAACATTTAAACATTTCTGTGGTCAATTTTATGTTTTATAACAACTTTATAGCAGCTTATTTTTTTATTCATCCTTTAAGCAAATCTTCATTAAAAAAAAAAGAGCTGTGTTCTCATAGACACTTTGGGTGTTATTCGGTTTATTTGTGATTTGTAGTTTTGATGAAATAATTTTATTAACTAGAGAGAGGTTTTTTAGGTTTCATATCCCCCCAAAAAAAGGCAACTAAATGAAATATTTATTTCATTTTGGTGGTTATCTGCCTGTCAGTGTTTTAAGTAGCTTTAATTTGTTTACCCAATATTTTTTTAGAAAAAATTAAAAAAGCATAAACCACAAAAATCTGTTTCTAAATACATAAATTTTAAAATAAAATGATAAACCCTTTTGACCACACACATCAACGTATACAAGCTCTAATTTATATTAAAAAATTGATGGTAATATTTCATATAAAAATTTTATGTTCTATTGATTGAGTCATCTTCTTGCTTGTTGGTTAAAAAAGATATTTCGAAAAAGAAGACAACATGTCTTCTTAGAAATGAAAGATTCTGAGAAATAGAAAAATACTTAAGTGGAGTAACAAAGAAATAATTATAAATATAATAATAACATGATTAAAACTATTTTTTGAAAAAGAAAATTTAACGAAAATTTTTTATAAAAAGAAATTTCATCGAAAATTTTTTCAAAAAGGAAAACTCAACGAAAATTTTCTAGAAAAAGAAAATACAACGAAATTTTTATATTGAAAGAAAATTCAACGAAGATTTTTTATTGAAAGAAGATTCAACAAAATTTTCCATTACACATTTTGGTAAAATGTGTCAAAAATTTCACTTAATTGAATTTTAAAATTTACAGTTTTGTAATAAAGTTGGATACCGAATAAAAATAGACAAAATTATGTATCAATATCAATTAAAATCTTTAAGCTAGGTTGTGTTGTTTTCTGAAAAGGAGCTGTCAAAGTTAAAAATTTTTTAACATTTTTGAAAATTTTTTCAAAAACTTTGGTTGCCATGTAATGAGTTAAGAAGCTAATATAATGGCTTTACACCACTTACACATTGGCTGAATAACGCATTATTTTAACACGGTGATGACATTAGAGGCAACTACTTACCTCATGTCATTACTTAGATGTCATTAGAAGAACTAATTATTTTTAAGTCGTTCAATAACTCATTGATTTTAAAGTATTACTGAAGTCATTATAAATTGAAACAAGAGGAATTAGTTGCGGTTTTTTTTTCAATTTTATTAAAAATATTAAAAAGAAATTATACATTAAATATGCTTCAATTAAAATGCTTTAATTAAAATACATACCATAACCTTCCTACAGTGGTCTTCCACATACTTTCGATCCGTGCCGCAGGTGATTTAAAATCCAGACCGTGGTTGTACTCTGTTTGCCATCATGTAAACAGAATTATGGTACACTGTTGTTTAGGGTACTTTCATCTTAGGATCTGCTACAGAATTAATCTCCACGCAGAAGCCCCAAACTGAAAATGTTTAAGAATTCAATCCGTTTTAAGTGTTATCTCAATATAACGAATGAAATATTCTTACCTTATGTAAAACATGGGGAATCAGGGAATATACTTTTCTCCTCTGCATTTAACAAATTTGTGCCTATTATGAAAAGAGCAATAAAATTTTTACGATATTTTTAAATAATATTTTGACACTTACCATAATTTAACAAGGATACACAACATATTTTTTAAATTGTAAACAATTTTCATATTTAATTTATTTTTAAACGTCAAGAATTTTTATTTTTAATATTTTGTCAAATATTTTGTTTATGAATGTTTTTTATTTAATTTTTTTTTTTTTTTTTTTGTAAAAGAGTAAATTAATAACAAACACTTTTTATTAAAGACAACAATATATCCAGTATTCAATCTTTTATACGAAGTATAGTTAAAATATGCAAATTAATTATATCATATTTGTATAAGATTATTGAAATAAGATAAGTATTTAACACCTTTCAGCTGGGGTGAAAATATTTTATAAATTTTTACTCAAAATATTTAACAAAATTTAAAATTTTAAAAACTAAACATTAATTTAAACCTTGTCTCATTAAATGAATGAAAGCCAATAAAAATTATATTTTCGAAAACATTGATCACAAATAAGTAATTACATGTCGGGTTATAAATAAGTATGTATGTTGTTGTCATTGAAAAGTAACTACATCCGTAACTACATGCCATTACCAAGTTTTTGCTGGTAATGCTGAAAAATTCAATTTTTATCAATTTTCAATTTTTATTCTAAATAATAAGTCATTTAAGGTAAAAATTTAAAATAAAACCATCAACTTCAGATATTTAAGTGTACTTTTCTTAAATTATTTGTAAATATATATATATATATATATATATATATATATATATATATATATATATATATATATATATATATATATATATATATATATATATATATATATATATATATATATATATATATATATATATATATATATATATATATATATATATATATATATATATTTTAAATTGTCCTGAAATACACTAATTTTAAAATTTCATGGAATACAACTTAAAATGTTACAGGATGTTTGTTCTGAAAATTTTCTGAAAAATAGTATATATTGTCCACTTTAATATTATGAAAAAAAAAAGTAATAATAATAATAAATCGTGCGCATTTATAGCCCGATTTGAGAAAATATATATTTTTTTTTTCAAAAAAAATTCATACAAAACAGACATTTTCTTTGCTTTATCAAACATTAAACAGTGGGGAAGAATCGAAATAAATCTGTAACTAATAAATAAACTAATAAATCTGTAATTTCACATAGGCGTAGCAGAGGACAGTAACATTTTGAGTTTAGAAGCAGGATCCAATATACGCTTCAGGAGCGGAACTAAAAAAAATCCTCCCCCACAGTCGAATAGTTGGACTTGATGTATTTTGATATGCTAAACACGAATCTGCTTTCAGTTTTTTTCCATCAGGTCTGGATTTTTTTTTATGGGCGTGTCTAATATTTCACCCATAGTAAGGCAATTAGTATATTTCCTCATAACTCAAGAACAGTGTGTACGATTGATCAAAGTGATACACCAAAAGATGCGGACTAAAAATATCTTCAAATTTCCCAAACTTAATTTTTTTATGAGCTCAATAGTTTTGGAGTTATTTTGAAATAAGTGTCCGAAAAAAATCATTTTCATGCTAAATTTTAGATTTTTTATAAAATTCGAGAATGGTTTTTCGAACTTAGGCTATAACTCAAGAACCGTTTACACGATTTTGATAAGTTATGTTCACAATATTTTTTATTCTCTGAAGAATTTCAGAGTTATGGATCAAAATTTTCACCGCTTTTTAAAAAAATTAATTTTAAAATTTTCGGTACTAATTATTAACTGGACAAAAAATTGTATCAATTCAGCTCAAAAACAATTTAGGTCGCTATATATCAAAGTTCAATTTATCTTAATTGGACAAACTGTTCCCGAGATATACAAGTGTGACTGCCTAAAGGCCTGGTCATAGTAGTTATGCCCATAAAAGAAAAATCAATGCGTGAATTCCATCTAATCCACCTATTTTTTTTTTTTTTATTTAAGACGAAAAAAAAATGTTTTTTGTCCACTAGTGTATTTCCACTTAGCTATAGGTATGCATGGGTATCCAAACTTAACTGTTTTTACAATATGTGGCTTTATTTACTCGCAGTTTTGCAAGCTTTGAGATAAAGATGATAAACATTAATATTTTTGATGTTTTCACTTTAAAAAAAAAAAAGTTATATAAAAAAAAGAAATGTTGAATTTTGCATGAAAAATTTTTTTTCCGACACTTTTTTCGAAATATCTCCTAAACTATTGAGCGCATAAAAATTTGATAGTAAAGCGACTTAAAGCCAATGTTATTCCACATATTTTGGTGTATTATTTATATAAATCATGCATACCGTTCTCGAGTAATAGTGAAATATACTCGAGTAATAGGCTTATTTAGGACGCAATATTAGACACGCCCATAAAAAAAATCCCGACCTGATGGAAAAAAACTGAAAGCAGATTCGAGTTTAGCATGCAGAATTCCATCTAGTCCAAATATTTTTTTTTTTTTTTTTTTTAAGGAGATTAAAAAAAAAAATTTTGTTGACCAGTGTTATCTATCGAACAAAGAAAATTTTGAGTCGTTATCTTTATTGAATCAAAAGTTAAACGATTTTGAATTGGAGAGTTAGCAAAAATTAACAAACAGAATTCTTTCAAAGAATCTTAAAATTCAAAAAATATATTTTTTCCCCTTCTCGATTAATACGAAAACCAAATGAAAGTATTAAAATTTTGATATCACCTTTCCCTAAATTAAGTGGCATTTTGGAACCATTTAACCCATCTTTTATTTTTCAAAATGTTTAATTGTTTACGTTGGGTAAAAAAAAAAAAAAAAATTGTAAAATTATTTTTTGTAAAAAATTTACAAAGATTTTTATTATTGGCATTAGGTAAATGGTATATTCATACCAAGATTGGCAAAAAGGTAAAAATGTAACGTTGGGTAAGGGTATTAAAGCGGTAACGGTATTTTTATTTATTTTCGTAACGGTATTTTGGAGGTTAGATTAGTTAATGACTTATACACACAGAAAAAAGATCGATTGGAAAACGGTTAGAATTGTTAAAATTTAATTATAAAGAATAAAAATTAATTCGAAATATTAAAGAAGTTATACCTCAAACGATTTTTCCTTTTTATTGCAGCAATAACATAATCAAAATTATATTGGAGTTCCAGTAACTATCAAATTAATTTACATAAACAATATGCGTGGAATTAAAATTAGTTTTAGTAATTCGGTACAATTAATCAATATTTATTATCTCTTTATTACTGAATGTTAGTGGTTGCAACCAAAAATTTATTTGTTTTAGAATTATTTATTTCAAAACTACCTATTCAAGTATATTGACTGATATGCAGTTGTAATAACTTAAAAAATTCGGTTGTAATAAAAAATAAATGAATTCTATAATAACAATTTAATAAATTAGCTATAACAATCAACAAATTGGTAGATTATTTTTGACGTTAAAAATAAAAATTAAATAAATTGTTGAAACTAAAAAAATAAAATTTAAATGAATATAACAATATATATTCAAGTATTACTAAAGGGTAAGTAAAAGTTAATTATGAATAAAAATAACCAATTTAAATTACGCTGTTTATGATTCCAGATAGCATACTATCCTTGTGAAAAATTGGATTTTCAAAAACCATGGAATGTAATATATCCTACATAGAAAAAGGAGAGATTTGAGATCTACAAACAATTTAAACAACAAAGATAACTTGGTTTCAAATCAGGACTAATTAATTTGTGTTTAGACATATATATGTACATATGTAGGGTAAGTGTTCCTTAGGAAAAAATGTGAAACTGCCGAATACCGGTATATAATTTTTGTAATAATTTCTTTCAATCCTTTTACTTTCCATATCATTCATCTATGTGGATTTTGAGCAACACATAAAATCGAAAGAGAAGGGAGCACTGCTATAGTCCTAGAACATGATGCTGTTTGCAGTTTGCTCCGTAATGTTGTCCACAATGAATCTCAATTTAGCTTTAAAGGTGAATATGTGAAGAATACCATAAGCGGAATAAAAATGGATATTGCTTAAAAAAAAGCTCTTAAGTAATCATTATTAAACTTATTTTGGTACAATATTATGTAAAGAAATAGCTGATTGATAAATTAAATTAAAACTAATTTTTAAAATTAACCACCCTTATTTTTTCAACTGAATAACTCGATTCCAAGAACCAATTTTTAAATTAAGTTTGTAGTTGCAACTACTAATAATTTCAGCACTTACAACTGAATTATTTGGTACTTGCAAACGAATTCAGACGATAGTATTCACAACTGACCAAATCCGATTGGCGGAAAATTCGGTTGCCATAAAGAAACTCTATTCTCTGTGTACTTTAAAATTATGGAAAAATTATTTTCATAATATTTAATAATATTTAAATTGTTAACAATTTTGAATATATTTCAATGAAATTTGGCACGTGGAACTTTTAGGATACAAGGACGAAGCCTATTGAATTTGGTTGTGATCGGTCCATTATTTCATCTATCTCCATATAAATGTTTCCCGGAATAGAGTTTCAACACTCAAAAATGCCTTAAAAATAAGAATATTTTAATGAAATTTGGTAGAAAGAAGTTTTTATAATTGTAAAAAAAATTTTTCATGAAGATCAGTCCACAACTCATTATAGCTTCCATGCAAACCCCTCTTCCAAAAATTTCTTTAACGAGCATAGATCCCATACAAATGTTAGTAAAAAGTTAATATTAGATACAAATAAGTTTCATGTAAGTAGAAACAATATTGCCAAATTTAATGAGAATCGGTCCATAATTTACCATAGCTTTCATATAAATACACTTCCGGGAATCGCCCTAAAGTACATAAAATCATCTAGATGTTAGTATCAACGCATTATTCTATATTTGTATATTTTATTTTACATTTAGTAAAAATGTTGGTCTATAATTGGCCACAGGTCTAATATAAGTTCCCTTCACGAATTTTTATGCTCATACACAATGGTGTAGGTTATTATATAGTTGATCTTAGGGTAAATAATTTTTAATATTTAAGATTTCCAAAAATATTGTTAGAGAAAATCTAAAACAAGAATAAAAAACATTAAATTAATTTCCAAAAGTAAAGATTTTTGTTTGTTTTATCAATATTTCAATTATTGTAAAATTTTTATCTTGCATAATTTTTGCATTGTTGACATTATGCGAATAATAATAATTGATTTTTAAAGTAACTTAATAATTATAATCATTTTATAAGGAAAAAATAAGGACTTTTGCTATACTTTACAGAGTAAATAACTTTTACTTTATTTAAAAATAATAAAGAAATGTAAAAAAACTAAAAGTTATGGACAAAAAAATAGAATAAAGTATATTTGTTTGAAATTTTTTCAGTTTTCGACAAAATTGTATGCAAAACAATTAAATTTTTAATACCAAATCATTGCGAATATATTTAGTTATAAACGTATACAAAACTAATATCCTTCAACATTATCCCAACAACGGTACATCGTCTCAAGCGCAAATAGTCAGGTATGTGATGAAATTCGATCGATTTAAAAAGTAAATCGAATTCTTATATTGATCAGGTTGTGATGAATTTCGATCGATTTCATTTTCCATTTTTGTTTCTGTTCTATGTGTTTCTTGTCAAATCAAAAGAAATTAATTTTTAAATTTGTATTACGAGTGTGTGCCAAACGATAGCAAAGTATGTAAAAAAGTAAAATTTTGAAGTATATGAGGGCTACATAAATTTTTGACAATAGAATAGAAAAATTTGAAAGTCGTAAAATAAATAATAAATTAAAATAATTTGAAATTGTTTGAGATTTTTAATGTCTATTTTATAAAATTGTATTTTTTCTCTTTAAAACAAATAATATTTAAAAATATATTAATTTTATTTAAAGTTTTGTAAAATTTTGTTAACGATTTTGTCAAAATTTATCACGGCAAAAAGTTTTCATTTGGCACAGCAAAACTATAAAATTTTTTCACCATAGGAAAATTTAAAATTTCCACAGAACTTTGCTACCGTTTGGCACACGCTCTATGTAGATTAAATAAATTTTATTTTATTCTATTATGATTTACTTGATGTTAAGTTTTTAATAGAAAATTATCAAAAATTAATTTTTATAGTTACTTGCTTTTGGAAGAAAAAAAATATTGCGTAAGAGAAATGTGTGTGCGCATAAAAATAACACTTTGTGAAGGGATAACAATTTGTTCTTTTTTGCTATTAAACCTAAAACCTACAAAAATAAAGATTAAAACAATTCTTTTTGGCACTTCCAAGACACCGAATATTTTAATGTGAACGGTTTTGACCTTTAGCAGGTGAAATGTTCCTGCATATGGTTTCAAATGTAGAAAATTTTTACTGTCGATTATAAGTGACTTTTTTTTGCAAATTGAGTTAGCGCAACGATTCTACTTAGTAATCGAAATCAGTTTTTAGTAGTGGATAGATCCAGAAACAATTGTTAAAAGTTAAATTTGAATACCCATATACTGGGTTACAGTTAAATTGGAATTGTCTGATAGGTTTTTAAAAAATAGGACGTTGAAACGACAAATATATTCAAATATTTTACTTTTCAGGAATAAGCTAATTTGTGCAGGTACATCACAAAAGACTTGTATGTATATATGTGTATGACACTTGGCTATGCATTTTTAACTTAAAATTCAGTGTTTTAAACATAAGAGAATAAACAATTTGCAAATTTACAGAATCCCTATATTTTTCTTAAGTCTCTGTCTTCAATATAAATTCTTTAAAGGGTACTATTTATGTTACTTTTTCTTTCTACAATATAGCTCTTTATTTTTTTTCGAAATGTTTAATGCCACGAATTCTTTTGCAACAGTTTTTAACGAATTCGATTTTAAAACGAGCAACAAAATTTGTTCGATTTGAAAACGATAAAATCATGTCAATATCGTTTTTTATCACAACCTAATTTATTGCGATTTTCATAGAACAAAATGGAAAATGAAATCGAGTTTGTTTTTACTAGAAAACGAAAATGAAATCGAAAAATGTATATGTATCACAACTTTTTTCGTTTTTAAATCGTTTTTGGGTCGAAATCGATTTTTATCACATACCTGAGTATTTTTTCAGTGCTGAATTAATGGGAACAAAATTTGTCTTTTGACCTTAATGTCGTCCAAATGGGTTAATGTCGTCCAAATTGTATGAAACTCTTGATTTATATTTAGAATTATGTGGATTATAAAATTTAAAAAACTGAAATTTGAGTTTTGAAACGACCGTTAAAAATATCAACATTTTTTGACCATAGCTGAGAACAGGTTTACATTATTCTATAAGGACAAAAACTCATATTCAAGTAACTACAGATGTATTTTAAGTAATATAATTGTTTTATTCGAATATTTTCAAAAATATTTTTTTTTTTTTTTTTTTTTTTTTTTTTTTGTCACATTTCGAATTCAAGTGCTCTGAGACACGTTAATGGCCTGGGGAATTTTCAATAACTTTTACATTTTTCAACCAATTTTTGTGTTTTATATCTTTTTGTAACACTAATTCTGTGTAAATTACGATTTCTTTACAATAAAATGCAAAACTAATTATTTAATGACAAAATTTTTGTGAAAACTGAAAAAAATGCATACTTTCCCCTTGTAAATGCATCTTCAAACTTCAGAGCCGTTGAGGCACCAGTTAACGTAGTCCTATTGCCCTAATTTTTTGCACGACATATTTTTATAACCCGTAGAACAATTTAAGGGGGGGGGGGGGGGGGTCCGTTTAAAATTCGAAACTTCGTTTTTTTGGAGCACTCTAATGAACATTAATAAAATAAACGCTTATGTTGTGTAGAATGTTCCCAATATGTACAGTATCGGTCATCTAATTAGCCCACCTAACCAGAATTTTTTTTGGACTTAATTTTCTTTTTCTTGAAAAAAGTTTTTAATTGTTTTATTAATTCAATATATTGACCATTATGTACTTAATACATTGCAGCCAAAACTTGGATTAATAAACTAACACTTTACGCAAAAACATTGGTTTATTAAATATTCCTATAAAAATCAAGGACAGCTAATTAGCCCACTTACACTATTTATTACGAAAAATCTAAGCAAGCTTTGAAAAAAAGTAATTTTTCATATGGATTACAATTTAAAAATAGAAGTACTGCAATTTTCGTAAAAAATTTCATATCTAAATTGGTTAAAACGCCTTATATTTCGAATATTCGTCATTTAATAAAAATCGCGAAAAATGTAAATTAAAATATTATGAAATTTTATAGAAATCTTGATAGTCCTTTAATTATGGTAAACAATCATCTGTAACATCGAAAGCAATACAAAAAGTTTAAATTCGTTAACTAAAATTACGGTTTGAGTTACTCCGCGAATTTAGATGATCAAATAATCAGCATTTAAGTAAGAAAAATCTTTTCCAAAAGAAAAATAAAAGTTGAGAAATCATTTTAAAATTGATAAACTATCTAATAATATTTAATAGATATTATATCGATACTATCTAGTGCAAACAATTGCTGGTAGTTGGTATATGCGATGTATTAAAAAGTTTTATTAGTATTCTAGTTAAAAAGAAAGTGTAAAATCTTACCTTAACATTGCAAAATTGAAAATAACTTTGCTTAAATCATTCGTCTAGGTTACTTATTGACAAATACTTTATGCATCTCATCCAAGCGGTTTCTTTAGATAAAATTCTTTGTATTTTTGTTTACTGATATAAAGAACTTACTTTTTTTTTGAAACATCTATACTTATGATGCTTTTTATACTATATAGTATAACATTTGGCAATTGGTTTTAGTTTTAGTAGATACTTAAGTACATTTTAAAGCGTTTTTTATTCGCCACAAATCTTTTAAGTCAGAGTTTCATTGCGAAATTTATGATTATTCTATTTTTGAAATTCGCAATTTAGCTAAGTGTTTCATTTCTTTGCACAGCGCTAAGGTTTTTGAATGATTTATGATACTTTGGAGGATTTATTGACGATAATGTAATGATTATCTAACCTTTCTAACCAATTTTCTTAATGGATTTAATCGATTTTGACCACTTTGTATGTGTTGTCGAATATCAGTATTTTAATGGATGTTTCCATGAAATCTTCCCACGAAAATTATCTTAAATTAATTAAAATTACTTTATACTTAGAATTTTATATTAAAACATAATTTTTTTCAGAGCTTACTTAGATTTTTCGTCATAAATAGTGTAAGTGGGCTAATTAGCTGTCCTTGATTTTTATAGGAATATTTAATAAAACAATGTTTTTGCGTAAATTGTTAGTTTATTAATGCAAGTTTTGGCTGCAATGCATTAAGTATATAATAATCAATATATTGAATTAACAAAACATTGAAAAACTTTTTTCTAGAAAAAGAAAATTAAGTCCAAAAAAAAATCTGGTTGGGTGGACTAATTAGGTGACCGATACTGTAGCTAAAATTAAATAAAAACTAAAAATTTTCCAAAAAAAATTTCAAAAATTTCTTTACAAATGAAAATATTAATTAAAAATTAAACAATTTGTTTAAGGCCCGTTAACAATAGAACGATAACTACAAATTAAACACTAACTTCCAGTTAAAACAAAAAGTTAAATATGAAAGTAATTTGATTTTTAAGTGGATCAGTTGTCTAGAGCGCCTAACTAAAAAAATGTGTATTTAAATTCAAAGAGAGTTCAACTCCCACTTAAGGCAAATGTTTCTTTTTTATAAATTGCGTTTATTTATTTAACTATATGAAAACCACTTTTTAGCACATAAAAATATAAGTCAATTGTGGTGTAGCGAGTAAGACGGCAGACTAACACATACAACCAGTATGTTGATGAGTGGGTTCAAATCTCAACCGAGCCAAATGTTTTTTCTGGTGCGTAAAACAAATCAGCATCCAATACAACTCTTTTAGAATACAAATTAAAACTTATGAAATCTCGAACAAAATTCATCAGTTACAGCACTAAAAGTGGAAGATGTTTTCCATACTAATTTCGCTTACAAATCACGTTATTTAGTAGGCGAAGTTTTTGTTGGGTCTTTTTTTTATTTTTTGAAATTTTTTATACAAGTATTTTCTAGGAAGACATTCGAGAACCAGTAATTTGTTATCAGAAGTGATGTAGAAGTCATACAGAATTAGTTCTTAAGCACTAGTTCTCTGAAAAAATCCTTAAAACGAATTTAGAATCAGAATAAGGTTCTACTCCATTAGTGTCAGAATTGGTTGTTATTCCACTAGTTCTGAGGATGTTATTAAGGAATCTGAAGTGGTTTTGAGTACACCTGTTCTAAAACTAATGATTTTAGAACATGTTCTAAAATTTTTCCTGGGCATGTTTCATTTCAACAAAAATAAAATTATTTTAGATATTTTGACTTTTAGATACAAACCAAATTCACAATAGTGCTAACTAAATGTTAAATAACTTTTCAATACTGTTAATGGAAATTTTTAACTTCTTGTTAAATATTAACCGGAAATTAGATAACTTGTTGTTAAATTTAACTAAACCGTATATTGTGTTAAAGGGCATAAGTCTTCTTTTAATAATTAATAATTTTTTTTTTTAATAAATGCAGCTAATTTTTATATTTATATACAAACTTTTTTCTGTGTATTTGTCTAAAACTTTATTTATTGCTAATATATAAGCAAAATTACATAAATTTTTTATTATTATTTTTTTATAAAAAAAAACTTTACATCTGCTTTCGATTTCTACATCTGCTTATTAACAAAAACCTCTTTTACAAACTTCAAAAGATTTTTTTGCGAAATCTCCCTTTAACAGTTTTTTTTATATAAAATGTTTTATTATTTATTTTGCATTTAAATTTAATTAAAATGACATGAATATAACGTGACAATGTTTATTTTACATTTTTTTTTTTTTTTTTTACTTCTGTTCATTTGCTGTTGTTTCTGCAATTGTGTGTTCAATAATATTTTTATGGGATTTTTATAGCCAACATCTGCCAAGTGACAAAGGCTTGTGGTATATTAAGTATTTTTTATTTAAATTGTTAATAAATATAAGCATTCAATTGTTAACAAAAATTATATAAACAACAATGTGATTAATATTAATTTGGAAATATTTAAACCCAACATAAAGAAAATTTTAAGAAGGTTAATTTAAAAGAAAAAAGAACTTTCAAATTTTCTTTCCCTCTAGTAAAAATTTCTTGTTTTATTGATATAAATAAATCTTATAAAATTCATTATACAAAGTACTACCTACCGTAACTGTTTTTATACTGTCTATATATTATTTAGTACATCAGAAAAAAAATTACAATAACAACAACATTGTTGTTATTGTTTATTATTTATGCATTACAATGCGTATTTGCAATCAAAAAAAAATAAAAATTATTTATAAAAAAAAAATATTGAAAAAAACTAAAAAAAATGTTGCTAAAAATTGTTACAAGAGGCTTGTAATGAATGCCTTTGCTACCCGTTTGCCTGGCAATTGTAATTCGATTTGAATTGAATTTTATTCAATCCATACGCCAGGCATAAAATATTTTACATTTCACTTACAGGCATTTAATATATTTTGACGTTTTATTTTGATTGTGTGTAAAATACAATTGACGACATGTTTTGGTTTAAAATACACATGTTCGCTAAAAAAAAGTTAATAAAATAACAACTAGAAGAGAGAAAAAATGAATAAATATTAAATATTGTAAGTAGGAATTGGTATTAAACGTAAGAAATTTAAAACTTAAAATTTCCTAAAATTATTGTACGAATTTCAGCACCTTATATAGGAAATATTACCTATAGTTGTTTCCTTATTAAAATCTTCAACTTATCCCTACTATTAATAATTAATTTGAAAGTATTTTTAATACATTTGCTTTAACAAAATTTTGTTTGTTTTAATTAAAATATTTCTTAAATTAATCAAACTACGACATCATTTTATTTTGCAATTGAAAATGATTCCCTTTTATTAAAAATTAATTTTAAAGTATTTTTTATACATTACTTTAATAAAATTTTGTTTGTTTCAATCAAAAAGTTTATTAAAAATAATTAAACTACAACATCATTTCTTTTTGCCTCATCCAATTAAAGTATTTATCAAAATTATTAAATAACGACAACAAGTATAGTTAATGTGTTTTTACTGAAATTTTATATTGTGTTGCAGTATCTTTTGGCAAAAAATTTCCTGCTGGGTATTTAAACGCAAACTATTTTTACTTTATTATTTATAAAGTTGTAATACATAATAATTTTTTTTGTTTTAATATGTGTTTTGGTATTCAAAAGAGGCGATTATTTACAAATGTTTTCAATTTAAGGAAGAGTGGGTAAAAGTATATTTTTTTAGTTACATGACAATTAAGTGAAATCTGCAAATGTCGGTTGATCAAACGGGATATTTGACGGCTATCAGGTTTAAGCATTTTTCGTTATTTATTAAAGGGGTTTATTTTAACAATATTTGCATACACACAAATGTTCGATTTTCTATAAGAAGAACATTATTGACGAATTTATATTAAAAGAAAATTTATCGAAAATTTCGAATAAAAAGAAAATTTATCGAAAATTTCGTATTAAGAAAAATTTCTAAAAATGTCTATAAAAAAAAATTTATCGAAAAATGTCTATAAAAAGAAAATTTATCGAAAAATGTATATAAAAAGAAAATTTATCGAAAAATTTCTATGAAAAGAAAATTTATCGAAATTTAACACAAAAGAAAATTTATCGAAAATTTCGTATAAAAAGAAATTTATCAAAAATTTTCTATAAAAAGAAAATTCATCAAAAATTAAGCATAAAAAGAAAAATTATCGAAAAAATTCTATAAAAAGAAAATTTATAGAAATTTTCGTACAAAAAGAAAATTAATCGAAATTTAACACAAAAAAAAATTTATCGAAAATTTCGTATAAAAAGAAATTTATCAAAAATGTTCTAAAAAAGAAAATTCATCAAAAATTAAGCATAAAAAGAAAATTTATCGAAAAATTTCTATGAAAAGAAAATTTTTCGAAATTTAACACAAAAAGAAAATTTCGTATAAAAAGAAATTTATCAAAAATGTTCTATAAAAAGAAAATTCATCAAAAATTAAGCATAAAAAGAAAATTTATCGAAAAATTTCTATAAAAATAAAATTTATCGAAATTTTCGTATAAAAAGAAAATTTATCAAACATTTCGTATAAAAAAAAATCTAAAAAAGTATAAAAAGAAAATTTATCAAAAATTTTGCATAAAAAAAATTTGTCAAACATTTTTTATAAAAATTTATAGAAGTTATTCTAGGGAGGCACAGTGGTTACAAAACGCTTTTTTTTTTAATAATTCAGTAACTAAAGGACCGTTAGATGTATCTTAAGAAGCACAAGTATCTGGCTGGTCTGCGGACGGAACGAGAACCTACGAAAGTTAGCAACTCCTTTAATTATTTATTATATATTATCCGAGGTTACCCATTTCGGAGGACTTGCCCCCTGCTTACAGAGCAACTAGAAACTTGAGCTCCTCCAAAACAGTTGGAAAATACCTCAGTTATAATTATGTGAAATTTCATTCAAATACATTTATCTGTTCAAAAGTTAAACAAAATTATTAAAAAAAAACACGTTGAAACTGCTGTGCACTTATGTATATAGAATGCTGCAGCACACATTTACTATAGAAATTAAGGAAAATGTGCACATTTCGCTGATGGGGGGCTAAATTTCAGCTAGTTTTTAAACGATTATGTAAAGTTTTTATGCAAGTATTTGATGTCATTGGAAAGCTTATTACTTGAAAAATAATAATAAATAATTAATAAAGTATTCAAACTAAACTTTTTCATTAAATTTTTCAAAAAACTAAAAACTTTTATATTTAGTGTTATTTGTCAAAAAAAAATTAACATTTGATCTTAAATAAAATCTACATTAATAAAGTTATCATTGTGAAATTTAAGCACAATATAAAAATTTTTGTCCTTAAAATAAGAGAATAAATAGATTCCCATTTTCTTATTCCAAAACACCCAAAATTCCAGTTCGGGGAAAGCTTCCTTCAAAAATTGACTTTTTTCATTGAAATGGTCACCCTGTCGTTATAAAGGGCCTCCGTCAGAAAATACTTTTTGAGTGTATACCTTATATATAGGGCTAAAAAATTAAAATAATTTTAAGTCCATCCCAGCTTTGCGATTTGAGAATATAACAAAAAAAATAAAAAATTTAAATTGACAAAATTTGTCAATTTTTGTCCCAAACTTCTCAGGATTTATTTTACACGCATTTATATTAAGATTATGAAAACATTAAAAAAATGATAAAGCTCAGAACAAAAAACAAATTTTATCACTGAATAAATACTGCCACCTTTTTGGAAAAAAACCCCAAAAATTTTAAATTTTTTTAAAGTTCCAACTTTATATTAATACAAATTTTTAACGGATTCATATAATTATATGATTCTTGCAGCAATATTATTTAGAATTTTGTAGAGAATCTGGCAAATATTTAAGAAAAATTCTAAGGGCAATATTAAGCCCGCCAAGTTAAAAAAAAAAAAAGAAAAAAAACTAAAAAAAGACGGGGCTAAAAATGTGGTAAAAATTTATTTCGACCCGAATATCTCTTAAACTAAAAGCGATAACCTACACATGTAAGGGTATTTTTTAGAGATTTACAAGGACTATAAAATTTCTTTTCTGTCATATCTTAAATGAATTTTTGGCGATTTTTTTAAAAAAAATGACATATGGGCAACTTTGGAGAGCCACCTACTTCCCCCCTGACCCGCTAGTAGCCTGAAATCCAAAATCCAAATCAACTCGAAAACACCTCAGCTGTGATCATATGAAATTTTATTGAGATACCTCTAACGGTTCTATAGTTACTGAATTACTTCCAAAAAAAAAGCGTTTAGGAACCACTGTGAGTGGAGAAAGGTTACGGTCAGAATTCGAAATTTGGTCATTTTTGGTGCAGTCTATATTTTTTAATATACAAAAATATTTTATTTCAATGTATTTCTTATAAATTTAATTAAACCTTCAGTTTATTTAATTAAAATGTTTTGTTTAATCAACTAATTTAATTCAACTAATTAAATATTTACTTAATTCTGGTAATGCTTAAAGCTTAATTAATCTAATAAATATGATTGTTTGACAATTTCCGTTTAACGTATTTAATTACTTTTATTAAACATTTAATTGTCAACTGTTATATAATATTATTTAATCAATGCAATTAAATATTTGTTTGAAACTAGATATACATTATTCCCATCATCAAAAAGATGGGGGTATATTGATTTTGTCATTCCGTGTGTAACATGTCGAAAGAATCATTTAAGACTCCATAAAGTATATCTTTTCTGGGTCCTGGTTCAATTCTGAGTCGATCTAGCTATGTCCGTCCGTCTGTTTGTCCGTTGATAGGGCTCGAACGGGACAATATAAAAAGACGAAATTTGGATCGAATATTTATATTATATAAGATCTGTTTGGTATTGAATGGGCAAATTAGAAACACAGATTGTCCGTTGTAGCTTCATTTCATACTTTTCTGCTGATATCTCTTAAACAAAAGCATGTGCGACAGCGAAATTTTGTACGAATAGTTCTATTTAAACTTGGAAACCAAAAATAGGCATGGTGTGCCCAACGAAAAATTTAAAAAAGTTGATGGTGGGTATATAGTTTCGACCGATCTGAATATAAATTCGCTCTTGTTTAAATTAAACATTTAATATTAATAGGTTTATTTTTTCAGGAATTTTAATACCTATTTATAGCCTTCACCACAGGTGTAAAAAGTACACATATATATAAGTTTGTCATTCCGTTTGTAATTTCTAAAATATTCATCTAAGATGCCAAAAAGTATATATATTCTGGAATGTAAATCTCAAAAAAATAATAAAGCATTTAATTTATATGATTAATAAGTTTATAACCTAAAAATTTATTTGAATATACAAATTTATTAATTGATGTGTGAATAGACAATAATCAAGGATCTAGACACCAAAAGATATTGAATGTCTTACCTAGGAAACTCTCACAATGGAAATTTGTATTAACTGGTTAAATCAAATGATATTTGTAAATAAATACCAATTATATTCAGAGTTTTAATATTGTAGAACCTGCCAGTGAAATAAATATTTAGACCATTTTCCAAAACATTTATAGTCCCCTATTCTTAAATTTAGCAAACTTAAAATAATTACCTTTAGAATATTGTTGTCGTAATTAGTTACCCTTCTGTCTTTATTAGTATCCATTCTTCCTCTACATCTTGTTCTATTTGATCATTAAATTTAAATAGCTAAAGGTTTTAAAAAATAAAAATGTTACCCCAACCACTAACATTCTCAACTGTCATCATCAAAATCACAACAAACAAACAGAAAACATTAAGACTTACATTTAACTTAAATTCTTAAAACATTTAATAGTTTTTTTTTTTTTTTTGTAAAAATTCCTTAGGGACAACATAAGCTTAAAGCCAACAATCAATTGTGTAGCTTAAAATTGTTAAAATTAAAAAAAAAAAAAATAGTTAAACTAAAACAACAATCGTACAAGTGCAACATTTAAGAAAACTTCAAACTTTAAACAACAATGGTCAATGTAAGGCAATTTTCAAAAGGACTATGGTAGTTAAGGAAAATTTTTAAATAAACTGAACTATAGTCTACAATACCACATACCTACCAAAATTTAGCAGTAGGAAAGAAGTATGTTTTCATTTCATTCTTTTAAAACTGACAAACAACATTGCTTAACAACATTTTGTGTTTGCCACAAACATTATTTTATTTTTGTCGAATTTTAAGCATACATGCTGGTTGTAAAAATAAAAAAAAAATCAATTAATTTTATTTTTAATTTTTTTGTTTGGTTTAGTAGTTTAAATTTAAAAACAACTAAAACGTGCAATTGGCGTCTGATTGTCTCAAAAGTTATATTCATTATAAAAAAACCAACATTATTGTAAAATGTACATACTCTTGTTGATATCTTATACCTACAACACATGATTATAAATAAATAAAATGTCTGTCCATCTGTCTGTTTACAACAATATGAGTTTTATATGTTAAAAAAAAAAAAAAAAAAAACTTGTACAAAACACATCTGCAAAATAGTCAACTTTAGAAAAATCTACAATTGCAAAAAAGAATGCCTAGATGAAAATCACCATCATTAAGTTTTATTTTTCTAGGTTTGAAAATAAAATTCGTTGAGTTGGTACTTTAGGTTAAGTAACAAAAAAAAGTACCTCAAACGTAGAGATTTAATAACAAAATTTATATTTAAAACCAAGAAAGAATTATATTAATTATTAAGGAGTTTATAAGCATAAGTCTTATGGCATAAATTAAAGAATCTAATGTAGTCAAATCCATAATAATAAATGTCTTACTTTACAAAATATCCGGTTCGAAGGACCATAAGCAAATTGAAATTATAATTGCTTTGGCTTTGTTTGATGGTGACAAGGTAGAATTTGTGAAACATAATTAAATAAAAGCAAATTGAAATTAAAATTTCATAAATTGTTAAACAAAATAACTAAATGTTTAATTAAAATGTATCGAATACTTTTAAGCAAATATTTAATTGAATACATTAAATAAAATAATAAAACAACTGGCGATTAATTATTTTATCAAAATTATTAGTGAAGTAATTAAAAATTCCGAAACGGTCAAACATAAACGATAAATTAAATATATAATTGAGGTGAATATTCGACAATTTCAATTTAATTAAATTTGTATTTAATTAAATTTATTAAATACAATATTTTTTAATGAAAATTATTGAATAAGTAATTTAATTTTGAAAAATTTCTACACCAACTTATTAATTGGTTGAATCAATTGCTATATTTAATTCAATCTATTAGAAAAACCCAAATGTCTATATTTTGTGTTCCGCCAAAGTTTTCATTAATATTTATTGATGTTTTTTTTTTTTATTGTAATTTAATATAAACATAATAAAAGTTTCATTTAAAAACGAAGGTAAGAATCGTTAATATATTCAGAAATTATTACTCTGAATCCTATAAGATGCATTAAAAGTTTGAATCAAATTAGAAAATCTAGATTTGTCAACAGTGAAATTACAAATGAGGTCATTAAACAGCATCAGGTTCACAATTTACATAGTGTCATTAAGGTAAATAATAAAAATAATAATAATAATAATAATTTTATAAAAAGCCTTTGACACTTGGTTTTCGGAAAATTAAACTATTTACATATGGTCTACATAAAGTAAAAGCTCTAAACTTAAAAGCTTTTTAATTTTATACGGTTTGAACATAATGTCAAAAATCCAAAAAATGTACTTACGCCGAAAGACATAATCATTTAATGCGTTTGTATGAAGTAAAGCAATTTATAAATTGTTTACACATTGTTTACATAATGTCAATAATGTAAAAAATCCAAATTTTAATAAAATTGTCAAAAATACATTTTTTGCATAATTTCAACAATGAAAAAACATTATTTACATACAGTAAACAGTGTAAAAAAATAAATTTTGATAAAAAGTTGTACATTCACTTGGAACTAAAGCCTTTAATATATCGCTTACCCATTGTATACATGATGCCAATAATGTAAAAAATCTAAATTTAAATAACATTCTTAAATGCTGGACTTTATAAAGCAACAATTAGAAAAAAAAAATTAATTGTTTACATATTATTTAAATAATGTAAAGAACTAGTTTTTATGAAACGGTTGTACATTCACTTCATTTTTGCCAAATAAATTATTTACATAATGTCAATAATGTAAAAAATACAAATTTAAATAAGATTATTGTAAACTAGACTTTATTATGCAGCACGTAGCTAAAAACACATTGTTTACATATTATTTACATGATGTTAACAGTGTAAAAAATATAGTTTTTCTGAAAGCGTTAGAGATTTACTGATTTTTTGTAAAGTAATGCCATTAACATATTGTTTACCCATTGTTTACATAATGTCAATAATGTAAAAAATACAAATTTGAGCAAAATCTTAAATACCAGTCTATTACGCAGCAAGTAGTCAAAAATACACTATAGATATATTATTTACATAATGTTACCCATTGTTTACATAATGTCAATAATGTAAAAAATACAAATTTGAGCAAAATCTTAAATACCAGTCTATTACGCAGCAAGTAGTAAAAAATACACTATAGTAGTCAAAAATACACTATAGAGATATTATTTACATAATGTTTACCCATTGTTTACATAATGTCAATAATGTAAAAAATACAAATTTGAGCAAAATCTTAAATACCAGTCTATTACGCAGCAAGTAGTCAAAAATACACTATAGAGATATTATTTACATAATGTTAAGAGTTCAAAAAAAATAAATAAATAAATATGCCATGTCTTAAAAATTTTCTACATTTTAGAGATATAAAGCCATTTACATATTGTTTACATCATGTCCAAAATGCAAGAAATAAAAACGTTAAAAAAAATTAAATGCTAGACTTTTTTAGAAAACAAGTAGTCAAAAATACATTGTTTACATATTATATACATATTATTGACATGAAGTCAACAATGCAAAAAATGTAATTTTCCTAGAAGGGTTAAATATATACTTAGTTCTTGTAAAGTAAATTGTTTACCCATTGTTTACATAATGTAAAAAACACAAAATTAAAAAAATCAAGTACAAGGCTACAAAACAGCAAGTAGTACATTTTACATTATTTACATGTAATCTACATTGGTGTCAAAAACGTAAATTTTGTTGGTTTTATTAAATAATTGTATAAAAACTCCGTATTTAAGAAATAAAATCATTTACGTATTTTATACCAATTATTTACATAATGTAAAAATTTTTAATTCTAGAAAACAATGAAAAATTACACATTGAAAGTCTATAATTGGTATATTTAATATTTTTTACAGGTAAATAATGTAAAAAAAATGTCATTCACTTAATTTAGAAAAAAGGTTTAGATATTTACTGATTTTTTGTAAAGCCATTTACATATTGTTTACATAATGTCAATAATGCAAAAAATAAAAATTAAAAAAAATATTAAATACTAAACTTTATTAGGCAACAAGTAGTCAAAAATACATTGGTTACATATTGTTTACATAATGTCAAAAATGTAAAACAATTGTTTATTACATAAGGATTAGACATTTAATGAGTTCTTGTTAAGTAAAGCCATTTGGATTTTGTTTACCCATTATTTACATTATGTCAATAATGTAAGAAAACCCAAATTCAAAAAAAATCCAGTACAAAACTACAAGATAGCAAATAGTACTTTTTACATTATTTACATGTAATCTACATTGGTGTCAACAATGAAAAATTTTTTGATTTCGTTAAATAATTGTATAAAAACTCCGTATTTAAGAAATAAAATCAATTACGTATTTTTGTTATCAATTATTTACATAAGGTAAACAATTTTAATTCAGCAGAACAATGAAATATTACACATTGAAAGTCTATAATTGGTATATTTAATATTTTTTACAGGTAAATAATATTATAAAAATGTTAATTATTTAATTTGGGAAAAATATTTAGATATTTACTGAGTTTTTGTAAAGTAAAGCCATTCACATAATGTTTACCGATTGTTTACATAATGCTAATAATGTAAAAATCTAAATTTAAATAAAATTTTTAAATATTAGACTTTATTAGGCAACAAGTAATCAAAAATACATTGTTTGCATATTATTTACATAATGTCAACAATGTAAAAAATGTAACTTGTCTGAAATGGTTAGACATTTACATAGTTTTTATAAATTAAAGCCATTTTCATATTGTTTACCCATTGTTTTCATAATGACAATAATGTAAAAAATCTTAATTTAAATAAAATTTTTAAATACTAGACTTTCTATGACAGTAAGCAATACATTTCATATTATTGACATGTATTTGGCAGGTTGTCAACAATGTAAGAATGATTATTTAAATAAATACCCTATAATTTACCTAGTGTAAGCAATGTAAAAAATAGAGTTTTTTTATAAAATAAAATAATTTTGAAAAAAAAATCATTTAAACATTTTTCAGCTTCATGATTTACATGCTATTTATAGAGTGTAAATAAAGTAAAATAGTTAATTTTTGTAAAATAAATACCCACCAGCGTCCTTTATGTCATTATAAAATATCAGACTGAAAAATATAAATAAATTAACATAATTTAACCAATTGTTTACCTCATGTAAATAATATAATGATTTCTATAACTTAATTTATTTTAATTTTTAGGAAAAATTTTCTAACAATAAATATGAAGTCTCTTTAAAAAAAAATTAAATAAAAGACCTTTCAGCCAGCATCCACTTCGAAGGACCAAAAAAAGTTTCCTTTCTATATTAAAGTATTAAAGTACTTTTTAGTCCCCTTTCATCCAATAAATTTTTCTTTTGTATATCTTCCTGTCATTCATTAGCATCTTCAACAAAAAAATCTCCATATAATACCTGTATTATTTACCACAGCATCATCAACACAAGATCAGCATCATTTATTTACCTTTAAGATCTTGCTCTGCATTTTTTAATATTTACAACATTTACAACATTATCATTATCATCTACATCATTATCATTATCTACCTAGGAGCTTGAAAATGCAACAAAATGTAATTTTAATTTTTAAGATTTTTGTATCTCTTAATTTCATACCAACATCCCTAACCTCTCTCCCCCTCTAACAACTAAACAACAAACATTCCATATTATGATTTTATTACTTGTATTGTACATACATTCATACATATATTCATTTTGTCTTTATTTACTTTAACGCTGATTTAAGTTGATGCAATCATTATTATTATTGTTGTTACTATTCTTCCTATAAATTTATTCCTTGAAGGCAAAACTCCAACTATACAGACAGAAAATTTATAAAACCAACAACCTTACCAGCCATATAGTCAGCCTCACATATAAAACAAAGATCCTTAGTTGGGCAGATTTTGAACATTAAACCCAACTGAAAAAAAAAAATGAACAAAAAATTACAAAAACCAACAAACCACCACACATCTGTCATATGTTAGTTCAAAATGCATTATATTCATGCCAGAGTGTATGTTGTTGCCTTGTTGTTTGTTGCAGCCATTTAGTCAGTTACAGTCATTGTGGCAGCAGACGGCAATTGTGTGGCAGCCAGTATGTTGTAACCAACAAAACAATATGTATGTAAGTACAAGTACGTATCATACGAGACTTGTAGTCGCTATGAGGCGTTTAATGTTTTTAAATGAGATTTTTGTTTTTTTTATTTTGTCTTTTGGGTTACAAGACCAAAACAAAACCAAAAAAAAAATAATTTTTACACAGACAAGGAATTGTAATGTAACCCTATGGGAGGAGGAAGAGGCAGAGAAGAATTGTATTAAAAGAAAAATAATATTAGTTTGAGATTTTTTTTTATTTATTTAACCTTAACCCAGTTGAAAAACAATTGTTCAGAATTACATTTGGAGTCGTTTTATTGGTCGATAAGGGGTTATCTGCTCACATTAAGTTTACATAGATAATAGAATCAAATTTTATCAAAATTTGGTGCGATGACGATAACTTGAGTAAAAACTAAACATTTTATATAGGGATTTAATGGGTTAAAATTATCATCTGTATTCTTATAGGAAAACTAACGAATTTTACAAGATTTCTTTAGTCATTTAAAAGCTTCTAAATATTTTCAAATATTTTCCCATAAAAAAAATAACAATAATTAACAACCAAAACTACAAAATATAGAACAATAAATATTAAAATTTGCCTATGAATATTTAAACCATAAAGATAGTTTAACAGAAAGCTATAAAAACATTTAAAACTTATTTGTAAATTTTTGTCAATTTCATAATAGATCTTTAGTAAATATTGTAGTACCTTATATTTTTCAATTAATACAATTGTTTAATTTTACATAAAAAATTTTATTTTACAGCAAAATATTCAAGCAAAAATAAAATGAAAACAAATAGAAAGATATGAATGGTCAAGAACGACCATATAATACTCTACACCATTGTGAAAGTGCATGTGTATTATATATTCCTATAAAATAGTTATGTATTATATTATGTTGCTAATAACATTTATATGGGATTAATGAGCTTTAGCTTGATTCACAAAAGTAGGCCTTATATGGGATCTAAAAATAAATATAAATGGATCTTCATATAATTTAGCACCATATTTTCTTTTCATATAAAAGTAATTTTTGTCAAATATTAGTATGATATAGGATTTATACCTGTTAAAGTTATCTTACGAAGAAATGTTTATAAGGAAGCTACAATTGTGGACAGATTTTCATGAAATTTGATGGGAAAATCTAAATTATATAAAACTAATTTGTTCCGATTTTTTTATATTGCTTTATTTAAAGCATTTATGATCGTTAAACACCTATTACGGAAAGAAAATAGGTGTTTAACGATCAAATAGTTTGAGGGTTGATATAAACTTGAAAACCAAAAATGGGCGTGGTCCGCTCACTTTACCGCTCACCTCCCATGTAAGGTGAAACTTCAACGAAATTGTGTTCAAATAGTTCAAGGACCAATGTAAACTCGGAAACAAAAAATGGGCGTGGTCCACCCACTTTACCACCCACCTCCCATATAACGTAAAATTTTAAAAAGTTGATGGTGGGTATCAGGGTTGGGGGTTAATGATTACATCTTCAATTAAATTACTTTATAAGTAATTGTAGTTGAACACTCTCAATTACAAATACAAGTAAATGTAATTGATATTTTTTCAATTATAATTACAGTAATTTTAATTGAAAATATCCAGTTACAAAAAATAATTGTAATTAATTACACTCTTAAATCCTTTAAAATTAAATTTTATCGAAATGCTATTAAAAAAATTCAACATACGATTTTTATTTCCAGTAATTTTATATATTTTTAATGCAATACAATCATTATTTTTTAAAAAAACTTATACATTTCGAAGTTAATTAGTAATTGCAATTTTTAATTACAATTACTTATAATTGTAATTGGAACTTTTCAATTACAACTACATGTAATTGTAATTTAAAATTTTCAATTGCAATTAACCTGTAATTTTAATTGAAAATTTCAATTAAAAATTACAGGTTAATTGTAATTGTACATGTAATGGATTACATAAAGTAATGATTACCTCCCAACCCTGGTGGGTATATAGATTCGGCCGAGCCGAATATAACATTCACGCTTGTTTTTTTTTTTATGGAAATGATTCTGTAACTTGTGAACCATTAGAGATATTTAAATAAACTTTCGCATGTTCAGAGCTGAAGTATTTCAGAGTTGATTTGGATGAGTGCAGACTCTTTTACGAAGTAGAGGGTAGACCTCCAAAGTTGGTCATCTCGGGTATGTAATGTTTTTAAAAATTCGACAAAAAATCATTTATGACTTGAATATAAAACAAGCGCGAATGTTATATTCGGCTAGGCCGAAGCTATATTCCCACCATCAACTTTTCGTTACATGGGAGATGGGCGGTAAAGTGGGCGGACGCTAATTTTTGGTTTCCAAGTTTATATCAAAACCCAAACTATTCGTACAAAATTTCGTTGTCGTACATGCTTTTATTTAAAAGATATCAGCAGAAAAGTATGAAATGAAGCTACAACGGACACCCTGTGTTTCCAGTATTTTGCCCTTAACTTTTTGGTTTATTAACCGGAAGACAGACGGACGGACATAGCTAGATCGACTCAGAATCAAACCAGGACCCAGAAAATATATACTTTATGGGGTCTTAAACGATTCCTTTGACATGTTATATACGGAATGACAAAATCAATATACCGCCCATCTTTTTGATGGTGGGTATTAAAAATTAGCATATCGGTTGTCCATGTAAATAACTCTGTTATTTAAACTGTTGTTTTTGGGTACGCATTTTCTATCAGTGCGATTTTCAAAATTTACCATTCTTGAGATTTACAGTCATTTGTCTGTTATATGAAATACAAATTTCCTCTCCACATCCACTCCTTACCCCTCATTTTTCAATAGATTTATGATGGTTAATTGAGAATTTCCAGATTTTTACAAGTTTAAAGACTTCTAGGTTCTATATGGGACAAGTTAGAGACTTGACTAGTACTACATTTTTTGTAGCCCCATGTTTATGCTATAAAATGTGAGTAACTAATTTCTCTACCTATTAATTGGAAAATTTTATATTTTTTTTTTTTTTTAAGTTCCAGTAGATTTCATACAAAAAAGAGCTTAAGTGCAGAAATTTTCTTTGCTTTATCAAACATTAAACAGTGGGGCATAATCGAAATAAATCTGTCACTTCCAATTGGCTAGTTTGATTTACATGAAATTGCACAAAGGCGTAGCAGAGGACAGTAACATTTTTCGTTTATAAGCAATATCCCTCATACGCTTCAGGAGCGGAGCTATGGGAGTTCAAAATAGGGTACTATTGTCATAGAAAATGTTTAATTACTAGCGAATTTTTGTTCCTTACCCGATTTCCAAGATATTCATATCGCCTTAAAGTCCTTGACAAATTAGAAAACTTGCTTGCTTGTACTATTTCTCTTATATATTCTTCGAGATATCAAAGAGATATATCGAGATGTCAAAATGGACAGCAATCGGATTTGACATCTCCGATTTCAATGAAATTCACTAAAATCATTTACCATTGAAAGTGTTACCGAAAACATAAAATTTCAGACCTATGTTTCTTTCTGATTCGGAAATATGACGGCTTAAATAACGAAAAATTTTTAAAAATTTTAAAACACATCAATATTTATTTTACTTCAAATAACTTTTTAAATATACATGGTAGATCTCTAGTTGTTGCTGCATATTAAAGAGAAAAATATTACCTTCATAACGATATATACAAAGTTTTTACATCAAAAGTTTAAAGGTAACAGTTGAACATAACTTTTCTCTATATGGATATACAATTTGAAGTTGGTGCCTTATTAGGTTAGAAGTTATGAATACAAATAAAATCAAATTATTAATAACTCCTTAGCTATAGAAAATAAAATGTTAATTTTAGTGTAATTTTAAAAACAAAGATATTACCTCTAAAATGATATATAGTGTTACTTTAGATCGAAAGTTCAAAGGTCAAAATAATGAATCATTATATCTTCGAAAACTATATCTTTAAAATGCTAAAAAATTACATAATATTAATACAACTCTTCTTTATACTTTATACTTGTGCAAAATTTCATGTTGGAGTGTTTAAAAGTTATGTAACAAAATATAAACTGAAATCAAATTTAATTTTTTTAATATATGCTCGTAGAAAACAATAATTTCAAAATAATTTTTGTAAATATTTTTTCTTCATAACTCCTAAATCAAAAGAGGCTTCAATGTGGAGTAGAGTTTATATATTTATATTATTGATTTTTACCTTTGAGCTTTCGAAGTATATAAATGTTTTACTTATCGTTTTAAAGTCAATTTGTTTTTCTATTAAATGAAATAAAAATAAGAATTATACAATGTATATTTTAAAAGTTATGAGCAATAAAGTGTGATTAATTTTGAAGAAATTTAACCGCTTTTTCATTTGAAACGTCATATTTTTGGACCGGAAAGAGTCTTTACTCAGAAAGTTTGTGATTTGAGCAACATTTGCAATACGTAATATCTGTAGCGAATTTCATTGAAATCTGAGATATCAAATCCAAAAATGTCTGTTTTTTGGCCGTTTTGATATGGAATCAATCAATTATTAGTTGAATGCATTATCATCTTTAAAATAATGTCAACTGACTTTCAGTTAAATTCTTCATCGTTGATAAGGAGTGCGTTCGAAAAAATCTTAACATATATAATATTCAATAACTTGAAAATGGTTGATCTTAGAGTTTTCATTATTTTTTTATTTAATTGATTATTTATTTCCAATCACAGAAAAATATAACTTTTATAGTTTTAACCAGCGTTTATATATTATGCGCCAGCAAAATTTCTTCTCCTTATGACTATGCAATAAATATTAAACCGTTTCATTTTTACTACACACGGCAACTAAAATTATTATAAATATACCTTCGAATTTTTAGTAACAATGTAAATCGTCTTTGCAGTTTTTATCAGCAAACAGAAAATATTGCTCATCAAAAAGACGAAAACTTCGTGTTTTAGTCTCGTACACATAATTTTTTCGGACACATATAACACACGAACAATTTTTCTTCGTGTGCTGCAAAACATTTTTTTAGTATTTTTATTTAAGCAATTTTGTTGCTACATAAAATGTCTTCTATGTTTTTATGTTGAATTTTATTATTGGATAATTCGCGAATTAAATTTCGTGGTCGCCTATTTCAAAAAGTGGTGTTTTTAAATTCATGAAAAATATATATGTAGAGGATGGATCCATTTTGAATGTTCTCTGTAAGTATCGTGATGGGACTCTCAATATTTTCTGAATTATCCATCAATAAAATTCAACATAAAAACATGTTTCAATAAATCATTTTAAAGGTAATTTCATTACCTTTAAATATTTGCCTTAATGAAAGTTGTAACGTAAATATGTTGGAAGATATTTGTATTTTAAAAAAGACAATTTTCCTCATTTTTGAGATATTATAAATCGCGAACTATAGCGGTAATCAAACTTAAACTCGGCATTTGCGTTGCCAGCGTCAATATTAATATTCTTGCCGAATTTTATTATATTCGGATGATTTTTGGAAAAAATTTGCGATTTTTTCTATTTTATTACAAACAATAAATATTTCGTATTTATTATGACATTTGTTGTAATAACTCCTAAAATATTGCGAGTCCCAGAATGCCACTTTTCACGGTTATAGAAGACAATTTCACAATTAACATACATTTTTTTTTAATTTTTAAAAAGACCATTTTTCGAGATATTTACCCGCGAACTAAAAATCGCGAAATATGGACCATTTTGATGTTGAGATAAAATTCATGTTATACGTCATATTAAAGGTAATTATAATACCTTTAATATGACATCTCAATAAATCTTATATTACAAATACTTTGAAAGATATTTGTAATTATGTGTATACAACTTTGTACATATTTTGAGCTATTTTACACTTTCAAATCGCGATATTTCGCGAACCACTTGATGAAATTATCTGAAATTTTTAATTAGTCTTAGTTTTGGCAAGAATAATGACTGTACCAAATATCATTAAATTCGGAGAGGTAAAGTCTAAAATTGGAATTTTTCGTATTGGTTTTAAATGAAATGACTCAATAATTAATAAAATTAGCCAACATTTTATTATAGTTATCGATCATTTACAATCTAAACAGAATTTCTACTAAAAAAAACTCAATGTTGTAACTATCATTGAATGATTGCACTTATAATTATTATGTTAGTCAATTTAACCAATTTAGGAATTTGTGAGACAGATTTTATAAATTCGGTATATACAACTAATCTAATTTCATATTTCAAACCTATATATTGATAGTGGTAATCAAAATCTAGTTTCTCTTATGATATTTTAAACTATAGTCATCTTTTCGGTTTCAGTAACCACTAGTCTAGTACAAAAATTCGGTTAAAATAGCAAAAATACAATTCAGTGTTTACAACCTACTAAATGTAAGGTTAACAAAAGAATTTAAAATTAGTTTGACATTTCTCATAAATAAATTAAATTAAAAGTAATTGAAATACAAATTTAAAACAATTTCAAAAATTATTAGCCGACTTTTTTTGTTTGTTACTTATTAATTTTATCTTCAATAGAATTATTCTTGTGACAGTGAATAACATCTATTTTGAAAAAGTGCCAATTGAAGGGTTTCATTTAAGCAAACGTCTCTTAGATGCTGTTACAATCTTGTTTAAAGATTGATTTGTTACACGTTGAAAAAGTTAAGACAAAAGGTAGGAAAATAATTTTTTTTTACAATTTGTTCTTTTGTAGAACTAACAAAGTTGCAGTTCACAGGAAAACAATCCCATGCTAGAATTATTTTTTATGCTGTTGTTATCATGGAAAGCAGTCTTGAAGAATTCTGTAGACAAACTAAGGAAGATGATCCAACCTTATTGGAAATATCAAAAAAGCCTTTGATTTAGAATTAAAATAATTTAGTTTGTATAAATCTCCTTATTTACATTAAAACTGTAATAAAAAATATAAATTAAAATATTTTAATAAAAATTTTTTTTTTTTTTTTAATTGAATAGGCCTAATAATGTGAGTAGATATTTTGCAGTTACTCCAACCAAATAATTTTTTTTTTTTTTTACAGTTATTTCTACCAAAAAATACTGCTATACCAACCGAATTGTAAGATTGTGAGTACTAACCCAATTCAATTGGCAATAAATTCGGTTGCCATAACAAAACTGTTTTTTCTGTGTGTATATTGAAAAAAAAGAGCACTAAAAAATCGAACTTCAAGAGTCAATTAAAACTAATTTTTAAAAACCCTTTGGGTGGCTTTGCTAGACTACTGGTTCTTTTAAATTTTGTCTTGGAATTATTGAGGCAATTTTTTCTTGTTGCTTTGTTAAAAATCCATTTGTTTTTATTTGATTTTGTGTGTAAATTATTAAAATTAGGAATTTAAATAGATCTATATTAGCTAAAGAATGTAGAATTTCGTAAAAAAAATAAAGTTTTTCCTTAGAATTGTAATTGCTAAATTTTGTTTTAGTTTCAATTTTAAACACCTGCTTAAAAATTATATCATATTATTGCTTTTAATTCATTCTAATCTCCCGTACTTTATTTCAATTACTGTATTTACCTAAAAATTTTAATAACAAACTACTTTAAACATATTAGCCCTGTCATATTTTCTATAAAATTTATAGATAAATTGAAAATTTTTCAACCGGATGTAATTTTTACTAAAGCAGGTGACTTGAATAATTTTCAGGCAATTAGTAAAAATATTAATTTTTCATAAGAAAAAAGAAAAACTAAAATTTAAAAATTAAAAAAAAAAAATAGAATAAAAAATTGAGTCATCAAGCAACTAAAAATCCATAAACACAGAGGGCGATGCCTAAGAAAAAAAGGTCAACTCCTTAAGAAAATATACAATAAAAAGTTGAAAATAAAAAAAATACTTTGATGTAAACTACTAATAATAAATGAAAAATGTTTTACATTAACAAAATACTAAATTATTTCTTTATTTCTCTAAACTAAATGATTAATTATAAACACTGACAAACATAATTTTATATCTTTTTTTTTTTTTTCTTGTAAAATAAACCTTAGGAAAACCAACATAAATTGACCTTTTTAATGATTCTAATGGCTCAATTTTAATTGTGAACACAATGGTGGAAAATAAAATTCAAGTGGAGTTAAACAATAAAAAAAGGGCAACCATTAGTAGGAGATAATTTGTACAAGTAGTAAAAAAAATATTAAAAAGAAAAAAAGAAAAAAAAAACATATGAATACATTTTCTTGTTGCTGCGACCGTCCGTCTGTTCATTGATACAAGTTTGGTGGTACATTAAAAAAGTAGATATAAACAGCTAATTGCTTAAGGCTCATAAAAATATAATAAATATTAACAAAAGTGTATGAGTATCTTTTACTTTATAAAAAAAAATAGAAAAACCTTTTTCATACTTAATAGATTAATTGACCTTTTGTTCCATGTGGTGTGTGTGTATGTTTGTTGTAAGGGCAACACTACCACACAAAGAATTTAACCACATAACTAGTGAATGTATGTTTTTTTAATGTTTGTTGTGTTGTATGTTTTTTAGCCATTAAACCATGTTAAATTTATTGGACATATTTTAGGGGAGTTTTTAATTTTTCATGTATAATTTTTTTTTTTTCTTGTTTTTAATTCACATTTTCTTTGTTTTATATTCTTGGAAAATTGATTCTAAAAAACTTCAATTAAATATTTAGAGGAAAAAGATTTAATAAAAAAAAAAAAAATATTTATAAAAAACACCTACAATTTTCTTATGTAAACATGTGTTGCTTTTAGAATTTATGTGAATTTTTTTAAAGAAATTATTTTAATTTCCCACCTAAGTCGTTAATGATTTAATAATTAAGTAAATATATTTCTTTACATACAAAATTTAAAATTTTTCCACAAAATTTGTATTCTTATTATAGTGTAAACAATGAATTTATTTAGTTTGTTTATTATTTCAAATTTTAATAAAATTTGCTTTAATTGAACAAAAATATTAATTGTTGACATTATGTAAAAAATGCCAAATAGTTTAAAAAAATATATATTAAAGGAAAATATGAAAGAGTTTTAAATATTTGGTTCAGTTTAGATAAATTTTAAATTGTCGACATCATGTAAATAATGTATTTTTAAAGTAAATAATAAAAAAAAATGAAGTAAAATATATATAAACAAAAATTTTCTAAAATTTTACAAAAATATTGTTGACATTATGTAAAGAATGTAAACTTATGTCAATAATGGAAATTAAATGTAATTAGAAACGATTTTTTAAAAATTTAATTAATTTTCTTAAAATTTATATTGTTGACATCATGTAAACAATGTATTTTTAAGGTAAATAATTATAAGTTTTAGTAAAATTGAGAATGACAGGATATTTTCTCAGTTTTTAGGAAAATATCTATTGTTTACCTAGATTACCTAAAAAATCTTTACAAATAATATGAACTTCCTTCAATATGACAAAAATATGATTTGTTGACATTATGTAAAGAATGTAAACTATTGTTAATAATGTAAATTAAAAGAAAATAGAAACGATTTTTTAAAAATTAATTAAATTTTTTTAAAATTGTAATTTGTTTACATAATGTAAACAATGTACTATCAAGTAAAACTGAAAATTTAACTTTTTAAACTTAAAATTTAAGTTTTTAGGAAAATATATATTATTTACCTAGAGTAACTAACAAAATCTTTACAAAATATATGAACTTCCTTCAATTTAACAAAAATATGATCTGTAATCTGTAATGTAAATTAATGTCAATAATGTAAATTAATGTCAATAATGTAAATTAATGTCAGTAATGTAAATTAATATCAATAATGTAAATTAATGTCAATAATGTAAATTAATATCAATAATGTAACTTAATGTCAATAATGTAAATGAGTGTCAATAATGTCAATAACGTAAATTAAATAAAAATAGGAACCAATTTTTAAAAATTTATTTAATGTTCATAAAATTTAAATTGTTGACAGCATGTAAACAATGTATTTAAATATATTTAAAATTTTTAATAAAATTGAGAATTTAAGGCAATTTTCTTAGTTTTTAGGGAAATATCTATTGTTTACCTAGATTAACTAACAAAATCTTTACAAAAAATATAAGTTTCCTTCAATTTAACAAAATTATTCATTGTTGACATTATGTAAAAAAAAATATAAAATAAAAGAAAAAATGTAAATTATAAGAAAACTTAAAAAAAAATTTAGCAATTTCTTTAATTTGCCTATATTTTCAATTGTTGACATTATGTAAACATTGTATTTAAATGGTAAAACTTAAAAAATCGCACAAAACATAGTAAATAATCTACTAAAGTTATTAATTTTAAAAGTTTTATTAAGCCTTGCTAGTTTACCAATTATTGACTCATGTAAACAATGGATTTTGGAATAATTAAAATAAATATTTTCAAAAAATTTATTTTTCTTTATATATGGTTCAATTTGAAATGAAAAACAAAAAAAAAAATTTCAATTGATGACATTGTGTAAACAATGTTTTGTAAAGTAAATTATTGTTATTATTATTATTATAATTATTTTAATTTAAGAATATGTATCTGCTTTCTAATAAGGCATATATTACAAAAGAACTATTTTATAGTATTAAAATTACAAATGTTGACATGATATAAACAACGTATTTTTAGAAACAATAAAAATTTGTTAATTAAGTATTATTATGTTTTTTTATTATGCAAAGAATGTATATTTTACCAAAAACAACATTTTCTTTTTATTACCAAATTTTTGATTGTTTACATAGTGTAAAAAATGTATTTAAAGTGTAAAAAATTAATAATATATCGAATTAGAATTTCTTATGTTTTTTTTTCATAATTTTTGACAAAAAATCAATTATTGACATTATGTAAATAATGTAAAATGTGTATAGTTTTGCGTTAAAAATATGATAACATATAAATATAACAAAATTTTAAATAGTTTGTTTAATTTTACAAAATTTTTAATTATTTACATAGTGTAAACAATATATTTTTATAGCATATAATGTATGTTTAACAAAGTTTAAAGGTTTTAATCATATTTTTTGATGTAGAGAATACTTAAATTATTCTTTACCTTGTGTAAAGAATATAATCTTTTTGCAAATAATTGAAAATTTAAGAATTAACAATTATTTTAAGATTTTTATAAAAATTTCTTTAAGAAAAAGTGTAATACAATGTAGTTTACATGATGTAAAGAATATAATTTTTTGTAAAAAATTTAAATTTATTTTAAATTTAACACATTCGACTTAATTTTATACATATTTTAATTGTTTACACAAAGTGAAATTAAAAATTGCAATTATTTATATCATGTAAAAAATTAATTTACAATGTAATTATTATATTACCTCACCGTATTTTAAAAGACATTTACCTGTAAAGATAAGAGAAAATGATTACATAAAAATTAATTTAAATTATGTAAAATTTAAAATTACCCTAATTGGGAGAAAAATTAACTAAATGTAGCCTCATTATTTTCTGGTAATACACAACCAAATTAAAATCCGTTTTTCTATAAAATTTATTAATCTAAATCATGGGTACCTTTAACAACTTTTTATGATATTAATAGAACACAGAACAATTTCATAATTTAAATATTACAAATCTTTTAGAACGCCAGTATCATCTAAAATTTTTAACCTTAACTCTCATAAATTCACATTAACTTCAACACACAAATTAGCTTAAATTTACAAATTTAAAAAAAAAAAAAAAAAAAAATACTGACCAACAAAAATGACATTAATAAAATCATTAAAAAAATCATACAGCACATTAAAACCAAGACGAAAAAATTCAACCAAAAAAAAAAAAAATTAAATATTATGTTAATATTATAAAGACATCTTGTTGGGTCATACAACATACAACAAAAACTAACAACAAAACATTAAACAAAATACAAGCAGTTGCTGCTGTTGGAATGTAACCCGATTCTTATTAACTCATCAACATCCTCATGAAACAAAAAAAAAATGCAAAAAGAAAAAAATAATAAACCGAAACAAGAAGGCAACCTTAAAAGCCAAATACAAGTTATTAACTTATAAAAACAACACAAAATACAAGCAACTACAACATAAGCACAAAAATATACATTTATATAAACAACAATAACTAAAAGTTCTTCTTTTTTTACGTTTTTGGACAAGTCAGCAGAAACAAATTTTTCTTTAACTTGTGCGGTCCTTAAAGGACAGACGTAAGAGCACAAAAAAATGTACATAAAAACCTTTGGAATGACCAAAGCCTGGGACAGACAAAATTTGCTAATAGGCCATAAATAATAACCAACAAAGAGATTATATTGAAAGGTTTAAATATACAAACAAACAGCTAAGTATACAAACATATATAATTTAACATACATAAATATATGTTGATATAAATATCCTGATGAACAGAAAAAATTTTAGAGCACAAGAGCCAGGCAAGGCCAAAGAGAGAGTGAAAGATATAAAAAAGTAATGTAAATAAAATAAAAGCAACAAAATCAAAAAATTTCTTGAATGAGTGAAATGATCATTTTACCAAATCATTAGGGTACAATAGGACTAGATTTTTAAATTTTCTCTATAAAGAAAATTATCAAAATTTTTACAAAAAAAATGTTGATAAAAAGAAAATTTAACAATGAAACTTTTCTTACAAAAAGAACACGAAATCTATAAAAAGAAAACTTAACGAAAATTTTCTATAAAAAAAGAAAACTTAACGAAGATTTTCTTTAAAAAGAAAATTTAACGAAAATTTTCTATAAAAAGAAAATTTAACAAATATTTTCTATAAAAATAAAATTTAACGAACATTTTCTATAAAAGAAAACTTACATAAATCTAAATTTCATTAAATTGAAAAGAAAATTTAACGAAAATTTGTCTATAAAAGAAGAAGAACGAAAATTTTCTAAAAAAAAAATTAACAAAATTTTTGTATGAAAAGAAAACTTAAAGAATATTTTCTATAAAGAAAATTTAACGAAAATTTTTATTTAAAAAAAATTAACGAACATTTTCTACGAAAGGAAAAACACGAAACTTTTCTATAAAAAGAAAATTTATCGAAACATTTCTATTATGAAAAAAAAGTTAAAGAAACTTTCCTACGAAAAAAAATTAACGAAAATTTTCTATTAAAAGAAAATTTAACGAAACTCTTCAATGAAAAGAAAATTTAAGGAAACTTTTCTATGAAAAGAGAATTTACCGAAACTTTTCTATAAAAAGAAAGTTTAACGAAAATTTTTTTATTATGAAAAAAATTTAACGAAACTTTTTTATGAAAAGAAAATTTAACGAAACTTTTCTATTATGAAAAAAATTTAACGAAACTTTTCTATAAAAAAAAAAAAAAAAAATTAACGAAACTTTTCTATTATGAAAAAAATTTAACGAAACTTTTCTATGAAAAGAAAATTTAACGACTTTTCTATAAAAAAAAAAAATAACAAAAATTGTCTATTAAAAGAAAATTTAACGAAACTTTTCTATAAAAAGAAAGTTTAAAGAAACTTTTTTATGAAAAAAATTAACGAAACTTTTCTATGAAAAGAAAATTTAACAAAAATTTTCTATTAAAGGAAAATTAAACGAAAATTTTCTATTAAAAGAAAATTTAACGAAAATTTTCTATTGAAAGAAAATTTAACGAAATTTTTTTAAAAAAAGAAAATTTAACGAAACTTTTCTATTATGAAAAAAATTAACGAAACTTTTCTATAATAAGAAAATTTGACGAAACTCTATGAAAAGAAAATTTAAGGAAAAATTTTTATTAAAAGAAGATTAAACGAAACTTTTCTATAAAAAGAAAATTTAACGAAACTTATCTACAAATATAAAATTTAACGAAACTTTTCTATAAAAAGACAATTTAACGAAACTTTTCTATAAAATTAAAAATGAACGAATCTTTTCTACTAATAGAAAATTTCACGAAATATTTCCACAAAAAGAAAATTTAACGAAACTTCTATAAAATGAAAAATTAACGAATCTTTTCTATTAATAGAAAATTTAACGAAATATTTCTACAAAAAGTAAACTTAACGAAACTTTTCTATAAAATGAAAATTTAAAGAAAGTTTTCTATAAGAAGAAAATTAAATGAAAATTTTCAATAAAAACAAAATTTTAACGAAAATTTTCTATAAAGAGAAAAATTAATTATGTATAATGAAATTAAAAAAAAAAAATTCGGCTGTGCCGAATCTTTGATACCCTTCATCATCTTAACGACAAATAAATAAATTTTTGCCTTATTTATGACCAACCTGTTCAATAGCGAAACCTGTAGCTTATATAGGAACTTCAAAAAGTCTAAAAATGCGTTTTGGCTGATATCTCGGATACTAATGGACCGATTTTTTTTTAGGAAAAAAAAATTGAAAAAAGATTTTGAATTTTTCGTATAAAAACGAAGTCGCTAGCTTGTAAAGGAGCCTAGAAAAACCGACAACAAACACGATTTTTTGGGAGTATCTTCGGTTTTTTTGCCGATATATCAGTTATTTATCAACCGATTTTGCTCATTTTTATTAGCGTTTTTTTAAGGAATTTTTCCTACAATTTGATGTATAAAACATATATATCCGATAACTGGGGCTTTCTAAAAACTGATTTCAACAGACAAACGGATATCTTTATATCGGCTCCCCTATCAATAAGGATCCAGAATATATATACTTTTTGGGATCTTAGATGAATATTGTAGAAATTACAAACGGAATGACAACTTATATAAACCCTTTACACCTGTGGTGAAGGGTATAAAAAGAAATTTAAAGAAACTTTTTTATAAAAAGAAAATTTAGCGAAACTTTCTATGAAAAGAAAATTTAAGGAAAATTTTGTATTATTAACGAAACTTTTCTATTAAAAGAAAACAACGAAACTTCTATTAAACGAATAATTAACGAAACTTCATTATGAAAATAAAATTTAACAAAACTTATCTGTAAAAAAATTTAACAAAAATTTTCTATTAAAAGAAAAATTTAACGAACATTTTCTATAAAAAGAGAATTTAACAAAAATTTTGTGTAAAAAGAAAATTTATTGAAATGTTTTCCATAAAAAATATAAAAAAAAATATTAAAAATTTTCCGTGTCCCATTGTGCATTTTAAAATTTAGTTCTTATATATAATTTTTTCCCTGCAGTTTTCATTTCAGTGTATTCGATATTAAAACCATGTTTTAAAATATATATTACTTTGTTATTGTTGTTGTTTATGTCTTAAAAGGCGGCTTTACACAAAAATAAGCAACAACACTCACTCACTCATACACATACTAAATATGTTCTACAGCATTTTTTTTTTTTTTTTTTTTTTTTCAAGCAGCAAAAAATATAACTAAATTACGGTTAATGGAGCGAATTAAATTTAAAAGCCACAAATAGATGACCAAACAGGGACACACACACATCATGTGAAGAAACTGTTGTGGTCAAAAAGAAATATAAATTTGTACGCACACACACACATTCTGACCACTAAAAACTAAATTAAGTTTTGAACATTATTATTTTTGTTTTTTTTTTTTTTTTAACTTAAATTAAGCAAACAAAACTTGACCACCAAATGAGCCTGATTAACTAAAAACAAGAACTGAATTTAATACCTTAAAGAAGAAAATATGTAAAAGTGTGTGTTAATTAAACAAAAATTTGTTTAAAATTTGCGTATGGATAGCTTGAATGTTAAGTTGGATTGTGTCTTCATTTTTGATATTTTGCAAACAACAAAGTGGTGTTGTTGATAAATATAGTTAAGCCTTTATTTAGTGTCGCATGTGGCACGTCCTTTTGACCTTAAGATATTTATTTTGCTACTTATTTTAAGAAATATTTATTAAGTTTTAAGTGTGGATTTAATATGGTCTTTGAGAAGATTATAAGGGTGATAAATTTTGCCAAAAAGGTAGAAGATTTAGATTAAAGTTGTAGAAAAAAAAGTAATTCGAGAAAATTTATGGTTCTAATTAAGGAGACATTTAGTAAGATATTGAAAAAATAGGATTGAATGATAAGATTTTAGACTAAAGATTAAGGCTTTTTGTAGATATTTTTAAAGATTTTTTCTTTTTATAGAAACTTTTCTTAGATCTTTTTATAGAGAAGATTCGATAAATTTTTTATTTTATAGAAATTTTTTTAATAAAATTTACTTTTTAGAAAACTTTTGTTAAAATTTTTTTATATAGAAAAATTTTGTTAAATTTTCTATACATAGAATATATTCGTCAATTTTTTTATAGACAATTTTTGTTAAATTTTCTATTTACCCAGCTGAAAATGATCATATATTTTTATATATGACTCATGTATGATGATGTATTGTTATATATGGGTCTATATATGAAAGTGTATGGACTCATACATGGAATATTTTGCAATATATGGAAACATATATAATAAAATATATGACCTATTTTGTCATATATGGAAACAAGCTTATACAATTTTTACCATATATCGTTTCATATATCAAATATTAAATAAAACATAAAATGCAATATAACTCTTAAACTAATGAAGTTAGATAAAAATTTACTTCAGAAAATTTGTAGGAAATTTTGTTATCTTTAAATGTTGTTATAACATCAAAACACGTAACAAGCTTTATAAGCGAGTAATATGCAAAAAACTGTTATTTTTTTTAAATTTTTCTGTCTTAAATTTATTCAGAGCAAGAATATTCATTTCTTGACATTTTAAAATAAATTGAAATATAAAAATTCTAATAAATTATATAAGAAAATTTAATAATTAAGACATTTTCTGCTATTAGAAAGTCATTTTGTCAACAAACAGCATCAAGAAAGGTAAATTTGCTAATATTATTGATAAACATTATCCCACTCTTAATTTTAACATATTTCAGCAGATTTTGTTAAATTAATTCAAGGAATTTCATCAATGCAACATTCGGAATGGGACACCTTATCAGGAGACTCTACAGGGACAACTTCACTGCTGTTTCGACGAAAATGTAAGTTGTTTTATTTAATGATTGTATTAAAAAATGTATTTTGTCTGTATTACGATTTATTTTTTGCGCGTTCAATAAAATTGATAACAAACAAACAAAAAAAAAATAGTTTATTATGATTCACAATAGGGTTTTTACATATACACTCGGTCAATAAAGTCTGCGTTCACATTATAAATGTTTATTAGCGATATAAAATATATATATAAATATGTAATTAAAATATGTTATTTTTATTTATTTTGCTTCATAGCAATCTTTATATCAAAAGGCACAAAAAATCCCATATTTTTTTCTTCGTTTATTTAATAGCGAGATGTGTAAGTCTGGTAACGCGTGAATAAAGCAACCAAAAAGTCTGCGTTCAATTGTTTTGTTGTGATAGTACCGTTACATTTTTTGTCCTTTTTTCTTGTTTTTGCACACTTTCAGTTCATTGTTATTACAATAGATCGTTTTACAACATCATTTGCATATTTTTGTATAAAAGTTGTAAGAATAATAAAAAATGGATAACAAAGGTAAAGAAATTAGTCTTTCAGAAAGAAAAATTATTATTAAATTGTGGAAAGAAGGGAAAAGCTTCAGAAAAATTGGCCAAACTATTGGAAGAACGTATTCGTCTGTTCAGCGTGTAATTAACAACTTCAAAGAAACCGGAATTTTAACATCCAAGCCACGATCTGGTCGACCAAAAATACTATCAGAACGAGAAGAGCGCAAAATAATCAATATGGTAAAGGTAAATCCTCGAATTACATCATCAAAAATTGTTGAAAATGTAAATCAAACATTTAAAAAAAGTATTTGTCGCGAAACTGCTAGAAAAATTTTACGCAAAGCTGGATATCATGGTAGAGTCGCTCGACGAAAGCCATACATATCTGCTGTAAACAGAAAGAAGCGCATTGAATTTGCCCGTAATTACATAAATAAGCCCCCAGAATTTTGGAAACAAGTTTTATTTTCAGACGAAAGTAAGTTCTGCATATTTGGAATAAAAGGTCGTCAAATTGTGTGGCGGAAATCAGGAACTGCGCTTGACAAACAAAATCTTGTTGGTACAGTAAAACATGGTGGTGGTGGAGTTATAGTTTGGGGATGCATGGCGGCTTCAGGGGTGGGTCAGCTTGAATTTATTGAATCGACAATGGATAAATACGGATATTTGAACATTTTAAAACAAAACCTGAAACAAAGTGCAGCAAAACTTAACCTATCATCGACGTTTTGGTTCCAACAAGATAACGATCCAAAGCATACAGCGGAGGTTGTAAGACTTTGGCTCCTGTACAATGCTCCAAGACAGCTTAAAACACCCCCTCAATCACCCGATCACAATCCTATTGATCATCTTTGGGATCTTTTAGAGAAAAAAATTCGCTAGCATACAATTACCAGCAAGGAAACTTTACGAAGTGTTATGCAGGAAGAATGGGAGAAGATAACAGCAGAGGAAACAGAGAAATTGGTAAATTCTATGCCAAATAGATTGAGTGAAGTCTTAAAACAGCGTGGCTATCCAACAAAATATTAAATTTTACATTTTTTTATATTTATTAAAACTTTTAAAATTTTTTTAAACATTGAACGCAGACTTTTTGGTCTTTATAGTTATTTGATAATGCATTTATGACCATTTATTTTAAAAATGAAGTGATCTCTTTTTTTATTTTTTTATGTTTTTTTAAGTACGTAATGTAAATAAAGTATTTATGAAAAATATTGATTTGAATTCAATATTTATTATGTGTTTTTTTTGTCTTTCCTAAAAATGTCTAAGGTGAACGCAGACTTTGTTGGCTGAGTGTATATGAATATATATGGCCATATACCCTCAATTTTCGGATCCAAACATATATGGAACATAATATATGTTATATATACGATACATACATATTTTTTTAGCTGGGATATTAAAAATTCTCGTTAAATTTTCTTTTTATACAAAATTTTCGTTAAATTTTCTTTTTATAGAAAATTTTCGTTAAATTTTCTTTTTATACAAAATTTTCGTTAAATTTTCTTTTTATAGAAAATTTTCGTTATATTTTCTTTTCATAGAAAAATTTCGTTAAATTTTCTTTTTATAGAAAATTTTCGTTAAATTTTCTTTTTATTAAAAACTCTCGTTAAATTTTCTTTTTATAGAAAATCTTCACTATGTTTTCTTTTCTAAAAATTTTCTTTTATAAAAAATTTTAGTTAAATTTTCTTTTTATAGAAAATTTTCGTTAAATTTTCTTTTTATAGAAAATTTTCGTAAAATTTTCTTATTATGGAAAATTTTCGTTAAATTTTCTTATTAGAAAATTTTTGTTAATTTTTTTGTTTACAGAAAATCTTCACTAAATTTTCTTTTTAAAAAAAATTTTCCTTAAATTTTGTTTTTGTAAAAAATTTTCGCAAAATTTTCTTTTTATAAAAAATGTTCGTTAAATTTTCTTTTTATAGAAAATTTTCGTTAAATTTTCTTTTTATAGAAAAATTTCGTTAAATTTTCTTTTTATAGAAAATTTTCGTTAAATTTTCTTTTTATAAAAATTCTCGTTAAATTTTCTTTTTATTAAAAATTCTCGTTAAATTTTCTTTTTATAAAAAATGTTCCTTAAATTTTCTTTTTATAAAAAATTTTTGTAAAATTTTCTTTTTATGAAAAATTTTAGTTAAATTTTCTTTTTATAGAAAATTTTCCTTAAATTTTCTTTTCATAAAAAAATTTCGATAAATTTTCTTTTATTAGAAAATTTTCGTTAAATTTATTTTTTTTATAGAAAATTTTCATTAAATTGTCGCTTTATAAAATATTTTCGTTAAATTTTCGTTTTGTTGAAAATGTTCGTTAAATTTTCTTATGATAGAAAATGTTCGTTAAAATTGTTTTTATAACCTACACCACAATAAGTGGTTGGGGTATTATGCGTTTGTGCTGATGTTTGTAACGGATAGAAAAAACCATCAGACTACCACGTAAAAGTATACCATTCGACTCAGAATCACTTCCTGAGTCGATTTAATGATGTCCGTCCGTCTGTCTGTCCATGTAAACTTTGTATTCAAACTACAGGTCGCAATTATAAAGATAAGTCAATGAAATTTAGCACACGATCTTCTATCAGGCCAAAGACGAACCCTATTTAAACTGGTTATAATCGGTCCATTATCAGTCCGGGAGGACATTTCACCCCATACAAGTGTTCTCCTGGAAAACGATCATAAATCCATTAAATATAACAACATTCTATATTATTATATTTTGCCACATATAAGTTCCATATGAGTCTAAATCTGTGTGCCGAATTTCAGGAAGATCGGTCCATAATTGACTACAGCTCCCATATAAACCCCATTTCAGCAGATCACTTTAAAGGTCATAAATCCTTTTTTAAAATGTTAGTATCAAGTTAATATTCGACACAAATAGGTTTTATATATATGTAAATGATAGAGCCAAATTTTACGAAGATCGGTCCATAATTTACCATAACTTCCATATAAGGCCCTCTTGCGGGAATCACCCTTAGGGGATTAATTTAAATAAATGTAAGTATCGATGTAATATTCTGTATTCGTATGTTTTATTTTATATTAAATATGATTATCGGTCCACAATTGACCCCAAGTCTAATTAAAGACCCCTCCCCGAATTTTGATGTAAACAATGGTGTAGGGTATAATAATTTTTTTAATTTTTATTAAATTTTTTAAAGAAAATTTTCTTTAAATCATTATTATTATTACTATTTTTTTATTTTTTTGTCTTTTAAAGAAAATTTTCGTTAATTTTGCTTTTGATTAAAATTTCTGTATAATGGGCTGTAGTTTAGTATCGTTAAGTTGTATTCATTTATATTTTTGATCAATATATTTTTCATTTAAATTCTCATGGTTCTTTATAAACTCTGATTCATTATTCAAAGAGTCAATAATATTGTGAATAATTTTTATTGTTTCTTAGTATCATTTAATAGATTTATGTCTTATTAACAACAAATTGATTTATTAACCCGCGTTATAGTTATGTTTTCTTATAAATGTTTAAACCATAAAAAATAAATTTTTATTATCCTTTTAAATTAACAAACACCCGCTATAAAACGAAAAAATAAAGACATAAATATAAAATTAAAAATCAATATAAACAATTATACTCGTTTTTTTTCGTTAAGCCTTAACACCATTTACACAAATTTTAACAAAGAAGGTCCTTCGAATAATGAAATTTTCTCACGCCTTTTTTTCTGCTGCTAGAGACTTAATACATGTGGAGGGTACAAACAAAAAAAAAAAAAAAAAAAAAACTTATTAAATAAACAAAACCAACAACAAAATTAACAAAAAAAAAATAAACGTCTCAAATTTCAATTAAGACATCTGTTGTTGTTTTTTATTTCTTACTATATGACTAGCTGGCTCTTCTGGCTGGATCAGTTGGCTAACTAAATGATTGGGATGGGTTGTATGTAACAAAATTTATGTTTTAAAACATAAAAAATTAAAAAAAAAAAAAAAAAAAAAAAAAACCTAAACGCTGGCAACAATTTTTGTTAAATGACATCATTTATGACACAAAATATACAATAATACTAATAACAGCTTTGGAATATTATACACCATTCACAGGGATAATACCCAACATGTTAACAGTCTTACTGACATTCCAGAGACAACAAAACTAACCAATAACATTAAGAAAAAAAAAAAGTCAAATACTTAAAGGATGATGTTGATGACGATAATATTGATGGCATATTATAGTATGCATACTACCATCATCATCATCTTCTTTGTTTCCTTCCTCTTTGGCTTTGCATTTTTACTGTTCTTCTCCTTGTAGCATTTGGGAAGAACACATGCAGTCTGGTGATATATTGATACATCACTAAAAAATCTTAATATACTAGTTGTGGCCAACAAAAAAATAAAATAAAAATCATACTAAAGAAACCAACCTCTGTGTGGTTTTCTTAGTTGACGATGAACAAAAATATGGACCATAAAACAATGTTAATGATTTTATGCCATTAAGATGTTGTAAGTATTAATATTTTTTGTTTAAATTTTTTTTTTTTGTGTTCTGTCAGCGGTAAAATTTACACTCAAGAAATATTGATGGGAATTTTAGTACATTAGTAACAGAAATTGCTAAACAAAAATTAAAATAGTTTTCGCCTTAATAAAAATGAGGGTTCCAACTGGAAACAATATTTGTTTTATATAAAAGAATAACTTTTTAAATTTCTTAAATAAAACTTATTTGCTTATCAAAATTCCATTTTTTGTACAAAATTATATAAAAACCAACATCGGCCGTAGTTTCTTACATAATACTCTCTCATCTAAGAAAAAATTTTGTAAGAAATATTAACAAACATTTTTTGGTTTGAAATATAAGCGGAATATTGAAATATTCCTAATCAGTAGATCGATTCTTAATCGAAAATATGAGTGACCACATATTTGGAGTATTTTCTTTTCCGATTTTTTGGTCATATATCGAAAAAAAATTATCTTCAGTCAGAATTACAAATGATAACAGATTCAAGGTTTCTTCTCAATTAAATTCTTAATTAGTAAGACTAATGTCTTTTTTATTATATTCGTATCTTATTTTTGATTAAAGAAAATGAAAATTAATTGACAACTTATCACCAGCTGCAAAGCTGAGGCTGTCCAAAGCAATTAAGAAATTAAGAAAAGCCCTTCAACAAGAAGAGGATCGCCAGAGTAAAAATTACATTGAAAGTTTGACAAATAATAAATATAGAAATTTTTCTTTATGGAAGGCAACGAAAAATATTAAGCCACCGGTAGAGGTACAAAGTCCTTTAAGGAAAGCTGATGGCACCTGGGCCCGTAGTTCAGAAGATAAGGCCAATTTATTAGCATGCTATTTAAGCATGTCTTTCTTTGTCTTTCAACCGAATCCCTAAACAAATAACTTAGTAATGGGAGAGACACCTGAAACTACATCAAACTATGATACAATTGTTGTTAGCCCCGAGGACATTAATACAGTTATCAAAGAAAATATAAATGTTAGAAAATCATGTGGATATGATTCAATAACACCATCAATGATTAAAAACCTACCGAATGTGGCAATAATCGTGCTGTCAATAATTTTCAATGCGATCTTAAAACTAGGAGTTTTTCCAAAAATGTGGAAAACTTCTCAGATTAAAATGATGCCAAAGCCAGGAAAGGATTCTACTCTGCCATCTTCTTATAGACTTATTAGCCTACTATCTTGTTTGTCGAAGCTGTTTGAGAAAGTAATTCAAAGGAAAATTATACCAGTTTGGTTTTCGTGAAAAACATGGATCTATAGAACAAGTGAATCATCTAACTGGAGAGAAAAGGAAGTGTTTTGAATTAAAGATGTATTGTTCAGCTATCTTTTTGGATATAGCGCAAGCTTTCGAAAAAGTTTGGCACCAGGGTCTAATATATAAAATTAAATGTTTATTACCACCATGTACCCACAAATTGCTGGAGTCCTATCTAACTGATCGTTTATTTAGAGTAAAGTATAACGAATTTGTGACAGAATAATTTGAAATAAATGCAGGTGTTCCACAGGGAAGTGTTCTGGGGCCTACCTTGTACTTAATTTACACTTCTGACTTACCATTATGCAGTAAACTGACTGTTTCTACGTTTACCGATGATACGGCAATACTCAGTTCCCACGAAAACCCGCCAATTTGATATTTATCTCCGACGTGTAGAGACATGGTTGAACAGCTGGCGTATACGAGTAAATGAATTTTAAAGTTGCCATGTTACGTTCACCCTAAGAAGAGGAAACTGTCCACCTGTTACACTTTATGGTATAGGTATACCCCAGTCAGATCATGTTACATACCTTGGTATTCACTTAGATAGGCAACTGACTTGGCGTCGTCATATAGAAACCAAGAGACTTCATATGAAGTTAAAAGCTTCTAAAGCCTTGACAATAAAGTCATCCCGTATAAAAACATTTTAAAACCAATTTAGACATATGGCATCCAATTATGGGGTACAGCCAGTAATACGAGTATCGATATTATACAGAGGGCATATTCGAAAATTCTTAGAACCATGACGGGTGCACCATGAGAATATCCATTTGTAAAAGATAAGCTTAAAAAGCGCAGTGAAAAATAAATTACAAAATTGCAAAATCATCCCAACCCATTTGCAAGACTTCTTACTGAAGTTCAATTAAATTCAAAGCTTCGTAGAGCCGACTTTCGACCCCGTTATTAAGAGGAAAGATTATTCGCCTTCCCATGCTCTCGTTAGAGAAAAAGTAGTGTTTAGTTTCTAGTTTTAAGATTTGAATACATATTGTGAGGCCTTTAAAGAAGGGCAGATTTAATATATAAATAAAGAATCGTTAAAAAAAAATTACAACTTTGTATAAAAAGACAATTTATAGATAATTATCTATGAAAATAAAATTTTGCGTAATTAAGTAATAAAAACAAAACATAACGAACATTTTCTATAAAAATAAAAGTTAAATATGAAAATCTTATGAAAATTTTTAATAAAAAAGTTCAATAAAAACAATTTTTCTGTAAAAGAAAAATTTACTATGAATAAAAAATTCAATGAAAGTTTATTAAATATTTTCTATAAAAATAAAGCAGAACTAAAAAAGAAAATTTAATGTGAAGATAGAATTTAATAAAAAAAATTTTGGAAATACACTTAGTGCAAATTTTTTTTAAAGGGAAAATTTAACTGAAATTTTCTATAAGAAAAAAAGTTTTAATATAAAAAAATTTTATTATAAATATAAAATTAAAAAAAAAATCATAAAAAGCAATTCAACAAAAATTGTTTATCAAAATAAAACTTAATGAAAATTTTGTATAAAAAAAAAAATTTAACGAAAATTTTCTATAAAAAAAATGTATCGACAATTTACTACAGAAAGAGAAGTTATCAAAAATTTTATATTTATTTAGAAAAAACGAAAATTGTCGAAACAAAGATTTTATTGAAAGTTTTCCGTAAGAAGACAATTTTTATCAAAAATTTTCTACAAAAAGAAAATTTATGAAAATTTCCTATAAAAGGACAATTTATCGAAAGTTATATTTCTCAATGAAATTGCGTTTGTTTGTTTGGGCTTTATAGACAGCTAAACTACTGAACCAATTTTTTTGAAATTTTCACGCTATCATTTTGTGATATTTTTCGATAGGCCCAGAGTTAATGGTAACTATTACAGATAAAATCCTCAGATTTTGTAAAAATAACTCTTTTATTAATCTACATAATTGAAATGAAAATGGGACGGGTAGGTTTAGCTGGAGTGATAGCCCCCCATACAAAGAAAATTCTAATTATATACAGTTAAAGAAAATACAGTTAAAGAAAAAGTCTTCAAATTTTGAAGTAATATCTTCCTCATCAACTACCAAACTCCAAATGAAAATGGAATGGATAGGACCAGGGGAAAGATGCCTCCATACAACAAAAATATTAAATATCGCATACTTAAAAAATATTATTAAAGTTTAAAAATGTTGTTAAAATAACTTTCTTAAAAACCTCAATAAATTGAGATGCAAATTAGATGGGTAGGACCTGGGGAAATTGTACCCCCGATAAAAAGCAAATATTCTTAGTGGCATATCTAAAAAACTATTATGGTGAAAGCCTTCAAATTATGTGGGAACTGATTTCTTATCATGTTGTAAACATAAAAAAAAAATACCAAAGTTAGGACCGGGGGAATTGGTATTCCTCGTACAAAGTAAACACTAATTAAACGCATATCTTGAGAACTATTACAGTAAAAGTGAAAATATTTTGTTGGAATAACTTTCTTATAAACCTGCATATTTGAGATGAAAACGGGATGGAAAGGACCTGGGGGAAATGGTTCCCTCCATTCAAAGGAAATATTATTAATAGTATATTAAAAGAAGTATTACGGTGTCCTCAAATTTGTGAGAACTATTTTACAAAGAAACTATATATACAAAGAAAATTTTCCTATATCTATATTAATGGATAAGTTAAATACTATTGCAGCAAAAACCTTAACATTTTATTGCAATACATATCTTGAAAAATGGCACTCCAAAGCAAATTTTGTGAGATCTAATTTCTTTTCAGATTTCATTCATTAAACAAAAATATAAATGATAGGGCCAGAGGAAGGCGTAGCTCCTTTACAATGCATATACTAATAATGAAAATAGGGCGGGTATTCCAGGTGGAATGGAGGCTCCCATACACCGAAAATATTTTTATATACTGTATATATGAAAATTTTTCTCATTAACTTCCAAAAATGGAATAGATAGGACATGGTACTCCTTTTTCGAAGAAATTATTCCTTATAGATATCTAAAGAACTATTATGGGGAAAGACCTAAAATTTAGCAGGAACTACTTTCTTATCATATTGAATTGATAAAATAAAGTAGGAAGAATACGGATGAACAGCCGCTATACTTTTCGCATATCTAAAATAGTATTTTATTTAAGTAGGGGTTCACACACATCAATTTTTCTAGCCGCAATTCTGACTTCATAGGCGAGAGAAGCAAATATAAGTTTACTCTACCCTTCTCCTCTCTTTTCTATAAACTCAGAATTGCGGCAAGAAAAATTGCTGTGTCGAGGGAGAGTAGCAGCACCATTTAAAGTTAATATCTAATATGACATCAAAAGGGATAGTATAGTGCACCAGGTTAAGCTACGAGGGCGTATCAATATTTCCGTGACTTTTCGAACTTCCCTCTTAGTTATATGAAATGCGACACTGTTCCCATCAAGTATTACCTGTTAATAGACTACTGTCAAATTTTGAGCAAGTGTCGTCATTTACTTTGCGTTTAACAGCTGTTCAAAAGTAAAAGAGCGTTGATGCCATAGGCATTTCATATGGAAGTGTGGTTTCGATTTTAAATGATCAGCTGGGTTTAAGAAAGTTGTCTGCAAGATGGGTGCCGCGTTCGCTCTCAATTGACCATAAACGTAAACGTATGACAACTTCAAAAGATTGTTTGGAGTTGTTTAACCGCAATTCGAATGAGTTTTTGCGGCGTCTTGTAACTGTGGATGAAACATGGATCCATTATTGTACTCTGGAGACCAAGCAACAGGATTTCTCCGGGTGAACCTGCTTCGAAGAAGGCAAAGTTTGTCAGCCAATAAGGTGATGGCAACAGTTTTTTGGGATGCACGCGGGATAAATGGCGAATATTATGCCAACTTATTAGATTAGATTTAATGAAGATTTAAAAAGAAAACGACCCCATATGGCTAAGAAAAAAGTTATTTTTCATTAAGATAATGCACGGGTGCACATGTGTGCAGACTTAATGGCAAAACTCTATGAATTGGGCTACGAATTGGTACCTCATCCGCCATATTCTCCGGATTTAGCCCCTAGTGACTACTTCTTATTTCCAAACCTAAAGAAATGGCTCGGTGAAAGAGATTCAGCTCCAACGATGAAATTATTGCCTATTTTAAAAACATTTTATCGAAAATCTCCTACATGAATATTCAAATCCCATTATTTGCCAAAAATTGCTTATAAAAGATTAATCTCTTTAATTTATTATTTTCATTAAAAATTTCTCACAGAAATTCTGTTCCATTCTTTAGTTTTCAAAACAATAAATAATTGTTAATACCAAGAAAAGTATTGAATTTTTTAGATAAAAACAAAAAAATCAAATTTGCTTAATTTCTCAGCGATCTGGTCAATTTTTTTTTTTTTTTTTTTTTTTTTGTAAAAACATCACAGACACAACATCAACACTTGAAATGGCTCATTGTCAGCAGACGCATTGTTATGATCATGATTATCATTCTCATCATTATGATCATCATTCATCTTAAACATTAAAACATTGATGATTAGCTGCTTAAGTAGACTTTATGTCGCTTAAAGAATTTAAAGTTTCTTCGTCTCGCTTAGACTTAAACATATTTAGATATTCACTTGGTTATTTATTCATTATTTTTTAAAGTTCTTAGCGGCTTTTTTTTATATAAAACTTAAGAAAAAAAAAATACTTGACAATCGTCAAAGCTGACATAAAGCTAAACTAAGAGCATCCTCAATCAAATTACCAACATAAAAGGGATTCATTCAAGTTGGTTTGTTGTTTTAACAAAACAATCAACTTCAAGTGATGTTTTTTGTTTTTGGTTTTGCGCAAAATTTAAAGATTTAAATGATTAAAACAAACAGCCAGCCATCCAGGCAGCCATTCAGTCAGTCAAACAACCAATCAAGCAACCATTTCAATTTCAGCCAACTATAACAGGCCGCTATTAGACCTTGTTTATATGTCTTTTGTTTTTATGTAAAAAAGATCCTTTTGTTTTAAAACCTGAGCAATTTGAAATTAAACAATATGTTCTTTTTTTGCTGTTGTTGTTGCTGTGGATCAAATTGTATTTTACGGCTCGTTTGATTTTTGAATTTTTGATTTTTTACAGTAGGTTTACCGATTTATTTTGTCGTTCTTTTCTTTTTTTTTTTTGGTTCATTTTGTTCATTTTGCATATTTTTTGTGTCTTTTCCGTTTAGTAAAATATTTAATATTCTTATTGTCCGTAATATAATCTAATAAGATAATATTTCATTTGTCGGTAAATTTTTCTTTGAGTCATGGTATTTTATTATTTTGCTTATATTCAAAAATATTTTTTCTTGATGAGAAAGTTTTATCAAACTGATCATAAAGGATTGTTTTAAAGCAGGACATGTACATATAATAAATCATGAACAATTTGTTATATTTTTCCTCTTAAATGATTTTGTTTATATTAATTCTTAAATAACAAGCCAATTGAGAAAAGAACGTTAATCAGAGATCATAAAAAAACCAAAATTGTCCACATATACTTATTTCTTAAAACCCTTCTCTTCAAACATAAAATTTAAATAATTTCTTTTTCATTTATTATAGCCTCCTTTATTTATACATAACTTAGCCACAAAAAACACAACAATTTCCAAGATCTTAACATTAAAGTGTTGAAAATTAAATTGTTAAAAAAAATAAAAAAAATATCATAAAATTTGCGTATTTATTGCAACTTAATTTGCACTTGCATTTCGTGAGTGCACACCAAACGAAACTACACCTTAATTTATTTGAGAAAACCAAAAACTCAATAAGAAAATTTGCATAAAACTGATAAGATAATAAAGCTAACAAACATTTATTAATTGAAACCATAAGCACTTTTAAAGCCAATAACAACAAACTATTTTTGGAAACAAGTTATTTATGGCAAATAAAAAAAATGTTCATATGTAAACATTGTTTGTTGAAAATTAAACTAGATTAGTAATAATGAAATTGAAAAAAGATTCGGCTGTGCCGAATCTTTGATACCCTTCACCATATTACCATATTACCATCTTACTATCTTATCGACATCATATTACCATATTAGCGACAAATAATAAAATTTTCGCCTTAACGTATGCTTTCATATTTTCACATATATAAATCTAAATTTTTTTCAAACTACGAAAATTCGAATATGAAAAAAAAACAATCATAGCAGGCTTTGCTTTTAAAAAATAAACAACAACAACAATTCCATATTTATTTATTTTTTATGTATGTATATACAAACTGACTGCATATACAAAGAACAACAACAACACTGTTATTCATTATATTACTTCTGTTGCTAACTAAACTACTTGTCTTATAGGCAAAAACGTCCCTAATAGTCATTACAATGCTTAATATACATGTTTGTGTATGTATTTATGTATATTCTTAACAGATATGTTTTAGTTTTTAAAAATAAACAACAACAATTCCATATCTATTTATTTTTATACAGACTGCATATACAAAGAACAACAACAACACTGTTATTCATTATATTACTACTGTTTCTAACTAAACTACTTGTCTATACAAAAAAACAAAAAACGTCACTAATAGTCATTACAATGCTTAATATACATGTTTGTGTGTGTATTTATATTTTTAACAGATTTGTTTTTGGGCCATAACTCTGTTGATTATGAACGAATTTGGTTTATTAAAAAAAACGAAATTTTATAAAAACATTTATGACTGATCTATATAAAAATAAAAATCTGTAGCTTGAACAAGGGCTTCAAAAATAAAAGATTTGTTTTCCCCGATATCTCAGTTATTACTGAACCGATTTATTTCATTTTTTCAGAACAAAAATTCAGAAAATAATTTCCGAGCCCCCTTTAAAAATTCGAAGTCCCTAGTATATACAGAGGCTTCAGAAACTGAAAAACCGGTTCCAAAAACCGGTTTTTAAAGCATATCTCCGCCATTTATAAACCGATCCTGCTGATTCAAAAAACCGAAATTTTATAAAAAAATATTTGTGATCGATGTGTAAAAAAATAAAAATCTATAGCTTAAACCAGGGTTTCTAAAAATAAAAAATGTGTTTTGTCCGATATCTCAGTTATTATTGAACCGATTTATTTCATTTTTTCAGAACAAAAATTCAGAAAAAAAATGTCCGAGACTTCTTTGTAAAAACGAAGTCCCTAGTATATACAGAGGCTTCAGAAACTGGAAAACCGGTTCTAAAAACCGGTTTTTTTTAACATATCTCCGCATTGTATGAACCGATCTTGCTGAATTCCAATAGCAAAATTCTCGAAAGCATTTCCGATCGTTTGATATATATATTATATATGTCAGTTATCGGTGGACGGACATGGTTCTATCGTCATCATTTCTTATAAGGATCCCGAAAATGTAAACTTTTTTGCTCTCCGACGAAAATTGTGAGAATTACAAACGGAATGACAAACTTATATATACCCTTTAGACCTTTGGTGAAGGGTATAATGACTGAAGAAATAAAAAATTCAAAAATTATGAGAAATTAATTGAATTTTTTATGGGTGGTCAAGGTTGAAATAAATGTGATTACTATTTTAAAAAATATACTTAAAAGTTTTTTAAATAAAACTGCGAAGTGACAGTTATTCTCACAGATGAAAAAATGCATAAAAGCACGACACTAGAGACCATACGTAGTAAAACTGCATACTTAAAAAGTACTACAAAATTTCGAAGGATACAAGTAGATTTTGCAAGCATTTTAATGAACACTTTATTTAATGTGACGTTATTTTGTCACACTCTAACTCTACTTTAAATAATATACACTGTTTCCAACTTCATATTTACATTTATTTATTTACAATATTTACAACACTTAGCATCAGTGTTGCCAGTTTAGCCTTTTTAAGGCTAAATCTAGACTTTTTATTTTGCTTTTAGCCTCAAAATCCTAACCTAACCTAACCTAGCCTTTTTTCTAGCTTTTTTTATTTTTAACATAGCCTTAAAAAGGCTAAAAATTTACTAATTTTATTTCTACAGAATCATCAATTTAAGCATTTTTGTGTATTAGTTCGCACAAAAAATCGAAATTATTTATATTTAACGAAAATTTTCGCCTGCGGCGCTTTATTCTACGAAAATATTTTAAGTATTTTTTAACAAACTTTGTTACCTATAAAAACAATTTATGTTATATTTACAAATTCACTAAAATATCTTTAAGAAATACCAAAATCTAATGAGAAAAAAATAAATAAATGCGTTTTTAAATAAAACAATATATTAGCTTTTTTCTGGCTTTATTTTTTGGGACATTTAGCCTTTTCTGACTTTTTTTAAAGTGTAAAGTCAAACAAACTCCTTTTGTGTTAAGCTACTTTAACTCAGTTCAACTCACACTGAGTAACTCTTCCTCTTTGGCTAAACTGTTGGTCTTTTATACCCACGTTCCAATTCCGTCTTATCCCGTCCTGCCTTAGCCCAACCCTTAAAACGGTGATCCTCCCATCTTTCCCCTCCAGTTCCTACATACATATTACAAAAAAAAAATTATAAAATATTAACGAATATTATATCAATCTAATAAGGGTGTCAAATTAAAGCTGATAATACTTGCAGAATTATAATATTTTTAATTTAAATGTTGCAGTAAAAAAATTTAATAAAATATCCTTTTGAAGTTGTTAGCTTTTACTATTTATTTTCAAGTATACATCAGCCTACAAAAACATTGGTTGACAAAAATAATCCTCCCCCAAAGACGAATAGTTTTACTTGACGAATAGTTTTACTTGATTATTTTTTTGTATGGATGTGTCTAATATTTCGCTCAAAGTAAGGCTATTATTCTAGTTTATTTCACCAAAACTCAATAACGGTATGTTCGATTGACATAAGTGATATACCAAAAGATGCGGTCTAAACATATCTTGAAGCCACCCTATTTTATTTATTTATGTGCTCAAAAGTTTCGGAATTATTTCCAAATTAGTGTCCCATGTATTTTTTCGTGCTAAATTTAAGTTTTTTTTTGCCACTAAAATTTCTTTTGATAAATGAATACATCAAAAATGTTTCGAGTTATCGTCTTAATCATAATGCTGCATTTATCATCGATGCACAAATCTTTATTTTAATAACAGTTACAGAGAAACAAGTCGATCGGCGCAAAGTCGGCTAAGAGCCGCCGCCGAGTATTTTTCAGGAGTCCAGCCGCCGCCGACTTAAGCGACTCGTATCGGCTCATATATATTAGTCATTATTTTGAATAAAATTTAGTAATTTTATGTATTTTATATTTAATATATGTTTTTTTATTTAAAATAAATAGATTTTGGAGTCAGTATGAATATTTGTTGGTTTCTTTATGTTATTTTTTCCGTAAAAATTTAAAAATTAGCAATTTTGTTCGTTTAAATAATGCCATCTAATTCAAGAGTAGGCTAAAAAAAAACTATTCAGTTTAAACGAAATTGGCAACTTTTTACGTTCAAATATTGGCAACTAAATGAATGTATGTGTAGCAACGCTAAAAGTATAACTGTTATTATTTTTTTTTTTTTGTTCAGTAAGACACACATTGACTAGGTGCTTGGAAACTAAAATATAAGTTTAATTAAAAAATTACACAAAAAAATATAGAAAATTATTTTTGGAGGGAAAGTGATCCTAAAATAAGAAATATTTCTTCAGATTCCGATTCCAGTGATGAAATTGAAATAAATAAATATATATCTCCCGCAAATGATATTTCCTACTACAATGATCTTTTCAAAAGAAAAGAAGATTTAAAAAAAAAAGCAAAAATTGTCACATGTGAAAACGCAATTTCTGAAACTTGGAGATATTTTGGTGATTTATATATTGGGGAGAGAAAAATCCTCGAAAAGTACAAATTTTGCAAGTTATGTTTCGAAAAAAATGAAATGATATTAAAAAGGTAAGTATTTTTTATTATTTTATATTTAAATATGTATTTATTCAAGTTGCTTAAAGCTTTAGTAAAACATCATCAACCACTAATCTCATGAACCATCTACGTGCAACACACGACAGATGTTAAATCTGCAAATTACAAAAAAAAATGCCGTATTAACAAAAAATGCATTAGACCCAAAAAATAAAAAAAATGACAAATTCGTTAATGCTCGTCGAGTTGCAGAAATGTGCTGCATTGATTTGCAGCCATTCAATATTGTTGAACGGAAAGGATTTCAAAAATACGCAACATTTTTAAATCCGAAAGTGGTTTTTCCAAGAGCTTCAACTGTTGCAACAACAGCTTTTATACTGCTTATATTTAGAGCATATTAAAAAAGTTCTCCAAAATTCTCCCAGAAATATTTGTATGATTTTGGATATGTGGACAGATCAATTTAAACATTTGTCATACATAAAATAAAAGTGCATTATTGCGATGATTTTAATTTAAAAGTAATAACTTTAAAAACTGAAATTTTTTCACGGCCACATACGAGTGCAGCCGTTGCCGAAAAAATTAGAGAAGTGATATCAGAATTTAAAATACAAAACAAGGAAATCGTTTCGGTCACAGATGGTGGTACAAACATAGTGTCTGCACTAAAGCAGCAAAATATTGTGCGATATGGATGCATCGCTCATATACTACACCGCTTTTTGTCTCATGATATTTTAAAAAATTAAAAATTTTCCCACTTGAATATAATAATTGCAAAACTCAAAAAAATTTACCGGACTTTAATGTATAGCACGGAAGAAATTTTGAACATACAAAATTTAAAGCAGCAGGATGATTTGGTTCAAATTCTTTTAAAGGCGGAAGAAATAGTTCGTGAAATAGATAGTGGGGAACACTTTCCATGCGGTGAAGATAATTTTGAAGAAGAATTTGAAAACGCTATGCAAACTGCTAATCTTCCATCTTTAAAAAATGATGTTCCCACTCGATGGAATTCCCTGCTAAATTTGTTAAATAGTTTCAGTAAAAATATTGATGTTATCAATATTGCATTGTTAAAAATGAAAAAGGAATTACTGATAATACCAGAAATGGAAAGAGAAATTATAACGGAATTTAGTAATTTTTTAAAAATTTTCGAAAAAGCCACTAAATATTTGCAGGGTCAAGAATATCCAACAATTTCCTGCTGTATATTTTTCTATGAAAGCATTATAGCGTCGTTGGAAAAAGCTGCTGAGGAATCTTCTTTTGATTTAACAATAAAGCTATGCCAATTTGCAATAGATAATTTTAAAAACAGATTTAAAATATGTAAAATACATGTCATAGCAGCATTGTTGGATCCATGCCAAAAAAAACTGTGACTCTCTCAAAAAATATTTTAAAAAAATACCTAATGATAGCAATATCTGCAACACGTACGTACTGAAAAATGATATAATCCAACACATTTCTAAAGAAGAGTTACTTGTTTCGGAGGTTAAAAAAAATGTCACACAAGATGAAACACCTTGTACTAGCAGAGAGGCTTTGGAATCAAATAGAAAAAAACAAGTAAGTAACATAAATATTAATGTTTATAGTATTAACAACTGTATTCTATTTCAGAAAATTTCCGACTCCAGACAACAAATTTTAACGTATTTGTTTAAATCCTCCTCTGATTCAAACCCCATTGAAAACGAAATTAGCAAATATTTGTCAATGGATGTAAAGGAAACAGAAAGCTTGGATTGGTGGCAACAACACAAGCAGGTGCAATTTTATGAATAAAATTAAATGTATAACATTTTAAATGAAATATTTTATGTAGATTTTTCCAAACCTGGCAATGGTAGCCAAAATTTACTTTGGAATACCAGCAACATCGGCTTCCTCCGAACAAGCATTTTCGGCTGCAGGGTCATGTATTAATGAAAAAAGGAGCCGATTAAATCCGTCTACCGTAAAAACACAGCTATTTGTCCATGACAATAGAAAAGTTGTTGAACCTCTTTTATAAATGTTTACTATTATTTTAGTATTTTTTTAAACTGTAATCATTTTTTTATTTTTATTTATTATTTGTTTTGGAAAAAAATGAATGAATGAATATATTTTTTGTTCTTAAATATTTTTGTTTTCAAAATTAATTTTATTTAACGGCTCGAGTCAGCCTCAGCCGACTTTGAGCCGCCGTCGATATTTTTTCGATCAGCCGCCGCCGCCGACTTTTTTACGTCGACTTGTTTCTCTGAACAGTTAAGTGGAAATACCCATATATACCTAGAATTAAGTAAAAATATAGTGGTGGGCAAAAAAATTTTCAAAAATTTCATTTATGATTTTACTGAAAAAAATGCTCATAGATTGTCCTTATAATTCTCTAAAAAAAAAAGCTTACATATATGAGATATCTTTTTCACTTTAAGAGATATTTGGACAGAAGTAAAATTTTGACCTATTTTTGGACATGATTTTTATTTTTTTAACATGGCGGGCTCAATTGGAGTCCTAAAATTTTTCTAAAATATTTTCTTGATTCCGTACAAAATTCTGAATAATTTTCGTGGAAAAATCGTATACCTATGTGGTTTAGATAAAAAGTTATATTATTTTGAAATATAAAATTAAACAAAAACAAGCGCGAACGTTATATTCGGCTCGGCCGAATCTATATACCCACCATCAGCTTTATCAAATTTTACGTTATATGGGAGGTGGGCAGTAAAGTGGGCGGACCACGCCCAATTTTTGTTTCCGAGTTTACATTGGTCCTTAAACTATTTGAACACAATTTCGTTGAAGTTTCACCTTATATGGGAGGTGGACGGTAAAGTAGGCGGACTACGCCCATTTTCGGTTTATATCGATCCTCAAACTATTTATACAAAATTTCGTTGTCGTAGCTGCTTTTTTTTAAGAGATATCAGCAGAAAAGTATGAAATGAAGCTACAACGAACACCCTGTATTTCCAGTATTTTGCCATAACTTTTTTGTTACTTAACCGATTTTGCCCATTTTCAATAACAAACAAACCTTATATAAGATAAATATTTGTGCTAAATTTCCCTACGTTGTCCCTTTCGAGCCCTATCCTGCTTTCAACAGACAGACAGACGGACGGACATAGCTAGATCGACTCAGAATCAAACCAGGACCCAGAAAATATATACTTTGTGGGGTCTTAAATGATTTCTTTGACATGTTATATACGGAATGACAAAATCAATATAGCCCCACTTTTTTTGATGTTGGGTATAAAAAAATTGATTTTTTGTGATTTTTTAAAAAGGTGCTAACATTTGTTCACTTTAATATCCATTATTTTCCTCAGGGCCATAAATTTTCTCTCCGCTAGCCCTATCAGAATTTCGTTAATTTTAATTTTTATATTATTAGTTTTTTGTAGAGCTCAATTTGTATAATTGACGAAGAAACGTATGTGCTGGCAGAATTTTCGCAGCTTATGTGTCAAAACTTTTCATTGCTAATGCTCGAGGCAATGTTGAAGATAAGTTTAGGACCCAAAAGCAGAAAAAATTTCTTACAAAATTCTTGGTATAACAAGTTTTTTGCAGTTGCGGCAAAAGAAGAAAGTCATTTGATACATTCGGATCTATAAATACCAAAATATGCATAAAGGAATATTTGCAAAAAAGACTTCTTCCTTTCGTAAGAGAGCACAACGTGTCCACATATTTTTGGACCCATTTAGTATCATGTCACTACGGTAAGAAAGCTCTGGAGTGGTACCAAATCAATAACATAGTTTTAGTACCAAGAGAGGTCAATTTTCAAAATTCTCCATAGCTGAGACCAGTGGGGAGATATTGAGCTCTTGTGAAAAGAGAATTGAAGAGCACAAAAATGGTGTCCCAAAATACTGAAGATTTTAAAAGAAGATGTGCACACTGTTCCAAAAAAGAAACTGAAACAACTATCAAATCTCTAACGGAAGGGTTATCAGAAATGGTCCACAAATTCATAAGTAGTGGTTAGAACTATAAAAGTTATATTATAATAAATTATCAATTAAATAATAAAAAAATTAAAACTCTAAGATCAACCATTTCTAAGTTATTGAACATTATATATGTTAAGATTTTTTTGAACGCACTCCTTATGTTCAAAATTCAGGATTATTATCCAATTTGATCCACTATATTGCTTTCACCTTTCCAAATTAAGAAAATTAAAAAAAAAAATCATGTTAAGGGACCCCAAATCTGTCAAATGTCAAATTTTTTTTTATTACAAATTCGTAACTACCGCTCCCAAAAACCTTATATATGATAAGCATTTTGTATGCACACCAAGTTAAGAAATCATAGCCCACATTTATATACCATATTGCTTTCGCCTTTTTGAATTTTAAAAAACCATATTCGTATTCATTAAAAATTGTATTTATTAAAAATTTCGTAAAACAAGAAAAAGAAAACAAGATTCGCCATTTTGAATATTTTATATTTTCTTACAAAACCGCAATAAGCATCCCAAAAAAAGCTGATGTGTGATATTTATATTTTATGTAAACCAAGTATTCTAATTACGTCCAACATTCTGGGATCGTGTCCCCGTGTGCATGGTATAGATCCTGTATATTGAATAAAACTTTTTTGAAATGTTCCCCATTTATTCTGCTAGAAATCCTAGTTAAAATTATTCTTACTAGCAAATTTTGAGTTCAATTAAATAGGTTTTTCCTTTCAGTGTATTTTCATTATTTATTCATTTTTAATGGAGTCTTTTGGTCTAAACGGTTTTGTTCTTTAAATTGTTTGTTTTTATTGTGGTCTTTTGAAACATAATTTATGCACATTTCTGTATAAATAAAATAAAGCAAACAAAATCCTTAGTAGTTGTTGTTATTGTTTTTATTGTTGCTGCTGGGTTTAATCTTCCTCATATCCTCAAGCTCGTTTGCTACATTATTCTAAAGATTGTTTGCTTTTACAAACTACTTTGTTAATCTTATCAACAGTTAATGATCTACAAAAACAGAACAGAATAAAAAAAAATCTAAAAAAAGGCAACCTGCAACAATTTAAACGGGAGCAACATCACTAGATACTAAACAAACAAGAAAAAAATATACAAGGCGTTTAAAGAATAAGATGTGATCATTTAATGACAACGTTAAAACTACCACAACAATATCGAAACGAGTAGGAACAATAAAAGGTAACAATAAAAAAACAAAACAAACAACCATCAGATCTGATCTTCGATATCTAGTTGGAAGAATCTTACAATAACAGCTTCATAAATGTAAATTAGAGTTCATTTAGCATTTGGAACTATGAGCTCGTAAATAAATGTCAAATGACATTACAATCATTGTTTTAACTAAAACTCAACTTAATTCCCTTTGGTTTGCTCGTCCACCAACCAAAGGCAAGAGGTATCCTTTTGATTTTTTTTTTTATTTGGTTTTGTCTTATCCACTCTGATGTGTCTGTGATAAAGTGAGACTGTCATTTTAGTCTTTTGTTTCTGTTACTAAGCGTTACGTTCCTTACTGCCTGTGAGTCTGTTGTTGAAACTATATCGAGCATTTCCTTTTTTTTTCGTTTTGGTTTTTGATGTGTGAGGTAACATTTATTTAAATTTTTATACTCGTTTATAACTTTAAAATAAATGCAAGTACGCGATAACGTATGTGTATTGTATATCTTAATACTACAAAGATATTATAAACAAAACTCACTACATGCAACAAGGATGTTGTGAGTTTTGTTCTTATTCTCGTTACAATATTAACCCATCATTTTGGTTGAACAAAACAACGGTGCAATGGATAGAGATAACCACAGATGATAGTGATAATGGCTTGTAAGAACAAAATTAATTGTCAGCAGCATAAACAGACAACGCAACACAAAATAAAATACAATTTTTAAAAAGGGAACAATTATAACAATAAGAGAGAAATAAAATAAAAAAATAACAACAAATTTACAAAACAAGTTAAATTGTCGTTAATTTGAATTGATGATGTTGAGAGATATTCAATACACTGAGAAATATTTGGGGAATATTTTCAAAATATACCTACTTGCTACATGGTCTAAAGAACATATAGTGAACCGGAGAATAATGTAAATCCGACTTTTTACTCTTTAGTACTACATACTAATGGCGTTTTCTTTTATGACTAAAATGTTGCCTTTAAGTATTCTGCCATAAGCCCCTTTTTGTGTTCTATTCTGCAAAAAAAAAAAAATAATACTGTAAATAGGTCGGATGTTCTGAAAATTAACTTTATTAACAGTGCGAATAAATTATGTTTAATATTTGATTCTTTAAATCTGAAGTTTCACCAAATTTTGAAAATATCACAAAAAATTCCTAATTTCACTCAAACTCCAAAATTTCACAAAAAATCCACAATTTCACCAAAAATCGAAAATTTTTCCAAAAATCTAAAATTCACAAAAAATTTTAAATTTCACCAAAAAATCAAAATTTCACCAAAAATTTAAAAAAAATAATAATAATAATTTCCAGAACCAAACGGTCGCACGTTGGGGTAAAATGTATCGATAAAAAGTGGCGATTAATTGAATTTTGAAATTTAAATTTTTGTAATAAAGTTAGGTAACGAATAAAAATAGACCAAACTATGTATGAATATCTATTAAAATATTCAAGCTAGGTTGTGGTGTTTTCTTATAAGAAGTTTGACAGCTTCTTAACATTTTTTGTTTTAAATTTTTGAAAAAGAAAAAAAATTCATTTTATTTTTAATAAAAAGTATTTTATTAAAAATAAGCAGCAGTGTGTGCTGCCATAATCAGCTGATTATTTAGAATGCACTGTTTGTTATGGTGTTGATTACATTTAGTCAGCAGCAGTTTGGAGTGCTGTTTCCTTTAGCCCTGTTTCTAAATTCACTGCGCTGCTTTCAAATTGAGAGCGAGACAAAGAGAGTGAGCAAATAAATGGGAGGCTAAAATACACAAGTAGAATAAAGCAAGATGGTGGTTGAATATTTTTGCTGCGTACGCTTAAATGTAATTATATGGGCAGCAACATGTTATTCCGACAGTGAACAGCTGATAATTTTTTCTGATACTGTTGCTGACTACGCGCTATTGTAATTTGGGCTTAAGTCCAGACATTTTCTTTGCTTTATCAAACATTAAGCAGTGGGGCAGAATCGAAATAAATCTGTAACTTCCAATCGGCTGGTTGGATTTATATGAAAGAGGACCGTAACATTTTGGGCTTAGAAGTAGGATCACATATACGCTTCAGAATTAATTTCCAACCGGTTTTTAAACCGTTTTCTTCAGTCAATATGATGTCGGTTTTTTCAAAATGTTTATGTTTCGGATGTCGAATAGACAGGTTTTTATTTCAAAAAACATGAACTATATACAGTGGGGAGCACAAATGAGTACATGTTTGTAATTTGTGCACTTGACATTGCATAAAAATTAAAATAATAAAGCAAATCCAAAATTTTTTTCTTTAATTTATTTTATGTTTAGTATTTAATAAAATAATTTATAATTTAAAAACAAAAGCAACAAGTTCTAAGAAAAAATCCAACAAAACGAAAACAACTCGCATGTACTCAGTTTTGCATCTGAGTACATGCGAGTATAGTATTTTTAAAATATTTTTTACAACAATAAAAATATATTGGAATATAATATAGTGTAGTTTATAGATATGAGTCAGTAGATTATTATAACATTTTTAGAATTTTAAATATAGCTTTAAGATCGGGAGCTATATCCGAAAGACCGATTTTCCGGACTTCGCGGATTTAAAATGTTATATATAAAATAACTGTTGACAAAATTTAATTTTTTAAACCATATTAGAAAGACAAGTAATTATCCTTTTTAAAAGGCATATACGGATCGCTTGTTAAAATCGGATGAAAATTGTACATTTTATGAATTTTTTTAAATGTATACAACTCATAAAATCTTGTTATTTTACTTTTATATGACTTTTTCCATTACTTATGATGCATGAAAATTTTACGTGTTCTACAACTTTTAAAAAAATTCATAGAACCTACAATTTTCGTCTGATTTTAACAAGCGATACCTTTTTGTTTTTCCAATGAAGTATAGAATTAGATTATGTATTAAAAAAGTATGTCTATTAATAAAACGTGTGTCAAAAATAGATATAAATTCAAAATAATAGAAGAAAAAAATAAAAAACTGAATTTGTGTCTTAAATATTCAACATAGTTTTGCTGTTAATTTAAGCCCGTATATACTTTTTAAAAAGAATAATTTCTTGTCTTTCTAATATAGTTTAAAAAATTTAATTTGGTCAACTGGTATTTTATATATAACATTTTAAATCCGTGAAGTCCGGAAAATCGGTCTTTCGGATATAGCTCCCGATCTTAAAGGTATATTTAAAATTCTAAAAATGGTATAATAATCTACTGACTCATATCTATAAACTATACTATATTATATTCCAATATATTTTTATTATTGTAAAAAATATTTTAAAAATACTACAAAATCCCTCAGGTGCAAAACTGAGTACATGCGAGTTGTTTTCGTTTTGTTGGATTTTTTCTTAGAGCGTGTTGCTTTTATTTTTAAATTATAAATTACACTATGCAACAGTATTTTTGGGGGCGGAATCATTCCGATATCAATTGATAGCTCTTGATATGTGTAATAAACCCTCCAAAGGATTTTTCGCTGGTAGGCAAAATTTTTGTTTTATGACCACTTAAACTTTTTTATTTTGCAACCAAGGTAGTTACAGATAAATCGAGAAAAATAATATCAATATAGTTCGAAGTTAAAATAATTTTCCATAAATGTTTAGAGCATTTAACGGCGAATATTTCATTAGAACATTAAATTAATTTATCTTAACTTATAAGGGGTCATTTCTAGTCCGTTTTAAGGAAATGACATGAAAGTCGATTTAAACTTAAGTTTAAAGGGTTAAAATGTTCTACAGATATTTTCTTCTTCAAATTTTACTAGGGGTCTCCAAAGATAAAAAATTCAACCGACTTATCATATGTTGTTAAAAAAGAAAATTATGAAATTTTCCCACATTTCTTATATAAACTCCTTAAACTAGGCAATGAAATATATCATAAAATTAAAAGTTTTGTACAAATCATTAACAAAATTAATAATAACTTCATCAATTTCATTTCTTTGGATAAACGCTTCACTGTATGAAGTTTGTGAAATTCGACGTAGAAAATTTATGTAGAATATTTTAACCCATTAAATTCAAGTTTTAATGGACTTTTGTTTAATTTTGCTTAAACGGACTAGAAATAACCCCTTATTATTGGAGATAAATAAATAGAAAGTTCTAATGAAATATTGCCATTTAAGTGCTCTAAAATATCTGAGTTTCGAACTATATTTATATTATTTTTTTATATTTATCCGAAACTACTTTGGTGCAACAATTTTCCCTACCTGCGAAAAATCCTTTGGAGGGTTTATTACACATATTAAGAGCTATCAATTGCAGTCGGAATGATTCCGCCCCCACGCGATGATCATCAATTTGTTGCATAGTGTTATTAATAAATAAATAATTATTTAAAGGTATTACTCTACGATCAATTACACTGGTCGACCAAAATTTTTTTTTCGAACTCCTTAAAAAAAAAAAAATTATGTAAACTAGATGGAATTCCGCATGCTAAACTCGAATCTGATTTCAGTTTTTTACCATCAGGTGGGGATTTTTTTATGCGCGTGTCTAATATTGTGCTCTAAATATGCCGATTACTCGAATATATTTCACTATTACTTGAGAAGGGTAGGCACGATTTATATAAATGATATACCAAGATATGCGGAACAAAATTAGCTTTAAATCGCTTTTCTATAAAATTTTTATCCGCTCAATAGTTTAGGAGATATTTCGAAAAAAGTGTCGGAAAAAAAATTGTATCATGCAAAATTCAAGATTTCTTTTTTACTAAAACTTTTTTTTAAAGTGAAAACATTAAAAATATTTAAGTTTATCACCTTTATCTCAAAGCTGACAAAATTACGATTACAAATAAAGCCACGTATCATAAAAATTGATGCACAATTCTTGATTGGATTCACAGTTAAGTTTGGATACCCATGCATACCTACAGTTAAGTGGAGATAAACTAGTGGGCAAAAAAAAATTTTTTTTTTTTTTTTTTTTTTTTTGTTTTAAATAAAAAAATAAGTGGATTAGATGGAATTAACCGTGCTAAATAAGAATCAGCTTTTACTTTTTTTTCTACCACGCATTGATTTTTAATAGGCATGACTACTATGACCCCCCGAATTTTATAGTGTGACCACTGAATACGGTGATGATATAGTCATGCACATAAAAAAAATTAGAACCCGATAGAAAAAAAGTGAATGCAGATTCTTGTTTAACTCGTCAAAATCCACCTATTTTTGTTTCAAGAAAAAATAAAAAAAAAAAATTATTTTTGGCCACCACTGTATTTCTACTCAATTGTGTGTAATATGGGTATTTTTACTTAACTGTGAATAAAATTTAGATTTCTACATCAATTTTGAAGATATATGCCTTATTTTATTCGCAATATTACCGGCTTTAAGATAAAGATGATAAACTGTAACATTTTAGAGGTTTTCATTTATTAAAAGAAATTTTTGTAAAAAAGAATCTAAAATTTTGCATGAAAATGATTTTTTTCGGACACTTATTTCAAAATAACTCCTAAACTATTGAGCACATAAAAAAACTTAAGTTTAGGGAATTTGAAGATAATTAGTACGCATCTTTTGGTGTATCACTTTGATCAATCCTACACACCGATCTTGAGTTATGAGGAAATATACTAGAGTAATGGCCTTACTATGGGCGAAATATTAGACACGCCCATAAAAAAAATCCAGACCTGATGGAAAAAAACTGAAAGCAGATTCGTGTTTTGCACATCAAAATACATCAAGTCCAACTATTCGTCTATGGGGGAGAATTTTTTTGTTGACCAGTGTTATCGGTATCGTGTTTCTCAAAACATGATTTAATCATTACATATGACTTGAATTTATCACATACAAATAAGAAGATTAGTTATTACGATTTTAGAAACATAAATCAAAATAATATGATTTCTGAACTTACCAATATCGACTGGGATTCAATATATTACATGCCCTTAGTTGAAAGTCAGCTTGAGTTCTTAAGTCCTGTCAAAACTGTAAAGCAAAATAATCAGAATAAATCATGGTTTAACCTGGAAATTAAGTCAGCAAACACTCGTTGGAAAGTGTTTCAAATTTCTGAACTATATACAGAATATAGCAATGCACGTAAAATAGTAAACAAAATGATTAAAACTGCCAAAATTATCTATTATTCCAACCGTTTTTCTTCAGCTACATGTTCGAAGAAAACGTGGAAAACCATACGTGAAATTGGAATAAGAAAGAAAAAAAGAGTGTCAGGAAAAGTTGGACCATGTGTAGATATCTTCCCCATATATCATCCTGTATCAACTTTTATGAGAACATACAACTTAACACCACTCATAATAATTTTTATTTCGATTGTATAAGCCATGAAGAAGTTATGAATAGTATATTTGAAATTACATCAAATGCAATGGGATTTGATAATATTCACCCAAAATTTCTCAAAATTGTAATTCCGAAAATTCTCCCACACATAACACATATAATTAATACTATTATTACCAAAAGTACTTACCCTCAATGTTGGAAATATGCTAAAATTATACCTGTACCGAAACTAAATAATGAATATAGGCCAATTGCAATCCTCCCGTTTCTATCCAAAGCATTTGAGAAATTAATACATAAGCAAATCAGTAAGTATCTTAATGAGAACAACCTATTGACTAGCAGGCAATCAGGATTTAGTTCTGGACACATATGGTGATGTATCATTTCTTGTTCTACTGGACCACTCAAAGGCATTTGATATGGTAGATCATAAAGTTCTATGCCTCAAATTGAGTAAATTGTTTAATTTTTCAAATTCATCAACTGAATTAGTACAATCATATTTGTCAGGTCGTCAGCAGTCTGTTTTTGCAAATAATCAAATATCTAATATATTACCCATCTCGAAAGGAGTTCCACAAAGTTCTATACTCGGACCTCTAATATTCAGCCTATATGTTAGTGATCTTGTTACAAAAATTTCATATTGCAAAATTCATATTTACGAGGTAAAAATGTCAGAGATTGCATTGAAAAATTAAATTCTGATCTAAAACATGAGTGGGCCTGTATAACGTAAAACATTTCTGGATTATTCAGATATTAATAGGAGTTGCAGTTCCCATTTCGAAATTAGCGGGAAATTTAACTGGAAACCCCCCTATAAATATTCACTTTCCCTTGGTTCCATTTAAATACCTTAAATTAAAATATTTCCTTTAAATATCTTAAATTACTTTCAAAAAAATCTGCAAAAATTTCTTTTAGCCGCATATAAAAAAAACCCACAAAACCAACTCCCCTGCATCAATGCTATCAGTTTAAATCACTACAAATATGTATTTAAGCCCTACAAACATTCACATTAAAGTTGAAGAAAAAAGCAACCCAAGACGATATAGTTAATCATAATATTTGGGTGGCCCAACGAAACAATACGAATTGTTTTCATATTCAACATCCACTAGTCTTTTCTTAGCAAACCCAACATTTGAAATAAACAGCAGAGAATCACCGCCAAAAACAAGCAGGCCAAGCAAAGAAGTCTTCACCCAAAATAAAACGAGAGAAAAAGATATAGTCGGTCAAGCCCGACTATATGATACCCTACACCATTGTGTACATTATAATTCGAGGAGGGGTCTTGATTTGGAGTCAGATGTGGACCGATACTCATAAGTGTAAAATAAAACATACGAATACAGAATATTACGTTGATGCTGACATTTATATGAATTTATTCACTTTTGGATGATTCCCGAAAGAGGGCCTTATATGGGAGCTATGGTAAATTATGGACCGATCTTTTTAAAATTTGGCACTATCATTTATATTCATATAAAACCTATTTGTGTCGAATATTAACTTGATACTAACATTTTAATGGGATTTATGCCCGTTAATGTGATTTTCTGAAAAGGGGTTTATATGGGAGCTATGGTTAATTATGGACCGATCTTTTTAAAAATCGGCACACTTATTTAGACTTATATAAAACTTATATGTTCCAAATTTCATTAAAATATTGCTATATTTAAGGGATTTATGATCGCTAATCCCTTTTCCGGGAGGACATTTGTATGGGGGCTAGGTGAAATAATGGACCGATCATAACCAGTTTCAATAGGCTTCGTCCCTGGACTAAAAGAAACCTGTGTACCAAATTTCATTAATTTTGATTCAAAATTGCGACCTGTAGTTTGATTACAAGGTTTACATGGACGGACAGACGGTCAGACGGACGGACGGACGACACAGAAAGTGATTCTAAGCCGATTGGTATAAATTAAGGTGGGTCTTAGACCAATATTTTTGGGTGTTATAAACATCAGCACAAACGCATAATACCCTCCCCACCTATGGTGGTGTAGGGTATAAAAATAGCAATACAAAAAGAATCAGCAAACAGAAAACAAAAACGTTTAAAATTATGTTATTCCCAATCCATCCAAAAATAAGAATAAAAGCATAAAAGGGTTACAGGTAACTAACTACAAGCACGATAATAATAATAACAAACCAATGAATTGAGAGAATAAAAACAACATAATATTGTATCATTGTTAGCATATCAACATAGTCACCACAATCATCTTCATCGTCATTGTTGTACCATCGTCATCATCATCAACAGCAGCCGCCACCACTGCTATAGTATTTGAATCATCGTCATCATCGGCAGCAGCAAAAGCAAAATACAAAATCCTTTATAGTTTTCTATATAACTTTTGGTGCTACACATGATAGATACCTAAAGATATGTAGCAGCATCAAAATCAGTGTGTGGTAGGCGCAGGGCAATAAAGATTCAGATCAGCTGCAGCACAAGAGTTATAACAAAACTACAATAATATTTGGATCTTTTATAGTATATTTTTTATTTTTTTTTTCTTACATCTTTTGTAGGTGTATTAAGCAAAAAAGAATACTTAAACACAAAGTGAATTTAGTTTCTTGGGTGCAATACAAAAGTCAAAACATATAAAAAAACAAGATAAGCAAACTCAAAGGGAACTCAAAGGAGTAAAAGATGGTGAAATCAGTAGTAGTAGATGTTGTTCTTAAAGTGATGTTTTATAGAAGACGTTTGATGTAGCTTACATGGTATTAATTTTAAAAATATTAAAGTCACGCTGCTGCGGCTAAGGTTCGAAGGACCAAAGTTAAATAAAAAAAATTAATAATGCAAAGGACCTTGTATCTAAAGCGTAATAGCACTCTTTTAAAACTTCCTAATAGATTGTAGAATTTCAATGGATCCTTATATTAAAAGTTAGAATCATATTAGTGTACTTATTCTAGAGCTCTTTTAAGATAACAGAAAAGTTTTTACTTTGTTCCTATTTCCTCTCTATTATTCACATTCTCAATAACTAATGGTTTTAAACCATCCAGTTTTGTTGTTATTTCACCCATACCTTATGATAAACCTAATATACCTTCAAAATTAAACAAAATGATTAAAACTGCCAAAATTATCTATTATTCCAACCGTTTTTCTTCAGCTACATGTTCGAAGAAAACGTGGAAAACCATACGTGAAATTGGAATAAGAAAGAAAAAAAGAGTGTCAGGAAAAGTTGGACCATGTGTAGATATCTTCCCCATATATCATCCTGTATCAACTTTTATGAGAACATACAACTTAACACCACTCATAATAATTTTTATTTCGATTGTATAAGCCATGAAGAAGTTATGAATAGTATATTTGAAATTACATCAAATGCAATGGGATTTGATAATATTCACCCAAAATTTCTCAAAATTGTAATTCCGAAAATTCTCCCACACATAACACATATAATTAATACTATTATTACCAAAAGTACTTACCCTCAATGTTGGAAATATGCTAAAATTATACCTGTACCGAAACTAAATAATGAATATAGGCCAATTGCAATCCTCCCGTTTCTATCCAAAGCATTTGAGAAATTAATACATAAGCAAATCAGTAAGTATCTTAATGAGAACAACCTATTGACTAGCAGGCAATCAGGATTTAGTTCTGGACACATATGGTGATGTATCATTTCTTGTTCTACTGGACCACTCAAAGGCATTTGATATGGTAGATCATAAAGTTCTATGCCTCAAATTGAGTAAATTGTTTAATTTTTCAAATTCATCAACTGAATTAGTACAATCATATTTGTCAGGTCGTCAGCAGTCTGTTTTTGCAAATAATCAAATATCTAATATATTACCCATCTCGAAAGGAGTTCCACAAAGTTCTATACTCGGACCTCTAATATTCAGCCTATATGTTAGTGATCTTGTTACAAAAATTTCATATTGCAAAATTCATATTTACGAGGTAAAAATGTCAGAGATTGCATTGAAAAATTAAATTCTGATCTAAAACATGAGTGGGCCTGTATAACGTAAAACATTTCTGGATTATTCAGATATTAATAGGAGTTGCAGTTCCCATTTCGAAATTAGCGGGAAATTTAACTGGAAACCCCCCTATAAATATTCACTTTCCCTTGGTTCCATTTAAATACCTTAAATTAAAATATTTCCTTTAAATATCTTAAATTACTTTCAAAAAAATCTGCAAAAATTTCTTTTAGCCGCATATAAAAAAAACCCACAAAACCAACTCCCCTGCATCAATGCTATCAGTTTAAATCACTACAAATATGTATTTAAGCCCTACAAACATTCACATTAAAGTTGAAGAAAAAAGCAACCCAAGACGATATAGTTAATCATAATATTTGGGTGGCCCAACGAAACAATACGAATTGTTTTCATATTCAACATCCACTAGTCTTTTCTTAGCAAACCCAACATTTGAAATAAACAGCAGAGAATCACCGCCAAAAACAAGCAGGCCAAGCAAAGAAGTCTTCACCCAAAATAAAACGAGAGAAAAAGATATAGTCGGTCAAGCCCGACTATATGATACCCTACACCATTGTGTACATTATAATTCGAGGAGGGGTCTTGATTTGGAGTCAGATGTGGACCGATACTCATAAGTGTAAAATAAAACATACGAATACAGAATATTACGTTGATGCTGACATTTATATGAATTTATTCACTTTTGGATGATTCCCGAAAGAGGGCCTTATATGGGAGCTATGGTAAATTATGGACCGATCTTTTTAAAATTTGGCACTATCATTTATATTCATATAAAACCTATTTGTGTCGAATATTAACTTGATACTAACATTTTAATGGGATTTATGCCCGTTAATGTGATTTTCTGAAAAGGGGTTTATATGGGAGCTATGGTTAATTATGGACCGATCTTTTTAAAAATCGGCACACTTATTTAGACTTATATAAAACTTATATGTTCCAAATTTCATTAAAATATTGCTATATTTAAGGGATTTATGATCGCTAATCCCTTTTCCGGGAGGACATTTGTATGGGGGCTAGGTGAAATAATGGACCGATCATAACCAGTTTCAATAGGCTTCGTCCCTGGACTAAAAGAAACCTGTGTACCAAATTTCATTAATTTTGATTCAAAATTGCGACCTGTAGTTTGATTACAAGGTTTACATGGACGGACAGACGGTCAGACGGACGGACGGACGACACAGAAAGTGATTCTAAGCCGATTGGTATAAATTAAGGTGGGTCTTAGACCAATATTTTTGGGTGTTATAAACATCAGCACAAACGCATAATACCCTCCCCACCTATGGTGGTGTAGGGTATAAAAATAGCAATACAAAAAGAATCAGCAAACAGAAAACAAAAACGTTTAAAATTATGTTATTCCCAATCCATCCAAAAATAAGAATAAAAGCATAAAAGGGTTACAGGTAACTAACTACAAGCACGATAATAATAATAACAAACCAATGAATTGAGAGAATAAAAACAACATAATATTGTATCATTGTTAGCATATCAACATAGTCACCACAATCATCTTCATCGTCATTGTTGTACCATCGTCATCATCATCAACAGCAGCCGCCACCACTGCTATAGTATTTGAATCATCGTCATCATCGGCAGCAGCAAAAGCAAAATACAAAATCCTTTATAGTTTTCTATATAACTTTTGGTGCTACACATGATAGATACCTAAAGATATGTAGCAGCATCAAAATCAGTGTGTGGTAGGCGCAGGGCAATAAAGATTCAGATCAGCTGCAGCACAAGAGTTATAACAAAACTACAATAATATTTGGATCTTTTATAGTATATTTTTTATTTTTTTTTTCTTACATCTTTTGTAGGTGTATTAAGCAAAAAAGAATACTTAAACACAAAGTGAATTTAGTTTCTTGGGTGCAATACAAAAGTCAAAACATATAAAAAAACAAGATAAGCAAACTCAAAGGGAACTCAAAGGAGTAAAAGATGGTGAAATCAGTAGTAGTAGATGTTGTTCTTAAAGTGATGTTTTATAGAAGACGTTTGATGTAGCTTACATGGTATTAATTTTAAAAATATTAAAGTCACGCTGCTGCGGCTAAGGTTCGAAGGACCAAAGTTAAATAAAAAAAATTAATAATGCAAAGGACCTTGTATCTAAAGCGTAATAGCACTCTTTTAAAACTTCCTAATAGATTGTAGAATTTCAATGGATCCTTATATTAAAAGTTAGAATCATATTAGTGTACTTATTCTAGAGCTCTTTTAAGATAACAGAAAAGTTTTTACTTTGTTCCTATTTCCTCTCTATTATTCACATTCTCAATAACTAATGGTTTTAAACCATCCAGTTTTGTTGTTATTTCACCCATACCTTATGATAAACCTAATATACCTTCAAAATTAAACAAAATGATTAAAACTGCCAAAATTATCTATTATTCCAACCGTTTTTCTTCAGCTACATGTTCGAAGAAAACGTGGAAAACCATACGTGAAATTGGAATAAGAAAGAAAAAAAGAGTGTCAGGAAAAGTTGGACCATGTGTAGATATCTTCCCCATATATCATCCTGTATCAACTTTTATGAGAACATACAACTTAACACCACTCATAATAATTTTTATTTCGATTGTATAAGCCATGAAGAAGTTATGAATAGTATATTTGAAATTACATCAAATGCAATGGGATTTGATAATATTCACCCAAAATTTCTCAAAATTGTAATTCCGAAAATTCTCCCACACATAACACATATAATTAATACTATTATTACCAAAAGTACTTACCCTCAATGTTGGAAATATGCTAAAATTATACCTGTACCGAAACTAAATAATGAATATAGGCCAATTGCAATCCTCCCGTTTCTATCCAAAGCATTTGAGAAATTAATACATAAGCAAATCAGTAAGTATCTTAATGAGAACAACCTATTGACTAGCAGGCAATCAGGATTTAGTTCTGGACACATATGGTGATGTATCATTTCTTGTTCTACTGGACCACTCAAAGGCATTTGATATGGTAGATCATAAAGTTCTATGCCTCAAATTGAGTAAATTGTTTAATTTTTCAAATTCATCAACTGAATTAGTACAATCATATTTGTCAGGTCGTCAGCAGTCTGTTTTTGCAAATAATCAAATATCTAATATATTACCCATCTCGAAAGGAGTTCCACAAAGTTCTATACTCGGACCTCTAATATTCAGCCTATATGTTAGTGATCTTGTTACAAAAATTTCATATTGCAAAATTCATATTTACGAGGTAAAAATGTCAGAGATTGCATTGAAAAATTAAATTCTGATCTAAAACATGAGTGGGCCTGTATAACGTAAAACATTTCTGGATTATTCAGATATTAATAGGAGTTGCAGTTCCCATTTCGAAATTAGCGGGAAATTTAACTGGAAACCCCCCTATAAATATTCACTTTCCCTTGGTTCCATTTAAATACCTTAAATTAAAATATTTCCTTTAAATATCTTAAATTACTTTCAAAAAAATCTGCAAAAATTTCTTTTAGCCGCATATAAAAAAAACCCACAAAACCAACTCCCCTGCATCAATGCTATCAGTTTAAATCACTACAAATATGTATTTAAGCCCTACAAACATTCACATTAAAGTTGAAGAAAAAAGCAACCCAAGACGATATAGTTAATCATAATATTTGGGTGGCCCAACGAAACAATACGAATTGTTTTCATATTCAACATCCACTAGTCTTTTCTTAGCAAACCCAACATTTGAAATAAACAGCAGAGAATCACCGCCAAAAACAAGCAGGCCAAGCAAAGAAGTCTTCACCCAAAATAAAACGAGAGAAAAAGATATAGTCGGTCAAGCCCGACTATATGATACCCTACACCATTGTGTACATTATAATTCGAGGAGGGGTCTTGATTTGGAGTCAGATGTGGACCGATACTCATAAGTGTAAAATAAAACATACGAATACAGAATATTACGTTGATGCTGACATTTATATGAATTTATTCACTTTTGGATGATTCCCGAAAGAGGGCCTTATATGGGAGCTATGGTAAATTATGGACCGATCTTTTTAAAATTTGGCACTATCATTTATATTCATATAAAACCTATTTGTGTCGAATATTAACTTGATACTAACATTTTAATGGGATTTATGCCCGTTAATGTGATTTTCTGAAAAGGGGTTTATATGGGAGCTATGGTTAATTATGGACCGATCTTTTTAAAAATCGGCACACTTATTTAGACTTATATAAAACTTATATGTTCCAAATTTCATTAAAATATTGCTATATTTAAGGGATTTATGATCGCTAATCCCTTTTCCGGGAGGACATTTGTATGGGGGCTAGGTGAAATAATGGACCGATCATAACCAGTTTCAATAGGCTTCGTCCCTGGACTAAAAGAAACCTGTGTACCAAATTTCATTAATTTTGATTCAAAATTGCGACCTGTAGTTTGATTACAAGGTTTACATGGACGGACAGACGGTCAGACGGACGGACGGACGACACAGAAAGTGATTCTAAGCCGATTGGTATAAATTAAGGTGGGTCTTAGACCAATATTTTTGGGTGTTATAAACATCAGCACAAACGCATAATACCCTCCCCACCTATGGTGGTGTAGGGTATAAAAATAGCAATACAAAAAGAATCAGCAAACAGAAAACAAAAACGTTTAAAATTATGTTATTCCCAATCCATCCAAAAATAAGAATAAAAGCATAAAAGGGTTACAGGTAACTAACTACAAGCACGATAATAATAATAACAAACCAATGAATTGAGAGAATAAAAACAACATAATATTGTATCATTGTTAGCATATCAACATAGTCACCACAATCATCTTCATCGTCATTGTTGTACCATCGTCATCATCATCAACAGCAGCCGCCACCACTGCTATAGTATTTGAATCATCGTCATCATCGGCAGCAGCAAAAGCAAAATACAAAATCCTTTATAGTTTTCTATATAACTTTTGGTGCTACACATGATAGATACCTAAAGATATGTAGCAGCATCAAAATCAGTGTGTGGTAGGCGCAGGGCAATAAAGATTCAGATCAGCTGCAGCACAAGAGTTATAACAAAACTACAATAATATTTGGATCTTTTATAGTATATTTTTTATTTTTTTTTTCTTACATCTTTTGTAGGTGTATTAAGCAAAAAAGAATACTTAAACACAAAGTGAATTTAGTTTCTTGGGTGCAATACAAAAGTCAAAACATATAAAAAAACAAGATAAGCAAACTCAAAGGGAACTCAAAGGAGTAAAAGATGGTGAAATCAGTAGTAGTAGATGTTGTTCTTAAAGTGATGTTTTATAGAAGACGTTTGATGTAGCTTACATGGTATTAATTTTAAAAATATTAAAGTCACGCTGCTGCGGCTAAGGTTCGAAGGACCAAAGTTAAATAAAAAAAATTAATAATGCAAAGGACCTTGTATCTAAAGCGTAATAGCACTCTTTTAAAACTTCCTAATAGATTGTAGAATTTCAATGGATCCTTATATTAAAAGTTAGAATCATATTAGTGTACTTATTCTAGAGCTCTTTTAAGATAACAGAAAAGTTTTTACTTTGTTCCTATTTCCTCTCTATTATTCACATTCTCAATAACTAATGGTTTTAAACCATCCAGTTTTGTTGTTATTTCACCCATACCTTATGATAAACCTAATATACCTTCAAAATTTTAAAATTCACCTATACAGACTAAAGAAAAAAAACAAAAAACATATTTTGTTGGTGGTCATTATTAACATAAGCGTGCAAAGTTAATGATTGCGTAGCCAAAGTTTTATGTCTTTATTTAGTGGCCCACCAAAAGATTTTAACAAAATCATCAAAAAAAATATCAGTTTAAGAAGAAGACAACATAAAAGAAGCCTTTAATTTCTTAGAAACTCATTTAAGAAAACACAAAATACAAAAAAATATATATATATCGACAGAAATTTATTCTATGAAATACCGCTCTAATTGAGTCTTTTTTTTATTTCTTCTTTTTGCTAATTAAGTGTTGATAATAATAATTAAAATGAAACAAATATTTAAAATTAGAGCGGACTAAAATGCCTGGTGAGGTATAAATTAAAAAAAAAAAAAAAAAAAAAGATTGATTTGTACTAAATACTTAATGTTACTCTTGATTAGATAATCTCCATATTCTAACATTTTCTTAGATACAAAATACTCCCAGAAAAAACTTTGCTTGCCATGTAATGAGCTAAGAAGCTAATATAATGGCTCTTCACTACTTACACATTAGATGAACAACTCATTATATTAACACGCTGATGTCATTAGAGGCAACTACTTACTCTTTATTATTATTAGATGTCATTACAAAAAGTAATTACTTTGAAGCTATTCAATAACTTATTAGTTTTCAAGTATTAAGATTAGAAATATGAATAGTAACTAGTTACATATCGATTACAAATAAGTACTGAAATATGAAAAAATATTGATATACTTTACTATCTTAAAATTTTAATTTAATTTGAAACTGAATTGTCGAAATAAAATTTTCGTTCGACATACGAGGGCGAATCAATAAGTCCGTGACTTTTGGAATGGAACACAGAGTTTTTTGCAAAACAAACCTTTTAACTCAATACACTAAGTCCAACGTTTCTTCAGTTTTGTATCCCTTCCAAAAAATAGCATTATTCGAGGTCCTTAAAATAGGCATTTGTTTTGGTTAATAATTTCATCGTTGGAGCTGAATCTCTTTCCACCGAGCCATTTCTTTAGGTTTGGAAATAGAAAGTAGTCACTATGGGTTAAATCCGGAGTATATGGCAGATGAGGTACCAATTCAGAGCCCAATTCATAGAGTTTTGCCATTTAGACTGCACATGTGGGCACCCGTGCATTATTTTGATGAAAAAGAACTTTCTTCTTGCCCATATGGGGTCGTTTTTTTTTTAAATCCTCATTAAATCGATCTAATAAGTTGGCATAATATTCGCCATTTTTTGTTTTTCTCTTTTGAAGGTAATCGATGTGGATTATCCCGCGTGCATCCCAAAAAACTGTTACCATCACCTTATTTGCCGAAAATGGGTTTCACCCGGAGAAACCCATTGTTTAGACTGCTGCTTGGTCTCCGGAGTATAGTAATGGATCCATGTTTCATCCACAGCTACAAAACGCCGCAAAAACTCATTCGGATTGCGGTTAAACATCTCCAAACAATCCTTTGAAGGCTCCATTACTCTACCGTAAATTTAAATGTGGCGAATCAGCTGACACGTTTTACTTATGAGAGTTATGTGTGTATGTGTACTAAAAAACGTAAATGTTACGTAGCAACCTAATCAAATTAGGTCGCTCTACGTTTTTACGTGACAGCTGTAACAACAGTGTTGACAGCTTTTTATTTCATTATACTAAATCTGCGTAAAAAATCGCTGTAAAACGTTATCAATTAGACAATTAGTTTTGCTGTTTTCTTCACTAAAAAATTGTTGAGATAATTTAAATAAGACGTAGAGTCGAATATTTATTTTAAAACTCAACATTTTTGTCATAAAAGCACAAATTTCGTTTTGTATACAAATCGCTGAAATACAAACCAATAAATTTAGCGATTTTCAATTTGAATTTGATGCACTGGAAATATGTGTAATTGACATCACCGATGTTCATGTGTACAAAACAACAATAAAGTATTGGCTACATTTACGTTTTTAGAGTAATCATCCACTTACGTTTCCCTTTACATTTACGATTTTACATTTACAGTAGAGTAATGGAGCCTTGAAGTTGTCACACGTTTACGTTTATGGTCAATTGAGAGCAAACGCAGCACCCATCTTGCAGACAACTTTCTTAAACCCAGCTGATCATTTAAAATCGAAACCACACTGCCATATGAAATGCCTATGGCATCAACATTCTCACGCACTTTTACTCTTCGGTCGGCCAACTGACCTCAATTGGCCGTCCAGAACGTTCAGCGTCATTTGTACTTGTGCGACCACAACGAAATTCAGTAAACCACTTTTTTACCATTGAAATCGATGGTGCATAGTTCCCATAGTATTTATCGAGCTTTTCCTTGGTTTGATTGACAGTTTTTTTTTTTTTTTTTTTGCAAAAAATAACGTTTAATGAGCAGTCAAAATTCACTTTTTTCCATTTTTAAAAAAATACATGAGGTTGTATGTTTTGAACAGCTGTTAAATGCAACAACACTTGCTCAAATTTTGACAGTAGTCACAGTAGTAGTTAATGTATTTTCCACTTTTACTCACTCCTAAAATATATAATTATTATAATTTTAATGAAAAGGTTGATAAAAAGTAACATTTCAAAAAATCTAATCTTAAGTAATTGATTACATATCAGCTTAAACTAGGTTGATCGACTCGGTTTTCCAACCGGTTTTTTCAGTCAATGTGCTGTTGTGAAATGTAGTCTTTTGATAGAAATGTTAGCTTCTGCAAACAAACCAGTTAACCGGTTTTTTCTGAATTTAAAAAAATTCAACCGGTTTTTTCAAAATACCAACTAATCGAACTATTCGAAAACCGGTTTCTCCAAAAAGTCGAATAATCGATCACCCTAGCTTAAATGTAATCTTTAATATACTTTAATGTAATACAGACAGTATGTTGTTTTCATTGAAAAGTAACTATATGTCATTACCACGTTTTTGCTGGGACTTGTATAAAAAGTTTATACTTTTGTTTAAAACTTATTAGAATCAGAGAATTAAAAAAAATCCCAATTTTTTTACATGAAGATTCCCAATATCCCAATCCGTATAAAATATGTTTAAAAAATTTACTTTTTTCATTGAAATGATCACCCTGTCGCTATAAGGGGCGTCCGTCAGAAAATACTATTTTGGTGTTTACCTTACTTATGGAGGTATATAATTTAAATAATTAAAAGCTGGGGTCGACCCAGCTTTTTGTAAACTTAACAAAAAGAATTAAAAAACAATTTTCAAAATTGACAAAGTTTAGCTAGGGATTGTGGGCAGACCTTTGCCCCAAGCTCCTCCGGATTTACTATACACGCATTTGCATTAAGATTTCTTCTGAAAACATTAAAAAAATTATAAAGCTCAAAACAAAAAACAAATTTTATCAGTGAATAAATATTACATCCCTTTTGAAAAAAACCCAAAAACTGAAATTTTTTAAAGTTCCAGCTTCAGATTAATATAACTTTTTAGCCGATTCATATATTTATACGATTCTTGCAGCAATATTATTTTGAAAGGAATCTATCGAATATTAAAAAAAAAATAAGGGGCAATATTAAGACCGCCAAGTTAAAAAAAAAACGACCCAGCAAAAACTTGGTAATGACATGTAGTTACGGATGTAGTTACTTTGTAATGACAAGAACATACTATCTGCATTACATAGAAGTTGTTTAGTAACTAATTATTTATAACCCGAATGTAAATAATTATTTATGAAAATATTAATTTTTATTGACTTGTATGCAGTTACCAATTCATATATTTGAAGAATGGATACATAAATGAAAGGCAAAATTTGCGTATAAATTAATTTGTAATCTAAAATTGTTTATTTTTATTACATTTATTTTAATTACATTTTTCGTTGTTATTAAATTGTTTAAATTAAAATTTAAAAAAATATTTTTATAACAACAAAAAAATATTTTATGTCCTGAAATTTCATTACTTATTTATAACCTAAAATGTAACTAATTCCTATTGTTATCACTAATCATGACTTCAGTAATGCTTTAAAATCAATGCGCTGTTTAACAGTTTGGAAGTAATTAGTTATTGTAATGACATCCAAGTAATGTATAGGATAAGTAGTTGCCTCTAATGTCATCACTGTGTTAAAATAATGAGTTATTCAGCATATTAGCTTCTTAACTCATTACATGGCAACCAAAGTTTTTGCTGGGGAGGCTAAAAACTGTGTAAAAATTTATTTTGACTTGAATATCCTAAACTGAAAAAGATAAACTACACATGTAAGCGTATTTTTTGAAAAGTTCTACAAGGACTACCTATATTTAAAATATCTTTTCTATCGTATCATAAAATTATATATACAAGATGGACAAATTTGGAGGGACCTCCGCTAGGAACCTGTACTCCTTCAAATCAAATCGAAAACATGTAAAATTTATTAAAATGACTAACCATTCAAAAGTTACAGAATAGTTTCCAAAAAAAAAAAAAACACTGTGCGCTTTCTGATAGAAATTTCAAAATCTGGCTCCGTTGGGATTTGTATACCAAAAAGTTTTATAAGCTAATTTTAGTTTTCTTTGTCGTCTGAGAGCTTCAGAAATTATATACAACTTATCTATATATATAAAAGAGTAATGTCTGACTGACTGATGCATCATCCCACAGCCCAAAAAACTAAAGCTAGAGACATGAAATTTGGAACGTAGGTTGAATAGTTATTGTTATTCTTTGAAACCAATCAACATACAGATAAAATTAACATCGTATTCATAACTTATAAAAAAAAAATGAAAATACGAATTTGGTACTTTTTAGAAATTCGAACGTTTAAGGGATAGAAATCGTACCTATTTCTGGTACTTTTTCATAAAACATTTTTTTATATTTTTTGACACACAGTGGTTCCAAAACGCTTTTTTTTAGGAAATAATTCAGTAACTAAAGAACCGTTAGAGGTTCATATGGTCAGAGCTGAGGTGATTTCGAGTGGATTTGGAGGAGTACAGATCCCTAGCGGGTCAGGGGGGAAGTAGGTGGCCCTCCAAATTTTGCCATCTCAGGTATGTCATTTTTTTAAAAAATCGCCAAAAATTCATTTATGATATGACAGAAAAGAAATTTTATATATAGATAGTCCTTGTAATTCTCTACAAAAAGTACGCTTATATGTGTAGGTTATCTCTTTTAGTTTAAGAGATATTCGGGTCGAAATAAATTTTTACCTCATTTTTATCCTCGCCTTTTTTTAGTTTTTCAAACTTGGCGGGCTTAATTACAAAAAATCTATATAATATTACTGCAAGAATCATATAATTATATGAATCCGTTAAAAAGTTATATTAATCTAAAGTTGGAACTTTAAAAAAAATTTAAATTTTTTGGGTTTTTTTTCCAAAAAGGTGGCAGTATTTATTTAGTGAAAAAATTAGTATTTTGTTCTGAGCTTTATCATTTTTTTTAATGTTTTCAAGAAAAATCTTAATGTAAATGCGTGTAAAGTAAATCCGGAGGAGTTTGGGACAAAGGTCTGCCCACGAGCCTTATACAAATTTAGTAAATTTTGATATTTAGCATTTTCTTTTTTTGTTATGTTCTCAAATCGCAAAGCTGGAATCGACTTAAAATTGTTTGAATTTTTTAGCTCTATATGTAAGGTATACACCCAAAAAGTATTTTCTGACGGAGGCCCCTTATAACGACAGGGTGACCATTTTAATAAAAAAAAGTCAATTTTTGAAGGAAGCTTTCCCCGAACTGGAATTTTGGGTATTTTGGAGTAAGAAAATGGGAATCTATTTGTTTTTTTTTTATTTTGAGGACAAATTTGTTTATATTATACTAAAATTTTATAATGAATAAAGTATATATTTACATACTTTTATTTTGAGTCCTGGTAAGATTCTTAGTCGAACTAGCTATGTCCATCCATCTGTTGAAAGAAAGTTAGGGGTGAACCAAAAATTTACTTTAAGCGACACACTGGCTCTTATAGGCAACATGAGCCGTAATATTTTTGAGAACGAATTAAAAACAAAAAATTATTTAGTTTTGTTCTAGCTTTCAAAAAGAAAGCTAGAACAAAGGGCCATCATAGGCCCTCTCTTTGTGCCTATGATGGCTTTAGGTCCCTAGAGGAAAGAGAAATGGTTCAAAACTAGTCAAGAGAGAGGTTCTCAGGGCTAATGATCGGTCTCAGTTCTGGAACTTTATACATGAGGTTATCACTAGAGGTGGCTAATAAGTACCTTAGGGCAGGAATTTTTAAACATTTTTTTAATTTGTTTTTATTAAATTATATTTATTTTTATTTTATAAAATTCGGCACCCCGAATCGAACCCCCATCCTTCTGACGTGTCTTACGTTTTATATTCTTCAACTCTAATCACTTAACCACAAATTGTTATTTCGCCCGAGATGCTAATTGCGCTAATAATATTGCTAATGAAATATACAATCTTTCTGCAAGCTATATTTTTCTAATAGAACTTTCTGTATTCAATACTAGATCCTCTAGCTGATTACTCTTGACTTCTAACAAAATACGAAGGGAGAAGTATTTAATTTTTATTCGTTTAAATCATCTAGACTGGGAAGGGCTTTGAATATCTTTTCTATAATAAGAGAGTGTCATATTATTAATACACATTTGTGTACTATCGAGAATCTTAAGATTCACTCCTCTAGCATGATATTAAAGTGGTAATAAATTTTTTTTTTTTTTTTTTTGTCTTAAATACGAATTTTAGACAAAATTCTTTATCAACTTTTACAAAATATATTTGTTTTACTTTATGTATTACATTATTTATCTATTGTGAATGAGAATTAAATTTACAATCCTATTTTTCTTACAACTGGAAATTTTTAACCATCTAATATAAGGACTGCGCACGAAAAAATCAGTGCATACAAATCTGCTTGTAGAAACTAAACCAATGGGGGAGATTTTTTTAATTATATTTTTATTAGTGACTGTTATGTTCAGGTTCTAAACATAAAAGAATAAATTATTTGCTATTGGTTTTTAAGGAAATATCTGATATTTTTCATAATTCTTCCAATTAAAGGTTTTATTGTGCTTAGGTCACTTTTTTGCTACACATAGAAAACAGTTTTATTATGGCAACCGAATTTTTTGCCAATCGAATTTAGTCGGTTGCGTGTACTATCCCGTAATTCGATTGGGATGCCTGAATTTTATGATAGATACAATAAAATAATTCGTTTGGAATATTTTCAAAATATGTATACATAGTATTGTATTGTAGAATACTTTTAGGCTTATCCAATTAAAAAATATTTACACTTTTTTACATTTTTGTATTGCAATTAAATGTAATGCAAATATATGTACATGTTAAATATGGTTTCCATAACTTTAATAGCTTATTACATTATTCGACTTAAGTTCATAGCGTCCTCATCCGGCTTATACACTATTCAGCCAAATGTTTGCCGACTGTGGACTGAATGATCAAACCAAATTCCGAGATATGCTTAACTGAATTCATAACTGTAGACGGCAAATTAAAAAAAGGATTATGAAATTTTTCAGTCAATCCAAATTACACCTTAGAACTGGAAAAACCTTAAAAGGGAAGTTTTGCTTAAATATGGGTAGATCCACTTAAACCTTTTTATTGTAATTTTCTTCAGTGATATTGTTGGACCCTTTTATCTCATTAATAAAAGCTAAAGTACCTACTTAGTTTCTGTACGGGAGCTATGGGCAATTACAATGATATCCTAAGAACCGCTTAATTTAAAAACTCCTTGGTTGAACGAGCAGAGGTATAGCTGAGATCGATTTTATACAGCTGACCAATAAGTGCATCCGAAAATTAACATAAAACAGCACTTACTTACGAATACAAACAAGCAGCAGGACATTAAAGTTTAATTGAAACCAAATTAATTATTTTTTGAAAAATGTCAAAATAATTTATTTCCTATTTGACTAATACAACTTTTTATCAGTTTGGGGAACCAAATTATTTTTTTATTATTATATATGATCGAATTTTTATAAACATTATTAGGTATTGCTACTGAAAATATGATTAAATTTTAAATAATTTTAAAACAAACAAATTTTTAATAGCAATCACCAATATTTTGTTCTGAAGTATGAATTTAATTCCATTGTCTTGACCAATTGATTTCAACTAATTTTAAAAAATACAAATTGATTTAGGAGACTAATTTTATTATTACAGGCACTCTAAAAAGATTATATTAATTATTCTTTTATAATGAGCGAAAATCTATTAAAGTGATAATATTTTAACATTTATAATAAACTTTGTTTTCATATAGCTGAATTTTAATAACATTAACCATTTTCCAATGAATCTTTTATCTGTGTGTGGGTCCATTTTATTTTAAACTCCGCTTCATTTTAAGCTAAGCTTTTAATGTTCTTTAAATTATTTTTTACAAGAGCCCAATATCTTTCAATTGCTCGGAGTTCCAGAGTTTGTACCTCTTTCGGTACAAACACCAACAATTTCTTTATTACCACTCCATTGTTTTGTTGTTGTAATGAGAAGAAGCGAGAACAGGCCAGAAAAAAGTGGATACACTGTATTTTCTTAGGAAAGGGAGAACACACTCATTCACGTATATTTCCGAGTTAATGGAACCATTTTTTATGAATGAAGTGCTTCTTTCCCGCAAATGCGTATGGCTTCCCAAATCAAAAACTTTTTTGGGAATTTTGACTATTTTGATACACTATATTTTTCTGCCATATTCCCTAAAGTATCTGCAACATAGAATTCTTGCTAGGAAGTGGAAAAAAGTCAGCCTGAACGAACGTTTCATTGTCTATTTTACACTAATCATAATTCGGAAAAAATTAGTCTGAAGTACTTTCTCGTAATTTTTTTACCTCTAAATTCTTGCTTGCTTTTCTATTAGGATTTTTTGGTACTTTACACGTCTTCGGGTTAGATTTCCTTTCAACTTTTCTGATAAAGATTCAAAGCAATTAACTTTTTGTGATACTTTTCATCCAGAGATGAGGCGATTTTCTCTCAGCCTGAATATACTGTTTTTCTTCCACTACCAGGTTTCCTTTCAGTAATCACGACTTCTTTGTATAATATTATGACCCAAGAAATTGTATTTTTTGACACAACTGCCTTCCTAGCAATTAATTTATATGACCGATGTAGGATTTCATGAAATATTTAAATTATGTGTTTAGGTGGTTTTTGTTCAATTTCCATTTTAAGAAAAACTAGTTTTGCTATAACCATGAAACTTAGCACATATCTAGTGAGCATAATGACAAATGTAAACCAGTTAACAGAATTATTTATTTTTCAGTACATCAAAAGTTATAAGCCCAAGAGCATGCACGGATTTTTTCGTGCGCAGTCCTTAATTTTTAACTGAGGAAAATTATAATCTTTTGTAAAAGGGCGTAACTCCAATTTACAGTCTATTCAAAGTCCTATCACAATAAGAAAGAAGCGGATAAGTACAAGTACCACCTTTTTACATTTATTATTATTATATTTTTTTAGTTTATGTTTTATATATAGCAATAAAAATTGTTCTATCTTCTATCATAATTCATATTCATAATTTGCTAAGCATTTTTTTTATTTTCCAGAGCTTTCTGAAGCTTTCTGAAAATCTGGCTCATTTATAAATATTTTTTATGTGTCTTTTTCTACAAATTTATTATATTTCTAGAGCTTTCTAAGGCACCCATGCGTGGTATAAAATTAAAATTTGGCTTACTACAAATCCTAACGGAACTAGATTTTTCTACCAGGGAGCGGAGATATACGATCTTTTTATTTTTCTTAAACCATGCAACGCGAACCTTTAGTAGCTTTTTTTAAATGCATCAAAATCCGCCTCTATTTTAACGAAAACGGGAATTTTGATGAAAAATATGAGTAATCTAAAACAAAGTCATTTTCTGAGTTGGAGTTTTATTTTATTCCTTTCAAAATCTTATGAATCGAATTATGTTGAAAAATATAAATGATCACAGCTTAACGACTTTTTCTCATAAAACCTATAGAATTATTCGCCCTATAAAAATCATTTATTTTTACAAATTTAAAGCTTAAAATGAAATCACTTAATTTTATGCATCACGCCATAGATTAAATGCAAAGAAATTGTAAAAAAACCTTCAAGAAAAGAACAAGTACTACTCACCCAGCAATCGCTATAAAAGACTATACAACATGTGCTATGTCTACAAATGAATGTAACCAAACAGTCTGGCAATTTTAGGCCAAATTCAATTTCACACACTACACACAACTCAATTTAGAATGGAATCGACATTAATAAAAAAAAAAAAAAAAAAAACACTAACACACTCTATCAACCATTTCGTATATGTATACGATATAGATCCTTCATATAATAAACCTTTATAAACTTTTCATCAAGTGAATGTTATGGTAAGAAGCCACAAAGGAACAAGAATAAGTGGAAGTAAAAAATAAAAAATAATTTTGTTCACTTTTATTTTATATTTTGTGTAGCATAAAAACAAAAAAGAACAAACAATTTTCGTTTCGCAAAATGCAACCAAATCCAAACATGCAATGTTTTAACGTTTTAAAGGCCCTTGGGGGCGAAATGCCAATAAAATGTTTAGACCTACCAGAAGCACAGATGGACAGACAGACATACATACATTTAGTGCAATGGCCAAGTTAAATTGTTTAAGTTCTTATGAAGAAATTCAGTTTGAGTCTGTGGACGTATAACCCATTCACTTTTTTTGTGCTCTTTTTTATTTTGGAAAGACTTCAGTGCTTCATCTTATCATGGGTACAAAAGGATGTAATGTAGTCGTACATAAATAAGTCTTTCAAGGCACTTGAATTGTGTGTATGTTTAATAGTTGAATGTTGGATTGGATTTACTTTATTTATTATATGATTATGTATTTTTATAAGACTGGGTGTGTACTTACATATAGTTGGATTTTTTTTTTTTTTTTAATTCCAAAGCTGGAATTTAGAAATTATTTAAGAAAAAATCAACATTCCTTTTTGATTTAAAGTTATAAAAAATATGTTCTAGATTACTCATATATTTTTATTATTTTTATATATTTTTCTTTATAAAAATAATTATTTCTTAATCATTTAAAAAAAAAATAATTCCATTTAAACTGCTTAACAAATAATATCCGCTAACAAGATCTTCAACTAATCACTATGTCATCACTTCAAACAAAAAAAAGGATTTTTTTTTTAATAACTTCTATCTTCATTTCTAAAGGTATATTTTCTCTTATTGATTTTGTTTGGAGTTTTTCATTTACTAACCTCTGTGATGAGTTAGAATGTGTGTCAATAATTAACAACTTTAAAGGTTTGTTTGATGCAAAACAAAGCCGTCAGTATAAGGACCACCATCAAACATTTAGCTCTAATTTATTAAAATAACAGCCATATTTTTTGGTATTTTTTGCTTTCAACAAATAAACTATTTAAAGGCTAAAGTTAAATACCAAACAGAAGCAACAAAAGAAAAAAAACAAACAAGGTTTTTTTGGTAGAAATTAAAACGAAAAAAAAAATCAAATAAAATGAAATGAAATTAGTATAAAGTCAAAAATTAAAGATCGTGTGTCATGATCGAATGCAAACAAATTGAAAGAAAATAGTTTAAATAGAATTTATATTATTAGAAGATTTGATTATTGATTTTTCTTAGAAAGATCAGAATTAGTAATGATAAAATATACACGTATACAAATAAGAGATTTGAAAAATTTTAATATAAATCAGTATTTTAAATACATTATAAAGATAAAATTTTTAACTACTCGATCATCAAGTGACCGAGCATTGTCATGATAGTTACTTTTCATTTAATGCTCTCTTCAAATACAGTGCTGTGCAAAATAATAGACTTATTTTTATTTGGTAAATATTTTCCATTATGAATAATATTTAAATTTATTTTTTATTTATTTAAGAACTGTACTAAAAGATACACCATCCACAAATGTTTTTGTTTTTTTATGGCTTTAGTTAAATAAAAAATAAAAAAAAATCATTTTCCTATGATTCAAAATAATAGATTTATTCAAAATTTTTTAAACAAATATATATTTTTTTAATTAAAGACTAAAACAAATTAAATTTTCTACTAATATTGAATATTATAATAATATGCCAAGTTAATTCTATAACCTGAATGACCGCCATTATTGTTTAAAATGCACTGAACTCTTCTGGGCATTGATTCTATAAATTTTTGGCATTATTCTATAGAAATTGCCTCCCATTTCTTTTTAACATCTTTCCAAACTTGATTTTTATTCCGAAATGTCTTCCCATCTAGACCTCTCTTCAGTTCAACCCAAAGGTTCTCAATAGGATTTAGATCCGGTGACTGTGAAGTCCATTCTAAAACAGATACATTGTTAGCACTCAGCCAAGATTTAACAAATTTTGAGGAGTGCTTAGGATCATTGTCCTGTTGTAAAGTCCATTCTGGTGGCATGTTGTTCTCCACATAGGGTAGCATAATATCCTTCAAAATATCACGGTACATTTCTTGGTTCATTATTTTTGTGATCTAATAAAGAGGGCCAACACCAGGCCAACTAAAGTTGGGCATAATCGTTCATTTTACTGTTTCGTTCACATCGTTCAAAATTGTAAAATGATTCAGTTCGTTCATTTCGTTCATCGTTAATTTTTTAACATTGATCAGACTCTGAACGATGAGTGTGTGAGTGTATAGACAACAAATGAAACAGAGTCTGATCGATTAATGTTTGAATGATGAAACAACAGATGAAACTGAAGCAATTGTTTCATTTGTTCCTTAGAACACTACATTAGCAAAAATTAATGGATAAGAATAAATTTAAATTGTTTTAAACAATTATTTATGAAAGTATAATAAAAATATACCTAATTACTAAAGAAAATAAATACCTAAATTAAAGTATCAAAATTGTTTCTAAAGAAATATAAAATCAATGTAAAAATGAACGATATGAATGAAAAATAAAGAACGAATCAACGTCGTTCATTTTACTTATTCGTTCAATTGAATCGATTGATCGACACAACTCTAATGCCAACAAAATTCACCCCACACCATTATACTTCCTCCGCTGTGTTTTACAATATTTTTTGTATAACGATCATCTAGTTACTTTCCATTTGGTCATCTAACATTTCTGCGACTATCTGACCCGAACAAGTTAATTTTTGTCTCGTCGTTCCATAAAATGTTCTTTAAATTATCAACTTCACTATTTTTAATTTTTGTAACAAATTTTTTTCGAGCTGCTTAGTTTTTTCAGCTTAAAAATGGTAACTTTCAGGCGATTCTACTTGGCAAACCTTTCTCTAAAAGTTTTCGTCGCACTGTTGAAGCACTAATTATGTTACCTATTTCTTCAGAAACGGCTTTTGAAGATAGAAATGGCTGCTTTTTCACTAGAAGAGCTATCTGTGAATCCGTGGTAGCGGTTATTTTGCAAGGTCTACCACGTGTTTCTTTTGATGGCTTCCACTTGATCGCGTTTCTTACGAAATGATGAGACCTTCCAAGCAATTCCGCAATAAAATTAAATTTGGCTTTTGAAGCCTTTGGCTTCAGTATGTAAACTTGTGACACCCAAATTCCTTGCTGTTGTAAAGTGGAAATAGTACTCAACATTACTATTTTCACCTACATATTTCTTAATCGATTTATTTATTGAATTAGTTTATTTTTATTTATTAATATTAATTATTATATATTGCGGTATTATGCGTTTGTGCTGATGTTTGTAACGCATAGAAAAAATTATCCAACATCCACCAATCGACTCAGAATCACTTTTTAAATCGATCTAACGATTTCTGTCCGTCCGTCCGTCTGTCTGGCTGTCCATGTAAACCTTGTGCACAAAGTACAGGTCGCAATTTTTAAGATAACTCAATAAAATTTGGCTGATGAGACTTTTATGATACAAGGGCGAAGCCTATTGAAATTAGTTATGATCGGCCAATTATTTCACTTACCCCCCATACAAATGTCCCCCCAGAATAGAGTTTCCACACTCAAAAATTCCTTAAAAATAATAACATTTTTTTAAATTTTTTAAATTTGGTTCAAAGCAGTTTTGTATAAGTATCAATCTTTGTACCAATTTTTACGAAAATCGGTCCACGAGTGATCATAGCTCCCATATAAACTCCTCTTTCGAAAATCACTTTAACGTGCATAAATCCCATACGAATGTTAGTATCAAGCTAATATTTGACACAAATAAGTTTTATGTAAGTAGAAACAACATTGCAACAACAACAAATTTTATGAGAATCGGTCCATAATTTACCATAGCTCCCATATAAACCCTCTTCCCGAAATCGCCCTATATTGCATAAAATCATCTAAATGTTATTATTAACGCATTATTCTATACTTCTATATTTTATTTTAGATTTAGTAAAAATGTTGTCTACAATTGGCCACAGATGTATATAAATCCCCTTCCCGAATTTTTATGCTCATACGCAATGGTGTAGGATATCATATAGTCGGTCTTGACCGACTCACGTGTGACTTCGTTTGGATGTTTCCACAAGTAGCCTCGTGTCGCCTATTCTGGTAGAAAAATATACGATCTTCGCCCCGGATGCTGCCACCTGAATCAGAAGCCGATCCTGTCGTAAACCAGTTTAACAGCCGAGTGTGTCCAAAGCCTAAAGTCCAAAGCCGACACCAATTCTACTACTGACCCGAGCCAATTATAAGCTGAACAACCGAACCGAGCCTAATATAAAACGAACCGAGTCTGTTATAAGCCGAATAACCGCCCGAACTTAATAAACGTGAAGAACCGCAATAAGCCTAGTTAAAGAAGGAAGAATTGATACATTCCTAGATAAAGCCGATCCGATTCAACCTTACCGTAGTTATGCTCTCGTATTTAATATTTTGTATTTGAAGTTATATAAATACTCAATAAATATTAAATTATTTTAACCCCCAGAAAGGTAAATCAAACGTCTTATTATTTAAGGTTTGTAGTAAGTATTTTAAGTAATTTAAATACAATATTTCAATTTAATTTTTTCTTATTTCTCGATCGCTGCAAGGAAAATGATACCCTCCATACAAATCAAATATTCATAATGGCATATCATAAAAACTATTATAGATCTATTATTATACCCATCATCAAAAAGATGGGGGGTATATTGATTTTGTTTTTCCTTGTGTAACATGTCAAAGGAATCATTTAAAACCCCACAAAGTATATATTTTCTGGGTCCTGGTTAGATTCTAAGCCGATCTAGCTATGTCCGTCCGTCTGTTGAAAGCAGGATAAGGCTTGAACGGGACAACGTAGGGGAACGAAATTTGGGATATATTTTTATCTTGTTTGGTATTGAAAATGGGCCAAATCGATTGATGAACAAAAAAGTTATGGGCTAAAAAATAGAAACACAGTGTGTCCGTTTCATAATTTTCTGCCGATATCTCTTAAACAAAAGCATGAACCACCACGAAACTTTGTATAAATAGTTTTAGGGTCGATATAAACTTGGAAACTAAAAGTGGGCGTGGTCCGTGCACTTTACCACCCACCTCCCATATTAGGTGAAATTTCAACGAATATAGATTCGACCGAGCCGAATCTATATACCCACCGCGCGCTCGTTTTTTTTTATTATATTGCTTTGATGAAATGAGAATAGGACAGATAGGATCAGGAGATGGTTACCCCATATATAAAAAAGTATTTCGGTAAAAGTCTTTAAAAGTGTATAAACAATGTTTATATTAAATCTCGAATACCACTTATACAAAATACATGCCTTAAATGTTAGAAAAAATTAATATCGACCATTAAGCTTTAATAAAAGTACAATCCAAAGGAGAGCAGTGAAAGTCGGAGTAAAGTTAAATGAAATGAGAAGTTGAAGACGGTCCTTTTATCAAATATTGCAATTTTACACAGTTTGTAATTATTTGGGATTATTTTTGGAACAAATGTCCAAAGAATTAAATCTTTCGCACGCTTAACAATCTTCGCAGCGTATGAACGAGAATCGTAATAAATTTTTGAATGATCTTGTTAACAAGCAAAATTTCTGTAGATAAAACGACGTCAACCCACATGAGATTCTACAGATTATTAATCATCTGCATAATCGCTTCAAAGCACTATATATTACTTCTTCGAAAGAAAAATTGGTAAAAATATTACCATTAAATAAAAATTAAAATAAAAACAAGTAAGCAGAATATGGTTTGTCAAGCCCCTACAGCCTACACTATAGTGGAACCTGTGTCCAATTGTGGAGTGATACTGGTATTAAATGTAATGCATGTAAGCATACATATGTGTTGTATTATAATGTGTTGATATTAATATCTATATTGGATTTATATCTAAAGAGGGACTTATATAGAAGCTATTGTCAATTATGAGCCGATTCTTAAGAAGTTTTCGATTTATATGAAACTTGTATATGTCAAATATTGATAACTTCAGTGGGATTTATGCTTTTTATCAAAGCTGTTTTATATTAACAGACGCTGAATATACCACCCCCCGTGGTGTTAATTAGCCACCTCTAATGACAACCCCATGTTAAAATGACAGGTTCCTCTTACATAAAGTTCCGGAATTAGAACCGACCTTAGTAGTCCCCAGAACCTATCATGTAACTAATTTTAAATCGGTTCTCTTTCCTCTAGGGATAAGTCAAGAGAGCTGAGCAGAGTTTCGAGTAAGCACTTCATATCGAACTTTTTTTAAATTAATTTTCGACACTGTTTTTTAAAAAATTTCGAACTCTAGTATATTATAGAAAATAAAAATAAATTTCAATTATTCAATAAATATTTATATCAATTTTTTTTTTTTAAGAAAAATTTAATTTCTTTAACTGTATTCCAAACACAAAAAGAAATATTGCTTTCCTATATAATAGTTTGATATAAAAATAGATCTATGAGCATTTGAAAGAAAGGCGCAGTCAATTATTGATGGATGGTCAACTATTTTGATCATACAATGTTCACTGTCTTACTTATTTTGTACAACTTGTCAAAATATTTGGATCGTTAGAATCATTGAGTTCATTTCCTTTTGAAAACCATTTGTAAAAAGTTAAAAAACATGTTCAAAAGGGTAATCAAATAACATCACAAGTTTATAAAATAATAGTAGAGTCTAGTATACATGATTCAAAATAAAATCATGCAGACAAATATATTCTAGGTCCTGAAAAAATCGAATCTACTCCTACGTAAAAACAAGTGAATTTTATTTATCACCTCAAGAACCAAATAATTACTATTCGAAAAGTGGTAATTTTTATATAAACTCACACGAGCTAAGTGAAATTGAATTGATCAAATATATATTTATCAAAGATCGTTTATTTAAAATTAGAATCACAAGATTTTTATACACCTCACATTTATGGAAACTGTTAGTTATAAACACTTTTAAATCATTTTAAATTAAACAAAAGTTTCAATGTTGTTTTAATTTAAAATATGTATACCGTTAAATATTTTAAGCTTCTTCCATGCATTATTTGTCACATTTATATTTCATTCAGAAAATCATTCTGCCTTAAACAAAATACTTCAAAAAATAAAATAAAATAAAATAAAATACAAACAAATACAAAAATTAAAAATTTTAATACACAAAAAGGAAAAAAATATAAAAAATAAAGAAAGAAGCAAAAAATAAAGGAAACTAAATAATAATTTACAAAATAAAAAAATCATTAAAGGACTCAGAACGTCGCATCGTTCTTATATAAACGCCAAGCAATAGAAGAAGTTTTAGTTAATCTGAAATTCAAGAAGTTAAAAAAATACTTCCATCTCAACAATTCAAAAGTACGGTTGAGTTTTAGTTATTTGAAACCGATTTAAAGAATAATCCAGTGGTATACATATGAAATTTATTAAGTACAATCTCTACTTCAATACTAAATTTTTATTTTTCAAGTGACAAATTGTCGTAAAGTTATGAGCGATTCATTGGCAACAAAATTTGCTTCAAAAACTTGATTGTGGACTACCATTACAACAACTGCTCTCGAAAGTATAACTTATATCCTTTCTTTACTATACCCATATAAAACATTTTTTAAAATTCTTAGATGCATTTCGATCCAGATATAAGGAAATATCGGAATATGAGTTTTAACAGTTTTGCATAAAGCACACATAAACACCTGCGGACAGAATAAAAAAATAAGCGAAATAAACCCCTAGATGCGGTAGAAGAAAAGGAAAATGAAGAATTTGTATTATTAAAAGATGAAAATGATACTGAAAAAAGGACGCAGTTGGAAAAAATGGAAAAAAAAACGAATATCAAAAATATTTAAGGCATACAAAAAACTTTTTTATAATCAAATATTAATATGATTTAATAAAACGTTGTTAAAAAAAATATTTACTTGCTAATTCTACTATATATAAACCATCATTAAACATTTTTATTTATAAGATTGAAGAGCTTAGACTAATGGATGATTTTAACTAAATTTAACTAATAAAAATAGTGTACCTTTTATGTAGCCGAGTCGAGGAAAAAAACACATACATTTCGGAAAATATGCTGAAACTAAGCAGACTAAGATTATAGGATATTTACTGTCAACACTTGTAAGTTACTACTTAGGAAAATAAGAAGTACTTAAAATGTTTTCAACTAATTTTAATATTTAATGAAAAATAAAATTTGTAAAGTCCAACAGTAACTGCTGTATTTTACCAAACAATTTTTCATAAAGAATATCACTTATTTTAATTACTACAAACAAAAGAAATCATGCTGTGGACCAGTGCTACCCTTCCATTTTCATTACAACCTTTTGAAAATTCCCAAACGGGAAATTAATAAACGAAAAAATTCGTAGAACTATCAAATAAAAAATCCATAAATATTACAAAAAAAATCAATATATTCAAATTAAATAACATAAAATTTTCCACAAATTAAATTCGGCCTCCTCCTATGATCACTCACAAATTTAGGGAGGGACATTTTTAACGATTATTATTATTTTTTTTTTTTAGAAAATAAACAATTTTCGGCTATACAACCCGTGGTGAAAACAGAAGGTCTGCCTTTTTTTCTTTATACAAACAGTGACACAGTGTGAGCTCCAAACAAGCAAAAAACAAATCAACAAAAAATGTTTATAATTTAAATGTTACGATTAACAAGACCATTTGAAAAAAGGCCCTCTTTAACCAAAAAAAAAAAAAAAATAGAAGCCAGCAATCATAAAAAATGCCAAATTTTTAAATAAAATCAAATTATCAAATGAGATGAAAAAAAACACACAATAAACAAGGCAACCTGGTTAACAAGCTACATTTTTATACGACCTGCAACAAACAATGCGTTGTACAAACAAACGGACACACAAACACTTAGAAGGCGATTGAGTCTAAATAAAACGTTGGTGGTCTCACAGGGCAAACAAATCATAAACGAAAAATATAACATCTTCTCAAACGAAAAAACAAAAATCGACAAAGAAAATAACTCTAATAAAAAAGTGAAGAAAAAGAAGAAGAATTTGTCCATATAAATCGATTATAGAGTAGTAAGAATGTAGTTAGGTACAATTTCAAAACCAAATTAAACATAAGTACAAAACTGTAGTTGGTGAGTATGATCAAATGAAGAGCTACACCAAAAAGTGAACTAGAACTGTAGTCAATCTGAACTAGAATTGTATTCGAACTGAAGTAGAAGTGAACTGGAACTGTAGTCGAAATTAAATAGAACTGCTGTAGTAATCAGATATAACTGAACTATTACTGATTTTGAATTGATTGATTGATTGAATTGAACTAAAACTGATTTAGAATTGAACTAAAACTTATTTCACTTGAACCAGAACTGAATTAGGATTTGAACTAGAACTGAACTAGAACTGAACTAGAACTGAACTAGAACTGAACTAGAACTGAACTAGAACTGAACTAGAACTGAACTAGAACTGAACTAGAACTGAACTAGAACTGAACTAGAACTGAACTAGAACTGAACTAGAACTGAACTAGAACTGAACTAGAACTGAACTAGAACTGAACTAGAACTGAACTAGAACTGAACTAGAACTGAACTAGAACTGAACTAGAACTGAACTAGAACTGAACTAGAACTGAACTAGAACTGAACTAGAACTGAACTAGAACTGAACTAGAACTAAACTAGAACTGAACTAGAACTGAACTAGAACTGAACTAGAACTGAACTAGAACTAGAACTGAACTAAACTAGAACTGAACTGAACTGAACTGAACTAGGCCTGAACTGAAACTGAGCTATAACCAAACTAGAACTGAGCTAAAACTAAAATAGAACTGAATTAGAACTGAAATACAATTGAACTAAAACTGAGGTATAACTTTATTATTTAAGCAGAACTGACCTAAATCTGATTTGTGAATAAACAAGATATAAACTAGAACTAAAATTACCGAAAATAATGTAGGGTATACCAACATGCTGTTACTGTAGCAATTTAACTCAGCAACAAAAAACATGGCATAAAATTCTATTGACTCATACTTTCAATTCTTTCAACTACTAACTCTACTACCAACTCAACAGCAGCCACCTCATCATCATCATCAGACACAGCATAACTTTTTTTTTTTTTTGTTTTTTGAAACACTCATAACTTAAGTGATCATAATCATCATGATCCAAAATCAATGGTGATGGTGGTTGTGGCAATACAACTAAAAGAAAAAAACAAAAATAACCAAAAAGTTAAGAGAAAAAGAACTCCCATGAAAAAGTAAATATTAATTATGTACGCATACATACATGTGAACAATTTAAGTTGTATATGTATTTGTAATTGTTTATCTGTATTTTAGGTGAATCTGGGATTTCATTGGTATCTTTCTGTGGCTTTTTTGGTTGGTATGTATTTGAAGTTTGATGTTGTATTATTTATGTATTTTTTTTTTTAAAGATCTTCCCAAAAAAATGAAGGAAACAAAATCTTAAAAAACACAGATTCCCACATTCCTGCTGTGTTCATAATGGCCGCCTCTCGTGTGGTTATATATCATAATCTTAACAACTCTTAACAAGCCACAACAAATTCCATAATAAAATACACCAACAAATTTTGTTTTATATATGTATGTAGGTATTTGGGGTTTTGTACAGGCTCCAATCATTCTGACTTGTTGTTTTGGGTGTTTTTATTTTTTCGTTCTTCTTTTCTTTAAAATGCTAAAATTATGCTTTGAAATAAAAACATATACTATGTATTTAAGAAAACAGTCCATAGGAACAGAATTATCAAAAATTGTATTAAGGACTAAGATCAGTCAAAAAGAGATGACATGATCGAAGCCTACTGGTGAAAATACATAATTTCGAGCAATTTATAAGATAAAAATATTTATATATGTATATAAGTGCTGCTGCTTTTCTGATCACATTGAAATTTTTTTTTTATCAATTTTCAAGAAAGCAAAAATATAGTCGATCATTGTAACGGCAAACTAAAGAAAGTTTTTTATGGTTGCCGGTCAACACAAGTTTGACCTCGCGTTAAATGATTTCATAGAAATCTTTATATAAAATTTTTCTTCAAATTTTACGAAAATTAAAAAAATGTATATAAAAATAAAACTCAACAATCACTTTTTATAAAAGAAAATGTAATGAAAATTAAAATATTATCTTCTATAAAGAGAAAATTTAAAGAACATTTTCAACAAAAAGGAAATTTAAAGAAGATTTTCAATATAGAAAAAATTTTCTATAAAACACATTAACGAAAATTATTTATAAAAAGAAAATTTAATGAACAATTTCTATATAAAGAAAATATTAAATTTAAGGAAACTTTTTCAAAAAAACAAAAAGTATATATATACATATATAATAATAACAAACAACAGCGTTCTATGAAGACAAAATTTATTAAAAACTCTCTATAAAGACAAAATTTATCGAATATTTTCTATGAAAAGAAAATGTATCAAAAATTTTCTATAAAGAGAAAATTCATCGAAATTCATAAATAATAAAGAGAAAATTTTCTATAAGTCGGGGTTCACACACGGCAATTTTACTGGCCGCAATTCTGAGTTTTTAGGAGAGAGTGGAGAACATACTAAACATTTACATTCTCTTTACCTCTCTCGCCTACGAAGTCAGAATTGTGGCAAGAAAAATTGCTGTATGTGAACTTCGACTAAAGAAAAAATTTAACGATAACTTTCTATAAAGAGAAAATTATCTATAAAGAGAAATGAAAAAAAAAAAAAATCTAAAATTTTCTATAGACAATTTTTCGATTTTTTTTTTTTTTTTTTTTGTAAACAAAATTTATCGAAATTTTTCTATAAAGAGAAAATTTATTTAAGCTTTCTATAAAGAGATAATTTATCGAAAACTTTCTATAAAGAGAAAATTCAGCGAAAATTGTCTATAAAAAGAAAATAAAACGAGAAAAAAGGTATAGTCGGTCAAGAGCGACATGATTTTATGCACTTCAAGGCGATTCTCAGAATTGGGTTTATATGGGAACTATAAAAACTATGGACCGATTCTAATAAAATTTGGCAATGTTGTTTATACTTATATAAAACTTTTTTGTGTTGAATATTAACTAGATACTAACATTCGTATTGGATTTATACACTTTAAAGTGATTTTCGGAAGAGGGGATTTATATGGGAGCTATGGTCAATTGTGGACCGATCTTCGTAAAATTTGGTATAAAGATTGATACTTGTACAAAACTTCTTTGCGCCGAATTTCATTAAAATATTTACATTTTTAAGACATTTTCGAGTGTTAAATCTCTATTCCGGGGGGAAATTTGTATGGGGGCTAGATGAAATAATGGACCGATCACAACCAATTTCAATAAGCTTGTATCATAAAAGTCCCACGTGCCAAATTTCATTGAATTATCTTCAAAATTGCGAACTGTACTTTGTGCACAAGGTTTAGACGGACGGACATCGTTTGAACGATTTAAAAAGTGATTCTGAGTCGATTGGTATACTTTAAGGTGGATAGTTGGATAATTTTTTCTATGCATTACAAACATCAGCACAAACGCATAATACCCCAACCACCTATGGTGGTGTAGGGTATAAAAATCTAACATTTTCTATAAATAGAAAACTTATCAAAAATTTTCTATAAAAAAAATAGATCAAAAATTAAAAAAATAATTTATCGAAAATTTTCTATAAAAAAAAAAAAAAAAAAAAAAATTCTATAGAGAGAAAATTTATCAAAAACTTTCTATAAAGAGAAAATTTATCCAAAATTTTCTATAAAAAAAAAAAAAATATCAAAAATTAAAAAGATAATTTATCGAAAATTCTTTATAAAAAAAAATTATCAAAAATTTTCTATAGAGAAAATTTATCGAAGCTCTATAAAAAGAAAATTTATCGAAAATTTTCTATAAAAAAAATTATCGAAAACTTTCTATAAAAGAGAAAATTTATCGAAAATTTTCCATAAAAAGAAAAGAAAAAATCTAAAATTTTCTATAAAAAGAAAATTTATCGAAAGCTTTCTATAAAAAGAAAATTCATCGAAAATTTTCCATTAAGAGAAAAGAAAAAAATAGAAAATTTTTTATAAAGAGAAAATTTTCTATAAAAAAAAATATCGAAAATTTCGATAAAGAGAAAATTTATCGAAAATTTTCTATAAAGAAAAATTTATCGAAAATTTTCTATAAAACGAAAATTTATCGAAAATTTTCTGTAAAGAGAACATTTATTGAAACTTTTTATAATGAGATAATTTATCGAAAACCCTCTATAAAAATAAAATTTCTATAAAAAGGAAATTTATGAAAAATTTTCTATAAGGAGAAAATTCTATATATAAGAAGAAAATTATTTCTATAAGGAGAAAATCGAAAATTTTTTATAAAGAGAAAATTTATCGAACAGTTCTAAAAAAAAAAAATGTTGCAATAAAAAAATAATCGAAAACTTAAAAAATAAAAAAAATATGCTTACCTTAATAAGGTTCAACTATATTTTTTCTTTGCGTGTAATATTATATTATATATTTTGTTCGGATTCGTTTTTGCTCTAAAATGAAAAAACAATCAAATCTGCATTTTTCATTTAGTATTTTATTAACAATCACAATGAAAAGACTCGCTATGAATTTGATATTAATAAGCTGTTCATTGCAAATCGCTGTAACAAAAATAGCTGAACAAAAATGGTACAAATCGGCTAAAAATAAAATGTATTATATTGAAGAAAGTTATCAGGTTAATAAAAAAAAAAATAAATATATTAAAATAATCTAAAATTATATTTATTACATTTTAATGTTCAACTACCTAGTACGCTTGGTATGAGGCCTTCTTACAATGTGCTTTGAAAAAGCTTTCCTTGCTGACCCTAGAAACTGAAGAGGAACACATGGATGTGGCAAACATTTTAAAAGAAGAAAAATTGTAAGTCTGGAAAATATTTAAGTAAGTTTTTATAAAATAATTTTTATCATATTTTTCAGTGCCTTTAATGCGCCCCATTTATGGATTGGTGCAGTGGGTACTAATCGTCAATTTGCCTGGGTGATAAATAGTCAACCTGTATTTACCAACAAATGGATACCCGGTAATCCTGACAATTATAATCAAGAAGAGAATTGTTTACATTTTTGGGAAAATACTACGGAATTGAATGATCGTAAATGTGATTATAAATATGGTTATATATGTGAAGAAAATAATTATTTAAATGAACAGAATATCAATCCAGTGAAATATAAAAATATTATATTTAATGTGGATAATCATTAAATAAAGAAATTGTAGAAACGATTTTTTAAAGAGAAAAAGAACGAATAATAAAACTAATATTCAAAATATATAAAAGTGATTTAAGATTCAACATAAAGTTTTTAAAACGTTATCTTCGCTTGCTGTATTTGACTTGTAAGTATAGAGAAGTGTTCAGCACCCTCCGTACTCGGGGGCCCAGTGGTATTCTCATTTTCACAAATTCAAAAGGAAAGTTAATAATTTTTATTAACAAGGGTATACAAAATCAATGACTTTGAATGCTTATAAAGCTTTGTTTTAAATTTTAAAACATTTACACTAATACTTTAAAATTTTAAAACTTATCTCTTTGAGCGGACTACTGCTAAAAATTCTTAGAAATAATTTATCGAGGTTTAAGTATTTTTTTGCTTTATTTAAAACGCTGATTAAAAAAAGTGCACATATTTATAAAAATTCCTAATTAAAATAAAAAGAAAAATTTATTAATATTAAACAACAAAATTTATTTTATTTCATTTATTCATTAAATATGAAACATATCATAACTATATTGTTAATCATAAAATTGGCCGGCTGTGTGCCTTTGGAAAAATGGCATAAAAGTGAAGATGACAGTTTATATTACATAGAAACTGAGACAAAGGTACTTAAAAACTTAAATTTAAGTCAATATAATAATTAAAGAAAATCTTTTATAGTATAATTGGTTTCAAGCTTGGAATGAATGTGCCCGTAAAAATATGTCTTTAATGGCCATAGATACATCATATAAACATAAACAAATCGATACGTTAATTAGAAAATTATTCCGTAAGTTTTGTTTTAATTACAAACTTTTTATTAGTTTTTACAAATAATTGTATTTGTAACTTTTTTTCCAGCACATTGTCCTTCATTTTGGCTAGCCGGTCATGATAATGCTCTCGATAAACGTTATGAATGGGCTACTACTGGAGAGATTTTCAGTTTTACAAATTGGGGTCCTGGTCAACCAGATCGTTTAAATAATAATGAACATTGTATATTAATTTGGCAAAATACTTGGCAATGGTATGATTTACCCTGTTCACATGCTTTGGGTTTTCTTTGCGAAGAAAATTCATTTCTAAAAGAAAAAAATAAAGAAGTGTCGATTTTGAAAGAAGTTTGTCGCAGTGAAAATGGTAATGGTAATAAATATTATAATGTTACATTCAATTTAAATCAAAAATAAAAAGAAATAAAGATATAATTAACATATAATTTAAAAATGAAAATATAAGGAGTGCGTTCGAAAAAATCTTAACATATATAATATTCAATAACTTGGAAATGGTTGTTCTTATAGTTTTCATTCTTTTTTTATTTAATTGATAATTTAGTACAGATTACATAAAAATATAACTTTAAAGTTCTAACCACTATTTATGAATTTGTGGACAATTTTTGGTAAACCTTCCGTTAGAAATTTGATGGTTGCTTCACTCACTTTTTTTTGTAACAGTATGCATATCTTATTTTAAAATGTTCGATATTTTGGGACACCTTTTTTATGCTCTTCAATTCACTTTTCACAAGAGCTCAATATCTCTCCACTGGTCTATGCTATGGACAATTTTGAAAATTGACCTCTTTTGGTACAAAAACTATGTTATTGTTTTGGTACCACTCCAGAGCTTTCTTACTGTAGTGACATGATACCAAATGGGTCCAAAAATATGTGGACACGTTGTGCTCTATTACGAAAGGAAGAAGTCTTTTTTGCAAATATTCCTTTATGCATATTTTGATATTTATAGATCTGAATGTATCAAATGACTTTCTTGTTTTGCCGCAACTGCAAAAAGCTTGTTACACCAGGAATTTCGTAAGAAATTTTTTCTGCTTTTGGGTCCTAAACTTATCTTCAACATTGCCTCGAGCATTAACAATAAAAAGTTTTGACAAATAAGCAGCGAAAATTCTGCCAGCACATATGTTTCTTCGTCAATTATACAACTTAAGTATTTTTGTTTGAAATTTGTTTTTAATTTCCGTGTCCTATTTTTGGCTTCTAAATTTTTTGCATCATTCTTGTTTGGAACTTTTTGGACTTTTTATGTTATCAACTGTGCATTAGCTTTCGCACCAAATAGTCAAAGCACTGATCTAACTGGGCTGCTTTTCTACCAGATGTGTTTGGAGTTCCTTTTAATATGCTTTCAATTTTCTGGCCTTCCCAATATCATGTGGTCCTTTTTTTCTTTCCGAACCAGGTTTCATATCAATGGTTAAATTCTCCTGATACTGTTTAATAACATTAAAAACAGTTTAACGGCAGAAATTTAATTCTGTGGCCAATTATTTGTAGGACCTATTTGGATTTTTTTGAATTTTATTAATAATTTGTAGCACGTAAATCTAATTCGTCACTCATTTTGATGAAAATCACGATAAATCAACACGGTTGTTATTAAAAAATTAATTGACGTATTTTTCCATGATAAGTAGATCAAAAAAAATTTCCAATATTGATTCCGAAAAAAGTTATGAGGCAAAACGTGCGTTAGGATTTTTTCGATCGCACTCCTTATATAATTTTAAACTTTCCAGAAGTATGTAAAAAAAATCTTCTTTTGTGTTTAATTTGCAATAAATTTTCTTAATACCCACACGCAAAGAAAAAATATGGTTCCAGTGACCATAAACTAAGAGCAACATACTATGATTGTAATATATGATTCCAGGTTACATGAAGAATTAGTCAATTCTTTGACTAATTCAAAGATTGGATTTATCATAAATATGATTTCATATAAACATATTTAAATACATATTATAATTCAGTGAAACATATTAAAATTTTGATTGTGGGTAATGAATAAATAGAATCATAAACGTTGCTATCATGAACACAGTATTATTTAAATCAATGAAAAACGGCTATATAAACATTGAATAGTTGTGATGATCATGCTGTAACCACGTTTTTTCTCTGCGTACAGCAAAACTTTTTGGTTTTCGGTAATGACAACTACTTATTAAAATACTTTCTTGGAAATAAGGCGTCATTATTATTTGCCTTCTCTACATTACATAAATAAGTACTCAATAGTATAATAGCAGAGTAAATTATAATCACATGGATCAGTTGGCTACAACGCAGGATTAGCCGGTTTAATACCATTTTGATGCTATTATTTTTTTTTAACAAAAAGTCTAAAAATATATTTTATGTTAAAACTAGTTTTTGTAACTTTAAAAATTAAGTGCGAGATGGTTTACTGAATAAGAAGTTAGTCATTAAAAAAGAATAGTTAATGTGGTTCCAAGTTCAAATCTTACTGACGGCAAAATATTTTTATTTTCGTTTAGGTACATATTTCTGAGTCTAGAGTCTAAAAATAACTACATGAATTCGTGGACAAATAGAACAAAAGTAACTAGTTATTGTGACAAAATATAAGTAGTTTATTTTTGTTTTTAATTATACCTGCTAGCTTATCAGGAAAGCAAAGTTTTTGCTGGGTATATAAAAAATTGAGATAAATTTACTTTTTACAGAAATATGAGAAAAAATTCACTTTTTTTTTAATTTGCGATAAATTTTAGTTTTTAAAAAATTACGGTTATATTTCCTTTATCGACAAATTGCGATAAATTTTCTTTTTTTATAAACAATTTTCGAAAAATGCAAAATTTTATTTTCGTAGAAAATTTTTGTAAAATTTTCTTTTCATAGAGAATTAAAAAAAAAAAAATCATATAGAAAAAATTTTGCAGAATTTTCTTTTATAGAGAATTTTCGCTAAATTTGCTTTTATAGAAAAATTTCGCAAAATTTTATTTTCGTAGAGAATTCTTGTAAAATTTTGTTTTTTTATAGAGAATTCTCACCAAATTTTCTTTTATAGATAATTTTTTCAAAATTCTATTTTCGTAGAAAATTTTTGCTGAATTTTTTTTCGTGAGAAATTTTCTTTTCATATAGAATTTTCGCAAAATTTTCTTTTCATACAGAATTATCGCTAAATCTTCCTTTATAGAAAATTTTCGCAAAGTATCACGGATCTACAAAAAAAAAATCCTGTCACAAAGAAGAATAGTTGCTGCCTTCGGTTTTTTTCCATTAGGTCTGTATTTTTTATAGGCGTATCTTTATTTAATCCATATTAAGACCATTACTCTAGTATTTTTCATCATAACTCAAGAACATAAATCAAGAACAGAATTATTTCCAAATTTTTTGGAAATAATTCTGTAACTTTAGAACTGCTGGATGTATTTGAATGAAAAAATTAAATACCATTGAAATATATGTGGGATTGGAGCCTGGTCGCGTCACCAGATCTGGCAGACTTTGGTAACGAAGGGGTTAATATTACTAACGGACAGAATATTCTAGAATAAGATAGTAACTAGTCAAGTAGGCTACCGACAAAATATGGACGAGATATCTTATAACGAAAGACGAACATTCTGGATGGGGACTTGCATTTTGATAAACGGACTTTTAATGGACGAGACAAGGATAGTTATATGGTTAACTCGCTGGGAACTTTCTGGTACTTTGAAATGTCGCGAGTAATGTAGGAGAATTATATAAAAGGTAGTGTTGAAAGATTGAGAGAAGAGTGTTTGAGTTAAATTCAAGTTGTGAAAGTTGAAAAGTTGAGAAGTTGAAATTATCAGTTGAAAAGTTGTCTAAAACGTTGTACAAAGAAGTTATGAGTAAATAATTAAAGTTGACCAGCAACATCCACTATATTAAAGTGTAAAATAATCTTAAGTTTTTAATTAATAAAATATACACAATTTATTATTAAAAATAATATAATTTGTGTTTAAATTAAAAGCCGTCAAGCTTTAATAATATAAAAATCCCACATATATTTATCCCTTCAAAAGTTACGTTTTATTATTTAAAAAAAAACACGTTGAAATATACATATATAAGTGCACAGCAGTTTCAATGTGTTTTTTTAAATAATAAAACGTAACTTTTGAACGGATAAATATATTTCAATGGAATTTAACACAGTTATTACTGAGGTATTTTCCAATTACTTTGAAGGATTACAAATTTCTAGCTGAAAAATAATATTTAAATAATAAGGTATTCCAACTAAATTTCTTCCTTAAATTGATTAAAAAAAAGAAAAATGTTTGTATTTAGTGTTATTTTTCAAAAAAAAAAAATTATATTTGAATTTATATAAAATCTATATTTTTAAAGCTATCATTCTGAAATTTTAGTATTACTTTGTTTGTAATTTTTGTTGAACTTATTTATAGAGTTTTTAGAATTTGTATTATTCGGGCTCAAGTTTTAGTATTACATAAAAAAAATGGTTCTTAAAAGAACAGTATAAATAGATTCCCATTTTTTTACTCCAAAATACCCAAAATTCTTATTCGGGGAAAACTTACTTCAAAAATTTACTTTTTTCAGTAAAATGTCACCAGTCACCCTGTCGTTATAAGAGGCGTGGCTTATTCAAAAATGTTTGTGTGTTTAGCCAACATGTGGATTTAAATTTCTGCGGTATTTCTATTTTAATATTAGCTTTGACATTTTTGTGCTCCACAAAAAACTAAAAACACAAAAATTAAAATTAACGAAATTCTGATAGGGCTAGCGGGGAGACTGTTACCCCAACTGCCCTCGGATTTATTTTACTTGCATTTATATTCAGCATTCTTTTAGAAGCATGAACAAAATTTATGGTCCAGAGGAAAAAAATCACAAAAATCACAATTTTTTTAAAATGTTCTAATTCAAAATAATATAACTTTTCATCTAAACCACATAGGTATATGATCCTTGCACAAAAATTGTTTAAAATTTTGTACAGAATCCAGAGAATATTTTAGAAAAATTTTAGGACACAAATTGCGCCGCCAAGTTAAAAAAAACTAAAAAAAAAACATGTCCAAAAATGGGTCAAAATTTTACTTTGGTCCAAATATCTCTAAAAGTAAAGGAATTAACCCACACATGTAAGCATATTTTTTGTAGAGAATTATAAGGACTATCTGTGTGCAAATTTTTTTTTTCAATCAAATCATAAATGAAATTTTGGCGATTTTTTTTTAAATGTTCATACCCGAGGTGACCAATTTTGGAGGTCCACCCCTCGTCCTCCAGACCCGCTACGATCCTGTTCTCCTCCAAATCAATTGCCACACACCTCAGGATTACCCATGTGAAATCTCATTCAAATGCATCCAGCAGTTCTAAAGTTACAGAATTATTTCCAAAAAATTCCGTTTTGGGACCACTGTGGAACGGTGTGTACGATTGATATGAGAAAAAAATAAAAGCAGATTCTTATTTAGCACGTTCAATTCCACCTAATCCAACGTTTTTTTTTATTATTTTTTTTTTTTTACTTAAGACGATAAAAAAATTTAAGTGGCTTATTTTACTCGTAGTCTTATCGGCTTTTAGTTAAAAATGATAAACTGAAACATTATTTTATGTTTTCACTTTTTAAAACGAATTTTAGAAAAAAAATCTTCAATTTAGCATGAAAAAAATCACACTTATTTCGAAATAATTCCGATTAAATTTATGCATATATAAGTCGTACACACCGTTCTCGAGTTATAGTGAAATATTCTCACATATTTCTTTATTTTTTGAAGGAGGACGAAAAAAAATTTTTTTTTTTTTTTTGAAATAAAGTTGAGGTACATATTTTTAAGTTAATTTGGATGAGTACAGGCCCTTAACGTGTGACCGGGTAGGCCTCTAATGTTGATCACCTGAGGCATGCAATTTGTTAAAAATTCGCCAAAAATTAATTTCTGATTTGAATGAAAAAAAATTTACATATATGTAGTTCTTGTAAATCCCTATAAAAAACATGCCTCGACTTTTTTTAAGAAAGAAATGATCAGAAATCCACTTTTTCTGAATTGACACTCGCGATTTGTAAAACTAATTAGGTTGCACTATATATTGAAGCATATCTCGAAAACTGCTCGTCTGAATTTCTTCATAGGTATCAAAAAATTTAATTTAAAAATGTCTTCAAGTCTTTCTTACATTACCTTTTAATACGGTCAACAGTTATCGAGATAAAAATCCTATTTTCTTAAAAAAAAATAAAAAAAAATTCCAAAAAAAAAAAAAAAACAATCATAAAAACTCGAAAGTGTCAAAAATTCAAATTTGTATTCTTTAATCATAAAGATAAATGTTACAAATAAAATAAGACATATTTCGTTAAAATCAATGCCTTAATTTTTATTTTATTTTCACTAATTTTACAAATTAGTGTAAATACTCATTTACAAGTTACATAGAAAAATAAAGAAATAAAAAAATGAATTTATGATTTCTTTAAATTTTTCTATGTAACCTGTAAATGAGTATTTACACTTATTTGTGAATAAAATCGAAACTTATGCATTGATGATGGGAAACTATTACCCAAAGAGCCTCCGGTTTGCCTTTACACGCATTTACGTTAAGATTTATTTTACAACCATTAAAAAAATTCTGTAGTGCGGATCAAATAAAAATATTTTAAAAGTGAAAGAATATTACCAACTTTTTGGAAAATAACTACAAAATTTTTTTTTTTTTTAATTTTCAAGTTCAGATTAATATACCCAGCAAAAACTTGGTAATGGTATGTAGTTACGGATGTAGTTACTTTTCAATCATAACAACATACTTTCTGCATTACATGAAAGTAGATTAGTAACTACTTATTTTTAACTTCATATGTAATCAGTTACATAGGATCAGATTATTGGAAATGTTACTTTTTATCTATCTCTTCATTTATATTATAAAAACGAGAGAAAAAGATATAGTCGGTCAAACCCGACCATATGATACCCTACACCATTGTGTACATTATAATTCGGGGAGGGGTCTTTTATTTGGCTTGGAGTGAAATATGGACCGATACTCATAAGTGTAAAATAAAACATACGGATACAGAATATTACATTTATGCTGACATTTATATATGAATTTATTCACTTTTGGGTGATTCCCGAAAGATGGCCTTATATAGGAGCTATGGTAAATTATGGACCGATCTTTGCAAAATTTGGCACCATCATTTATGTTCATATAAAACTTATTTGTGTCGAATATTAACTTGATACTAACATTTTAATGGGATTTATGCCCGTTAAAGTAATATTTTGAAAAGGGGTTTATATGGGAGCTACGGTTAATTATGGACCGATCTTTTTAAAAATCGGCACACTTATTTAGACTTATATAAAACTTACATGTGCCAAATTTCATTAAAATATTAAAGAAATCGTTAAATCGATTCAGAAAGTGATTCTAAGCCGATTGGTATAAATTAAGGTGGGTCTTAGACCAATATTTTTGGGTGTTACAAACATCAGCACAAACGCATAATACCCTCCCCACCTATGGTGGTGTAGGGTATAATTATATATTTTAAAAGTGGGTAAAATATGAAAATACATTAATTATTTGTTAAAGTCACGAAGACTTAAACAAATAATTAATCGTAAACACACCAGTCTCCGGTGAAGTCGAAACCACGACGTAAGCAGACAGAATAGCTTATTGTTAACAAATTCATTAGGCCACTTTATACGTACATGAATTCATTCAGGAACTCCGTAATTTGAGTTTATGTAAAATACTACATCAAACATAAAATACGGTATAACTCTTAAACCAATAAAGGAGTATAAAAATGTACTAGAGGAAATTTGTAGGAAATTTTATTATAAATGTTGTATTAACATCAAAATACGTACTATGCTCAATAAACTAGATATATGCAAAAAGTGTTATTGTTCATTTAATTTTACTAAATAAATTTTGTGTCTGAAAAAATGTTTGTCAAATTTTTCAAAATTAAAAATTCTTGACATAAAAAAATAAAATCAAGAAAATACAATTTTTTTGTTAATGTTTACAAAAATCAATTTCTTATTTCAAAAGGCTATTGGTAAATTATTAGTGTTTAAAAGAAGAATATTACTAAAAAATATCCACTAATTTGTATTGTTTCTCTTAGGCACATTGGCACAAATGTATAATACCTTGAAACTCAACAGGCAACAAATTTAAAGCGAATTTGTTAAACGTATAAAACTCTTAACAATTTTCAGACGGGGGTAGGTCAGTAAGGTTCGGTATTTTATTCAATTTCTGCACGGGTTACAAGAATGCGCTTCAAAAATTAACTCCAGGTCTATGGTATGAAATAGTATGTCAAATCCTTATTTCCACATATTTTCAAATAAATAAATTTCAAAAAAAAATTATCTGCTTTTTATTTTCAATACTTCAGTACTTACTTGTAACCGATAATGTAACTAGTTACTATTCATTTTGCTAATAATGGCTTCTGTAATACTTTGAAACTAATGAGTGATTCAATAGCTACATAGTAATTAGTTCTTGTAACGACATCTAAGTAATGACTTTCTGAAATGCCTACCTGTGATAATATAAAGTAAGTAGTTGCCTCTAATGACATCACCGTGTTAAAATAATGAGTTATTCATCTAATGTGAAAGTAGTGTAGAGCCATTATATTAGCTTCTTATCTCATTATATGGCAAGCAAAGTTTTTGCTGGGTAACTTTTAAAATAAAGCAAATTTAAACTTAAAATTAAATTTAGTAATCACTTATATACATAATTACTACACTATTAAAAAATTGAAGCCGCTTGTTAACTTTACGACTTATAAATTTGATTGGAACTTTTCAACTTTAATTATTTTCTCTTCAACTTCTTTCCACAAATTTTTAATCACACCACTGAATAACCCCCCCAGCAAAAAACGATGAAGTTCTTCCTAAAAAAGAACATTTTCACAAACTCAAAAGTGGAACAAAGTGCATATTTTAAACTTTTTTGGAAGTTCTTAATAATTACTTTCAAAAAAGTGAAAATAAATTTTAAGCGGGAAAAAGTGGTAACAATTTCCAACAAAATTACAATTTTAAAAATTTTAATGCATTTTTATTATTATCTAATAGGGCAAAAACAGAATTTTTATTAAAAAATTTAACAAACATAGTTTTAAGAGAAGTGTTTAACATCCTACCAATGCCAAACATGGGTTAAAAAAAGAACTTCTGCAGCTCTTTTTCACCACTTTGTACTTCTTTCCAATGACAACACAATGTTAAAATTATGACTTTTTCAGTTCCTTTTTTGCACTAACTCTTTAACTTACCTAAACTTTACAACTCTTCAACTTTGCACCTGACTCTAACAGTCGTATTCAAAAAAGGTTTTTAATTAATGTTTGATGTACATGCTAGCTAATTCACAATTTATCTCTTAATGTATTTGTTAAGGGAATCGTATTCAAAAAACTATTTATTGTCTATATTAACTAACAAACTGTTTTCTGTTTATATAGGCAACCTTTCTCAATTGCTCTCTCATTCTTATTGTTAGTGTTGTTAGCAGTAAGAATAAATTATTCGTTAGCTGTTTTATTCTATTTTTATTTTTGATGTTTTAGTAGGTTTTTGATGAAAAATAAGTTTTTTTTTTTTAATTTAGAAAAAAAAAATTATTTTGCTTATGTAAATATTCTTATGTATAAAAGAAATTATACATATTTTTTTTTTTTTTTTAATTTTTGTGAGATGTAGTTATATGTATTAGAATAACGAATATTCTGTGAAAAAATCAGCATCACTATTTCATATTTTGTTTTGTTTACATAATTTTTGTTGAAATTTTAATAAAATTTCATTATTTTAATCATATTTTCTGTTAAATTGCATAAGTTTTAACCCGCAGTTGATATGATAGATTAATTACGACTTAATTTAAAGCGTATATATATTAATGTACTATTTGGATTTACGTGGAAACAGCATACAATGAAAATGTTGCACATATGCGATTCCGGCACCCTGAATATTGGTATTTTAATCCAAAAGCACTCAGAATATATTTCTTCCTGTTTAAGTTTACGATTTGAATACAAAATAGTTTAAAATAAGCATATAGTTTAAAAACAAGCTACTACGGACACCCTGTATTTCTAGGGGTTTGCCCATAACTTTTTTGTTTATTAATCATTTTCAATACCGAACAAACCTTATATAAGATAAATATGTGGACCAAATTTGGTCTCCCTAGGTTGTTCCGTTCGAGCCCTATGCTGCTTTCAACAGACGGACGGACATAGCTAGATCGACCCAGAATCAAACCAGGGCCCTGAAAATGTATACTTTATGGGGTCTAAAATTATTTTTTCGATATGTTACATACGGAATGACAAAATCAATATACCCCCCACATCTTTTTGAAGGTGGGTATAATAATTACAGAAAATATCCTGTCTCGGAATTCATTTAATACTAGGGTGATCGACTGGGTTTTCCAACCGGTTTTTAAACCGGTTTTTTCAGTCAATGTGCTGTCGGCTTTTTCAAAACGTTAAATTTTCGAATGTCGAATAGACCGGTTTTTTTAACACAAAAAACCGGTTTTAAAAATACCTTTTTATTTCAAAAACCATGCACTAAATATTGATATTTTAATCGAAATTTATGATTATTTTTTTTAATATTCATAAAGTGTGATTTTTAATGGCTTAAAAATAAAGTTTAAGATTAAATAAATAAGTAATAATTATCCTTAATGTAATATTTTTGCACTTTATTTAAATTTTTTAGTTTTTTTTTTTTTTTTATTCAGCGAAAAAATTGTTTTTCAAACATTTTGTTTTAAAAGAGTTTCACCTGCAGAATCCATTCAATAAATTTGATTCTTGCTTTTTTCATATTAACCCATGGTTTCTGTTTATGCTAAGTAAAAGTTAATATCATTTTTGATGATTATTTTCTTAAAATTTTTATACCCTACATGCCTATTATGATTTTGTACTGATGTTTGTAACACCCAAAAATATTGGTCTAAGACCCATCTCCATTTGTAGGTTATTGTCGGCCTTGACCGACCATATCTTTCTTTCTCGTTCTTAATAGGTTAATAGTTATTTTCAAAAATAAAAAAGATTTATTGATTTTTCTTTAAGAAATGTAGTTTTTTTTTTTTTTTATAGAAATATTAACTTCTGCAAAAAAACCGTTTAACCGTTTTTTTCTGAATTTAAAAAAGTGCAACCGGTTTTTTCAAAATACCAACTATTCGAACTATTCGAAAACCGGTTTCTCCAAAAAGTCGAATAATCGATCACCCTATTTAATACGTTTTTAAATAGCTATACTAATACATAATAAAATTTCGAAACAAATCTTAATGACATTAAATAATATAATGTTTTTGTCAGAAATTTACGAATTAATCAAAAATTTATTTTTATTTTTTTAAATATAACGGAAATAATTTTAAAATATCCTTAAAGGATCGAATCAATATTGAAATATTTAAAGTAAACAATGGTTTACTAAAGGTATAGTAAGCAAATCATCGTTTTTTAATACAACTTTAAGGAATTTTGCTTAACAGTGGTTAGCAAAACAGTGTTAAGTTTTTTTGAAAACGGCTGCAAGTCTCCTAACACGATCTTTTATATTATCGTCCTACTCTACTCGCTACTTTGTAAAAGCACTAGAACATTCCTCGCAACAAATCCTATAATTGACCCTTTCCTGTCTATTAGAAGTCCATTTATAAAATTAAAAATTACTTCCAGAATGTTTGTTTATATGATTCTTGCAGTAATATTATTTAGAATTTTATACAAAATCTAGTGACTATTTTGAAAAAAATGTGGATCCAAATTAAGGCCCCCAAGTCTAAAATACTTAAAAAAAATCGAAGCCGAAAATGAGGGTAAAATTAGCTTCGACCCAAATATCTTTTAAACTAAAAGAGATTTTTTACATGTAAATCATAAATGAATTTTTGGCGAAATACAAAAAAAAATGCATACCTGGAGGGCTACCCTCTACCTCGTGACCCACTAAGGGCCTATTCTTCACCAAATCAAGTTGAACACACCTCAACTCTGCAACGGTTCACAAGTTACATAATTATTTTCAAAAATCGATTTGAACCACTGTGCAGTGTATTCTTTAATAGAATATTTTTGCAAAATATTCTCTTTACAATAAAATTTTCATTGTTTTCTTTTTATTTAAAATTCTTTATAGAAAATGTTCGTTATGTTTTCTTATTATTCAATTATTCTTGTAATTTTTTTTTTTTTTTTTTAAGAAAATGTTTTTTAAATTTACTTTTTATGGAAATTTTCCATTAAAGTTCGTTTTAGTAAAAAGTTTTCGAGACAATTTCTTTTAATTGGAAATATTTATTTAATAAATGTTAAGAAAATTTGTGTATAAAATAATTTCTCTGAATGCATTTATCTAGATTAAACATGTGTTATATTTTATTACTTATTGTTAAATTATTATTAAAACAATTTTTATTGTTTACCATTAAATTCTATCTTTTTTATTGTTTAAAATAACAATTGTTCTATAATTGGAAAAAGACTTCACAAAAGATTCCAAATTGCATAAAAGTTGGAGTTAAAATAAAATTAATTTTATTTAATAATTGGATATGAAACATTTCATAAGTCTTTTACTCCTAATCACCCTGGTTTGCTGTGTTCCTGTGGAAAAGTGGCATCGAAGTGAGGATGGCAGTTTATATTATATAGAAACGGAAACAAAGGTATTTTTAAAATCAAAATAAAATCAATAGCAAGTTAAATTTGTTCTCCTTTTTAGTATAATTGGTATCAAGCTTGGAATGAATGTGCCCGTAAAAATATGTCTTTAATAGCCATAGACACGTCCTATAAACACACACAAATCGATACTTTAATTAAGAAATTATTTCGTAAGTATTTCTTTGTACATTTTTAAAATGTTTTTAACTTTAATTTTATAATTTTTCTTAAGCTCGTAGTCCCTCATTTTGGCTGGCTGGTCATGATAATGCAGTTGATAAACGTTATGAATGGGCCACTTCTGGCCAAGTTTTCAGTTTTACAAATTGGGGCGTGGGCCAACCGGATCGTTTGAATAATACTGAACATTGTATACTAATTTGGCAAAATACTTGGCAGTGGTATGATCTACCATGTTCACATGATTTAGGTTTTATTTGCGAGGAGAATGTATTTTTGAAAGAAAAAAATCAAGAGTTGTCGGCATTAAGAAAAACTTGTCGTGATGGTAACTGTTGTAAAAGTAAAAATGTTGTAGTGAATATAAATTCATCATGAGGATAAAAATAAAGTGATTTTATAGAATATTTGAAATCTATTTATTTTTAAGGAACTCAAGAAAGAAAAAATCATTGTTTAAATATTTTTTATTTTAAATACAAATAAGGTTATCTAAATTATGATGAGTATTTTATAATTTTTGTCTACATCCTTAAACTTCTTTATTATGTTGATGAATATTTAAAACAATATGTTTATCAGCCACTTGCACTTGATCACATCGACTTAAATATTTATTTTCCTCACACACAAAACCCAATTGTGCCACACAATTACGATCATTTATATCTTTGGAATTCTCAAAAAGTTGTAAACAATTTTCAGAATTTCCTGAATTATCAAAACTGCTATATTTCCAAACAACAGGTTTACCATTTGTAATCCAAGTAAATTTACGTTGGGCACCTATGCCGCCTATCCAAAGATGAGGAGGTTTACGAGGACTGCAAAAAATAAAATTAAATATTAAATTTTATTCCGAAAAAAATTTCAAAATTTCATTAACTTACAATTGTCCACTTATTAAAACATTGTACAAATCATAAAACTGATCTTCATTATCAATGGTAAAGAGAGTCATATTTTTGTTATGACATTCGATATGGGCTTCATACCATTTATACTAGAAGATATTTTAAGAAATTTTTATTGTATAATAAAAACTATTCTTTGCTGCAAACATTAAAACTTACATTATAGGATGATTCCACATAATATAATTTATTATTGGCTGAGGTATAAAAATTTCCTGCTTTTGCAGAGGATTTTAAAAATATAATTGTGGCAAGAAGTATTAATAATGTATTCATTTTGTGAACTACAATTTCAGACTGTTGAAATATGCGTGTTTTTTAAAAACATTTATTGTTTATGTTTCGTTATCTGCATAGTTGGTCGAAGACCGTGAGAAGTTGTGGTAAATAATAAAATTTTATTTTATCGTTGTAAATATGAGATGTGGCCAAGTAAAGTTAATTTTTTAAAACACTACAGTATGTTTAACAAAATTTCATACAAAAGCTAAATTTATAAAAAATGTGCTATTAAAATAAAGTATGTACACTGAGGGAAAAATCGATTCAAAATTCACCTCAGCTGTAGTCAAATCCGTATCAAATTTTTGGTACCGTTCGTTAACAAATTTATGAAAAATATAATACAATTTAATAAATTGATACCGAAATGATTTCAAATTAATGTCAATTAGGTATCGATTGTTGTTAAACTTTGAACAAGCATTGATGAATTTGAATACATAGGGGCAGATTCACTATTCACAGATTAACACTGAATGGTATGGTATACGCTCGTAATTCTATAAGTCTGCAAAAGCAGAAGAAGAAAAATAGAAAAAGTACAACAGATTTTGGGCGGGAACGTTTCAAATGTACTCAAAATTTATGGAACAGAATTATTTCCTTAGGCAAATTGAAGTAAATAACAGCAATTTGGATAAAATGATCAATATCACTTATAATCATTATATAAAAAGAAAATTCAAAAAAATTCGAAGTTTTTCTGCATAAAATAAAAAAAATAAATAAGTAAAACTTACCGATAATTTATAAAAAGCAAATGTATTTGTAGTGTGATCACTTTACTACTTTAATAATTAATATTATTTTTTTAATCAAATATGTTTTGAATTTTAATATTGTATTATATAAAATTTTATTATTCTTGAGAAAAACTTTTCTTGTCAGAAAAACTTTTTAATAAAAATAAAAAACCTTTTTTAAATAAAATAAAATTATTTAAATACTAAATAACCCTACAATTTGGTGACCCCGACGTGATGTTTATATTCAAAATTTACATTGTTATGCGAAAGTAACTGAGGATATTCTTTTAATAAGGAATGAAATTTTGAATCACCAGATATTACTTTAATACATACTTGTTCCCCATTTGAAGTAAAACCAGATATTTGTAATAATGTTTTTCCATCAACAAGACATTTTCGTTGAAGATCTGGTAATAAATGATAAAATTTTAAAAAATCTGCCCCTATTATTGGTTTAGGAACATCAGCCAAAACAAAAACCCATTTAAAAGCTCGTCTTAAACCAAGATCTAATTCAATAAGTTTTTCACCATAAGTATGTATAGGGGTATTATTTGCAGCATAAAGAGTAAATTTAGAAGGAGATTTAAGTTTTTTGCAAGGAAAAATTGATATATCTGCTCCAGAATCGACGAGGTATACAATTTTTGATTGGCGTTCAGTTAAAAATAAACGACAATTTGACTTACCATCGCTGAATGACGCCGAGACTTCAGGCGATGGCTGTTTTAGTTTTTTGAATTTAAAAAACTACAAGGTTTGATACATTTCGTAGCATTTTCAGCAAATTTCCAGTGATACCAACACATACCTAAATTTTTTCGGCCTCTTGAGCTTGATCTTTCAGATGATTTGTTTCTATTACCTGTTCTTGAACGACGTTCTAAAGATTCAATTCGAGCAATAATAGTGTCTAGCTTTTGAGAGAAATCATTGGATTCTTGAGATTTGTCACTTGTTGTTAAAACTTCCGAAATTTGTACTGAATTTGATGAATACTGCTCACATATTTTATCTGCTAAGCCCGCTATTTTATCTAAGTCAGTAGAGTCTGCTACAGCCAAAATACATTTGATTTTCTCTGGAAGACGCTCCATAAACATAGCTTTTAACATCTCATTATTTACTCTGGCACCAGCTAAACATTTCATTCTTTGTAAAAGATGAGATGGTTTTTGATCACCAAGTTCAAGTCCACTCAATAACTTTTTAAGTTGACCCTCGCCTGATTCAGCAAAGTGTTGAATTATTCTTGATTTAATAGTTAAATATTTATTTTCAGACGGAGGATTTATAATGATATCCTTTACCACAAATAAAACAGATGGATCTAGATGACTTAAAAGGTACTCATATTTTGTGGAGTCTTGAGTAATTCCATTCAAATTGAAATTAGAGTCCACTTGCAGAAACCATATTTTAGTGTGATCACTTTACTACTTTAATAATTAATATTATTTTTTTAATCAAATATGTTTTGAATTTTAATATTGTATTATATAAAATTTTATTATTCTTGAGAAAAACTTTTCTTGTCAGAAAAACTTTTTAATAAAAATAAAAAACCTTTTTTAAATAAAATAAAATTATTTAAATACTAAATAACCCTACAGTATTGAAAGGAAATTTTATCAAAAAATTCTTATAAAAAAATGTATCAAAAAATTCTAAATATAAAATAAAAAAATAAAAAAAATCCCTTAAAGCTTCTTATTCTATAAAAAGAAAATCTATTGAAAATACTTATTCAATAAAATAAATTTTATCCAAAAATTCCTACAAGAAGAAATATAAAAAAAAAAAAAAAAAATTATTTAAAATTTCCTAATAAAAAAAAAAAATTCGAAAACTCTATAAATAAAACTAAATAATTTTATTGATGAAGAATCATTAAGAAATATTTATCTTTACAAATCCTTTTCAAATTAAAAACAAAACAGTTTCAAATCTATTTTATAAATTGACTCTTTAACGAAATAAATAAACTATTTATTTTGTATAAAATTAAAGATAAAATTTGATTTTTTGTCTTGATGATGAACTTTTTTAACACGATCTTCACAAACATAACCAATTTCCCAATCACATCGCACATCATTTAAACCATGTTCAAGTCCCCAAAATTGCACACAATTTTCATTATTGCCTGAATTATTAGGACAACCGTTACACCATATAGAGGAAATAATAGGTTTGCCAGTTAATATCCAAGCAAACTTACGGTTTATACCAATAGCACCAACCCAAAGGTGAGGTGGTTTGTCATTACTAAATTGGTTAAAGTATAGTCAAAAAATTACATTCAATATCTATTAAGTAAATTTTAAATTCAAACTTACAACTTTCCATTGATCAATAGTTCATAAATATCATCAAATTTTTCTTTACTATCGATGGTCACAAGAGCCATATCCCGGGTACTGCATTCTAAATGAGCATCATACCAAGTGAACTGAAGGAAAAAGTAGAGAATTTTTTTTCTTAATCACAATTTTAGCATTATTTTTGTTATCAAAATTTATAACCACTAACCTTATAATTATCCACTATATAGTATGTATTATTATTTAGAGTTGTATAAATTTTACTTTGTATTTGATGTATACGAAAAATCACCCATATGATTGCGTAAAAGCTTAAAGAATTCATAATGATTGTAGCAAAGAAACTAATAAAATTCTTTCGCTAGCATTGAGTTTTATAGGAATCAAATTATGCCAAAAAGCAGAGATGTCCAATATCTAAATCTTATACTTGAAACAAATATTTATTTGCATTTAAATGACTTTTAGACACAAAAAGCAAAGAATTTTGTTCTTTTAAAATTATATGCAAAATTTTTAAATTTTTTAGAAGTAGAAGTACATTTAGTTTTTAAACTTTTTTTCTACTGAATGGATAATTGGAGCTCGAGAATGTTTCCCACAGACAGAAACACATTCATGGCATAATTTCTTTAGTACTATTTACTATGAATATAAGCTGTACATTTTGCTAGCAAAACCCGTTCATGGATGCTAGTCATTTTCACACGGGTATACGAAAGTTAATAAGAAAATTTATCAAAGATATCCTATAAAAATAAATTTATTGAATACTCCCTATAAAAAAAAATTCAACAAAAATTTCCTAAAAGAAAAAAAAAAATATGTAAAAAAATTTCTTAAACAAATCATGTTTTGAATTTAAATCAAATTTTATTAAAATAATCATTTGATTTTAATATGTTGTTTTATTGATTTTAAACAATTTCAAAAACTTTTGACAGTTTTTAAAAATATTAAAAAATAAATTACAAAAAATTTTTTAAGCGCAAGAAGGTCTCGCCTTTGAAGATTTCTCGAGGTAAGATGTATTGAATTTAGTGCAATTTCTCGAAGAATAATGATTAAAATAGGGGTAACAAATCATGTAAAAACATGTAAGTAATGTTTTATTTTATGACTTCAATGAATGCCGTCCGTCTACTTGGATATACGGCTAACTGCATTTATGAACCAAGTAATTACACATTTTTGTTTCCAAAATATGTCATAAACAGTCATGAACCAGCAAAATCTATAAATTCTTTGTATGTCAGACACTAACTTAAAGTAAATTAGTCGATTTAACGATGACTGAGATTTCCATTGCATCGCCAGGGAAATGTAACCAAAAAGGTATTTATAAGGCTGATGCCTCAATTTATGGATCGGTATACATTAAAGTCGTTTTGGTTTTATTTCAATGGACGGAATCTTATTGTGGATCCCTTAAATTTTAACTTCTTTTTAATTTTAACAAAGTCTTAGTTTCTTTCTTTTACATCAATTTTATCATTGACAGAGTCTAAGAAGTATTGAATCAAAATTTCATACTGCTTCTTTATCTATATGTACATATTCAAAAATTGTATTAATTTGCATACACTTTATAAGACATAAATAAATTTTTCCACAAAATCTAGAACTAATTTATACTTTTAACACAAAATTATTTTATCAATTTTATTGCATTATTTTGCTTAATTTATAGTGTAAGTTCATTTATAATAATAGCTTTCAAAAAGTAATTTTTATGAAATATTTCATTGATCTAATAATAAAATTTGTTTGAAAATATTTCAAAATCCAAATATTGTTTTAATTGACTTATTTAAAATTAATATTCAAACTTGTAAAAGTGTTCAAATACATATTCAAATTTGTAAATAGTAAGAATATTTTAATAAGAAAAAAATAAAATTTTTTCTATAAAACATTTATGAATTTGAATGTTTAGTTTTACAAATTCAGTGATAGGTCCGATTTTAATAAAAAATATGTTTGATTTTATAAATTTAGTATTTGAATACGAAATTTTATTTCTTCTGTGTAATGTTTTCTATTATAAGAAAATTAATCAAAAGTTTCTATAAAAAAATTTTCGAAAATTTTCTAAATTTGTAAAAAATTTGTTATAAATTAAAATTTACCAAAAATTTTTTACAGAAAGAAAATTTATTGAAAATATTTCCTATAAAAAGAAAATTTATCGAAAATATTTCCTACAAAAAGAAAATTTATGGAAAATATTTACTATAAAAAGAAAATTTATCGAAAATATTTCCTATCAAAAGAAAATCTATCGAAAATATTTCCTATAAAAAGAAAATCTATCGAAAATATTTCCTATAAAATGAATATTTTTCGAAAATATTTCCTATAAAAAGAAACCAAATCGAAAATATTGCATATAAAAAGAAAATTTATGGAAAATATTTACTATAAAAATAAAATTTATAGAAAATATTTCCTATAAAAATAAAAATTTTCTAAAAAATTTTATAAAAAAAAAAAATTTTTGTATAAAATCAATCGAAAATTTCCTATAAAAATTCCATATGAAAAGAGAATTTATCGAAAATTTTTATACAATGAATAAGCTGTACAATTTATCTAAAATTTCAATAAAAAGAAAATTTATAAAAAACCTCCTATGAAAACAAAATTTATCTACAATTTCCCATAAAAATAATATTTATAGAAGATTTTCTATGAAGAGAAAATTCATCAAAAATAAACCTGGCTCCATTATTCACTCTTCTATAATGAATTAATTTACCAACACAATGCATTACATAAGGAAAGATCGCTCTTGTGTAATGCAGTATTTTGCTTGATCATTTGATATTTCATTTAAAAAAATCTGTACTGATCCATTTCAAAATAAAAACAACTTTAACCCAAACATTAGATTCAACTGCATTTTAATAATTCTGACTTAATCGCTGACAAACAAAATAAATTAACTATTTATTTTGCATAAAATTAAAGATAAAATTTGATTTTTTATCTTGATGATCAACTTTTTTAACACGATCTTCACAAACATAACCAATTTCCCAATTACAACGCACATCATTCAAACCGTGCTCAAGTCCCCAAATTTGTACACAATTCTCATTGTTGCCAACATTATTAGGACAATCACTACACCATAAAGAGGGTATAATTGGTTTTCCAGTTAATATCCAAGCAAACTTGCGATTAATACCAATAGCACCAACCCAAAGATGAGGAGGTTTGTCAATACTAAATTGGTAAAAAAAAATGTTATATAAAAATGCAAATTTCTATTTTGTCAAATAAAAATATAAACTTACAATATACCACTGACCAATAGTTCTCGAATATCATCATATTTCTCTGTACTGTCGATGGTCATAAGAGCCATATCCCGAGTGCTGCATTCAATATGAGCATCATACCAGGTATACTAAAAATTTAAGGTTTTAATTTATTTGGCATCGAAGAAAATTCGATTTTTGTTAAATATTTTTTAATTTACCTTTTTTGTTTCCACTATATAATAAGTATTATTTTTTAATGTTGTATATAATTTACTTTGTATTCCTATAATAGGAAAAATTACCAACAAAAAAGCGTAAAATTGTAATGTAAACATATTGATAGTAAATTATAAACTATTCAACTGCTTTGGATAGAACTGAGTTTTATACGATTTGATACACACAAATTCATATTGTTCATTTACTTCACGAAAGTCGTAACTCAAAAAAATAAATAAAATTTCAGAAAATGCATTCAAAGTTTCAAATTTTCTCAAACGGTAACCATAAAATATATTAGCACGTTATTTTCACTGAAGATAAATATTGACATCACGTATACTTCCATACCAATAACAAAAAAAAAAATCTAGTATTTTGAGTTATAACTTTCTTGAGGTAAATAAACAATATATATTTGTAGTATGATTACAAAATAACCTACAAATGTTTTAATTTAATTTATTGTAATTATTAACAGCGTTGTCAATCAGCATCCTCTTCGAAGGACCATAAACAATTTACAATTGAAAATAGAACAAGGAGAGGATTTAATTACAATTATTATTAATATATAATGATAGTATAATTGGTTTTCCTGTTAAGATCCAATCAAATTTCTTATTAATACCAATTGCGCCCACTCAACGATGATGAGGTTTCTTATTGCTTAATACAAAAAAGTACTTAGTAATAATTTAGGTTAAAAATCAAGGATAGGACTTACAATTTTCCACTGATCAATAGGGTTTTACAGTTTCAACAAAAAGTCGACTTTTCGATTTTTCGACTTTTTTTAATTTTTAAATAGTCGATTTTTCGACTTTTTCAATTATTAAATAGTCGATTTTTCGACTTTTCGACTTTTTTAAATTTTGAAATAATCGACTTTTCGACTTTTTCCGACTTTTCAACTTTTTCCGACTATTTTCGACTTTTTCCGACTATTTTCGACTTTTCGAATATTTTCGACTTTTTCCGACTATTTTCGACTTTTTCCGACTTTTCAACTTTTTCCGACTATTTTCGACTTTTTCCGACTATTTTCGACTTTTCGACTATTTTCGACTTTTCGACTTTTTCCGACTATTTTCGACTTTTTTTGACTATTGACTATTTTTTGTTAATTGTATAATAAAAACTTTAAAAATAAAAATGAATACAACGCAAACAAATATATTGATTGATTAACAAACAAATCTATCCAATGAGAGTGCTAGTTACACACAAAAATATGTATTAACTACACGGTTTAATGGTATATAAAAAAGAGCTGAAAAGAAACTATTAATTTTAAATAGGATAATTTTTTAAACATTTTTCTACTTTCCGACTATTTTCGACTTTTTCCGACTATTTTCGACTTTTTCCAACTTTTAGATTTTTTCCGACTATTTTCAACTTTTTCCGACTTTTCGACTATTTCCGACTTTTTCCGACTATTTTCGACTGATCAATAGTTCATAAATATCATATTTTTCTTTACTGTCGATATTCAAAAGAGCCATATCCCAGATGCTGCATTCTAAATGAGCATCAACCAAGTGAACTATAAAGAGATATAAAGCGTTTGACTGTACCGACTCTTTGATATCCTTCACCATTTTACTTTCATATTTATAAATCTACATTTTTCCAAACGACAAAAATTGTAATACGAAAAAATTAGACAATCATAGCAAATATTGCTTCCTTTAAAAAAGCAACAACAACATAATACATACAATATATTTTTGTATGTATTAGTGCTGGCAAATACTACTACTTTTGAATACTCGATACTACTCAATATTTTTTCATTTAGGTTCACGATACTACTAGATACTTAACGAATTTTTTAAATTTAAATATAATTTTTAATAAATGATCTTTTATTTAAAATTAAAACAAATATATTAAACCGATTGCCATTAAATTTTGTAAATTTGTTTCATAAAATCGAAACCAGTTTTTTGGAAATATTTTCGCCATTTATGAACCTATCTTGGTGAATTTCAATACCAAAATTTTCGATAATATTTCCGATCGTTTGATACATATATTGTATATGGTAGTTATTGGTGGGCTTCCTAAACGCCATTTCAACCGACACACCGTGGGACGGACATGGTTTTATAGTCATCATTTCTTTCAAGGATCCAGAAAGTATAAAAATTATGGAAATTATAAACGGAATGACAAACTAATATTTACACTTTACACCTTTGCTGAAGGGTATAAAAAGTGGTATTGTTTTTTAATTAACTACAATTTGTTTAATTATTTTTTTGTTATCAAACCACTTACTCTATAACAGTCCACTATATAGCATGTATTACTACTTAAAAATTAATAAACTTTACTATGCATTTGACTTATAGAAAGAATCACTATAATGATGACGTAAAATCTTAATGAATTCAGAATAATTGTAGCTGAACTACTAATGGAATTCTAAGGCAAGCACTAAGTTTTATAGGAATTATTTCAAATTAAAAAGCATAGATGTGCAATGTGTTAATATTATACTCAGGGAATTTCCAATTTTTTTTTTAATTTCAGATACAAATAGTTTACAATATTTTTTCTTCTGACACTAATGCCGATTTGTGGTTTTATTAACACATTTATTAATGCGCACAAAAGTTGTTGAGGTTTAAATTTGAAACTTTAAAAAATCTTAAAAATAGAACTTTTACTTTATCAAAATCAAAACAGCGCAATTTTTTACAACTTCTAAACAAATAAAATGCTTTCATTGTATAGCAACATTAATTTTATAATTCATAATAGGCGAAATGAGTTTAGCGATGAATGACGCTGTAGCCGATATTAATGATGTTTCTTTATTTTATTTTTTAAATAACAATTTTAATCATTAAGATGAGTTTTAAACATATTTTTCGATGATCTGGAATATTATCTTACGAAAAAAATCGTAACAAAATTTTGAAATTTGGTGAAAATTTTTGAATTTGCATACCATTTTTGAATTAAAAAATAGTTTAACGCCATTTTGGCTCGAACGTGTGATTTATTAATAAATTCGGTTTACACGATTTTTATAATAGCGGAATTTCTCATAAACATTCATAAACATTCTTTTATGTTTATGAAGATGTTATCCCATGTCTGGTTTCCTGAGAAACATTAAACTGTAGTTATTCATTTCGTCTTTAAAGTTCTACTTTCTAAATTTAAATTCACTGAATGTAGCAAATTTTCTATTTAAAAAAACTGCAAATTTTCAAAAATCATAAATTTTTGGTTTCATTTTTTATCATCGCATAACTTTTCAACGGATAGGAAACTAGAAATCTATTATACAGCAAATAAATTTCCTAAGTCTTATCTTTCGTTTGGTTAATAGTTTAAATTAAAAAGATTTGAATTGTCAGTGCAGCACTAAAATGAATCCAAAAATCCTCGAAAGTTTCAATTCAGTTTTTTTTTTTTTTTCTATTTATTAGTTTTAAATTTCTGTAGTTCTGTAAGATTTGACGCGAATGATTTCAAAATTTAGGATTACTAAGTTATTTTGTAAGTTCTACAAAAGGCTACCATTTAAAAAATATAAAAAAAAAATTAGCATGAACAAATTTTAAAAAATATTTAAAAGTTTTTTTTTAATAGTGGACCACTTTTTCCAAGAACAAATTATATTACAATTTTCAATCATTTGAAAGGGTAGACATTTTTTAAAAGTGCTTCCTAAAATTGCATTTGCATTATGAATGTGTTTTTAAATTATAATATTATTTTTAATTACTATATTGCAGTTAAAATCATTAAAATCCATTAACATCTTATAAAGATATTAAAGTTTAAAGTTACATACATTTCCGATTTTGTTGACTTTTCGGAAAGTGAAAATCGTAAATTCGAGAATTTTTCGAAATTAAAAAAAATAAAAATGGAGATATTCAAATGGCTCAATAGGGCATGCGTATGCCAAATATTAGCAAAATTGGAAGAAATAAAAAATATTTTTGGGCATTCTCTCCTGGAGTGAACGATTTATTTTGTATAAAATTAAAGATAAAATTTGATTTTTTATCTTGATGATCAACTTTTTTAACACGATCTTCACAAACATAACCGATTTTCCAATTACAACGCACATCATTTAAACCCCGTTCAAGTCCCAAAATTTGTACACAACTCTCATTGTTGTCAGTATTATTAGGACAATCACTACACCATAAAGAGGGTATAATTAGCTTTCCATTTAATATCCAAGCAAACTTACGATTAATACCAATAGCACCAACCCAAAGATGAGGAGGTTTGTCAACACTAAATTGGTAAGATTATGATATAAAAATACAAATTTATATTTTGTTAACTAAAAATATAAAACTTACAATATACCACTGACCAATAGTTGTCGAATATCATAATATTTCTCTGTACTGTCGATGGTCACAAGAGCCATATCTCGAGTGCTGCATTCAATATGAGCATCATACCAGGTATACTAAAAATTTAAGGTTTTAATATGGCTACGGAAGTGACGTGATTTTTGTTAAATATTTTATTAGTTACCCGCTTTGTGTCGACTATATAATAAGTATTATTTTTTAATGTTGTATATAATTTACTTTGTATTCCAATAATAGGAAAAATTACCAACAAATAGATGTACAATTTTATAGAAAACATATTGATAGTAAATTATAAACTATTCAAATGCTATGACTAGAAGATGATTTTATACGATTTGATACAGACAAGTTGATAGTGCTCATTTACTTGAAGAATGGCATAACTCAAAAAAATATTTTTTTAGAAAATGCATTCAAAGCTTTCAAATGCCTTTTATTTTCTCAAACGGTGGCCAAAAACTATATGAGTACGTTACTTTCACTGAAGATAATGATTGATATAACGTCTATATCATTAAATTAAAAATCTTGTATTTTGAGTTATAACACTCTTGAAGAAAATGAACGATATATATTTTTAGTCTGGCAAGTATGATTACAAAATACCCTACAAATGTTTTAATTTAATTTATTATAATTATTATCATCATTGTCAATTAGTAACCTCTTCGAAGGACCCTAAACAATTTCAATTAAATATAAAACAATGAAAGGATTCAATTACAAATATTATAAAAAAATTTCATTTAATTTTATTTATTTCTTATTATTTTGTATAAAATACAATGAAACACTTGATTTCTTTTCATGACAATCATCACGCTGCTTAACACGATCCTCACATACGTAGCCAATTTTTGAACCACAATTTAAATCATTTAAGCCATGTTCATTACCCCAAAATTCTACACAATTTTCATTTTCAGGATAATTATTAGGACATATATTACACCATAGTGAAGGTATAATTGGTTTTCCTGTTAAGATCCAAGCAAATTTCTTATTAATACCAATTGCGCCCACCCAGAGATGAGGAGGTTTGTCATTGCTAAATATAAAATAAGTAAAACATGTTACTTAGTAATAATGTAGGTTAACAATCAAGGATAGACTTACAATTCTCCACTGATCAACAGATCATATATATCATCGTATTTTTCTTTACTGTCGATATTTAAAAGAGCCATATCCCGGGTGCTGCATTCTAAATGAGCATCATACCAAGTGAACTAAAAAAAGTAGTGTATATATTTATTTATTTTTTTTTTTTAATTAACTAAAACTTGTTTAATTGTTTTTTTTTAAATCACTTACTTTATAATTGTCTACTATATAGTATGTATTATTATTTACAGTTGTATAAACTTTACTTTGAATTTGACATATGGGAAAAATCACCATAATGATGACGTAAAATTTTAAATAATTCATAATGATTGTAGCTAAAAAACTAATAAAATTCTAACAACAGCACTGAGTTTTATAGGAACTATTTCAAGTCAAAAAGCAGAGATGTGCAATACTATACTTTATGTTTTTATACCCATTACATAATATGAAGTGTGTATATAGTATGTTTGTCATTTCATACGAAAGTCTTAAAATATACATCAAGCCCCTCAAATTTATAAATATTCGTAATTGTTATTATTAAAACTAACTTTTGAGAATATATGTCTGCCTGTCTGTATTTGAAATGGAGGAAGCCCAAAGTTCAATAAATACATTTCACTTTCAACACATATAATTTCGAAAATCTTGGTATTGAAATTCAGCGAAATCCGTTTAAGAATGGCAGAGTTATAAATGATTTTCTAGAACAATGTAAAAAAATTTTCCAATTTTCTTTGCTCAAATTGAATATTTTTCATTTCACATACAGTAATATATAAATGTTTTTCTATTGGAAAGTTCTGAGATTGAATAGTCTAAAGGAAGTGCTCTAGACTTACATATGTTTTACCTCATTACATAATAATTTTGTTTAGTTTAAACATCAGTTCAAAAAAAGTTTCTTCGAACTTTATGGAAATTTGTTTTACAAGCCTTTTTAAAGTTTGAAAATTGAGTGATCTTATGATCTTAAAAAATGTAAACAATTTATTTATTTATTTATTTATTTATTTATTTATTTATTTATTTATTTATTTATTTATTTATTTATTCGTACTTATAAAGTAATTCGAAGTTACTAATTAAAGTTGCAAGTAATTTCTGCAAATCGTAAAGAACATTTAATGATATTTCGTACTTGGCTCAAGACATTTAATAGCAATTTTTCTAAAACTCCTTTAAGCACAAAGGATTTATCTTAAATTTGTAATTAATTTAAATCAAAGTTTTCACTATTTTCTTATATATAGCCGTATTTAACAAAAGTTTTTGATATTAAATAGAGAAAATACCAATAAATTTTTTTCTTTAAGTATTAATTTCTTTATGGATTGAGAATTATTTAGGAATAACATTTTATATGAATTTTGTTTTTTTTTTTTTTTCAAATGAATATTTTAAGAATTATGTTTAAATTTTCAAATTTTAAACATTTTAGTTTTTTAGGATACAATTAATTTGCTACTACAAAATGCCTGTGTGTCGTTTTCAAGTTGTAACGCCTCAAGTGGGTTGCGATGCAAGAGCTAATAAGAACCTCTGATTTTAGTCGAAATTCTGAGTTCGTAGGAGGGAAGGGAGAAGAGATTACTAACTTTAACCATAGAGTGACACTTTTCCTCTCTCATCTACGAACTCAGGATTAAAGCTAGAAAAATTGCTTCACTAATTTGTGAATAAAATCAAAACTTATGCATTGATTTTGATCAAATATGTCTTATTTTATTTGCAACAAATTTGTCTTCACGGTTATAATAAAATTTTTGATACTTTCGAGTTTTAATGATTTTTAGAAAAGTTCTTTTCTTGAAATTTTGTATAAAATTTAATTTTTTCTCAAAAGACGGCCTTAATATCGCCATAATCGTTGACCGTATTAAAAAGATAATAAAAATATTTTAAATAATTATAAAAAGTAAAATTTGCATTAAATAATTAAAAATTTCTTTTATTCCAATCATATTGACAAGAAGGCTGAAAAGAATTCGAAATTAAAAAGGCCATAGAACAGAAATTCGAACAAATTTTGAAAAATACTTTAAGAATTTTGCTGAAAAATTTTGTATCTTGTTTGATACATAATTATGTGTAGATTACTACCTTTTAACGTTTTACTAGCACAAAACAAAATACTTAATAGCTAAATTTTTATAAAAACCGTGAAAAGGCCAACTTTTTCCCTTCAGATTCTATGCAGCACGGGTTAGCGATATCCGATTTTACTACTATTTCACACAGTACGTTTTTGTAGCGCAAAGAACAATTCTAGGGGTAGATACGGTCAAAATTCTAAAGTTGGTAAATTTTGGTGCAGCCTAATATTATATGTTGTCTTAAATAATCAATTCTTAGAGAAATAAATAAAAGTTTTACTAACGCCCCTTATCATTATATTAGCATTTATTAATTTCTCTAATAATTTTGTTTGAATATTTCACCACTTTTTAATTTAAAAGTAAAATAAAATAAATTAATCAAACTAAATTGCGTGCCTAAGTTTGTATAAGTAATTCTTATTTTTATATTTTTTTACAGAGAAAAAAATTATATTTTCTCAGAAATATGTGATTGTAAAGAATTTCCTGCAAAATAAAGTTCTATTAGAACAAAAAAATCGTTTGAATTGAATAAAAAATAAAAATACTTCACTTCCAAAATATTCATTTACAGGTTCCATAAAAGAGTTAAAAAATCACAAAATCATTTTTTTATTTTTATTTATTTATTTATTTTTTTAAATTTTTCTATGTAACTTGTAAATGAGTATTTTCACTAATTTGTGAATAAAATCAAAACTTATGCATTGATTTTAATCAAATATGTCTTATTTTATTTGCAACAAATTTGTCTTTACTGTTATAGAATAAAAATTTTCATTTTGATACTTTCGAATTTTTATGATTTTTAACAAAATTATTTTCTTGAAATTTTGTATAAAATTTAATTTTTTCTCAAAAGACGGGCTAAATATCTCCATAAGCGTTGACCGTATTAAAAAGTAGTGTAAGAACAACTTGAAGATAATTTTAATTGAAAATTTTGAACAAAATCAGACAAGTCGTTTTCGAGATATACTTCGATATATAGTGCAGCCTCCGTAATTTTACAAATCGCGATTTATCGCGAGAACTAGAGTCAATTAAAAAAAAAGTATTAATACCGTGTATCCGAATTGACTGAGAAACCCCGTGCGGCAGAATTGTTTTCTCATTTTGTAGCTCTATGTTATGAATCCCGCATTTTTTTATTGTATTTGAATTTAATTTTATACCCAAAAATATTTTTATTTTCCATCACTGCTTTATCATAACATTGTAGTTTTAGGAAATGCGCTAAGTATAACGCAATAGAAATTCTACACCTTATTTATCAGCTTTATCAAATCTCCGAACGATTTTGCAAATTTAGTTTGAATTTCAATTTAGGGACTATTAAACATTGAATATTATTCAGCATAAGTCTAGTGTAACGACGATAATAAAAATATTTTAAATAATTATACAAAGTAAAATTTGCATTAAATAATTTAAATGCTTTTTTTTCCAATCATATCGACAAGAGTGCTGAAAAGAATTCGAAATTAAAAAGGCTTTAAAACAGAAATTCGAACAAATTTTGAAAAATACTTTAAGAATTTTGTAAGCAATTTTTTCTTCTTGTACTATGTAATGGCAAATTAAAAAAAAAAAAAAACTTTTAACAATTGGAACAATACCACACAATGATTTTTCTTCACATAATGGTAAATACTCTTCCACCTAGATTAACCACTTTATTATTTTAAAAAATTAGCTAATTGTCAAAATCCCCAACAAAAACAACAAGAGCGAATGTTATATTCGGCTCGGCCGAATCTATATACCCACCATCAACTTTTCCAAATTTTACGTTATATGTAAAGTGGGCGGGCCACGGTCATTTTCTATTTCCGAGTTTACATTGGTCCTTGAACTATTTGAACACAATTTCGTTGAAGTTTCACCTTATATGGGAGGTGGGCGGTAAATTGGGCGGACCACGCCCATTTTTGGTTTCCAAGTTTATATCGACCCTTGAACTATTTATACAAAATTTCGTTGTAGCAAATGCTTTTGTTTAAGAGATATCAGCAAAAAAATTGTGAAGTCATTTATCTTTTTGATGGTGGGTATAAAAATGACTGAAATTTCTTTAGCGCCTATAAAAAGATCACTCAAACGATACTATTTGATGAGAAAAATATTAAAATACGAAAAATATAGAGTGCAAGCTCGGTATTCACGACTACCCATTATCGCGACGGCCCGGTTATCGTGACGGCTTAATTTTTAAAATTGCAGGTTCTATAATCACAACAGTTTACGAAAAACGGGTTCTATTTTCAGGACTTTTATCTGTTTTTTTTTTTTTTTTTTTTTGTAAACTTATTACAATGTCTTTAACCAAAAAAAGGGAAATCTTTTGGTATATTAACCTTTTTGGATGATTTTGAACTTCAAATTCAGTTTAATCATGTCATTTGTTGTGTAAATACATCTCTTAATATGGGAAAAGTTCAACATATTTTAAAACCAACGATTTCTTAAAAATTAGAGATTTAAAAAAATTTAACAAGTGGAGGTTCCATAAATTCAATTTGAATAAGTCTTCGGTTTACCGCATTTTAAAGCAAGAAAATCCATTAAAAAGTTCGTACGTACAACAGGCCCTGGCAAACGTTGCACCTTAAAAAAAAACTGAGTACCTAAGAATGGAAAAAATGCTTCATAAGTGGTTTGTAAAACAAAGGAACAAAATTTTCCAATATCAGTAGCGATTTTACGATCAAACCAGTCATTAGTATTCCAAATTTTATCAAACCAATTCAGGTTTAAATTTTTAAAAATTACGGGCGAGAAATTGAAACCTCATCTTAGTGATCCATTTGTGAAAGAGTTTAAGGATTACGTTGATGAGGAAAGTACTTTAATGTTAATACTAATAAAGTACCAGATGCATTTCAAAAAGAGGTGAAATGTAACTCAGGCGTTAAATTTCATTTTAAATCAACAGATTTAAAAGCATGGATGAAATATAGCAGAGTTTATACGCTTATTGGTTCCGAAGCCCTAAAACTATTAATAGATGTTTCTAAAACATAAATTTTTATTTAAAAATATGTTTTTTCACTATTTTGTAACTCAAAACGGAGATTCATTCTTTTGTGGACTTAGAGAATAATATTACATTTTTTATACGAAAAAATCCCTTAATATTCAAGCAAAACAAAGTCGCAATTACGATATTATTTTTTAAAATTATTTTATTTTAGTCCAAATTGTAGTGGGTCGCACTCCCATTATAATGTCAAAAGGGGGTCGCGAAGAACCCCTGAATTATAGCAATTAATCTGCCACCCAAATGCACTGCACTTATTCAACGATTATATCAAAACGTTATAAACTTGGTCAAATTAAATTATAAAAAACAACTGCTCACTCACTTGCTTGGCGAGAAGGGAACAAATTTGGTGCTCAAACTAAAAAACTTCATTCTAAAAAATGCAGTTCAGATTCTAGCTACGTCCTGGGATAAAATAACAGTGTCCAATATCCGAAAATCTTGGAACGCCTTGCTCAAATACGGTAGTGAAGAGAATAACATGCCCTTAAATATTTTACAAAATTGGTACGGAACATCTTTTCACGAATGCTGATATAAACAACTGGATTCAAGAAGAATTTCATGTGGAAAGTAATGAGGAGCAAATGGAATTATGTGGACGATTGTATAACCTCGATAAACATATGGGCTCTGGAAAATGATAAGCCGACAACAGCACTGTATGTACTAAGTGAATCAGCTGTTATTTTAAAAAATAATTTGCCAAAAAAGCAACTCAAAATCTCCAAATTCTTTAAAAATGTAAATATATCAATTTAAACAATTCTAATTTTAAAAATTATATAAAAAAATTTAGTTAATTCTACAACCATTTAGCCAATATTTTTATTTGATTTTAAATCATATTTTGTTTTGCACAACTGTTGAATGTTTGTATTTGAAAATGGTTATGTTTTTCTCAAATATAAAATATTTGCTTTGGACTATAATTTGATTTCACACAACTATTGTATTTATATGCACAACTGTTAAATGTTTGTATTTGAATATGTTTATGTTGTCCTTAAATATAAAATATTTGTTTTTGACTATAATTTGATTTCACACAACTATTGTATTTTTATCGTTAATCATATTTATTTTCTGCATAACTATTGAATACACATTTTTGTGTATAAGTTCAGTAGTTTGTTTAAACTATGACAAATAAAAAAATAAATTAAAGATATGTCTTGTTCTGAGATATGCAGGAATGGTTATCCATAGTGGAAAGTATGAAGATGACGTTCCATTATTTGGTCGTACAAATATTACTCTAATGAATCTTACTATCTTTGCGGTCAAAGGATGGATTTAACTCACATTTTCAAGTCTTTCAGGTAGATTATACTCATTAAATCATTAGAATTAAATTTTATTGGTTACATTGCATTACCAAAGAAAACATAAAACTGTTGAATTAAATTCTTATGTAAATATTATAAAATATAATATGTAAATAATATTTAAACAATAAATATATGTTAAAAATTAATATGTAGAGTATAAATATTATATAAAAAATTATTAATAACCTATAATTTAATAATTAAAAATTAATAAATTTTTATACCTGAAAATTTTTTTCAATATTCTCAATAAATAAATAAATAAAAATTTCAAATAAATGTGCTCTATTTTAAATATATTCAGTATTGCAAACTCGGGGATCATATATATAATAAAATGGAATTATATATATGATAAAATGGGATTATATATATGATAAAAGGGGTTATATATATGATAAAATTGGTTTATATACATGATAAAATGGGATTATTAAATGATTAGATTCGTTTATATATATGGTAAAATTGGAATATTAAATGATTAAATTCCTTTATATATATGGTAAAATGGGAATATTAAATGATAAAATTGGTTTATATATATGATGAAATGGGATTAATAAATGATAAAATTAGTTTATATATCTGATAAAATGGGATTATTAAATGATAAAAAAATTGTGAAATCGAAAGAAATATTGTAAAAAAAAGTTATAAATATGATTAAACCGAATCATTTAATGACGAGAAAATGATTAAATGGAATCAGAAAAATGATTACGTACAAATATACTTATTGTAACCTGGAATCATATATTACAATCATAGTATGTTGCTCTTAGTTTATAGTCACCCGAACCAAATTTTTTCTTTGCGTGAACATTTAATATTTGTAAAGGGATTTAGTCAATTTAGATACACGACATAATGGAGTTCCAAGTTTGACTACAGTTTGCGAAAAAAAAAAACCAAGATATAATTCTCTAGTAGTAAACCATTCATAGAAAACTAGAGTATAAGCCTGTATATTCCTGGCAAAATACAATAGTGTTATGTCAAAAATTGCTATTTACAAAAAAAAAAAAAAAATATTAAAAATTTTTCATGATTCTCAAAAAAAATACGTTTCTTATAAAATTTGAAGAGTAAAGAATTAGCACAGATTGTTAATATTTAAAAGCATAAAATCAACTTAAAAAACATGTAATAAAATAATAAAAATATAAATCCTTTTATAAGCAGTGAGTTCGAAAAAGTCTTAACACACGTTTTGCCTCTTAACTTTTTTCGGAATCAATATTTAAATTTTTTTATTTAGTTATATTTGAAATATATGTCAGTTATTATTTTTATTGACAACCATGTTGATTTTTTGTGAGTTTAATCAAAATGAGTGTAGAAAAAAAAGTAAATGCTAAAATTATTAAAAATTAAAAAAAAAAAAAAAAATCCGAATTTGTCTTACAAAAAATTGGTCAAAGAATTAAAGTTCTGCCGTCAAACTGTTTCCAATCTTATTAAATAGTATCAGGAGAATTTTACCATTGATAGGAAACCTGGTTCAGGAAGAAAAAAATTTCCACATGATATTCGAAAGGTCAAGAAAATCGAAATCATATTGGAAAGAGCTCCAAATACATCAGCTAGAAAAACAGCCCGGTTAGCTCAGTACTCTGATTATTTGGTGCGAAAAGTTAAAGGCAATATAATATAATAAAATATATAAAGTCCAAAAAAAAGTATAGGTTACGGAAATTAAAATCAAATTTCATACAAAAATACTCATGTTGTATAATGGACGACGAAACATATCGAGCCCTGACCGCGAAAATATCGTAACCAACAACATTTTCGAAATTCGTGTTTTGATGAGAATCTAAAATTTAGAATCATTTACATCATCTGTCAAAATTTCATCGACATATCAAGTGACATTTTTCATACATTTAACAATGTGTAAACAATCACAAAAAATGCTTTTCCTGTTAAGTTTTGTGTTCTGCACTTACGATATTTTCGCGGTTAGGGCTCGATATATACTGGCAGATTTTCGCAGCTTCTGGGTCAAACTTTTTATGTTGCTAATGCTCGAGAAAATGTTGAAAATGAGTTTGGGACCCAAAAGCAGACAAAATTTCCTAAAATATTCCTGGTATGGCAAGCTTTATGCAATTGCGGCAAAAGAAGCAAAACATTTGTTACAGAGGGCTCTATAAAAATCGAAATATACATTAAAGAATGTTTACAAAAAAGGCTCTTTCCTTTCAAAAGAGAGCACAATGAGTCCACATATTTTTGGCCCGATATGGCATCATGTCATTACGGTAAGAAACAGTGTTGCCGTTTTCTGTGTAATTATCCAAAAATGGGACAATTTAAAATATCTTCGATAACTTTTGGATAATAAAATCTCTGTGTAATTTCCGTGGAACTTTTCATTGTAGAGATTTTAAAACTATGTAAAACGTCAAATCAGTTCAAATATACATATATCACAATGTAACAATTGCTCAAAGTTTGTACACATGAACAAATCGATATATGCATCAAACTAGATCCCACACGCAGAGAAAAAACATGGTTACAGCATGATCACTACAACTATTCAATGTTTATATAGCCTTTTTTCATTGATTTGAATAATACCATGTTCATGATAGTAACGTTTATGATTCTGCTTGATCATTTAATGATTACCCACAATCAAAATTTTAATACGGTTGACTGAATTATAATATGTATTTAATTATTTTTATATCATATTTATGATAAATCCAATTATTTAGTCAATTCTATTTAGTTAATTCTACAACTATTCAGTTAATTTGACAAATTTGGTTAATTCTAAAACCATTGTTAACATTTTTATTTGCTTTTAATAACTTTTGAATAAACATTTTTGTGTATCAGTCCAATAGGTTGACAAGGTTTGTTTTTATTCAGTATGATGAATGTGCCACATATCGTGGTACAAATAAATATAAATATGAAAACATTGGATTATATATATAATAAAATGGGATTATATATATGATGAAATTAGTTCATATATATGATAAAATGGAATTATATATGTATATGATAATCCCATGTTATTATATATATGATAAAATGGAATTATACTTATGATGGAATTAGTTCATATATATGATAAAATGGAATTATATATATGATGAAATTATTTTATATATATGATAAAATGGATTCATATATATGATGAAATTAGTATATATATATGATAACATGGGATTATTAAATTATAAAAACGTGATGAAATTGAAAGCAATACTTGAGAAAATATTATAAAACTTACTAAAAGTTATTAATAAGGTTATGAACCTTACTAATAAATTATAAATTGGAATCATAATAATGATTACGTACAAATATACTTATTGTAACCTGGAATCATATATTACAATCATAGTATGTTGCTCTTTGTTAATGATCTCTAGAACCATATTTTTTCTTTTTCCTCCAGGACGTCAATTTTTTCTCAAAAGAATTTCAGTTAAAACACAAAGAATTCAGAATTTTACAGATCATAGAATTGAGTTAAAATAATTTTTTTTTTTTTCAAATTCAGTAATTTTTAAAAACATTATTTTTTTGTGTATTTTTTTTTTTTTGAATTTTGAGGGCTTTGGTTGTGTAATTTCAACTAATGACCCCGCAGAACTGGTTTTGTACCAAGAGAGGTCAATCCTCCAAATTGTCCGGAGCTAAGACCAGTGGAGAGATATTGGGCTCTTTTGAAAAGAGAATTCAAGAGCACAAAACATGGTCCCAAAATATTAAAGATTTTAAAAGGAGATGGCCAACTGTTGCACCAAAGTGACTGAAATAACTATAAAATCTCTAATGGAAAGATTACAAAAAAAGGTCCACGAGTTCATAGGTAGTTGTTTTTCTGTATGAAATGTAATACAATATAAATTGAATAAAATAATCAAAACTCTAAGATAAGATTTTTTCAATATCACTCCTTATTCGCTCCCTGATCGAAATTTAATAATTTGGCTTCACAAAAATTTGACGATTAGTTGTATAAGAAAGCAAAACAATCCGCCCACGCCAGGCTAATGACAAAATTCTTAAAATTATCTGAAATGGAAAAATAACCAACAGTTTAGATCAATTGAAGCCCATAAAAAAATATGATTTTGCATATTTTTGGTTGCCTTGATTATCACTGAATTTTTTACCAAAAGTAACGGTACTAAATAAGTAAAAAAACAACTCCATTTTCAATTGGTTTAGCAACTTTTAAACAAAACAGAGAAATATTTATAAATTTGTTAATCTTTCCTTTTCTTGTTCAATATATACCGACAATTGCATGTAGGGTGTAATTAAAAACGATAAACTAAATTTATGTATTTTCCCCATTCAAATACTTATCGCTTTAAAAATTTTTTAAATATTTTGTTTATATTTTTTTGCAAAAAACCACAATAATTTGATAAGTAAAATTGAAAAGAAAACTAAACTTTATAAATATAAATCATAAATATTGTGTAAAAAAATATTTAGAGTCATTTATCAAGCAACCATCATGAGAGCAATGTGGATACTTTTAATTGCGGCCATAGTTGGTCTGGAATATAGCACAACATTGGGTGCTCCTCTGACTAAATGGTTTAAAACTGATAACAATACTTACTATATTGAAACGCAAGAAAAAGTAAATGTTTATTTAAAAAATAATATTATTATTATAAACTAAAAATTAAAAAATTATTTTATTTATTTTAATTTCTTAACAGTTCACCTGGCAGCAATCCTATGAAGAATGTCAAAAGAAAAATATGGGTTTGATAACTCTCAAAGCCTACAAAGAGGACGAATTATTGTTGCAATATCTAACACAAAGTTTTGGTAAAAAAATTGCAGATAAAAAATTCTTAATTAAAATTTAATCTAATACATAGCCCCTAAAAGCTTTTTGTGATCTCAATTAATATTTATATCCTTAAATTTCATTGTTTATTTTTTTTACAGATCCTAAACCTGAATTCTGGCTAAAAGCTCATGACAATGTAGATTTGAAAGATATCAATAAACTTTTGGGATCTATGATGGCTGCCGACTTTTTAAATATCAAATTAGATGGTATTAATGATCCTGAAGTTGTTCAATCTAATAATCCAGATAATTGTGCTATAAACGTAGATGGTGCCGTTAAAGCCTGTGAAACTTTACATGGTTTTATATGCCATGAAAATTCAGCTAAAGGTATTGGTGGTCAGAATGTGCAAAATATTGTATTGAAATTCAATTAATTTTATAGAATTTAAATGTTTGAAATTTTTGAAAATAAAATAAAAATTTGGGCATGATCACAATGATCATGAAATCATACAAAAACAAATAACAAGTATTTTAGAGTAAGTGAAATAAAAGTGGAAATGAAAAATAACATTCAAATTAGCAACAAAAATCTCGTAACACTTACCAGAACTTTAAAGTTCATAGTTGACAAAAATATTATTTTTAAATTCTTAATCTTTTTAATCTAACAATTTCCAATATAAACTCAACTCATACTCGAGAATACAAAATGAACTTTCTGCTAAAAAAAACCAACTAACCATTTAGACATTTACCATTTGACAACACTCATCGCTAAGGGATTTAAATTATTTAAGCACATTTTATTATCACCTCAAATACGTGCTGCATATACTGCTAAACTTGATACAATAAGATGCTATTAGCTGCTGGTATGCTTTACTAATGCTACTAATTGTTTCACTGTAATTTCCTAAAATAGTTTAAACATTCAATCATTTCTTATAACACTTTTTTTTCGTTATTTAATTTTCTTAAACAACAAGAAAAACATCATGTCATTACATGTTGTGACATGTTATAGTGATGGAAACAGTGTGATTAAATTTACAAAAAGTTAAAACATTTTTAACACCTCATACCAATGTGTTTAAATTGTCAGTGATTATGTTTAACTCCATAAAATGAGCTCTGTACGAGTGTGTATTTTTTCGAGATACTTCAAATAGATTCAAGCAAAATGCTAAACAAAAAAAGAGTAGAACTGAAGTGTAATGATAGATATAACCTTAAAAGGAGCAATATCAAAATAGTCATTTGTGCTAAGACGGTTACAGCAAATCATAGGGGACCGATCAATGAACAGAGTTGGAAAGGAATTGAAATTAAAGATATAAATTGAATTACATTCTATTCCCAGAAAAAAAATAACTGAAAAAATCATGATTTTAACATTGTTTTGTCATTGGAAGGAAGTACTTAGTGGTGAAAAAGAGCTGCAGAAGTTCTTTTTTTAACCCATGGTTGTCATTGGTAGGATGTTATTTTTTTATAGTTCTTGTTCATTGCTTTGGAAGCAATGAAACTATGTTTATAAAATTTTATAATAAAAATTCTGTTTTTGCCCTATTAAATACCCAGTTGGAAATTGTGTCCTTAAGACAGTTTCATAAGTGACTTATATTGTAAAAGTCATTAGGTGATGACATTTATATGGAATGACTACATGACGTGTCAACACTTTTTCTTCAGATTACATTCATATGAAAATAGGTGTAAGTCTTAATGACTTACCTATCTACCTAATCTACAATTAGACAGGAAAAATATTAAAAACTACAGCAAAATAAATATGATTTTATAAAGCAAAAAATTAGGCAGATCTAAATGGCCAGATGTACGAATAAATTCTAAGAAAAATTTAATTTCATTAATACATTCATATTTTCTTTTTAATTTTAAAGTGTTAATACATTTAAAGAAGTAATTCACTAAAAAAAATATTTTGATCTGTCTTCAACAAACAAAATAAAATTTCACGTAAGTCTTTTCGAAAAAATAGTGATTTAAAATATAAATTAAACATTAATTTAATTCGTTTAATTCGGAAGAGCAATTTCCGTCCAGAATAATTAACAAATAACATTTAAGTTAAAGTAGAAATAAATGTATTGCAGACGGATATAAAAATCCGAACTCAGGTTTTAAACCGAACTCAGGTTTTACAAATATCGTTGATTCAAAATGCAACTGGGTTTAATATTGGTATTATTTTTTATTAAATTTTGAATTTATGTTAGAATACTTTATAGTATCTTTAATAAATTAATTTACATTATTTCCATAAATTGTATTTCTTTTAATAAATGCATCATAATCAGTGTTAATGTTAGTTCGTATCACGTATGCGTGATATCACGAATAAATTCATATAAATCTTATTATCGACGTAATATTCTGTATTCATATGTTTTATTTTACACTTAATATGAGTATCTGTCCACAATTGGCCCCAAATCTAATTAAATACCCCTATATCTTTTTTTTTTTTTTTTTTTTTCTTTTAATACTTTTAGAATTAAAATATTTTATGCAAACTTTCAACAGTTCTTTTCACTCAAACAATTTAAAGAACTAAAATTTTTAAAATGAATCGGCATAATTGGTTTTAATTTAATTGAACAATTATTTAATTTTAATATATCGATCATAGCTGTAACTTATGAATGAAATAAAAAATAAAAATACTTTTTATTTCATTTCAATTTCTTATTTCCAATTAAAAATATTTGTTAATCAATCTATTATCTTTTGAATAAAAATATTAAGGATTTTTATTTATACTAAAACGATTGAATTTATTATAAATTTGTACCTGATTGAACAAAATAAATTAAAAATTAAAATATTTTATTTAACCAAAAGAAAAACAAATATATTTTTATAAGAAGATAATCAAAAGTTTTTTATTTGATTATTTTAAAGTTTAATAATATTCATATGTATTTTATTTAAATAAAAAAAGTTCAACAAATCTTTCTGATTTTTATTCAAAAACTTTATATTCAAATAGAAACATTTAAAATAAATATTTTTATTATTTTATTCAACAAAAACTCCAAAAAATAAAAATATTCAGCCTCAAAAGGCTTGAATAACAAAAAATTATAAAATTTTTTCAAATATTCAAGTATAAAAAAATATTTTACTTATTTTTCTTTTTCAAAGTAAATTTAAAACTATTCAAACAAATTCATGTTGAATAAAAATATTCAAAAGTTTTCTATGAATAAAAAAATTGAATGTTTTAAAACAGATATTATTTTATTTTTAAAATGGAAAATAAAATAAAGAACAATTGTATTCAAACTAAAGAAATAAAATATATTTTAAAATTACCCAGCAAAAACTTTGCTTGTCAGGTAATGAGTTAAGAAGCAAATATAATGACTTTACACTACTTACACATTAGCTGAATAACTTATTATTTTAACACGGTGATGACATTAGAGGCAACTACTTACCCATCTCATTACTTGGGTGTCATTACAAGAACTAATTATTTTTAAGTTGTTCAACAACTCATTGATTTAAAAGTATTCCTAAAGTCCTTATAAGTTAAAAAACAAGAGGATTTATTTGTGTCTTTTCAATTTTATTAAAAATATTAAGAACAAATCATACAAAAAATACTATTTGAAATAATATATAGAGATATAATTTATGCATCTGTTCATACATTCATACATACCATATCATCCCAACAGAGCTCCTTCCCTTATTTTTGGTACGTGCCGTAGTTGAATTAAAATGCAGACTATGGTTGTGCTCTATTTATCGGAACCGACTCCTTATGTATTATGGTGCTTAGGGTAGTTTCATTTCAGGATTTGCTAGGTACTCCGGACCTCCGCACGAAAGTTCCAGACTGAAAATGTTAAAGTTTTTAATCTTTTTTAAATATTGTCCAAATGTAGTGATTGAAATTGTCTTACCTTTTTTTAAAACAAATCTGGGAAATTGTTTTTATTGACTTTTATCCTACGGATTTAACAAATTTTTCCCTAGTATAAAGAGAACAATAAAAATTACAAGATATTTTGCAAAAATATTTTGATACTTACCATAATTTAACACGGACAATCAACAAATTATTTAAAATAGTTAATTTTTTTCATGTTTATTTTTACTTTTTAATGTCAAGAATATTTATTTTAAATAATTTGTCAAACATTTTTTTTTATAAATGTTATAAATATTTTTTTTTTTTTTTTTTGTAAATGTGTAAATAAAAAACACGTTTTATCGAAGACACAAATTTATTCAGTATTCAAACCTTTTATATGAAATATAGTAAAATAAAAAACTTGGTTAATATTTTTTTATATATGAAACATACATGTATATTCGTATATATAATTCCATTTATGGTATTCTTTTTTATATATGTTTTATATATGAATCCATATATTGAAAATATTTCCATATATGGAACCATATCGTACTCATAATCACCTTAACTCATATTTAATCGTTAATATTTCCTATAATATTTATCCGATTACAAAGATTAAAGTAACAATTGAAAATACTTAATGATGCATTTTTAAAAATAATATAAAAAAGTATAAAAATTTCATTAACGCAACTTTTTTAAATATTTTGTAATTTCCAGCGCAAAAATGTTTTTGTCATTCCTTCTTTAAATATAATAATTGGTAAACTGAACAAAAAACCAATAAAAAGTTATTTTTCAAAAACATTAAACTCAAACAAATAATTACATACCATGTTATAAAGAAGTAGTTACCAAACAACTTCTATGTAATATAGAAGGTATGTTGTTGTCATTGAAAAGTAACTACATCCGTAACTACATGCCATTACCAAGTTTTTGCTGGGATAGTTAAAGACTTAGGAATTTGATTTATATTTTATAAATTCATATTCGAATACTTTTGTGGAAATTTTATTTTATCTAACTTGTTAACAAATGGAATAATATTTACTGCCTGTTTCTCTATGTCGAACGAAAAATTCGTTTCGAATAAATGTATGGAAAACAACAAATAAATTTAAAATTTTGTTTTTGTTTTCTATACATTTATTCGAAACGAATTTTTCGTTCGACATAGAGAAACTGGCAGTTAAATAATTTTTATTCAAATTAATTTCAAGTAACTGAAAATCATATCACAAAGAGTATAAAATAATTTTAAAGAAATTTATTTCTAAAAATATAAATAAAATATTAAAATAATTTATTTTTAACATATTTACTTAACATATTATTTTGATTGAAAATATTCACAATGAACAGCTATGATATCGATTAATCGAACAAACCCTACCCTACTAAATATTAATGTGGAATAAGTTCACATTTGCCTATATCCTGACATGGAGTAAAAGGGAAATAATTAATATATATTAAGGTTTCAATCTGTATGATAATTATCTCTAAAATTTTAATACTTATTTTACTCATTGCATCAGCCATCAATACTCAAAAAGTTTTCATGGTTCAGTTTTTTTTATGATACCAAGATGTAATTTTTGACAGTCATAAGGTTTGCTCTGATTTCCCTCATTTCTTTCCAATTAAAATTTTTCAGAATTTTATTGAGATTAATCTGGCTACTTTCTAATGCATTGCGAAAGGTGCTAGTTTAGCTTAATATGATTCGCATTCAACCCTGCCTATGTAACAAAATTTGGAAAATTTTATATGTTTTTCTTATTTAAATTTAATTACACTGGTCGACAAAAGATTTATTAAGATAGTAAATTGAATTCGTGCTATAGAATCATTCCAAAAAAATTTTATGAATTGCATATAAACCCGTATTAATGACATTGTGATTAAGACATAGGGCCTATTTTTGTAAAACATATCCCCTCACTTTGAAAAATTTTTCATGTAAATTGTTTTTGTTTTTCAAAAATTTGTATGAAATTTTTTTTAAAGTGAGGTGAAGGGATTTACAAAATAAGGGGGATAGTTTCGACCTAGATTTTTAGCTTAATCGTCTTTAAAACATTACTCAAATATATAAGTAATTCATGCTATTTTCTTACATTTAAGTGACTTTAAAATTCCCGGGAATGCTGGACGATATACCCGGGAAAGAAAAATAGCAAATTTCCCGGGAATCCCGGGTTTCAATCTCTTTTCCAATAGATTTGAAGACCGAATGGCCAATTTTGTTTGAAGTTGAATTTGTAATTTAACTTTATTTAAAATTTTATCCTGAGAGTAACATTTCTTCCTGATTTACTAATTTATTATTTAAAATCCGCAATTATAAAATAAACTTATTAAAATTTTTCTTTACGCATAGATATAAAAAAAAATTTCCTAATTTTTTATGTTTCTGAGATTATAAATATGGATACAGCACCATCGACTAGACTTCGGACTAGAAGGACCATTAACTCTCTCTCTCTCTCTGGCGTTAACAAAGTAGAATTTATTATCCAACAGAATAGAATGGTTTTTTCATCAATATTCATAGAGTCTTTTCTATTTGGATTTCATTAAAAACAAAACAAAACGACCACCTTATGCTAGTGGATTTTGGAGAAACCTAAATTTGAACATTTGTCGGGAGTGTAAGGTTAAAAAACATAACGGCTCGCAGAACTTTTAAAAATATAAAAATGGTAATTGCCTTATTTTTGAGAGATACCAAAGATGAGTTTGTGGAAAAAACACTTTTCTGCTTAGTTTTATTGAAACCCAAACATATTCATTCAATTTTTTTCAGCAAATTTATTCATTTTATTTTTTGAATTAAAAATTATTCAAAGATTAAATTCTCTTAAATAACACGTCTTAAGAGTGTTTAATACCTTTTAAAATTGTTTTCATTTAAGTTTTATTTTTTTGTCAGTCAAAATCATTAATCCATAAATTTTTGTTTTGTTGTATTTAGTTATTTGCCACAAACAAAAAATACAAACTCAACATTGTAAAACATCATTTAGTTTAGTTTTAAAGTTTATTTTTAACGTGTCACCATTATTGTCAATCAAACTGTCAGCCATAAACTTGAACTTAAGGTAGCAGCAATAGCAATTTGAAAAAGAGGATCTACATCACAAAAATGTAGGAGAGAACTTTATAGGAAAAAAAATATAAAAATATTTAAACTGAAGGTGCAAAACAATGCATAGAATATAATTCATTATATTCCTAGTTAAATGTGACATGAATGCATGCATGTTCTAAAGTAAGTGAATGACGGTGACTGGATGAAGTGAGTGTTTGTATAGTCACATTGCAACACGTAACATGGCAGCCATGACAGTGTACTAAAGTTAAAACAAACAAGAAAAAAAAACTGCAAAAACCTAAAAAACTATAATTTATATTTTACTTTGTGTACTTACAAATAATACATGGACATTTTTCTCGTTGCTGGTTTGAAGTAAAGTTGTCGCAATTATGCCCTATTTTAGCACCTTGTCACTTATTCAGTCAGTTCAGTCAGTCACTCACTTATACACTCTGGTATTCAATCATTTAAATGTTAGTTACATGTGTATATTTTTATGCATTAACTATTCTAAATGATTTTTTTTTTTTTTTTTTTTTTCGTTTTTTATTATTTTTAAAGAGTTAAATTTATGTGCCAGGTGTTAATATGACTCCAAACTATTAAATCAATTTAAGGCGTGATAAAACATGATTATAATTTCAATTGAGATCTGCAGAAAGTGTTAACTACGCAATAATGTTTATATGTACATAATCTTGACCAAGTAAAGTGCTAAAGAGATTTATGCCATTTTAATGGTGTAAAACGGCCAAAAGTATTAAATGATATAGGTTTTAAACAAAGAGCCGTTTTAAGGGTAAATTAATATTAAAATGTGTTAGGACTAAAAAATCATTAAATATGTATAATTATAGAATATATCACACAATATTTAAACAAATTATTGGTAATTATATTAGCAATAAATGTGGGTTAGTATAAATAGAACGATTAAGAATATAGTTGTGGTTTATCCAGAAGCCTTTAATTTTTAAATAATTTTTATCGAAATCAAATCAGTTTTAAATAGTTATATTTTTTGCGGTCAGCTAACTCTTATCATAAAATAAAAATAAATAATAAGCAATAATTCTACAATTGGTGGTGCTAAATGAAATAATTTCCACGACAAAACTTTTATGTAAAATTGGTTTTTATATCGAGGGCTTATATTCAATAAGGGCTATATGCAAAATACCAATTGTTTAGGGAAGAATAGAAAATGTTTCTTTTAGCAATTTTTCAATATTTTGCAACCTCCTCCTCTATTCATATCGCTAAAGGTTCATAAGTAATGAACCTCTAAAGTTGGACACCTTGAGCATTTTTGTCAAAAATTAGCAAAATTTGAGCTTGATGAACTTTTATAAGCATTGTCAGATTTAAACAATTTTGGTATCATTGGAAAGACTTTAATTCCTCTTTATTACAAAACGAAAAAAGTTACACATCTTACTGGAGAAAAAACCTGTAAAATAAAAAAGTCCTTTATCCTTGGATATCCTGACCAAACACCAAAGCCGGTGTTTGAAATACCACAAAGAAGAAAGTCCTTTCGTCTGGCCGAAGGCCAGTATAAAAATAATTTTACGTAATTATATACAGTGGTGGCCATGAGGTTAGCACACTTGCTACTGCCTATCTTTAAAAGCAAATATTTCCTGTACATATTTTTTTTTTTTTTTTTTTTTTTTTTATATATTTCTTTTATATACGTGTAACATGTCTTGCTAAGATCATTAATATGATTAATTTTGTTGATTTCAGGAAGAAAGAAAAAATCTTAACACACGTTTTGCCTCATAGCTTTTTTCCAAAGCAGTATTTCAAATTTTTTTTATCTATTTATCTTTAAAAAATATGTCAGTTATTATTTTTAATGAAAACCATGCTGATTTGTTGTGAGTTTGATCAAAATGAGATGAGATGTACTTGCTATAAATTATTAAAAAATTTCAAAAAATCCAAATTGGTCCTACAAATAATTGGCCAAAGAATAAAATTTCTGCTGTCAAACTGTTTCCAAAGTTATTAAATAGTATCAGGAGAATTCGGCCATTGATTGGAAACATGGATCGGAAGGAAAAAAGATCCACATGATATTGGGAAGGCCAAACAATTTGAAAGCATATTGAAAAGAACTCCAAACACATCTGGTAGAAAAGCGGCCCGGTTAGCTCAATGGTCTGACTATTTGGTGCGAAAAGTTAAAGCTAATGTGGAGTTAAGAACATACAAAGTCCAAAAAGTTACAGGCTAGAATGCTGCAAAAAATTTAGAAGCCAATAATAGGGCACGAAAATTAAAACCAAATTTCATACAAAAATACTCATGTTGTATAAAGAACGACACAGCTTCCGGGTCAAAATTTGTATGTTGCTAATACTCGAGGAAATGTTGAAGATAAGTTTAGGACCGAAAAGCTGTTGTTGCAAAAAAAAGTAAGTCATTTGTTACAGTGGGCTCTATAAATACCTAAAAATACATCAAAGAATGTTTACAAAAAAATATTTTTGGCCCGATTTGGCATCATGTCACTAAGTAAGAAAGCTCTGCAGTACGATTCAGTATCTTATTTTAACGATAATCGAATCGTTTAAAAAATTAAACAACAAAATTATCGATTTTTCTATTCTGTAACACTTTTTAACGACATTCGTTGTCTACTTCTGTCGTTAACTAAACCACAATATTTTTTGTGTTGTTTATTTTATCAACGAAGACATACATATATTCGACACACAAAATCAGTAAGTATACATGTGCACAGTTTACAAATAATTCCCGATTTCTTTTTTATTTCTGCTCTTATTTAAGTCTTCTATTTATTTTGACGAAGCTGCCATACGAAAATAAAAGTTATCTACTGTTGTTTAAATGCACATGGTGAATCATATAATCGTTACTGCAAACAAAAAAAAGCCATCGACAAAAGAGGTGTCCCAAAATATCGAAGATTTCAAAAGGAGACTGTTCCAAATAAGTGACTAAAACAATTATTAAATCTCTAATGGAAGGGTTACCAAAAAAGGTCTACGAGTTCATAATTAGTGGTTGGAAATATAAAGGTTATATTTTTTGTGATCTGTAGTATAATATCAATTAAATAAAAAAACAATAAAAACTCTAAGATCAACCGTTTCAAAATCATTGAATTTTACATATGTTAAGATTTTTTCGATCGCACTCCTTATTTATATGAAATTATAAATTGTTTCTTGTATAAAAACAGAAATAAAAATTGTACCTTTATTAAAAAAGCTTTTCAGTGAGCATTGATATATTGCTTAGCCTGTAACTTCTTTACATGCTTTCAATGGACTATGAGTATAGTATATATTAAATCTAAACTAAAATTTTTATTAATCGGCTTATATTGTCACAAATCATAATTCTTATTAAAAAAAAAACTATAAGTAAAAGAAAAAATAACAAAAATGTGTTTAAATAAGGCTGTGTTCAGATATTTTTACTATAAAACTGACATTTACTTAAAAAAAAATTCCAATAAATTTTAAAATTTTGTGTAAATTTTTACAATTGGAAATTTTGTTAATTTTGATATGCACACTTTCATATAGAGCATACAATATTTTTCTCGTTTTTGCGAAAAGAAAGAAAATCACATATTCTGAGATACAAATATTTGTTAGTACCCAAATATGTTAATAATATTATAAAATTAGTTTTGTTCTAAATTTAATACATTAAAAAATAATTCAACATTAAAGATAATTTTAATTTTGTTGCTTATGTTCTGCATAGCACTGTATGTGAATGAAAAGTGCCAAATAAAATTAAATAAGGCCCAATTGCAAAAGTTCATGAAATATCTTCCAACAAAATTTCATTGGGAATTATTTTATTTGGGAGTTATTTCACGGTACTTGTTATTATATAGTGGAAGGCCAATGTACGCGACACGCGGCCATCAGCTGATCATGTTTTCACGCGGTCCATATAAAAAAAAAGTTGAAAAAAAATCAATATTGACGTGTTGCCGCTTGTAACAGCATTGCCAGATTAAATTTATAACAGTGTTCTCAAATTTTCCTTTGTTACTTTTTTGTAAACAATTTATTAATTTTTAACATTTGAGCTTTCAATTAATACCTAAATCTTAAAATGAAAATCGAATTTCGCTAAGAAACTAGTATCAAAAAAAATTTTATAAAAAAAAAGTTTGGTAAAAAGGAAGAATTACGTTAGCGAAGCCGCTTTTGGACATACCACAGAGTTAAAAACTCTTTCGCTGGCCGAAGGCCTGCTATTAAGAAAAATTGTTTCCACAAAAAAAATTTGTTTGCACTAGAAATTACAAAATACTTAAAAAAGTTGTGTTTATGAAACTTTGTTATTATTTTTATTTTATTTTTATAAATGCACCATTAAGAGCTTTTAATTGTGCATTTATAAAACGATTTTAAGTAAGTTAGGAAGGTAAATAAGTACCAATATTTACTCTTTTAAATTATTTATTTTTTCACAAAGATATACGGGCATAAATGTTCCAAACTATAACTAAAATAGTGAGATGTGAATGTACTACACACATCACTTACCTATGTGGTTGATAAATTGGATTGACAAAAAATTATCGATAACGACAAATTGTTATAACACCTACAGGGGAGCTAGAGAAAATAATGCAATCATAGATACGATAAACTATGTTTTTTATGGGGTGTAAGGTTTTTAAATCAACTAAATTAAGTTTAGACAAATTCTAGTTAGAATTATGTTATGTGATAACAAAACAATTAAGGAAATTAAAACATTTTGATACAATTTGTCTGAAATTTAATTTTTAAAACTGCGGAAAATACATATTATTTTTTTACCTGTATTTTCTTGAAAACAGCTGTGTATATAAAAAATATAATGGAATACAATTGTTTAGTAAACAGTGAGTTAATTTGAAAACAACTGCTGAAAAAATACTTTTTTTTCAATATTACATAATATAAAAAATAATAACTGAAGTCTTTAATTAATTTCTACTATAATAGTATTTCATAAAACGATTATGAAATTGTAAAAGGTTCCTTAAAAACTAAATTTGAATTTGTATTAAGAATGTGCACTTAAGTAAAATATGGATTAAATTAATGTTAAAACAAAAATAAAGTTTTAAAAAATCCAGGAGTATTTATAAATGGCTTACCTTACTTTGAAACTGGAATTAATAATCCTAAATATTTAAATTAATTTGTGCACAAAATAAAGTTCAATTATTTTATTATACACATTCTCTTTATATTCTCTTAAAAAAACTGTATCTAAAATAAACTACAGTTATTTTTTTTTTTTAATATCGAAATTATTTTATAACGTTCCTATTTAAAATAAACGATTACATTTACAACACACATCACTGATAATAAAATAATAAAAACACATCACTAAAATGAACAAGGAGAGCGGCCATCTTAACTGACAAAATTTTCTTTTTTCTATTCATAAAATTTACATCAACTTTTCACACGATTTTCTACGCAAATTTTTAACTAGCGAACAATTTAATTATGTACCCGAACTCTACTGACACTTATGAATAAATTAATACACCTTTAATAATAAACTTTACATTTTTTACCACTTAATTATATTAAAAAAGACGAAAGAATTTTTTATAACCGCACCAAGAGGAAAGAACTGAAGAAACTATAAAAAGCACTGTTGCATTTAGTGCAGTCATAGAGAAGGTAAAACTATTATTATATTGCAATTGAAAGGTTTGTGTACTAGATAAATTGGCAGAACAATCGAACACAGAAAATAATAAATGAAAATTAATTTGAAGGAAACTAAACATATTTCCCTAAAAAAAACAATCACAATTAAAGATAAATACACAACAAAATTTAATTATAAAACATTTATGTAACTAGAAAAAATTAAAAAAAATATACATTTTTAATTTCTTTTAAAACTAATTGAATAGTTTTAAAATTATTATATATTTTTTTTAATTTGCATTTAATTTAATGAGTAAGTAACTTAACTTGCCTTAAAACGGCAATAATAATCTTTAACATGATATACATATATAGTGAAATGAAAGGAAATTATTTCAGGCTTGCTGAATTCGACTTAACTTGAGCACAACTATTAGGAATAACATTCGATTTTTCGCTTGGTTTAATTTTTAAAATTCATAGTTTTATACGCAATTATTCCTAAAATTATTTGATTATAATTTTTTAAGCAATTAATGTCAGCAAATTTATTTAATTTTTTTAATATTACATACGTAATATATTTTTTAAGATTTTTTACCGATTTTAAAATAAATATTATTTATTTTAAATAAATTTTTTATTAGACAAATTTATATAGAAAGCGTTTTTTATAAATCTTTTCTAAATTTAAAAATATTTTAAAAATACTGACGTAATTTATACATTTTTTATTCTGCTATTTTTTCATAACTTCAAAATAATTTAAAATAAAATAAACGATTACATTTACTACACATATAACTACTACTAAAACAAAAATTACACATCACTATAACGAACATGGAGGGCGACCATCTTAACTAACAAATTTTCTCATTACTCCTTATAATTTCAACACCAATTTTAAACAAAAAATTCTACGCGAATTTTTCACTCCCGACAAATTTGATTATATACCCGAACTCTACCGACATTTATCCGTAAATTAATATACTTTTAATAATAAACTTTAAATTTTTTGTCACTTAATTTTGTTAAAAAAAAAACGAAAGTATTTTTTATTACCGACACCGAACTGCAACTAAAAGAAAGAACTAAAGAAAATAAAAAAAGCACTGTTGCATTTAGTGGAGCCATAAAGAAGGTAAAACTACTAGTTTATCTATTTTAAAGTAATTATAAGGTTGTTGAATAAGATTACATAAATATAAAGATTATGGAGAATTCTAATTAGAATTATGAATAGTAAAAATGTATGTATAGAATAAATTTAAGAAAAAAAACATATTCTGCACAAATATTCCACACTATTCTTACTTTCTATAGAAAGTAGTTGTATTGTCAAAATTTTTAATTGTCATATTCTTCTATACAGCAAAAAAATTTAAATACATAATTGAAAAAATGCTAAATATAAAATGTTAACACAAACCAACAAAACTGTTAACCGATTTTATAGATTTTTTCCTTTAAATATTTCTCATGATCTAAAGTAAATTTTCAGTTGTAAAGAAAAATGCGTCATTACCTCTAAATAGCAATAAAAAAAATAAAACATTGGAAAATATTTTAAATTAATAGCCTAATTCTATAACTTTTCCTATGTTCTGTTAATATACAGAAACGAAAACGTTAACAGTTATTTTTGGTATTCTGTATCATTCATTACGTTTAACATTAATAAAATATGTTAATATTACGTTATGTTATCAACAATATGTTTTATAATTGCCAGTTAAAATTTTTGTAGTTTTAAGGGTTGATTTTAGAAAAACTATGTTCCAAAAAAATAAATATTTTTTATATGGCAACAATAATAATATTTCAGTTGAATGACAATTGTTTTTTTAGAACAAAAATAAAACAAAATTTATTATAAAAAATCCAAAAAACAGAAACAATAATGAATAGAATTTTTTTAATGTTTCTTATTTAAAACAAATGCATATTATTATGATAATTAATCAGTGAAAGAAGCAGGTGCTTACCAAAATCTCCAGAATAAAGCTTGGAATCTTGGAATCTCAAGATGTTCGAGCTTGGTGACTAATTTAAATAATTTTAGCATGAAATCATATACTTATTGGGAACTACCATTACGTAGTCCTTATATTACAACACAGAGATTACACAATGGATGTTCCTGAATTGTGGGTGATACACATGGTTGTATCCATGCATATTTCGTATCCATGAAATATGATATGTCCACAACAATTCCATGCAAAATCTGTTTTTTTGCATGTCGAGGATTCTCCGCCATATTTATATTCGAGTATTGTTATTAGCCAATCTGGCGTTCTTTGGATATACAACGTGTCTATAAAATGGACCTTATTAATAAGTTGCATGGTTTACTTCTATATATGATGCAAATTGGCCCTTCTTTGTATGTTTTTGGAGGTCGTTTATTTTTACAAATCACCTACAAATCCCTTTCTTACTCACACAATTATTTATATAACAAGTCTCATCAAATTATTCTAAATTGACCTTGTAGAATAGATTTATAAGAATAGGAAATCTTAAGAATAACAGATATAGCAACAGCAGTAACTATAGTTCCACAATTGAAGCATTTGGACATGAAAAAATTACATTAAGTACGGAATGTTCTTTAACATATATTAATTAGTCGGGGATCACACATACCAATTTTACTTGCAGAAAATCTGAGTTTATCGGAAAGAGAGGAGAAGGGAATACTAAACGTTAATATTCTCTATACCTCTCCACATACGAAGTCAGAATTGCAACAAGAAAAATTGCTGTGTGTGAACCTTTACTTACAATTTCATGTATATCGGTCCATAATTTCGCATATCTTCCAAATAAGACTCTATTTGTAAGTCATATTCATTGATTTTATACATTTATACATAAGAACACAATTTTCCTCTAAAAATTTCATTAATTTAGCAATAATTTAAAATAAAATAAGTTATCACCTTCATAATACCTATCGTTGAAATTAACATGTAAATTCGTCATAACATTGCTTATAGAATATAAATTTCTGTTATAATAACGTTTTTCACGTTGATAAAAGATTTTTGTTATGTTAAATAAAATAATTTGTTTATGGAATACAAATTTCCAAAAATTCATGTTATCAACGTTAACAGAACGAACGTTTGAGTTATAGAATAAGGCTATAAATATAAATACATATTTAAAAATAAAGGTATTAACCGATTTTTAGAATTTTCTCCAAAAATTATAAAGTCATGTAAATATTTTACTAAAAATATTAAATCTTAATATTTTCCTTTACTCATGTTAAAAAAAAAATTGTAAAAACTCCTAAGAAATAATAACATTCACAAAAGGTTTGATAAAAAATTTTATATATATTTGGAATTTAATTTAAAATTTATAAACGTATATTCGAATACTTCTGTAGAATTTTTTCTGACTTGTTAACAAATGAAATATATTTAAATAATTTAATTTCAAGTTGCTGAAAATCATATTATAAAGAGTACAAAATAATTAGAAACTATTTTATTTCTAAAAAATATAAATAATATATAAAAATAATTAATTTTTAACCAAGGTTGGAAACCGAAACGAATAACGGTATCGGTATTCAATTTATTTTCATTTCGGTAACGGTATTTTAAATTATATCGGTATCGGTATACTGTTACCGAAACAAAAATGCCGGTAAATACCGTTATTATTAAAAAAAACTGGAAAAATCTTAAAACAGTTAAATTTATAAATAATTTTTAATTAAATTTCGCGAAAAAATTATTAAATTACATATTTGTATATTTAATTTAATAAACTTGTATATTTAATTTAATAATTTTCTTTTGAAATGTTTGAAATATGAATATTTTTCGTTAGAGAACTTCATAAAATTTTTACAATTGCTTGTTTTATGGCAACAAAGCATTTAGGAATATTAAACTCGACTTCTTAAAGAAAAATTGGTATAATTCTTTGCAGTACAGTGAAGTTAAAAATTTGGAAAAAATTTGTATTTACCACAGATTTTAATAAAGACAAAAATCGTTCATTTTGCAAAATTTTTTTCAAAAAAAGGCTAATCTATCTATATATATATATATATAAAAGAGTAACGTTACTGACTGACTGACTGATTCATCATCCCACAGCCCAAACGGCTGAAGCTAGAAAGACGAAATTTGGAACGTAGGTAGGTCTCCCTCCATATAGATCCACTAAGACGGGATTTTTGGAAATTCGAATGTTTAGGGGGTAAAAAAGGGTAAAAAACGGGTAAAATCGGTAACCTTATAACTCGCAAACTAATAATAATACAAAAAAAGTTGAAAAGTTATCGTTATTCGTTTAAAAAATAACTGGACAGGTGTCTGGTACTTTTTTGAATATCGGCCGTTTTAGGGAGAAAACGGGTAAAAACTGTATTTTGGTACTTTTTTGGCACCATATGTATCTTTGAAACCAATCAACATAAAAAATAAAATTTATGCCGTATTCATAACTTATCAAAAAATGAAAAATACAAATTTGGTACTTTTTAGAAATTCAAACGTTTTTTATAAAACATTTTTTTATATTTATTTAAATATTCATATGAGTATTTTAATACGGGATACCACTACAATTTAGAAATTTATTGCAATACAATTTTTAATACTTCGATGGGTCAAAAAAAGTACCAAAAAAAGGGGTAAAGGCGGGAAATTACACTTTATTTAAACTTAATAATAAATTTTCAATTACATTAAACATAGAAACATGAAATTAAGAAAATGTAGATAAGAATTCACAAGAATGGAATTTGTGGTACTTAAAGGTACATGGTCCTGTGGGTAAGAATTCAAGAGGATGGACTTTGTGGTACTTTTTTCTACTTCTATTCGTACTTTTTTGCATTTTCTGTAATATTTAACCTAGAAACATGAAATTAAATATGCATGGTCCGATGTTGGATAGAATTCACAAGGGGGACTTTGTGATACTTTTTCGTTCTTCTAATGGTACTTTTTGAATTTTCTATAATTATGAACCTAGAAACATGAAATTAGGGATATGTGGTCCTTAGTTAATGAGAATCCATAAGAGGAAACTTTGTGGTACTTTTTCGTTCTTCTAATGGTACTTTTTGAATTTTTTATAATATTTAATCCAGAAACATGAAATTAAAGATATGTGGTCCTAAATGAATGAGAATCCATAAGAGGGGTCTTTGTGGAACTTTTTTGTTCTTCTAATGGTACTTTTTGAATTTTCTATAATATTTAAACTAGAAACATGGAATTAAAGATATGTAGCCCTAAGTGAGTGAGAATTCATAGAAGGTATTTTGTGGTACTTTTTCGTTCCTCTAATGGTACTTTTTGAATTTTCTATAATTATGAACTTAGAAACATGAAATTAAAGATATGTGGTCCTAAATGAATAAGAATCCATAAGAGTGGACTTTGTGGTACTTTTTTGTTATTCCAATGGTACTTTTTGAATTTTCGGTAATATTTAACCTAGAAACATGAAATTAAAGATTTATGGTCCTAAATGAATGAGAATCCACCATGTTTGATTTGTGGTACTTTTTTTGTTCTTCTAATGGTACTTTTTGAATTTTCTATAATTATGAATCCAGAAACATGATATTAAGGACATGTGATGTTAAGTGAATGAGAATCCATAAGAGGGGACTTTGTGGTACTTTTTTGTTCTTCTAATGGTACTTTTTGAATTTTCTATAATTATAAACCAAGAAACATGAAATTAAGGACATGTGTTTTTTTTTAAATTTTCTATAATATTTAACCTAGAAACATGAAGTTAAAATTATGTGGCCCTAAGTTAGTGAGTATCCATAAGAAGGGATTTTGTGGTACTTTTTCGATTATCATACCCTATCATACATGCCTTTTGTACTTTTCGAAAATCCTATTTTAAATTTATTTTATAGTATGGTTTTTTAAAAAAAAATTCCGTTAACGAAGTAGCGGGTTAACAGCTCGTTTTATTATAAAATTGCAAAATGTAAAATTGTGCAAAAGATCTGTAAAGTAGCACAAAAAAACAGAATACCATGAAAAGGAATTTTGGACGAGAGGTTTTGTAGAGAAGAAATAGTGCTCTAGCAAGAAAGTACTAATTAAGTTCCATTTACTCACTAGAAGTTTTTAAAGTTGCAGGATTGAAACGACGCGCCATAACCATGATTGAATGAAAGTAAAAAATTCAAATGTAATTCAAACTCTGAAAACACTCAGGAGAAAATTTCCCGGACCTTTGATCTCCCCGGTATCGCGATCAAAAAAGATATTTAAACAATTGTTATTGTACTGATTTTTCAAATTTAATGAATTCTGACTTATATATTGTGAAACACGTCTTTGGATATCCGCAAAACCGTTATTCATACATATATCAGACATGTATCAAAAAATGTCGTATTTGAGCCAGAAAATGAAAAACTTTCATATACTTTATTTAAACATTTTACACAAGCTTCGAAACACGATATTAATGAATTTATTAAAAATTCACTTAAAAATGTAGAGTTTGAGGTAATTTAAATGTTAGTTTAAATGGTATAAAATTGTCTGTAGATTTAATAGGCTGTTCCATCAACATTATTGAAAATAATTGAAGTCCATACCAATGAAAAATTTATATTGTATATTTAAGATGCCTACAAGATCCTTTCAATAAGATTAAGTTCTTTTCTTGCTGCTTCATAGTGCTGACACGATGTTTATTTGAATCCATACCTAAGATTCATCCTATACAAGAAATTCAAAGAGTAATGAAATTATATGTATACATAGTTACCAGCTGGATTTAGCATATTATATTATATTCGTTAAACAAATTTCGAAAATATATTACTTATTTTTGAAATTCATGCAGTTTTCTTTCACTTAAATGCTTTTAAAATTCCCGGGAATCACGGACAAAATTACATCAGAGAAAGACATGAAAAATCGCAAATTTCCCGAGAAATCTTGGTATTTATTCTACAAAGATGGCCCAAGTTGTAACCTTCTGAAGAACATTTGTCGATCTTTTGGAGACTCCAAAATTAAGGAAAGAATCTTCATAGAAGCAAATATCAAGAACCTATCAATACTTTCAACAGTATGTTCAAAAGATAAATAATTGACATCATATTAATAAATAATGAAATTGAAAAAAGATTCGGCTGTGCCGAATCTTTGATACCCTTCACCATATTACCATCTTACTATCTTATCGACATCATATTACCATATTACCGACAAATAATAAAATTTTCGCCTTAACGTATGCTTTCATATTTTCACACATATAAATCTAAATTTTTTTCAAACTACGAAAATTTGAATATGTAAAAAAAAAAACAATCATAACAGGCTTTGCTTTTAAAAAATAAACAACAACAATTCCATATTTATTTATTTTTTTATGTGTGTATATACAAACTGACTGCATATACAAAGAACAACAACAACACTGTTATTCATTATATTACTTCTGTTGCTAACTAAACTACTTGTCTTATAGGCAAAAACGTCACTAATAGTCATTACAATGCTTAATATACATGTTTGTGTATGTATTTATGTATATTCTTAACAGATATGTTTTAGTTTTAAAAAATAAACAACAACAATACCATATCTATTTATTTTTGTACAGACTGCATATACAAAGAACAACAACAACACTGTTATTCATTATATGACTGCTGTTTCTAACTAAACTACTTGTCTATACAAAAAACAAAAAACGTCACTAATAGTCATTACAATGCTTAATATACATGTTTGTGTGTGTATTTATATTCTTAACAGATTTGTTTTTGGTCCATAACTCTGTTGATTCTGAACGAATTTGGTTTATTAAAAAAAACGAAATTTTATAAAAACATTTATGACTGATCTATATAAAAATAAAAATCTGTAGCTTGAACAAGGGCTTCAAAAATAAAAAAATCGTTTTCCCCGATATCTCAGTTATTACTGAACCGATTTATTTCATTTTTTCAGAACAAAAATTCAGAAAATAATTTCCGAGCCCCCTTTAAAAATTCGAAGTCCCTGGTACATGCAGAGGCTTCAGAAACTGAAAAACCGGTTCCAAAAACCGGTTTTTAAAGCATATCTCCGCCATTTACAAACCGATCCTGCTGATTCAAAAAACCGAAATTTTAAAAAAATATTTGTGACCGATCTGTATAAAAATAAAATAAAAAACAAAAATTCAGAAAAAAATGTCCGAGACTTCTTTGTAAAAACGAAGTCCCTAGTATATACAGAGGCTTCAGAAACTGGAAAACCGGTTCTAAAAACCGCATTGTATGAACCGATCTTGCTGAATTCCAATAGCAAAATTCTCGAAAATATTTCCGATCGTTTGATATATATATTATATATGTCAGTTATCGGTGGGCTTCATAAACGCCATTTCAACCGACACTAAATACCTGTATATACCGATATTTTTAACAAAATAATAATTTCGGTATCGGTATCAGTTACGGTAACCAACTTTAAACGATATTTAATCGGTATCGGTATTCATAACGGTATCGGTTTCCAACCTTGAAAAAATATTAAAACTTATTCTTATATTCTCCAAAGTTTTGAACAAACTCCAAACATAAAAATGTCAAAAGTATTGACTAAATATGAAAATCTTATTTGAAATAAACGTAAACGATTTTTTTTTTAAAGAAAAATATATCATTATTTGTATTCGAACAAATAAAAATATTTTTTCGGACACATTTTTACTATATAACCGGTATTTTACAGTAATTATGGAATTCTAAAGGGTGTTTTACACTACACGTTGTATTAATACCAGAGTTTCATTTTCTATAATACATATCAAAAAATGTATTAAGGAAAGTATTATTAAATGTTATATTTTTTAAAAAATTAATATGAAAAATTTAACAGAATATTGGTTTAAAAGATGCAATAAAGTTTCAAAAATTTAAAGATTTCAACATAGTATGTTCAAAAACATATGATACCTTTACTTTTGCTGACTGGGTGTACAAAATGTTTCACGCTACTCTTCTTCATTCTACGCTGCGTCGCAAAGTTGACTGGTTGGGCCTTTAGTTTGTAACTCACGAAAACTAATCGTGATTATTGAAACTAATTGCAAATAAGGCGTATGGCGTACGTTTATAGAATTTTCGATTAATAGTTGAACTCTGTGCAATTTGCGTATAAACAGTAAGTTATTTATTTGCAAGTTATTTTTATTTGCAATAATCGTGCGTATAAACGTAATAATACAAAAGTTTTTACACCATAATATATTTGAAAATATTTTAGGTATTTATACAAAGTATTATAGTGTAAAACCCCATTAATATTTATTTTTTGTTTCATTTTTAAAGTCTAAATTTTTGGAACGATTTTAATGAAATATGAGTCTATTTATTGGTAACCAATCTTGTTGTATAATAAAAATAGAAACGATACATTTTGGATGAGTTAAAATTTTTATTAAGTTTTTGGAAACAGAAAAATATTTTCACTTTTATAAGAAATTTATTTTTTGACACATTTTTAAATATCCCTGAACTAAATTAATCAATCTTCTTAATTTGTATTTTTCTATCTAATCCATCTTCCTTACTCCAGTCATATCCTAACTAATTTCGCCTTCTCTATGACTATACTAAATGCAACTTTGTTTTTCCTTATTTCTTCAGTTCTTTTACTTTAGTTTCTACTCGGTACCGGTATAAAAATAACGCTCGTTTTCTTACGTAAATCTTCGTGTTACAAAGTTTGAAATATTTTATTAAAATTTTATATATTTATAAATAAATGTATATAGATTTCGAGTATCTAATTGGTTTTGTCGTCAGTGAGATATTATTGAAAAAAATCTTGTTTAAAATTGGGCCGAAACTATGAAAAGAATAAAATAAGAAAATTTTTCAGTTAAGATGGCCGCCCCCTCGTACGTTTTAGTCATGTGTAATTTTTATTTTAGTGTCACTGATGTGTGTAGGAAATGTAATCGTTTGTTTATAAAAAGAAACGTTACATATAGGATTTTTAATGTATTTTTTAACATAAAATCGGTAATTTTGAAAAATAATAAAAAAAAAATAAATATGCAATACATAAAGTTCAATAATTTCAAAAATCGTTGATTAAAAATTAAATAAGTGATATTAGGACATAAAAAATAAATATTAATAAAAATGTATGTATGTAATTGATTGAAAGCTACTACTAAGCTACTACTATTTTACTGGCTTTATGAACCATGTATTGCAATTAAATAAATTTAAGGCGTAAATCAAGATTATCAGTACATTTGATTTTTGAACAATTTTGATAATGATTCTATAGTACTTTTACTTACGATTAAAGTGATGTAAAAATTTGTATCCGCTCGCTCTTAGTTTACGAGTTATAGGCTTATATTTGTCGTCAGATTTATTTGAATATCTGTTTTAAAACAAATGTATCCAATTTATATTGATACACTTTAAAAGTACTTTCAAGTACCATTTTAGTGGTATGCAACACGATTATATTCATTAACTCTTTGAAAAGAAAAAACAAATTTTTCAATGGACTTAGCGTTACTTAAAAAATTTTTGATATTCAAAAAAAGTTTATCCAGCGAAGCCGGTGTTCGACATACCCTTAGGAGAAAGTTCTTAAGCCCAGCCGCAGCCCTGCTACACAAAAAACTTTTATTAAGGCGGAAAAAAATTTAATAATTTCAAATGTGCTGATAATCTTGATTTGTTCCATAAGGTAAATGAAAATTTCTTTTAAAAATTAATAGGTATTTATAAAAATGATTTAGCTTAATTTGTAATATTTTGAGTTTTTGTTTAAAAATTTTTAATGAAAATACGAAATATATTTGTTTCCTATTCCTTTAGGCGAATTTAGTAAATTTGATCCAAAATAAATATTAAACTGTTAGGTGTATTTATGTCTTATTGAATTTTTTGATTTTCAGATTTAATTTTACATTTACATTACATTTTTTTATTCAACGATTTTAGATTTTTTTTTTTTTTTTAATTCGTGCTTTTCGAAAATTGGTACTTTTTAATTTTATTGTTTTAATTTTTTATTTTATTTTTATTTATTTTTTTCAAATTGCAAAACTTTGTATTGGTACTTTTTTTAGACACTGATCTTTATTCAAATTTTTAGCACTTTCTTCAAAATTTTTCTTTTTATAATATTTATAATTACGACTTTCATTTTTAAATTTAGCTTTTTAAATTGGTACTTTCTTTGAAATTCTAAAGACCTAAATGAGGTCTTTTTTTTTTTGGTAAATACATTTTTTTTTTCATTCTCTTTACCTCTGTTGCAGAATTGTAGCATGAAAAATTGCTGTGTGAGAACCGCGACTATCTGACAAATTAATTTTGACCATCTTTTTTAAATTAGTACCTTTATAAAAAGTAGTTCTTTGAGGTAATACATTTTTGGAATATAACCTTTTTAATAAATTTTATATTTTTAGAAAATTTTAACTTTATTTTAAATTTTTATGAATTAAATTGGTATTTTTAACTAAATAAATACTATATGGAATATTAGTGTAAATGTGTTCTCCTTCTTACAATTTATTACATTTAAAAAATTGTGTTTTTGATTGCTGCCAATTTTGAAAAATCGTATAAATATTGACCCCCCAAATAAAAACTTTTTTTTTATATTTTTTAAATTTATTTCCATTATTATTTTAAAAAAATAATTAATATTACCAATTTTTATTTGTTTTTCTTCCAATTACATCTACACACAAAAGAAACATAAAAATTTTAATTTATATAAAAGAACATGAAAGTAATCATTATAAATCATTCCAATATTTTAAAACTAAACAAAGAAACGCATAATAAATGTTAATTTTATACGTAAATATTTTATAAATTTTTATTATTATATGTAGTGTTTGCAGCGATTTTCTTTTTCTGTTATATAAATGTACGTAAAATTGTTTACTGTTCAACAGCATTTAAAATGTGAACTTTTAGCTAAATATTCAAGATCCTAACTTAAAACAGGACCTTGTATTTCTCTACCCAATGCCGATAGTTCTTTAAGAAATTGTTTGGCATTTGTTAAAGTCGATGAACCATAGACAATGCGTTTAGTAACATTGGCAGTTTGTTTTTGACGTATAAAATCGACCAAATTTTGATATTCAATATAATTGCCACCACCCACTACAAAAACAACAGCATCCTGAAAAGGTGCACGATTTTTGGGCATAACATCACCACCCTTTAAAAGTTTAGGATCCAAATAAAGATAATCATCTGTTTCGGGATTACTGCGACATTCCATGACTTGTTCGGTGATTTTGGTAACAGGAAGACTCTGTAAGAAAAGAGTATAAAAGGAAATAAAATTAACATTGATATTGAATTTTAATTAACTGAAAAAAAGCGTTAATGTTATTTGTTACAGAAACGAATTTTTTCTCACTTTATTCTGTTTCTGTTTCAATTATGTAAATTAAGTTTGAAAAACTTTTTCACTAATTAACAAGCAGTTAATTGGATTTTTTTCAAAATCCTTTATTTGTTGTTTTTTAATTTAAAACCTTTTATTTAGAGAATTAAGTCATTTATTCTTTTTATGTTGTAGGGATTTAGTTATTAACATTTAAATGTATTTTTCATCTTCTTTCTTTTTTTTTGGGGACAAATCGATTCTTATGTGTTGTTATTAATTAAAATGTTTTTTGTTTAGATTCGTTATGTGTGAGACATAGCAAAATCTAAATAATGGTAGCAAGTTTGTACATATATTGTATATATGTGTGTATATTTTTATTAAAAAAAAAGAGCAGATATTTTTATTTGTATAAAGGGTGGCAAAAAATTAGTTCTAACTTTTTCAGTTTGATTTTGAAGAAAATTTCAAGCTAAAAAAAAAAAATAATACATAATAATATAAAATGCAAATTTCAAAAATAACTTAAAATTTTATATTCATTTCCCTTTTATCTGACTCTATCGAATTTTAATGTCATTTAACTATTTAATACTAAGGAGTGCGCACGAAAAAATTCGTGCATGCAAATCTGCTTATAGAAACTAAACCAATTGGTGAATTATTTTAAAATGATATTTTTATTAATGACTGTTATGTTCTAAACATAAAAGAATAAATGATTTCCTGTTGGTTCTGAAGGAAATATCTGTTACGGACAATTTGATGGATTAGCCTCTTTTGGTATAAACACTTACAATTTCTTTGTTACTGCTCCATTGTTTTGTTGTTGTAATGAGAAGAAGCGAGAACAGGCCAGAAAACAGCGGATATGCTGTATTTTCTTAGGAAAGGAAAGAAAATATTTTCCAAAGGCACTCATTCACGTACAATGGTGGACATGAAGTTAGTACACATCATATCTACTGTGTTTAAAAGAAAATTATTTCGTCTCATTACAATTATTTATTAAAATTTTTGCTTTTTAGTGTTGTTTATAGTGTCTGCAATAAGTCCCGTTACTTTCTTTTGCATTCTATCGCAATTCTCTTTTAATTTTTAATTTAAGTGCAGTTATAGGCAAAATAAGCTGGTCACAATTTTAGCACAAGCAAGTATATTTAAATTTTTTTATGTTTTTTGTGAATATAAATAATTAATTGGTAAGTTTAGATATTATTTCATCAATGAAGATAAAAAATTAAATAAACATTATTTAGACATGTCTAAAAAAAGTGGTTTACAGAGGAACAACGTAAGATTATTCAACAGATGTACTCAAGAGGAATAAGCATAAGTGAGATTGCTAATACTTTAGAATGTTCCAGAAAGATGCACTAAACCATATTCGGAAGTATAAAACATTTAAAAATGTTACACAGGCTCCTAGGCCAAGAAAAACGTCACGTAAAGAGTATTCTTTAATATATAGAACCTCTGTCGAAGATCCTTTTAAAAGCTCCACCGTAATCCAGAGGGAAATTTCAAGAAAATATGGTATCATGCAATTAATGCTTGATTGCAGTGGCGTGAGCTGAGGATTTAAAGAGCAGAGTTGGGCGTAGTGCACTAAATTGTGAGTGCATTCACCTTTTCACTAAATCGCACTATAGTGAAAAAACTTTTAGAACAACACTACATAATTTAGAATTTTTTTAGTGTGTTTTGGAAATCTTATAAACGTATTTGTGTATGTTGATGTATCCATATATATACGAGTAACGTTACTGACTAATGCACTATTCCACAGACCGAACGCTTAAAATTAGAGAGATAAAATGTTGGTTTCCCGAAAAATATATGCATTATTCAGCGATTTCGAATATTTAAGAATATTTGTATTGTATTTGTATACAATATATGTAGCAATATGCCAAAAAAAAAGTACTTTTTAATTTTCAAGCTATGAATGCCGAATGATTTTTAATGCTTCGGCGGTAGAGTCAGCTACCATAATATATAATCCTAAAACGGAAATATAGGGTGGTCTTTAAAACTTCAATTTTTCAACTTTTTGTGAATTTAACGTATTATTAATGTTAGCAGCAACAAATTCAATGTTTTTGTTAGTTGGATAGTTAGTCTGGGTAGTAATCTTCCATTTTCGGATATTGTTGCAACAATACACTGAGAAAAACAAAATGGCAACAACAAAACATGGAAGGAAGAAAATAATACTGCCAACATTTAACGCGGCACAACACAATTTTTAATGACTTCAAAGTCTAAAATTCTGCGGTGGTGCGTGACGATCGCATTTTTCGTTTACGAGAACGTTTGGAAAATGTAACAAAAAAATCGAAAAAATTGAAAAAAATGCGTTTTTTTCACCTACATTCATATATAACTTTTGAAGTAGGAAGGTAATAATCAAGCACTACTGAATTTTAGATATTATAGTCATCAACAACTATGTTGACTTTCAAGGCATAACATTCAGTCCAAATTGTGCCGTATGAAAAACAATAAAGCCTATTTTCGGCAAATTTTACTCATTCATTTAAAAAATAGGGAGCTTATGTTACTAAAATGAATTATGCATTAGTAATTAAGACCATACACACTTTTTTTAAATTAAAACTCTATAAAGTATATGTTTTCTGGGTCCTGGTTAGATTCTGAGTCGATTTAGCTATGTCCGTCTGTTGAAAGCAGTATAGGGCTCGAACGGCACAACGAAGGGGGACGAAATTTTTGTTTGATATTGATAAAATGAGCAAAATCGGTAAATAAACAAAAAAGTTATGAGCAAAATACTAGAAATACAGGGTATCCGTTGTAGCTTAATTTCATACTTTTCTGCTATATCTCTGTTAAATAAAAGCATGTACTATAAAAAAATTTTAATGGGTCGATATAAACTTGGAAACAAAAAAGGGGCGTGGTCCACCCACTTTACCACCCACCTCCCATATAAGGTGAAAGGTCAAAGAAGTTTTGTATAAATACTTCATGGACAAATGTAAACACGGAAACAAAAATAGGCGTGGTTTACCCACTTTACCGCCCACCTATATAACATTCGCGCTTGTTTACATTTGTAATGTTATTGTTTTTTGTTGTTTTTTGGAAATGTATTTAAATTTCCTTTCTAATTGCTGAACATAGTTAGTACAAATTATTGCCGCTAGATGGCGCAAAATTCATTTTTTAATAAAAATGCATCAAAACACCAGAGAACCAAGCCGAGGCGAAATTGTCGGCGGCGGCGGCTTATATGTCGGCTTGCCGTTTTTCCTAGGACAACTAAAATTTTTTTTGGCGCAAAAAAAAAAAAAAATTTAGTGCGGTAAACATACGTATAGCTGGCAGTAGTGTGTGTATTCAATGTATTATAAAAAACAAAAAAGTAAAGTGTGTTCTAAAAGAACATTAAGCTGAGAAATACGTTTTCTTGAATATATTTATGAAAATATGGCAGAAAAAATAAAATTTAAGGCAAAATGGGTCTTAAATCGAAAAATACAGAAAATTTAATATAAAATAGTATTTTTATCTTTGGCGCAGCCGATTGTATTGGCGGCTTATATTGAGCTGGCTCAGCCGTTTAAGCCGATACATGTCGGCGGCGGCCACGGCTTGAAAAATTAAGCGGCGGCGGCTAGCGGCGGGGTTAAGGCCCAACTACATAGAATACTTTCGCTTCAACTGCGACTGACAGCTAAGTTAAATACATGCATTTATATTGAGCGGAACCAAATCAGTACGCCAAACTTCTGCGTAAAGTACTTCAAAGATGAAAAATGTTCAACTTTGAAGTGTCGAAGTACGTAAATATATTTTGTCGGTTGTTTTATTCTTATTTAAATATTTTATCGTTAAGTCGGAAATTTTAATTTGCAATTCATTATTTCAACTGAGAACATAGTAGAATTTTTACATCTTTATATTTTATTATATAAAATTTTAATAACAAAATAATGCAATGACTGGGTTAATATCATTTATGTGTTGCGTAGCTGCCAGTCGCAGTTGAAGCGAAAGTATTCTATGTAGTTGAGCCTTTATAGTGGAAGGACAATGTACGCGGCACGCGTAACACGCGGCCATCAGCTGATCATGTTTTCACGCTGTCCATATAAAAAAAGTTGAAAAAAATTCAACTTTGACGCGTTGCCGCGTGTAACAGCATTGCCAGATTAAATTTATGACAGTGTTCTCAAATTTTTCTTTGTCACTTTATTATAAACAATTAGTTAATTTTTAAGCTGGTAATAATGCTTCCGCCCGTTGCCGCGTGACGCGTACATTGGCCTTCCACTATTAGTCTTGATTCTGTATTTTGTGAAGAAAGTTTAAAAAAAAATATTAGGTAATCTTTCAATTTAGTGAACATTTTCTAAGTTCCACTAACATTAGTGGAGGGTTGTTTTTTGCACTAAAGTATTTAATGAAGAAAAAAAATTTGGCCATCCGATTTGTTTGATTTTTTTGCCATTGATAATACTTTTAACGGTGAATATAATGATGTTAAAATTTTTGACCGCAATTAAATATTTTGGAAGTTATAGGGCTTTGAAAATCGAATTTCCCAAGAAACTCGTATCAAAAAAAATTTTCTTTATAAAAAAAGTTTGGTAAAAAGGAAGAATTACGTTATCGAAGCCGCTTTTGGACATACCACAGAGTTAAAACCCTTCCGCCTGGCCGAAGGCCGGCTATTAAGGAAAATTTTTTCCACAAACAAATTTTTTTTTTTGCACAAGAAAAATACTAAAATACTTAAAAAGTTGTGTTTACGAAACTTTTATATTATTTTTATTTTATTTTTGTAAATGTACCCTTAAGAGCTTTTAATTAACACATTAATCTTTGCAATCGGATAAATAGTATAGGAAATATTTACGATTTTTAGTGAGTTAGGGAGGTAAATGAGTACCAAATGTTGCACTAGGCTTGAGCTGAAAAAATTTTAACTATCACTAATTTTAGTGGAAAAAAATATTTTTTCACTACCACTATGCTGAGTGAGGCTGTTATTTTTCAACTCACCACTAAAAAGTAAAAATTGTAGTTAAAATTTTTGCATTATCACTAAGGAAACTGCAAATTTAGTGCACTAGCCCCAACTCTGGTAAAGAAGCTATCGAAGGTGACCCCCCCAGGATCTTCGGGAGGTTCACAGTCGAAATTTGAACTCCATCGACTACGATGCCTATGTTCATTTTTACCTCCTTAGTCCAGGTGGTAAATAGTGTTGCTGTTGACTTCGCTGTGACAAATTCATTCGTTGTCATACTTGCTTTTGTTTAAGATAGTGAATGATACATCTCAGCATAGTCAGGGTAACAGAGTATTTGTGTGATCAAAATGACGAATGAGTGCCCAAGAAATTGATCATCTACGGATATAGCAAAAGCACAGTCAAATAGGAACTAGAGAAAGGGTTACTGCAGAAATTATTTAAATAAGGAACATTCTTCATGTGAATGTCTGACTACCCCCGAAGTCATGCTCAAGTATTTTGCCGACTGTTTTCTTACAAACTTAGATTTTATATAGCCGAATTTCGTCCCTCTACGTGGTCCCCTAGATCGACTCAGAATCTTACAAAGACCCAGAAAATATATACTTTATGGGGTCTTTAACGATTTTCCGACATATTACACAGGGAATTACAAACTCAATATCGATTTTTAAGAGAAAAATCGTTTTTTTTTTTTTTTTTTTTGTGGAAAATCGAATTTTAAGTTAAAAAAAAAAAAAATCGAGATTTTAGTGAAAAATCTAGCTATTGTATCGAAGCAATTTTATTGATTTCTTACAAAAAAATATATTTTTCATTCATTCCAAATTTTTACTAAAGAACTATTTTTCACTTTATATTCGATTCTTCACTAAAAATTCGATTTTGCACAAAATTTTTGACTAAAAATTCGATTTTTACCAAAAATTTGATTTTTCACTAAAAATTCGATTTTTCACTAAAAATTCGATTTTTAGTAAAAATTCCATTTTTTACATAAAATTTGTTTTTTTTTAACTAAAAATTCATCTAACTGTTTGATAAAACTATCATTTACATATTTTGACAAACTAATAATTTGTTAAAAACGCATTAAAATCGATCTAAAAAAACTTAATTTATATCTATCCCATTAATTCTTCACTTCGCCAAAAAAAAAACATTTCATACTCACATGTTTTTTCACCACCAAATTCTTAACACCCTCCATGACAAACGATGATCCCTGCGATACCAATTTTGAAAACATCGAAACTGTTTTAGTGCCACCACCTTCATATTGGCTAGCTTGTTGCATACTTGGGCTACGATTCATAATACCCTTCCAACGTTGTATATAGGCCAGTGAAGACAAATCACAACCAGCTTCTTGAAGACATTCTTTCAAACGTTCAATCTCAAAGTCTGGTACATTTTGTGAGCATATATAGAAAATAATAAAAAGTCTTAACTTATCTTCAGCGGTACCAAATTCGGGATCTTTAAAAAGTTCCATTAAAGGTTTATCTAAAGTTTGCTTAGACATGATTTTCTCCTCGAGTTCAAAGAAAGAATCCAAACGCCTTTGTTTAATGCAATTTAAAATGGCGGTGGCAATTTTTGTGTGCATATCAATTAAACGTTTCTTTTCCATTAGCTGTGGCAGAGAGTTGACAGCATTGGTAAGGCGTGCAGTGGTATCATTGACCATAGAAAAGGCTACTTCATTTTCACCATCAATACCCATAGAGGTTTTAAGACGTTTTATTTCATCTTCTGAATTGCGATAGGATTCTAATTCTTCTTGTATAGCCTCCGCAACAGTGGGAAAAGGACTACCTTTATGGGAGATCCAAAAGCGATCATTGCGATCTAAATCGCAAGGTTTGGGTTTTTTACGGGTGCCTAACAGGGAAAATTATTGAATAACTTATTTTATATTAAGCATATTGCAAGCATAACTTACCTCCCGCTGGTGTTTCATCCTCTACATAAACCAAATTCAAACCCAAATCTAAAACATCATGTACTAAAGCCTGATAAGACCAAGTGTGATGTAAAGGTGTAGCTAAATCCATATTACGATCTAACAGTAGTAGAACAGGACGTTGGAAACTAAATACTCCTCCACCAGCCTGAGTAGCATCCATATGAAATAGATTTGAACGAGCATCCCATAAATTTTCTCTCAATTTCTTTTCTAATTTACGAGCCACCATTTCAGCAGCAGTATTACGAGGACAACGTATAATTGGTACATTACCCAAAGTAACAAAAACTGCAAATAAGGAATCTACTATAGAATCCATTAAAGCCTCCATTTCATCATCTCGTGTATTGGCACGATTAATAGAATAATAAGACAATTGGTCACTTTTTTGATGTTTCAAAATAAAGAAATCATCTTCCAAACTAATAAAATTCACATACTGATCATATACTCGATGTATATTAGCCACACAGCCAGCCTGTAAAGCGGCTGCTGCTAAATCTTCTATTTTTTGCCGTGATATAGGAGCCAAAAAGTTCAAGTGATAAATGTCATAAAGGCCATTGGTAAAATCTTGTTGTATACGATCCAAATTTTCATCGGTAGGCATACAAAAGTAAATGGCAGGAACATCTGGTATGGAGTCACGATCTGAATGTAATTGTCTACAATTAAAAAAAAATAATATTTAAATATTTTTTTTGCTTATTAAGTTTTAATTCACTTTCACTTACACATGCAAAGTAACACCCAATTCCCTTAGTTCTTTTATCGATATTATGGGCGAAATGATATCTTGACCCACCCGATCATAGATCAATATTTTCCAAACCGGTTCAGCGGCTAAAACTTTAGGCTGTTGAACATTTAAATTAAGCATTTGCTTAATAGCATCTAAAATTGGAAAATTTTAAAGAAATTTTTTAACAAAACACTTTCATTTAATAAAATTTTCATTTTGTAAACTTTTTTATTTAGTCACTTTCAGTTTTATTTTTTGGGGCTTTCATTTCTTTAGTTCTTACTTATTTGTCTTTCTCTTAGCGTCAGCATATTGTTTTCTTTTTTATTTATTTGCTCTTCAAACACTTTATATTTGTTTTTATTTTTTTTTATACGTGATAGAAATATTAAAAATATTTTTAATTAATTTAATGGAATGAAAACATTTTTTTCTTTTTTCTTTAGAAAATAATTATTGCCAACTGTCAAGTACACGTCATATGCATGTTCGAAAAAATTCAACAGCTGTTTAAATTGGTAAAGTTGCCAGATAGTGTTTTCAAAATAGAGATGTGTTTAGTGAGCATTAGAGATAAACCGTTAGATATTAAGAATTTAAATGATATTAAAGGGGCTTGTTCGTTAAGAAAAGCGAACAAATTAATTTTATGTATTTTGAAAATTATAAATTTTGAAATAAAACTATTATTAAAATTAATTAAGGCAGTTTTTGTAAATTTTTATATTATTAGTACTGGCTTTTTTTAGCGAAGGTGTTAAATAAAAAAATGATTTATGAAATTATAACTAAATTCTCTCGAATAAATTCAAAAAATTAAAAAAATAATGTCTTGATATTTTTTAAAAATCAAATTTTTGGTAAAAAAAAAACTTGTGAATTTTTCTTTTTGCGAAAACTAAGATTTTTACTATATGATTGCTCTTTCTTTGGTATAAATTTAATTTTTGCGATGTTTTTAAGTAGTTTTGTAAAAAATCGGATTTTTGTTTTATATTTGTATTTTTTATAAGAAATTTTTGAAGAATTTTTTTGGTGAATATATTTTTACGAAAATTCCGATCTATTCCAAATAATCGGATTTTGTTTTTGTAAAATTATTTTTATTTTTTATTTTTTTTTTTTTTTTTTTTGATAACTTGTTTTTGGTTTAATGTTAAATGAAAGTTAGATTTTTTAAATAAAATTTTTAGAGAAAAATAGCAGATTTCAATGAAAGTGGCATTTCTGAAAATTCAATTTTCTTAAAAGTTAAATATTTTGTAAGTAGTTTTTATAAAAAAAGAAATATTTTAAAAATTAGGATCTTTTCTATATATTGTTTTTCTTTTTTGTAAAAATCGAATTTGGAAAACTTTTTTGTTTTGGTAAATATTATTTTATTAATAACAATTTTTGGAATTTGGGATTTTTCGTAATTATTCCCACCATCAAAAAGATGGGGGGGTATATTGATTTTGTCATTCCTTGTGTAATATGTCGAAAAAAATCATTTAAGACCCCATAAAGTATATATTTTCTGGGTCCTGGATAGATTCTGAGTCGATCTAGCTATGTCCGTCCGTCTGTCTGTTGAAAGCAGGATAGGGCTCGAACGGGACAAACTAGGGAGACGAAATTTTGCTCAAATATTTGTCTTATATAAGGGATTGAAAATGGGCAAAATTGGTCAATAAACAAAAAAAGTTATGGGCTAAATACTAGAAACACATTTCATAGTTGTCTGTGATATCTCTTTAAAAAAGGCATGTACGACAACGAAATTTTGAAGAAATAATTCAAGGATCAATCTATACTCGGAATCAAAAAATGGGCGTGGTCCGCCCACCTCCCATATAAAGTAAAATTTGAAAAATTGATGGTGTGTATATAGATTCGGCCAAGCCGAATATAACATTCTCGCTTGTTTTTTTTATTTATTTTTTTTTTTAATTTAAAAAAAACTCGGGGTTTTATTCACAAATTTTTAGTTTTTTAATTATTTAAATTATTACATATATAAGAAAAAACACATTGATTTAAAAATAATATAATCACTCATATTTAAAATGCAATTTTAGGAATCATTTAAAAAAAAAAAATTTAATTTTTGTTTACCTCGGATGTTATAAATTTAAAATCTGTTGGAATATTTCCTAAAAAAATTTTAGAAATAAGAGATTATCTTGTACCACAAAAATTGATATTGCAATTTGTAGTAAAGATATTCGATTTTTATATACTAAAAGAAAATTAAAATCGAAAGGATAGAAATTTGTCAAATATACACTATTTTGAAATTTTACAATCTTTCTGAAAATGAATTATTTATTAATTTGTATCATTTAGGCTTTTCAAATATTAATGTTTTTTTTAATCTTTATACCCTTTATTACAGGTGTAAAGAGTATATATAAGTTTGTCATTCCGTTTGTAATTTCAACAATTTTCGTCGGAGAGCAAAAAAGTTGAAATTTTCCGAATCCTTGTAAGAAATGATGACGATAGGACCATGTCCGTCCGACCGTTCGATCGTCCGTGTGTCGGTTGAAATGGCGTTTATGAAGCCCACCAATAACTACCATATATAAAATATATATCAAACGATCAGAAATTCTTCCGAGTATTTTGCTATTGAAATTCAGCAAGATCGGTTCATAAATGGTGGAGATATGCTTTAAAAAAACGTTTTTTAGAACCGGTTTTTCAGTTTCTGAAGCCTCTGTATATTCTAGGGACTTCGTTTTTACATAGAAGGTTCGTCTATATATATATATATATATATATATATATATATATATATATATATATATATATATATATATATATATATATATATATATATATATATATATATATATATATATATATATATATATATATATATATTTTAATTTTTGTGCTGAAAAAATGAAATAAATCGGTTCAATAATAACTGAGATATCGGACAAAACGCATTTTTCATTTTTTCATAAATATTTTTATAAAATTTCGGTTTTTTGAATCAACCAAATTCGTTCATGAACAACCGAGTTATGAGCCAAAAACTTAAAAAATATTTTAATAATATAAATACATACACAAACATTTATATTAAGCATTGTAATGACTATTACAAAGTACAGCCGAATCTTTTTATACCCTACACCACCATAGGTGGTTGGGGTATTATGCGTTTGTGCTGATGTTTGTAACGTACAGAAAAAATTATCGGACCCCCACCTTAAAGTATACCGTTCGACTCAGAATCACTTTCTGAGTCGATTTAATATTTCAGATATTTCAGTGAAACTCGGTATAAAGGAGTTGTATAAGTGTCAATCTTTGTGCCAAATTTCTTCAAGATCGGTCCGTAAGTTACGATAGCTCCCATATAAATCCTTCCTCCGAAAATCACTCTAACATGCATAAATCTCATACGAATGATAGTATCAACAGTGTTGTCAGATTAGGGGATTTATCCCCAAATTGGGGATTTATTTTTGGAAATGGGGATTAACAATTTGGTTTGGGGATTAGGGGATTTATTGGGGATATTTTTAAAGGCTTGGGGATTTTTTAAAAATTTTCCGCTGGATATAAAGTTTTTGTTAAAATAAAACTATAATTGTTTCAACAGCAGTGCACTGAAGACAATAAAAAGTAACTGTAATATTGAATTGGTACTATAAACTAAAAAAAAAATATTAAAATCTGTCAAACTAAATGTTTATTGTACGAATTGTTTATGAAGGTAATTTTTAACTTAATTAACTTCCATTATTGTTATTTACAGAAAAAATTATTACCGTCTTTTTTTCAATTAACTCAGTTGTTTAATTTTGCATCAAAATTTAATAAATATATTCAAGTAAAAATAAAATAAAAATAAATTTGAGTATGATTTCATTTCCTATACAAATTTTTAATTCATTCAATCATCTACTTGATTGATTTAATTAATTTATTAATTGGAAATATTTTTCTGTTTTAAATTTTTTAAAGATTTTAGTAATTGATATAATCATTTTGGTGAGAGGTGCAAATTTAAACAAGTTTATAATTGAACGAATTATTTTCATATATATTTGTTAATTGGTGACTCTTGGTTCCATGTTGATTCCAAAAACAATCCCGCCGATTTGGCATCCCGTGGCCTCACGGTATCACAACTCGTATCTAACGATTTATGGTGGCATGGTCCCTCGTGGCTCCGATTACCTCACAATCAATGGCCTAAGAATTCTTCACAAAGTTTTTCCACCGACGAAGAGACAAGGCCTGTACGAGTTCATGTTAATCAGCTCCAAAAAAACGGATAATTTAAAAGACTTTTCAGAATTTCCCAAGGCTATGAGGGTCATCTGCCGAATATTCCAATTTTATTACAGCTGCAATAGAAACTTATATCATAAACTTGTTAGCAGTAACGAATTTACTAAAGCTGAGCTAGAGCACGCAAAATCGCGTATGATAATTTCGTGTCAAAAGTTATACTTCGAAAATTAATATAACTTGTTATCCAAAGGACTAGAAATTCCAAGAAAAAGCCATATTTTAACACTCAATCCCTCCTTAGATTCCGCTGGTATTATGAGAATTAATGGTCGCCTATCTAACTCACCCACACTGAATTATGATGAAAGATTTCCAATATTACTTCCTTATCATGGATGCTACACTCGATTATTTCTGACATTTCTACATAAATATCCGGTTCGAAGGACCAGAATGTTCGGGTGTGTTTTCACAATATAATTTTTAAATAAAATTATAATATAAATAAAAAAGATTTTTGCACGGGAATGTGATGGTCACTAAACTAATATTTACAATATTGTTTTTTGATGAGTAGCAAATTGAGATAAATTCAAGATTTCATGCAAAGATAGACTACATATGTTTTTATATTACACTGAAGGATGTTATATTATTAGCACTATTAATTTTATAACTAAACAGTGACTTTTTTCTGTGTTGTAATAGTAAACAAGTTGTTTAAAAGTTGAAGAAACTGTATCAAAAATAATTGAAGCAATGGAATTTGGCTAATCATATTTTTATACCTTTGAAGAAGATATAATAACGTAATTTCGGTAATTGCTTAGCAATTTTTCAATTTTTTTTTTTTTTGAAAATCTCTATTAAATGTTCTTTTTTAATATTGAAGCACAAATAAATGGTATTTATCTCTAATCTTAAGGTATTATTTTAGTGGGAATTTTTGGGGATAATATAAGTAGTTATTTGGGGATTTTTGGGGATGAAAATTTGCTATTTGGGGATATGAATCGAAAAAATTTTTTTTTTTTATATAAGTAAAAACAACATTGCTAAAATTTATAAAAATCGGTCCATAATTTACCATAGCTCCTATATAAACCCACTTTCGGGAATCGCCCTAAAGGGAATAAAATCATATAGATGTTAGTATCAATGCATAGTTCTGTATTTGTATAATTTATTTCACATTTGGTAAAAGTGGTCTACAATTGGCATCAGGTCTAATTTTTAGCTCATACACAATGGTCGGTCTCTCTCGTTTTAATTTCATTTATTTTAATTGTAGCAGAATTACAGAATCAGGTAGAATCATTAGAGAGAGTTTTCAATTTTAATTCTTGTTATGTCAAACAAAAAAAAATAAAAAAAATAAAAAAACAAATTTATCAGCGACAAAATGTATTGCGTAGGCTACAAAATGCATGTAAAAGATATCGTTGCCACCGGCTACAACCTCAGCACCAACAACTTCCCATGATGCCTTCTATATCCTGCCATGGAGTTGTCGCAAAAGAGCGTTTACTGGATTTGCAAACAGATATTCCGGTTAGTCTATTAGTTACTTATCAATGTCAAGGAATCTAATTTATTCATTGAAAAGATCTTTCACAAAAAATTATTTTTTTATTTGTTTTTTATACCCTCCACCACCACTAGTGGTGAAAGAGGGTATACTAAGTTTGTCGTTCCATGTGTAACACCTAGAAAGAATCGTTTAAGACCCCATAAAGTATATATATTCTTGGACCATATGAAATTCTGAGTCGATTAAGCAATGTCCGTCTGTCCGTCTGTTGAAAACACGCTCACATCTAAACTGATTGAGCTATTCCAATGAAAATTACTCAGGTTATTTTTTGTTCCCAGACGCTGTTTGGGATTGCAAACCAGCCAAATCGGTTCAGTAGAAAAAAAGTTATATACCAAAATCTGGATAAACCCCTAAATCAAACTTTAACTGACAATATTTCAATAAGCCACAAACGAATTTAAATAAAATTTAGCAAAAAGGTTTATCTAGGTTCACCTTAGATTACTGCCAAAAATTAGTTAAATCGGTTCAGTAGAAGAAAAGATATAGACAAAAATATGAACAGTTTATATGATTTCAACGCCATAATTTTTTCTTAAACATCATGTTATAATTTTTATATGGAATGCATCTGTGTGTGTTCGCCTCAATATAAATGTTGATAAACAGAAAGGTATACAACTATGTTGGGTTTGATGTTTGATCGTGGTGGAATTCGATCATACCACAACATGGTATGTTCGCTACTTTTTAGCAATATATGTTGATAAGTATACTAAACTAGTTAGTAGTTCGATGTGTTTCAAGCTATACACGTCGGTAGAGAAGGGTATGAAAATAGGTTTATTGAAAGTTTGCTAACATGTAAATATAATGTTGCTAGAATAAATTACATAATTATGAATTTGTTTTGAAAATGTTTGAATTTTATTTAGCACATTGAACAAAGTATTTCATTACAGTTTTTTGGGCATTAATAATTATGTGGTGATATTTTTTTTAATTTTCATCGTTAATATGAAACTGTAATATACTAAGTTATGTGAGAATTTTGTTTATTTTTAAAATATAAATTATTATATTTAAAAAACATCCATAATTTTTATCATTTCGTTAAGATTAGTATTTATAAAAGTTTTAAAATATAATTTTTCTAAACTTTTGAGGGCACTTTTGATCAAGAATGATATAAATTAACAGTAAACGCCTAATTCATGGCCGGTTAGAGTAATTTCTCTTATATAAATCACCCTAAATTATGCATAGGGAAACTCTTATAGTTAAATGATTATACTTTGCTTTAGATTAGTTATTTAGTTTTCCCAACATCATCAAAGAAACGACTTTATAATCAAATAATTTAATATAAATTTGAGGTAAGTAAAGATTTGCGGAAATAATTGATAAATTTTTGCTCGCGCATTTTTTGTACTTTTTATCTTATTCCATCATAAGTATAGTAAACGGACTTTGTTCATAAATTCAGCACCATCTTTGTTGTTGTGCAGAATTTCAGCAACTAAATACAGGGTGATAAACTTATGATGACAAAATTTTTTGGTTTTTGAAATTTTTTTAGTTTTTTGGGCGTGGTCTGTGCGCCCCTTAACCGAATACAAAATTTGGGATGAGGATTGATACTTGTTGTAATTGTACGTATTTTGTACTATATCACGTTGGTGTGCCCGAAATAGTCAACGTAGTAGATAATATCAAAATTTGGAAAACAAGACCGAAAATTTTTCAAAAAGTCAGTTCTTCGCGAGGCACATTCACATTTAATTATGAAATTGCTTGGATTACTGCGTGAACTTAGTTTTTTTGTCATTTTACATAACTAAATCGGAGGAGCATTGAAAATAAATTTAATACAAAAATTGTATGGACTCTTTGAAAATTATGCAAAAATTTGACTTTTTGTTTTTGTATTTTTATACAGAAAATTGCAATTTAAACAAATACTGGATATATAGATATACGAGTGGCGATAAGTATAATTGATTGGGATCAAAAATTTCACTGAACTGTCGTTGTTAAAAGAAAACGGAACACTTTTGTCAAAATATATTTCGCAAAGGCACATCGTGTGGACAGCATGAAATTTACTATAATCGACACAATTAGAATGTTGTTTTTATGCTTAATGAAAATTCGGAGGCGCATCAAAGAATTTTCAGAGATAAATATTTTATGGACTAAAAAATATTTACTTGGGTTAAAAAAGGATCACAATATTAAAATGCATTTCTATGTAATAAATTCTAACAAAATATATTTTTAACCAATATATAGAGAAATGAAATAAAATTTTTAAAATTTTACTTGGAAACCCCAAAATATGCTGCACTAATACCATCAAACATTGAACATATCATAAATATTATTTAAATAACTCAGTAGGTTTTGATATTATGTGTAATTTTGACCAGAATTGAATCAAATCAGAATTCAATCAAAAAATTTTGATAATTGCTTGTGATATATGTAAGAGATCACAGAATTTTGTTTCTCTCTAGCCTTTAGATTTCTTATAGAATAAAATTTTAATTTTCGACACGGTTATTGTGAAACTAAATTGTCGTTCATTTGGCTCACTACTATTAAGTTTTCTTTTTTTTACTTTTATGAAAAATATACTTTCATTTACCAAGATAATCAACTTTTTGAAAAAAGGCAACATAGATTTTTCTCTTTTTTTCACCTTTTACAGATTTTTGCATAATAATTTGTTAAAATATTTTATATGCAACACAAATTACACTATTAAGGACACCAGAAATTAATAAGTAAATTAGAAAACACCACTTTCCGAAAAATTTTTCCTATATAAAAACTGATGAAAATACTGCCTCAGTGGTGGAGGGTATATAAGATTCGGCATGGCCGAATATAATTTTTCGCTTGTTTTTTTTTTCAGTCTTTTGATATTTCGTTTTAATTTTTTTACATTTTTTATTGTTTGACAATTCAAGGTAAAATAAATTGAGTGCACTCTCTCTAATGATTCTACCTTCTGTAGTTATATTATGATTTAATATAGTTTTTATTTTTATTAAATTCAACAGTTTTTACACCCACCATCAAAAAGATGGGTGGTATATTGATTTTGTCATTCTGTGTGTAACATGTCGAAAAAATCATTTAAGACACCACAAAGTATATATTTTCTGGGTCCTGGTTAGATTCTGAGTCGATCTAGTTATGTCCGTCTGTTGAAAGCATGATAGGGCGCGAACGGCTCAACGAGGGGGGACGAAATTTGGCCCCAATATTTACCTTATATAAGGTTTGTTTGATATTGAAAATCGGTAAATAAACAAAAAAGTTATGGGCAAAATACTAGAAACACAGGGTGTCCGATGTAGCTTTATTTCATACTTTTCTGTTGATATCTCTTAAAAAAAAGCATGTACGATAACGAAATTCTGTACAGATTGTTCAAGGGTCGATATCAACTTGGAAACCAAAAATGGGCTTGGTCCGCCCACTTTACCACCCACCTCCCATATAACGTAAAATTTGAAAAAGTTGATGGTGGGTATATAGATTCGGCCGAGCCGAATATAACATTCGCGCTTGTTTTGTTTTGGAAATTGGTACGAATTTGGAACTTTTTTGAAATATTCGACTTTTCATAAATATTATCACTTTTTAAAATATGGGTTTTTTTTTGAGATTTTAAAGATAACTGAACTGTATAAACAAGTGTATAGAATGAACGTACATAGAAGTATTCGAAGTAGAAATATGATCAAACTAGACTTTATTTTTCAAAATACAGATAGATATCTGTTTAAAGCCTAATGTCTATTTTTTTATACCCACCATCAAAAAGATGGGGGGTATATTGATTTTGTCATCCCTGTATAACACGTCAAAGGAATCATTTAAGACCCCACAAATTATATATTTTCTCCCGTCTGTCCATCTGTTAAAAGCAGGATAGGACTCGAACGGGACAACGTAGGGAGACTAAATTTGGCAAAAATATTTATCTTACATAAAGTTTTTTTGGTATTGAAAATGGGCAAAATCGGTTAATAAACAAAAAAAGTTATGGGCAAAAAACTAGAAACACAGGGTGTCCGTTTCATTGTTTTCTGCTGATATCTCTTAAACAACGACAACGAAATTTTGTATAAATAGTTTGAGGGTCGATATAAACTTGGAAACCAAAAGTGGGCGTGGTCCGCCCACCTCCTATATAAGGTGAAACTTCTACGAAATTTTGTTCAAATAGTTCAAGGACCAATATAAACTCAGAAACAAAAAATGGGCATGGTCCGCCCACTTTACCGCCCACCTCCCATATAACGTAAAATTTTAAAAAGTTGATGGTGGGTATATAGATTCAGCCAAGCCGAATATAACATTCGCGCTTGTTTTTGCATTGGAATTTGCACTCTTCCATAAAAATTCATAAAGCATCAAAGATAATTCATAAATAAAAAAAAAAAATATATATTCAATAGCTAAAGGTGTAAAAACTTGATCAAAAGCTCTTACAAACTGTTTACTGTTAAATTATCTTTTCTATTGTTTTTTTTAAGAAAGGGCTAGACTTTGTTTTTCAAAATACAGATAGAAGATACCTGTTGAAATCCTTATCTCTGTTTTTTTTTTTTTTTTGCATTGGAATTTGCACTCTCCCATAAGAATTCATAAAGCATCAGAGATAATTCATAAAAAAAAAAATAAAAAATATTCAATAGCTAAAGGTGTAAAAACGTGACCAAAAGCTCCTACAAATTGTTTACTGTTATAGTTTACAGTCTATAAAATAGAGATAAGGATTTCAACAGGTATCTTCTATTTGTATTTAGAAAAAAAGTCTAGCCCTTTCTTAAAAAAAAAAAAAAAATACAAATGATAATTGTAAAAAATTCCCCTGTAAATTTTAAGAAAATGTTTACGAATTTTTTACATTTAAAATTTGTATAAATACTTTTGACATTTTATTGTTAATTTAAACAGTTTTGTTTTAAGTTTTAAAGTAACAAATTCAAATTTAATTTAAAATTTAATTTTATATTTAATCTGTAAATATGAAACTTTTGGGTATTTTTATTGTGTGCTTTACCTTCTTAATGCTGGCTGGTATAATATCTTCAGAAGCCCAGGAAAATGTTGAACAATACAATGAATTGTCACAAGATTTATTGGCTGAAAATAATGGTGATTTAAGCTATCGTACTCCATATCATTTTTGCTCGGATCGTTGTAACCTTGTCTGCAGATCTACAGGACGTGGAAATGGTTTGTGTACTAGGGGAGGAGTTTGTGTATGTCAAAAGGTTGCGGGTCAATGATTATATTTTCAATTAAATTGCTTTACATGTAATTGTAATTCAATATTTTCAATTACAAATACAAGTAATTGTAATTGATATTTTTTCAATTACAATTACAGTAATTTTAATTGAAAATTTCCAATTACAATGTAATTGGAAATAATTGTAATTAATTACACTTTTGAATCCTTTAAAATTAAATTCAACATACGATTTTTATTTCCGGTAATTTAGTATATTTTTAACGCCATAGAATCATTATTTTTTTAAAAAACTTACACATTTTGAAGTTAATTAGTAATTGGAATTTTCAATTACAATTACTTGTAATTGTAATGAGAACTTTTCAATTACAATTAAATGTAATTTAAAATTTGCAATTACAATTAACCTGTAATTCTAATTGAAAGTTCCAATTACAAATTACTGATTAATTGTAATTGTTCATGTAAAAGATTACATAAAGTAATGATTATCCCGTAACCTTGGTATGTTATAGATAAATAACAAAAAATTAATAGAATATTCAAACCATATTCAAAAATAATGTACATATTTAATTATTAATAAAGAATATAATTTATAAAGAATATAATTAATGTAATTGCTTTAATTTATTTATGTTTCAAAAGTCTTAAAATTTGTAAATAAAACAATAAAATTTGGTTAAAAAATAGCTGAAGAACTAAGGAACGAAAAAGCTGTGATGTTGCTGTAATATCTTTTTAAAAATCTTTAAAAGGGAAAATAATGAAATCTATATCTTCTTCTATCCTATATACATATATAAAAATTAATGTGTGTTTGTTTGTATGTATGTATGTTTGTTTGAAGTCTATAGTCGCCTAAACGGTTAAACCGATTTTCTTGAAATTTTCATAGTGTTCCTATATGCCTGGAAGGAAAAATAGGCCACTTTTTATTTTGAAATTCCACGCCCACTTACTATATAACTATTAAAAGTAGTATATCTCGGAAATTGGTAATACTAGAGTCCTCAAATTTTGCACGAACAACTTTGACACCTATATGAACATTCTGGAAAAAAATAGGCAAACTAGCAATAGGGGGTGTGGCACATCCCACGCCTAATATTGCTTGCCAATACCAAATGCCGTAAATTTATAATTATAACAGCGTTTAATTTTAAGCACACAAACATTTTTTTTTCAACTGTCGACTGCGCTGAAAACAGTTTAAGTTTTCATTTTCGATCACATGCTTACTTAACAAAATTTACTGTTCAAACACAAAACTGAAATAAGCAGCAACCAGTTTTTATTTTGTTCAGCAGTCAAATGAAATAAGCAGCGCACATACTCAGTATTTTACTCAGCCAAGTTGATTTTACGTCTTAAGCCCCAACCACTCAACTAAATATCATCGTATCCCAATCAGCTGTTTCAATCTGCTTTATGCAGATGTGTGTATGTAGCTATTGACACAAAAATTCTAGGTAGCGTATCGTAGAAATCTACAGAAAATAGATTTTTACGTAGCTGCGTAAGTTTTTAACAACCCTGTAGTTTATTTTGTTCACAAAATAATCGAAAAACAGAGTTGTATAAACAATGAATGTTCAAAAACATATGATACGTTTACTTTTGTTGACTGGTTGTACAAAATGTTCCACGCTACTTTTCTTCATTCTGCGTTGCGTTGCAAAGTTGACTGGTTGGGCCTAAAGGCTCAACTACATAGAATACTTTTGCTTCAACTGCGACTGACAGCTACGCAACACATAAATGATATTAACCCAGTCGTTGCATTATTTTGTTATTAAAATTTTATATAATAAAATAAAAAAATTTAAAAATTTAATTATATTCTCAGTTGAATTAATGAATTTCAAATTAAAATTTCCAACTCAACGAAAATATATTAAAATAAGAATAAAACAACCGACAAAATGTATTTACGTACTTCGGTACTTCAAAGTTGAACATTTTTCATCTTTGAAGTACTTCACGCAGAAGTTTGGCGTATTGATTTGGCTTCGTTCCATATAAATGCATGTATTTAACTTAGCTGTCAGTCGCAGTTGAAGCGAAAGTATTCTATGTAGTTGAGCCTTAAGACGTAAAATCAACTGGCTGAGTAAAAAACTGAGTGTGTGCGCTACTTATTTAATTTGACTGCTGCACGAAATAAAAACTGGATGCTGCTTAAATCACTTTTGTGTGTGAGCAGCAAAATGTGTTTAGTTAGTATGTGGTGGATAACTAAATCAAGTAAACTTGTTTTAGCAAGATGCTGTAAAAAAAGCAACTGTTTAGAAAATTACGAATGCTTTAAGCAGCCATTCGAAACACTGAAGAAAATACTACTGCTAACATTTAACGCGGCACAAATTGGACTGAATGTTATGCCTTGAAAGTCAACATAGTTGTTGATGACAATAATATCTAATATAATATCTAAAATAATATAGTTTTTTATATTTTTTTTTCTAAATCTCTCTCTAAAGTTGAAAGTTATATAAAATTGTTATTTATTTCTCTTGTCTACCTTAAGAGCAATAATAAAATACCCACGACAAATAAATCATGAAGAAAATCAAGTCACCATACATTAGTAATATCATACTATGCATTTTATGTAAAATAAAATAGTTTGTCGAAGATTTTTATAAAATAAACCCATTTTACTATTTTTACTTTTAAAGTTTTTTTCATTGCATTTTTCATTATAACCAACAACTTTCAACTTTGACGGTCTATAACTTTTCTACAAATAAATATTTTTGAAAAATTGTTTTTGGGTATTGTTGCTTGGAATGTCCTTAATAGAAACGCATTGCAAAATTTTTAAAATTGTGAAAATAATTTTTTGATTTTTGGCCGCACTCACCACACAGTGAGGAATGATGTGTTCGCTTCTTTTAACAACTTATGTTGATAAGTTTATTTATTAAAAAGTTTCTTTACTAATTTGCGGTCCACACGAGCCTTTTTCATGCTCGCACATTAAACAAAATGTTGTGCGCACATGCATTTTGATAGTGTGGACCCAAGTTGCTCACGTTTTGTTCTTGTTCGCACAATTGTTCGAGCAAACATGTCTGCCATCAAACGTCATTTTGTACGCGGAAGAAGAGGCGCTGCATGTAAAAGTATCGAAGCGACACAGACGGCAAACAAAAAATTATCATTTGTTCGACAAATGTTCTGCCCACAGAAAACAAAAAGAACAAAATTGTGTGTGTTGCTCTGCCGACGTTTTGTTCTTGTGCGAACAAGAAAAAGGCTAGTCTGGATGTAGCGTAACATATAGAAATAAATACTAATAATGTTGTTGGAATAAAGTTCATTAATATTTCGGGGTTCATACACAGCAATTTTACTTTTGAGTTTATAGGAGAAAGAGGAGAAGGGAATACTAAACATTTACATTCTCTTTACCTCTCTCGCCTACGAAGTCAAAATTGCGGCAAGAAAAATTGCTGTGTGTGAACTTCGACTATGAAAAGATTTTGAAAAATTTTGGAGTTTTCTTTAACACAATGAATAAAAAGCAAGTTTGGAATCCGATACCGTTATAAATACCGATACCGATTAAATACCGTTTAAAAATGGTTACCGTAACTGATACCGATACCGAAATTATTATTTTGTTAAAAATACTGGTATCCAAATACCGTTTCCCTCTGTACCGGTACTAAAATAGTTTCGGTATTTTAAAAATAAAATTTTTTCAACATGATATGATATTGTAATAATAATTTCTCATATAATATATATAATTTACTTGAGGAAATAAGAAAGAGAAAAAGAGTTTATTTAATGTAATATTTACAGAATTTTGTTTTAAAGAGGACTTTTATTGTTTGTTTCTTTGTTATACTCGTATCGTTTGCAATAAATATATTTTTAAAGACCCAGCAAAAAAAAAAAAAAAAAAGATCTAAGTCATGATTTTAACATTGTGTTGACATTGGAACTTAGTGGTGAAAAAGAGCTGCAGAAGTTCTTTTTTTAACCCATGGTTGTCATTGGTAGGATGTTATTCTTTTCTTGTTCAGTGCGATCGAAAAAATCTTAACACACGTTTTGCCTCATAACTTTTTTTGGAATCAATATTGAAAATTTTTTTTTGATCTAGTTATCATGGAAAAATACTTCAGTTATTATTTTTAATAACAACCATGTTGATTTGTCGTGATTTTCATCACAATGATTGACGAAAAAGATTTACGTGCTATAAATTATTACAAAATTTCAAAAAAATCCAAATAGGTCCTACAAATAATTGGTCACAGAATTAAATTTCTGCTGTCAAACTGTTTCTAATGTTATTAAACAGTATCAGGAGAATTTAACCATTGATATGAAACCTGGTTCGGAAGGAAAAAAGGTCCACATGATAGTGGGAAGACCAGAAAATTTAAAGCATATTGAAAGGAACTCCAAACACATCTGGTAGAAAAGCAGCTCAGTTATCTCAGTGCTTCCACTATTTGGTGCGAAAATTTAAAGATAATGGAGAGTTGTGACATATAAAGTCCAAAAAGTTCCAAACAGGAATGCTGCAAAAAAAAAAAAAATTAGAAGCCAAGAATAGGACACGGAAATTAAAACCAAATTTCATACAATAATACTCAAGTTGTGTGATTGACTAAGAAAAGTATATGCTGGCAGAATTTTCGCAGCTTATGTATCAAAATTTTTTATTGTTAATGCTCGAGGCAAGGTTAAAGATAAGTTTAGGACCCAAAAGCAGAAAAAATTTCTTACAAAATTTGACAGCAGAATTAAAAGTCTGCTGTCAAACTGTTTTCAAGGTTATTAAACCGTATCAGGAGAACTCGACCATTGAAAAGAAACATGGTTCGGGAAGAAAAAAGGTCCACATGGTATTGGGAAGGCCAAATAAATTAAAAGCATATTGGAAAGAACTCCAAATATATCTGGTAGAAAAGCAGCCCGGTTAGTTCAGTGGTTAGACTATTTGGTACAAAAAGTTAAAGCTAATACGGGGTTGACAACATATAAAGTTCAAAAAGTTCCAGACAGGAATGCTGCACAAAATTTAGAAGCCAAGAATAGGGCACGGAAATTGAAATCAAATTTCATACAAAAACAAGCGAAAAATTATATTCGGCCATGCCGAATCTTATATACCCTCCACCACTGAGCTAGTGTTTTCATCAGTTTTTATGTAGGAAAAGCTCTTCGGAAAGTGATGTTTTTCTAATTTACTTATTAATTTTTGGCGTCCATAATAGTGTAGTAGTATGAACTTGTTCTAATAAAGATTTTGTATTGTATATAAGATATTTTAACAAACTATTATGCAAATGATGTGTAAAAAGTAAAAAAAGGAGGAAAATCTTGATAACTTATTTTTCTTACAAAAAGTCGATTATTTTGGTAAAAAAAATAGAATATTTCATTTTAAATAAAAGTATATTTTTCATTTAGTAAAAAAATTGCATTTTGTAAGAAAGTTAAATAGTAGTGGCAGAGCGAAACGAACGAAAATTTGTTTTTACTATATACTATCTTCACAAAAAAATGCCTTTTTTAGTGAAAACTAATTTATTCTATAAGAAATCTAAGGGCTAGGAGAAATGAAATTATGTGATTTCTTGTATATTTCGCAAAAATTGGAGTTCTTATCAAAAAACCCGATTTTTACAGATTTTTTTGTAGTTTGATTTGTATAAATTATTTTGTTAGTTTTTTTTTAATACCTTGTATGTGTTTGTAAAGAATCTGTATTTTTAGTTTTGTTACAATTATTACCATTTAAATGTAGAAAATGTGTATTTAACCTATTTCCGACCACTACCCGATTCCGTTAAGATAACTACGAAATTTAGCATGAAGTTTTTTTTTTGCGACTGTTATAACAAACTAAAATGATTTGGACACCTACATATTTTTGATTCCGAAATATAATGCTTCGAGAATTTCAGAAATCGTACCATTTTTAGCTTAAATTTAAAGCTATTTACCTTTGGAATACACCCATAATATAAAAACATATTTTCGAAAAGCAGATCTGAAAATATCGCCTTTTCACTACACCAACCATTTATTTGATACACCTGGCTTTAACACTCAATTCTGGACAGAGTATTTATACAAAAATTTATTTTTTCTCTTATCTTTAAGACAACATATTATCTTATAATAGCTGTGAAAAAATTCATCATCGACTGCATAATTAAATAATTAGGCGATGTTAAAGCTACTGATGCGAAAACGCAGCAGCAGTCGTAAATGGGTTAAGCACACTCGAATAATAAAAACATGACTTTCTTTATTTTTATGCAACTTTCCACCAATTTTTTTGTATTTCTGTGCAAAGTCGATTTAAAGAACGAAAAACTGAAATTTTATTTTGCGTTAAAATTTAAGCTCGATTGGTAAAAACAGATTTATACACCAAATAGGCCATAATTATTCAGAAACATTTTAATATTACCGAATTTAAAACTTATTCTTTTAATCAATATAATAAAATTGATCAATTATTTCTGTAAATCTTCGCTTACCTCAAATTTATATTTAACGATTCGATTAGAGAGCCGTTTCTCTGATGATGTTGGAAAAACTAAATAAGTAAACTAAAGCAAATATAAACTAACTATAAGAGTTTCCCTCTTCGTAATTTGCATTTATATAAATCACCCTAACTGGTCATGAATTAAGAATTTACTGTTGAATTATATTATTTCTGCCCAACGGCGCTCTCAAAATTTTTGAAAAATTATATTTGAAAACTTTTATAAATACTAATCTTTAAGAAAATTATAAAAATTAGCAATGCTTTTTAAAGATAGTTATTTAAATAAATTAAAAAGAGATAAACAAAATTCTAACATAACTAAGTATATTACAGTTTTATTTTTACAATGAAAATTAAAAAAATATCACCACATTTACAAGTTATTAATTATAAACGCACAAAAAACTATAATGAATAAGAAATTATAAAGTAACATAATTATGTATCAGTACTTTTTCTTCAATGTGCTAAATAAAAATCAAAACATTTTCATATTTATGCAATTTATTCCATCAACATTATTTATATCTTTATGTTAGCAGACAAACTTTTAATAAAACCATTACGTATCCTTCTCTACCGATGTGTACAGCTTGAAACACACCGAACTACTAACTAGTTTAATAAACTTATCAACCATAGTTGCCAGATAAATTTGGTGAAAAATCGTCAAATTTGGAGAAAAAAATAGTCAAAATCGTCAAATCAACTATTCGAAATCGTCAAAAAATCGTCAATATGAAAAATTATGTTTTTTATATCCTTATGAACATTTTCTATTATTTTTCTAATGAAAAATTAAATTTTAAATTGAAAATAAATTAATAAAAATTACGTTAATTTTATGTTGGTGGCATATAATGAAAATTAAGTACATACCCAGTTGGCCATGTCTTCAAGACAACATTGACGACTCGTACAAGACTCATAGTAAATATTAGACGACATGTTGACGACAACCCATACAAATCGTAGACGACTTTTTCCAACAAATGTCCGCCAAATCGTTAACGACATTATTAGCAACAATGTCGTGTAAATTATCGTCGACGATTATATGGGGGACAATGGAGTTAAATTTGACGTCAACGAATAGGTTGGCGACATTTTTAGATGACTATGGTTGCAATAATGTATATGGAATAAAACAAACTCTGTGTGCTAAAGTTTTGAAATTTTATTTTTATTGAATTGACCCACGAAGGTTATCAAAAAAAGAATATGTTTTTTGAAATGTTTGTGCATTTTGCTTTATGGATGTGGAATGTCTCTGCTGCATTGATTAGGGTAAATTTAAGCGGTGGATTGAGTTATGTTGATTGCAGAATGTTCATAGTGGCATTTTTCGGCATCTTGATGCTACCACATATCGTCTATCTGCATTTTATTCAAATCAAGTCTGAGAAGCAGTACGCACAAATGCTGCCACCAACTAAAAACAGCACGAAATATTACCGTTGTATGAATATATAATTCATGCAATAAAAATATCAATTTCTTTTTGTTTAATTTTATTTAAACACGCGTTAAACAATTAGATTTATATTATAATTTTTTTTGAAACAAAACTAATATTTTTTTCAGAAATAAATAATTGTTTGACAATTGAAACAGAACAAATACAGGACATTGTCGCTCATGTAGTCCTCAATTGAACCATAAGCACGACAATATTCATGCAATTGTTACTTAATTTGTCTTAAATAGAATTTTATAAACGACAAAATATATAATTTCCTGCAGACAACGTCGACGACAATATCGTCTATGATCATTCGGCCAACTGGGTAGTACCTATTATGCATACTTATTCAAATATACACATTTATATGTATTTTTATTAAAGTTTTAGAATATTTTGCCGTTTTCCCTTTTTTTAATCTTACAAATCATGCAACACAGCTTATAAATTATATTTTTTATTTTATAACCATTATTTCATTAAATAATCTATTTTTTCAATAAATTCTTTCCAATACTGTACTGTAATTAGCGCAATTCAAAGTCACTTAATACGCGTTATACCAAGTTCGCGCTAATTGTAACTCGTATTTCAAAAAATGGTCAATAATAGAATCGCGTTATAAAGAAATTTCGTAAATGAATTATCGAGTAAATCGAGGTTACCTATATGTAATCTTGTATGACCTTCATACAAAAATTATTTATCATGCCTTGTTATAAAAAAAACACATAGGCTTCTTTGTATTTACGATATACGAAATTTAATTTTGAATGAATTTATCAAAAATGTCTTTCGATTCTTAGTTTGGCTATTTAAGTATTTTGGACATTTGTAGGGTTTACTCGCCATTTTGTAATAAAAGCTTACATAACTGATTCGAATATAATACTATATTGGTTCCCATAAATCTTTCCTAATAAATAAACCATTTACATTAGCTAATTTAAGAAGTTTTTAATTTAAATTGTTAATATGTTTGTACCAACTAATTTACTTTTAAAGAATAATATATAAAAGATTGTAAAAATCAGGGACCGTAATGATTATGAGTTTTAAAATAAAAATCAAAAAAAATCATTATTTTTTGATTTTGATTTTTTTGCTCAACTCTTAATGATTATTTTTGATTTTTATTTTTTTGCTCAACTCATAATGATTATTTTTGATTTTTATTTATTTTTTTTTTGCTCAACTCATAATGATTATTTTTGATTTTTACTTTTTTTGCTCACAATATAAAACTTAACATGAGAAATTAAACTTTTATCTACTAAAAAATTTTCTTTAAGTAAAAACTTTGATTTATTGCAAATAATTTTATTTTTAATAAAAAAACATGATTTTTAATAAAAAAAAAAAATTGAAAAAAATTCGATTTTTATAAAAAAATTGGATATTTTTTAAAAAATCTGATGAAAAATATATCATCACACTTACCTTTTAGTAAATAAATCTACTTTACGATGAGAAATCTTTTTTATTAAAAATTGCGTAATAGTTTCATTTCTCATGTTAAGTTTTATATTGTGAGCAAAAAAAGTAAAAATCAAAAATAATCATTAAAAGTTGATTAAAATAAGAAAAATCAAAAAATAATGATTATGAGTTGAGCGAAAAAATAAAAATAAAAAAAAATCATTAATATTGATTTTTTTCAGAAAAATCAAAAAAATAAAAATCATTCCGTATTCCGATAAAATTTGTTCTGAAGATTACATGTCTGTATTTAACACTTTTATCCGGTTGTTCCTTGTATCTGATTTTTTTGTTTAAAATTTCAAGAATAATGATTATTTTTTGTCCCTGGTAAAAATAGTTCCGAATTTTCTTTTAGAAAAAATCGTCAAATTAGGGGTAAAAATCGTCAAATCGTCAACAGGCCATTTTTAGACCCAAAAATCGTCAAAATGACGATAAATCGTCAAATCTGGCAACAGTGTTATCAACATATGTTGCTAAAAAGTAGCGAACGTACCATATCGTGGTGTGTTCGATGGTGACCACGATCAAACATCAAACTCAACATAGTTGTATGCCTTTGTGTTTATCAACATTCATATTGAGGCGAACATACACATATGCACTCCATATACAAATTATAACATGATGTTTAAGAAACACTTATGACGATGGAATCATAGAAACTGTTCATATTTTTGCCTATAACTTTTCTCCGACTGAACCGATTTAGCCAATTTTTGGCAGTTATCTAAAGTGAATATAGGTAGACACTTTGGCTAAGTTTTATTTAAATCCGTTAATTGCTTGTTGAAATATTATCAGTTCAAGTGTGGTTTGGGGATTCTTTCAGATTTGGATATATAACTTTTTTTTCTACTGAACCGATTTGGCTGGTTTGCAATCCCAAACAGCGTCTGGAAACAACAAATAACCTGAGTAATTTTCATTGGAATAGCTCAATCAGTTTAGACGTGAGAATGTTTTCAACAGACGGACAGACGGACATTGCTTAATCGACTCAGAATTTCATATGGTCCAAGAATATATATACTTTATGGGGTCTTAAACGATTCTTTCTAGGTGTTACACACGGAACGACAAACTTAGTATACCCTCTTTCACCACTAGTGGTGGTGGAGGGTATAAAAAGATTTGGACACCTACATATTTTTGATTCCGAAATATAATGCTTCGAGAATTTCAGAAATCGTACCATTTTTAGCTTAAATTTAAAGCTATTTACCTTTGGAATACACCCATAATATAAAAACATATTTTCGAAAAGCAGATCTGAAAATATCGCCTTTTCACTACACCAACCATTTATTTGATACACCTGGCATTAACACTCAATTCTGGACAGAGTATTTATATAAAAATTGATTTTTTCTCTTATCTTTTAGACAACATATTATCTTATAATAGATATATAAGTGTATTTTTGTGTTTGTTTAATACTTCTGCTAAAAAAGTGAAGTTTTATCTATTTTAATGCATGTTAAAGTGATTTTCAGAAGAAGGGTTCATATCGGAGCTATGGTCAATTATGGACCGACCTTCGCGAAATTTGGTATACAGATACGTATATAAAACTTATTTATGATAAATTTCATTAAAATATTTCTATTTTTAGGGTATTTATGAGGTTAAAAACTCTATTCCGTGAGGAAATTTGTATGGAGACCAGGTGAAATAATGGGCCATAAACAAATTCAAGAGTCCTTCGTCCTTGTGTTGAAAAAGCATATGTACAAAATCTCATCAATTTATCTTCAAAATTACGACCAATACTTTGCGCACAAGCTTTACATGGGCTGCCAGCCGACCTGGTAAAAAGAGGGATATGGAAATATCGACTCAGAATAATTTTCTGAGTCGAACAGTATACTTAAGGGTTGGGGATTTTTAAGTAAGATTTTTTTTCTGCGGTAAATAAGCACTTATAGTGGAGTAGGGCATAAATATAAGGATACATAGCATATTTTAAATAAAGAAATATTTATACCTCATTCTTAAAATTATGACTCTTCCTTCATTTTGCCAACTTTCATTCTGAGTCAACATCAAAAAATGTGTCGACAAAATCTGAGTCGTTTCAACTCGACGTTGACTTTAAATCGACTTAGAAAATTACAAAACTTTGCCAATATTGAGATTTGTAGTCAATATTGATATCACAAATACCATTTCTGTTTTGTCGACGTGACTTGCTGTCGACAACGACATACGTAATAGGGGTGAATAATTATTTTTGACCTCTGGTTTTTAATTTTATTCAATTCAAAAGTTTTTTTGTTTTGAAAATTAATACGAATTTTTTTGAAATATGTATTTTTCTTTTCTTAAATATTATAACTTTTTAAAATATGGGTTCTTTTTGGGATTTCAAAGATTACTGAACTGTACAAACAATTTTTTTTTTTTTGCATTGTAATATCTACGTTTCCATAAAAATTCATAAAGCATGTTTATTCATTAGCTAAAGGTGTAAAAACGTGACTGAAAGCTCCTATAAACAAATTGTTTACTGCTATAGTTTACAGTAATCCCCCTACAAAATGACGCATGTATAAACAAAACATAATTTTTTAAATAAGTCTTGTTATAATAAATATTTTTAAACAATGAATTATGAAATTTAACGAGAAATATCAGTCATTCTATAATATAAAAATATATAAGAGTGTCTGCCCTTTTAAAAAAATTAAAAAAAAAAAAAAAAAAAAATATACAAAAAAGAATTGTAAAAAATTCCCCTGTAAATTTTAAGAGAATTTTTACGATTTTAAATAAAAACAAAATTTGTATAAATACTTTGACATCTTATTGTTAATTTAAACAGTTTTGTTTTAAGTTTGAAAGTAATAAATTGAAATTTAATTTAAAATTAAATTTTATATTTAATCTGTAAATATGAAACTTTTGGGTACCTTTATTGTGTGCTTTACCTTCTTAATGCTGGCTGGTATAAAATCTTCAGAAGCCCAGGAAAATGTTGAACAATACAATGAATTGCCACAAGATTTATTGGCTGAAAATAATGGAACTAACGAAGGCTTGGTATTGAATAGACAAAAACGTGGTACATGCTCTATTAGCCCAGGTTTATGTTTCACTCATTGCAGAGTTAAAGGATTTGGACGTGGTTTGTGTACTAAGAAAAAAGTTTGTGTATGTCGTAGATAGATAAAAAATTAATTGAATATTCAAAACATTTTAAAAAATAATTTACATATTTAATTATTAATAAATAATATAATTTATAAAGAAAATAATTAATGTAATTGTGATTGTATAAGTCTTAAAATTTTAAAATGAAACTAAGTATTAAATTTGGTTAAAAATTAGCAGAGGAACTAAGGATCTAAAAGAATTGAAAAAATTAAAAAAGAATTTCAAAATATTATTTGGGAATGTATTGGAATATTAAAAAATTATGTTTACTCCTACATTTAAGGAATTTTTTAAGAAAAATAAAACAAACAAAAAAATAAACACTTTAATTTTTTCACCAGAAACAAAAAAACAATTTGAAAATGCAAAATGCAATTTTTAATTAAAAAGATAGGGGGTATATTGATTTTGTCATTCCGTGTGTAAAAAATCATTTAAGACCCCATAAAGTATATACTTTCTGGGTCCTGGTTCGATGCTATATCCGTCTGTCTGTTGAAAGCAGGATAGGGATCGAACGGGACAACGTTGGGGGACGAAATTTGGTTTGTTTGGTTTGCAAATGGGCAAAATCGGTTAAAAAATAAAAAAGTTCGTTGTAGCTTCATCAGCTGATATCTCTTAAACAAAAGCATGTACGAACAGTTAGTTTGATAGTTTGAGGGTCGATATAAACTTGAAAAACAAAAATTGGCGTCGTCCGCCCACTTTACCGCCCACCTCCCATATAAGGTGAAACATCAACGAAATTTTGTACAAATAGTTAATGGTGGTTATTCAGATTCGGCCAAGTCGAATATAAAATTCTCGCTTGTTTTATTTATTATTAGAATTTTAAGATATGTTTTGGCAGAATGGTAATGTCCGACTGTCCATACATTTGGCTTAATTGATTCGAAAATGGTACTTAATTCGAGGAAATGTAATATCAATACTTTAATATTTAAATTTGGTTTTTAAATTGGCCAAGAAGCAAAAAAATAATATATTTTTGGAAATTTAAGACTTTTTAGGGAATTTTAATGTCCGCCCTTCCAAAAAAATAATATATTTTTGGAATTTTAAGACTTTTTAGATAATTTTAATGTCCGCCCTTCCGTCCGTCTGTTTATTAATTTTTGCAAACTTACCACCTTTAAATCGTTTATTTTTTGACTCAATGAAGATACCGACGTCAAATTTTCTTTATTCAATAGACAATTTTGTTCTTTAATAAAAAATATGATAAACGAAAGAGAAACTATAGTCGGTCAAGACCGACCATATGAGACCCTACACCATTAGACCTGCATCCAATTGTAAGCCAACACTTTTACTAAATGTAAAATAAATTATATAAATACATAATTATGCATTTATACTAACATCTATATGATTTTATGCCCTTTAGGGTGATTCCCGGAAGTGGGTTTATATGGGAGCTATGGTAAATTATGGACCGATTCTCATAAATTTTGACAATGATGTTTCTACTTATATAAAACTTATTTGTGTTGAATATTAACTTGATACTATCATTCGTATAAGATTTTTGCACGTTAAAATGATTTTCGGAAGAGGGGTTTATATGGGAGCTATGGTCAATTATGGACCGATCCTGATAAAATTTGGCAAAGATTAATACTTATATAAAACTCCTTTGTACCGAGTTTCATTGAAATATTTACGGCATTTATGATCGTTATACCCCTATTCCGGGATGACATTTGTATGGGAGCCAGGTGAAATAATGGATCGATCATAACCAATTTCAATAGGCTTTGTCCTTGTACCAAAATAATTATCTGTGCCAAATTTCATCGAGATATCTTTTAAATTGCGACCTGTACTTTGTTCACAAGGTTTACATGGACAGCCAGACGGACGGACGGACGGACATCGTTAAATCGACTCAGAAAGTGACGGTATATTTTAAGGTGGTGGTCCGATAATTATTTCTGTGCGTTACAAATATCAGCATAAACGCATTATACCCCAACCACCTATGGTGGTGTAGGATATAAAAATGTCTACACTTGAGTTGTTTTTTTTATATGAAATCTACTGGAGTTTTTTTGAAAAAAAATTAATTTCTCAAATTATTCAAAAAATCTTTGGTTGCCAGGTAATGAGTTAAGAAGCTAATATAATGGCATTAAACTATTAACACATTAGCTGAATAACACATTATTTTAACACGGTGATGACATTAGAGGCAACTACTTACCTCATGTCGTTACTTAAATGTCATTACAAGAACTAATTACTTTTAAGTTATTCAATAACTCCTTGATTTTAAACTATTACTGAAGACATTATGTGTTAAAACAAAAGGAAGTAGTTAAGTTTTAGATTATTAATAACACAGGAAAACACTGATTCTGCGGTACGGGGTTTTTTTAATTGACTCTAGTTCTCGCGATAAATCGCGATTTGTAAAATTAAGGAGATTGCATTATATATTGAAGCATATCTCGAAAATGCCTTGTCTGATTTAAACATTAAATAATTTAAATTAAAATTATCTTCAAGTCATTTTTACATTACTTTTTAATACGAATAACAATTATAAAGATATTAAGCCCATTTTCTGAGAAAAAATAAAATTTTATACTTAGTACTTATTAATACCGTATTCGTATTCGAATTCAATGAGAAACCCCGTGCCGCAAACTCTGTGTAAGTAATGACATTTATGACATAAAAAGCTGTTTTTTATTTTCTTCCTTAATTTTAAACGTGGAAAATTTTAATTTCAAAACTTAACAAATAAGGAAAAATTTAATATTTTAAAAACTATTGTAGATTAAAAATTAATTCATAGGTAAATTCTGTCTCGTCACACATTTATTCCTTCTTTAAATATATTAATTGCTAAACTGAATAAGAAATTAATAAAAAGTAGTTTTTCAAAAAATCTGATCATAAATAAGTAATCACATACCGGTTTATAAATAAGTAGTTCCTAAACTACTTCTATATAATGTAGACAGTATGTTCTTGTCATTGAAAAGTAACTACATCCGTAACTACATGCCATTACTAAGTTTTTGCTGGGTAGTATTAAAGTGGACAATATGTACTATTTTTGAGAACATTTTCAGAACAAACATCCTGTAACATTTTAAGTTGCATTCCACGAAAGTTGAAAAATAGAATATTTTAGGACAATTTTCAAAAAAAATAACAAAAATATTAAGACAAAATATAAAGTACACTTAAGTACCTAAAGTTAAAGTTAAAGTTCCATTTTAAATTTTTACTTTGAAAGACTTTTTATTTAAAATAAATACACCGAAAATGGATGAAAATTTATTTATTTATTTTTTTTTTTAATGTAAAAAAATTTTTAACTTTGACAGCTCCGTATAAGAAAACAATACAACCTAGCTTGAAGATTTTAATTCATATTGATACATAATTTTGTCCACTTTTATTCGGTATGCAATTATAATAAAAATTTAAACTTAAAAATTCAATTAATCGACACTTTTGACACATTTTACCCCAACGTTTCCAATATGTTTTGTAATATTTTCATCGCAAATTGAAAGGCTTAGGAGGTGAAAGAGAAGGACATGACAAAGAAAAATATGGGTAATATATGGGAATCACTAAAAAAATCATATGAAAACGTATTAAAAAAATTAAGAAATAATTTTCGCGATTGTAGATTTTTTAAATAAATTTTAAATTAATATTTTTAAATTAATTTTTTGTTCCATATCGTGGGATTAGCAGTATTTTTATTTCAATTTGATACTTTTTTATTTTTATATATTAAGAAAATTATAAACTTTTTGAATTTTTTATTTTTTTGGGAAGTTTGTACTTTTTTAATATTTTCAATTGATACTATTTGAAAATTATCGTTATTTGTAAAGATGAAGCTAATTTTTAGAAGTAGGTGCTTACTAAAAAAACACTAATTAATTATTTAAACTCTTAAACATTTATAGAACAATTTCTTCTTACATTCTTTCTCACTGTTGACTAATATAAAATTATTTATGGTAAATGAATTTGATCAGTTATGCCAACATTTTCTATAGAATATTTATAAATAAAATATTTAAGAAACCAACAAATAAAAATCACTTTTTAATCAAAATTTCCAGTTGTTAATTGTGAACCTAACCTAAACCTAAATGCACCTACCTATAAACTCATGATCTATGGTAAGCGATACCTGGTAATTCCCATTTCTTTATGACACACACATAAACATAATAAAATATTATTATAACAATAATATTTTTGAGGGAATTATCAGTAATCTAATAAGAGAGTTTTATAAAAACTGTGCCCTCTTTTTTTAGTGATAACAAATTAAGACTAAACTTAAAAAAAATCCCCAAAAGCTAATAGGCTTTAAATTACAACTAGTATAAATACTCTAGTATCCCAGGCTGGCTTAAGACAGTCTTATACTTAATTTAAAAGTAACTAAATCAAATTTACTAAATTCTAAAATCATCAAAACACAATCGTTATTAAAAGATGAAATTAATGGGAATTTTTGTTGTGTGTTTTGCTTTTCTAATGCTGTTTGGTATTAAATCCTCTGAAGCTCAAGAAAATTTTCAACAATATGATGCAGCCCCTCAAGATTTATTGGATGGATATAATGGTGTTAACGAAAACCTGGTATTAAGTAGACAGAAACGTGGAACATGCGCTATTCATGTAAACCTCTGTATAGCCCATTGTCATGTTTTAGGATATAGAAGAGGTTTTTGTTTAAATGGAATCTGTAATTGTCGCAATAAATAAATATTTTTTTATTAAAAAGATTGGCTTTTGAAAAAAACTTTATATTTATAAGAAATACATACTTATATTGTATATAGATTTAGTTATTTAAGAAATAAATAAAAAATTTATTAAAAAAAAAAAAAAAATCTACTAAAATTATTTTTGTTCTATAACACTGGTCGACAAAAAATCCTCCCCCAAAGACGAATAGTTGAACTTGATGCATTTTGATGTGCTAAACACGAATCTGCTTTCAGGTTTTTTCCACCAGGTCTGGATTTTTTTTATGGGCGTGTCTAATATTTCGCCCATAGTAAGGCCATTACTCTAGTATATTTCCTCATAACTCAAGAACGGCCTGTACGATTCACATAAGTGATACATCAAAATATGCGTACTAAAATATATCTTCAAATCGTCCAATCTTATTTTTTATGTGCTCAATAGTTTCGAAGTTATTTTGAAATAAGTGTCCAAAAAAATCTTTTTTGGACACATTTTAGTTTTGTTTTATTACTAAAATTTCTCTTAATAAATGAAAACGTAAAAATGTTTTAGTTTATCATCTTTATCTTAAAGCTGGTAAGGCTGCAAATAAAATAAGGTATGTATCTTCAAAATTGATGCACAAGTCTTGATTTTACTCACAGTTAAGTAAAAATACCCATGTTACAATTGAGTAAAAATACAGTGGTGGGATTTTGACAAGTTAAACAAGAATCTGCTCACTTTTTTACTATCACGTACTGATTTTTTTTTGTGGGCATAATCTTATTTAGCTGTCACACTATAAAATTTGGGAATGGTTCGTCAAATTTAGACTATAACTCAAGAACCGTTTGCACGATTTTGATAAATGATACACCAAAAGATGCTCAACAATTTCAGAGTTTTGGATCAAAATGTTCACATTAAAAAAAAAAAATAATAATAAATTTTTCGCTACTAAGGAGTGAGATGGAAAAATTGTTAACATACATAATATTCAATAACTTGGAAACGGTTGATCTTAGAGTTTTCATTATTTTTTTAATCATTTGATAATTTTTAATTTTTATGGTTCTAACCACTAATTATAAAATTGTGGACCATTTTTGAAAACCCTTTCTTTGGAGATTTGATAGTTGCTTCAGTCACTTTTTTGGAACAGTGTGCATATCTTCTGTTAAAATCATCGGTATTTTGGGACACTTTTTTGTGCTCTTGAATTCCCTTTTCACAAGAGCTCAATCTTTCCCCACTGGTCTAAACTATGGACAATTTTGAAAATTCACCTCTCTTGGTACTAAAACTATGTTATTGATTTGGTACCACTCCAGAGCTTTCTTACCGTAGTGACATAATACCAAATGGGTCCAAAAATATGTGGACACGTTGTACTTTCTTAAGAAAAGAAGAAGTCTTTTTTGCAAATATTCCTTTATGCATATTTTGGTATTTATAGATCCGAAAAACAGGAATGACTTTCCTATTTTGCCACAACTGCAAAAAGTTTGTCATACCATGAATTTTGTAAGAAATTTTTGCTGCTTTTGGGTCTTAAACTTATCTCCAACATTGCTTCGAGCATTACTTTGAGTCTACATTAGACAATTTCTTATCAAGACAAACGTCAAAATGACCTCGAATTTTTGGAAGGTGGCAACAATTGTGCAAAAACAACAATATGGCGAATTCATTAATGTTTTTTATATATGTAGTATGACTGCTGTAACAACAAAAATAATAATTAGCTGCCTACCTTGTATAGATTGGGACTGATTTTGACGTTTGTCTGGATAAAAATTTGTCTAATGTAGACTCGAAGTTAGCAATAAAAATTTTTGAGACACAAGCTGCGAAGATTCTGACGGCACCAACGTTTCTTCGTCAATTATACAACTTGAGTATTTTTGTATGAAATTTGGTTTTAAATTCCGAGTCCTATTTTTGGTTTGTAATTTTTTTTGCAGAATTCCAGTTTGGAATTTTTTGAACTTTATATGTTATCAACTTTCCCATTAGCCTTAAATTTTCGCACCAAATAGTCGAATCATTGAGAAAACTGAGCTGATTTTCTACCAGATGTGTTTGGAGTTCCTTTCAATATGCCTTCAATTTTCTGGCCTTCCCAATATCATGTGGTCCTTTTTTCTTACCGAACTAGGTTTCACATCAATAGTCAAATTCTCCTGATACTGTTTAATAACATTAGAAACGGTTTTACGGACGACATTTAATTCTGTGGCCAATTATTTATAAGACCTAATTGGATTTTTTAAAATTTTTTATTAACTTGTAGGACTTTTCGTTATTTATTTTGATAAAAATAAGGACAAATTAACATGGTTGTTATTAAAAATAATAACTGAAGTATTTTTCCATGATAACTAGATAAAAAAAAATTTTGAATATTGATTCCGAAAAAAGTTATGAAGCAAAATGTGTGTTAAGATTTTTTCGATCTCACTCCTTATTACCGAATAACTACGGAAAGATAACTGGACAAAGAAATGCAAATTCAGCTCAAAGCCAATTTAAGTCGCTATATATTGGAGTTTAATGTATCTTAATAAGACAAACCATTCTCAAGTTATACAAGTGTGACTCTCTAAAGGCGGGGTCATAGAAGTCATACCCATAAAAAATCAATACGTGATAGAAAAAAGGAAAAGCTGATTCTAAATTAGCACGTTAAATTCCATCTAATCCACCTATTTTTTTATTTAAGACAAAAAAAAAAAAAACATTTTTTGACCAACTAGTGTATTTTAACTTAATTGTAGATATGCATGGGTATCCTAACTTATGCGTGGTTTTATTTACTCGTAGTTCTCAAAGCTGGCAATTTGAGAAAAAGATGAAAAACTGAAACATTTTTGATCTTTTCACTTTTAAAAAGAAGTTATAGTAAAAAACAAAAAAAAAAAAGAAATCTTGAATTTAGCATGAACAAATTTATTTCGGACACCTTTTTCTAAATATCTCCTAAACTATTAAGCGGATAAAAATTTGCCACTTTTATTCCACACATTTTGGTGTATTATTTATATAAATCGTACATACCGTTCTCGAGTTATAGTGAAATATACTCGAGTAATCGGCTTATTTAGGACGCAATATAAAAAAAAATCTTGACTCGATGGGAAAAAACTGAAAGCAGATTCGAGTTTAGCAGGCGGAATTCCACCTAGTCCACATATTTTTTTTTTTTTAAGGAGCACGCAATAATTTTTTTTGTCGACCAGTGTAATTATTTAAAAAAATAATAATAAAATTGTTTAAAAATAAAATTTGTCCAAATTTTCTGTAAAAATAATATATAACGAAAGTTTTCTATAAAAAGAAAATTTTACGAAAAATTTTCATAAAAAAAATTTTACGAAAATTTTCTATAAAAAGAACACTTAAAGAAAATTTTGTTAAAAAGAAAATTTAACGAAAACTTTCTTTAAAAAGAAAATTTTACAAAAATTTTCTATAGAAGGAAAATATAACGAAAATTTCATAAAAATTTTGTATAAAAAGAAATTAAGAAAAAAAAAAAAAAAAAAATTACGAAAATTTTCTATAAAAAGAACATTTAAAGAAAATTTTGTTAAAAAGGAAATTTAACGAAAATTTTCTATAAAAAGAAAATTTAACGAAATTTTTCTATAAAAATAAAATTTAACGAAAATTTTCTGTAAAAGAATTTAACGAACATTTTCTATAAAAAGAACATTTAACAAAAATTTTCTATAAAAAGCTTTTTAATGAATATTTTTTATAAAATGATAAGAGAAAAACTTTTTTATTGATTTATTTTAAAAACCTTTATTTTTATTTTTTTATTTCTTATATAATTCTAGAAGTCTCACATAAATTTAAACAACTAAAAGATTTTACTTATATAATAAATAACATAATTCCTTTTTAAAAATAATTCAACCACGGCAAGTACAAATTCCTTTACTTGAACAATAACCTCTTTTGTAGCCTCGAACTCGGCAATGAGCTACACAGAAGGACTCATGAAAAGAGCAAGTGCCACGTTTATGTCTATTTAACAGCAAGACCTCTTTGGCTCCATAATTTCCATCCACTAAATCTTGGTAAACATTATCCAATTGTTGCACATTTTCTTGGGCCTCCGAGGATTCAATACCAGCCAGCATTAGAAAAGCAAAGCAAACAATAAAAATTCCCACTAATTTCATTTTTGCGTTAAAAATATATAATATTTTATTAATTATTTTATACTGTAAAATTGATCTAATTACTTTTGAACTAAGTAAAAGACTGTCTTAAACTATACTAGGGCGCTGAAGTATTTATACAAATTTTAGTTGTCGTTCTTATAGCAAAAATGGGGATTTTTTTACATTTTCAGTCTTAAATTTCTTATCTTTGAAATTTTTTATTAAGAATAAAAAATAAAAAAACGCTTAGGTTATTGTTAGGTTATTGTTATGGGAAATTCTTCTAACTCGTTTACTTTTGATGTTCCAAAAACTGTCGAAAATTTTTAAATGGCACATCAACGTTATTTAGTACCAATATTCCTTGGCTCTAGTGGAACACAGATCTGTTCGCGTGAATGACTTTTACCGAACGGCACTAATGTTATGGCGAATTAAGATAAAAATTTATAAAAAACTTGTCAAAATTCTATTTATAGTCCTAAATTAAAAAATATTGCATTTTTGTACTCTACAATGCTGTATCTAAAATACAAATTAAAAATATCGCGATAAGTTAGTTATGCGTGGATATATTAGCGATTTAATAATTATTAAATCTTCTTATAAAATTTGCAAAATTCAGTTTTTAGTGATGTGGTGTTGTTCATATTCATCCATTTATTGCAAAATTCATCACTTTTTTTAAATAAGTCATAAGACAATGTCATTTATATACATATTTTAATTGCACTTAGTCAAATCTCTAAAGTTGCATTAAATGAAAACTCGTACTTTTTTTTCGAACGCCATATTGATTGTGATATATGGTATTAAAGCAGCTAAAGATTGACATACATCATCGCTAATTTTGATTTGGAAACCTTCTTTGATAACGCTATACTCTAGCTTCACTGAAATAACGTTGCGAGTGTGCCTCGCGAAAAAGACAATTCTTGGAACCATTCACGTTTTTTCTCTCCCAGTTTGGGTACCGCCTACAGCATTTCGAGATATATGTATGTCACATTAACGAGATATATGTATGTCAAATGATGTATAATTTTAAGAGATATTGGGCTCTGTTTTGAATTTTGAAATATCCGAAATGGCGTAAAATCCCCAGTGAAAAAACTGCAAAATTTTAAAATTTTTTTAAATTTGGTTTCACGACTTTTGTACAACAGAATTTGGAACTGGTTAATGGCATTCTAATTAAATCCATGCTGGTCCTTTTCTACAAGTGTTTATAGTATACATTAGAAGAATTGGACACATATGCTCAAATCCGCGATGACAACAAGAAAAAGAAACAAAAAAAACTTGCTAGTTTCAAACACTTTTTTTGGATTTTTTGACTTTGGGTGCTTGCCGGCACCATATGGGACTGTTTCAGGCAAAGAGTAACAAGAGACGAAACTAATTGTCAAAAACCTAAGTCGGTTGTCAAAAACCTAGCCCATGCAACAACAAAACACATGTAATCAAATACATTTTGTTGTTGCCAAAAGAAAATAAAAACACATTTTTGTTTACGAAACAACAATTTTGTTTAAATGTCAATCGAGAATTTCGTCTCTATGTGTTACTCTATGGTTTCAGGTCTTGAATTTTTTTTTTGTTACAGCAAAAAGTGTTGTTAATATAATTGCATTAAAAGTGGTTTAAAAAAGTCAGAGTTTAAAAAAATATTTGAGATTGAAAGTCGGTTTCATAAAGGCAAACGTAAAAAGAGAATTGTCCATATACCAAAGGTTCGAAAGGCTTAATTCTTTAATTCATTTCCTTAATCGAATTAAATTTATTATCCTAGTCATTCTTTTCAAGCATTCAAATTAATTTAATTCATTGAATTATATTCTTTGTACTTCATATGAGTTGAAATAATTCAACTATGAATTAACTCCTTAAAAAATTCATTCAACAATTATACAATTCAAGCTTAAAAAATATATTGAATCTTTAAAATTTTCTTCAATTCAAATCTATTACAAATTAGCTTTAGAAAATATTTTCTAATTCATTTTGTAAAAGATTAAAAAACAAAATATTACAAATTTAATGAAAGAAAAATATTTTCATTCATTTTGTAAAAGATTTGAACTAACAAAAATTGAATGAATTCTTTATGAATTAATTCAAAAAGGAATTAATTCTATTCAAACAAAAGCATTTGAATTAAGCTATTGAATTATATTTTTGAGAATGGTAATATGGAATGAAAAATTCATATTTCTTAATTCAGAATTAAGATTTAAGGGAATTAAGCTAACATTTAATTAAGTCTTTCGAAGCTCTGCCATATACTCAATTAGCACCACTTTTTCAAAAATGTACTTAATTTTATATAGGATTTTAAAATTTTATCATTCTCAATAACAACATTAGCATAAACTTTCGTTAAATGATTTTTCCACTTAAAAAAATATTTAAAGTTTCAGAAGCAGATTTTTCCAAAATTATATATAGTTTTAAAATATCATTAAAATATGTGTCCAATTTTATTCCCAATCACATACAAAATATTCATGTTAATATTTTTTTTAAACTGCTTCTGCTTAAGATTACGATGTCTACCAATCTTTTATTCTATCAATCCAATCACTCTTTAATTTTTTTTTTTTTTTTTTGAAAACCCGCTCTTAGCTTGGAAAGTTGGGAAGCAGATCAAAAGTTATATTCACATCCAATCCATACAGATTCGCTTTCTGAAATCTTGAAGTCAACAAATCCTATTCTACCAAAAAATAACTTTAAATAACTTTTAATCTTTTTTAACTGATTTTCATAATTCTCAGCCTCTGTGGACATTGATTTAGTCTTTTTTTTTTTTTTTTTTGTAAATAATTGTCTCCTCATAACGTCAAGAGTGCATAACGCAAAATTGAAATCAAAATAATTTTATTATATATTCATTTTTTAATTTAAAACAATTAAAAGGGATCATATTTTATTAATTAGTCAGTTGTTTTGGATTTTCCCAAGACCCTGTGTATACTCTAAACACAGATAAGAAAAATATACATAAATATTTGACTAAAAATAAAATAAACAAATATTTTAATTAAATATTAAATGCTACATTTTATTCTTAGAAACTTTATTGTCTTTTAAAGGGGATTTCTTTTTGTCTTATTGCTAAAAAATCACCTCTAAGTGTAATAATATTGACTCAAGCTGACTCAATACTGACTTTAAGCAATATATAGGGGTGTTTTCAGAATTATATGCAATATTTTTAAATAAACAACCATGAAGTTCATTTGGGTTCTTATCGGCTGCCTACTTTTAGTCACCTTAACTCTGGGAGAAACTTTAAAAGATAAAACTTTAGAAAATTTAGATGCGGACTCTAATGGAGCATTCGATCAGGAGGTAAAAGGATTTGAGTTGAATAGACAAAAACGCTTTACTTGTAACAGTTACTCCTGCAAGGCTCACTGTATTGTTCGAAGTTATAAAGGTGGATCATGCACCCGGAACGTGTGTAGATGTAAAAAATAAAAAAATATTTGTTCTATATAAAAAAATAAATAGCTTTCTTTTTAAGTTCTAGTATAAAATAGTAACAAGTATTGTATATATTTTTTATTAATAAAAATTAAATTACATATACAGCTGTGTGCAATATAATAGTAGCGCCATATGTAACATTTTTACATCCAATGAAATAAAGATTTTTTTGTTGATTTCAAAAAATGTATGTTCTTGGAATTTGTAATATCTTTTCAAAATTTTATAAAAAAAAGCAAATTTTACAATTCAGATAAAATACTTAAAATGATTGATAAAATACTTAAAATGATTAAGTACACTAGAAATTTGTTATGCAAAATAATAGTAGCAACGAATTTTGAAACCTTAACTATTATATATTAAATAAATAATATATTTTAGTAGTTTTTTGGAGCTGTTAATCGAATTTGTGTGTGCTCTTTAATTGTAATTTAGAAAAAAAAAAAAAAATCAATAATCTGAATAATTCAACTAGACCCATTTTCCTCGCAAAAACTTTTTGGTTTTCGGTACCGACAACTACTTATTAAAGTACTTTCTTGGTAATGAGGTATCATTATTATTTGCATTCTCTACATAACATAAATAAGTACTCAATAGTGTAATAGCAGAGTAAGTTATAATCATATGGATTAGTTGGCTAGAGTACAGGATTAGCAACCAGAAGGTTGCTGGTTCAATCCCATTATGATGCTATTAGTTTTTTTTTAACAAAATTTCTAAAAAATATATTTTACGCCAAAACAAGTTTTTGCAAGTTTGAAAATTAAGAGCGAGATAGTGTACTGGGTAAGACGTTAACCATTAAAAACGAATAGTTAATGTGGTCCCAAGTTGAAATCTCACTGACGGCAAAATGTTTTCGTTATTTTTTTATACCCACCATCAAAAAGGGGGTACATTGATTTTGTCTTTTCGTGTGTAACATGTCAAAGAAATAATTTAAGACCCCACAAAGTATATATTTTCTGGGTCCTGGATAGATTCTGAGTCGATCAAGATATGTCCGACCGTCTGTTGAAAGCAGGATAGGTCTCGAACGGGACAACGCAGGAGGACGAAATTTGGTTGTTGTATGTATGTGAAATCCGCTGCTGAACGCCGTCTTCATTTAGAGCCCAAACACAACCTAGCGGATTATTTTTTTTTATATGAAGATTTGGCAACTAAAACAACACAGCGGAATCAGCTGGAAATTAAAATCTATTTTAATTTCACAACGGTTTCTCAAAAGCTCTCATTTTCTCACTGTTCCTCTCTGTCAGTGTTGCCGTTGTTGCAAAATGAATCACATAAGTTTACATTAAATTTATATAAGAAAGAAAGAGATAGATTTGCCTTTTATTTTTTATGTATGGAATTTAAGAGAGAAAAATAAATATTTTTTTTATATGTAGTTTTGTTGTTGCCAAACACAAAAAATATAAAGAAACAAAATATATATGAAATCCGTTGCTGGATTCCGTCTTCATTTAATTTGCATTTCTCTCTTAGAGCGGAAAACAACTTTGAAATCCGTTTGGTTGTGTTTGGGCTCTTAGAGCGGAAAACAACATCCAACACCGCTTGCATGTGTTTGGGCTCTTATTTTATTTTTACAACGGATTCTCAAAAGCCCTCATTTTCTCACTCTCACAACACACTCTCTGTCGGTGTTGCCGTTGTTGCAAAATGAATTGCATAGGTTTTCATTAAATTTTTATAAGAAGGAAAGAGATAGAAAGATTCTCTTTATATTTTTTGTATGGAATTTAAGAGAGGAAGAAAAACATTTTTTATACCTGTAGTTTTGTTGTTGCCAAACACAAAAAATATAAAGAAACAAAAACAATATATATGAAATCCGCTGCTGGATTCCGTCTTCATTTAATTTGCATTTCTCTCTTAGAGCGGAAAACAACATCCAAAACCGCTTGCTTGTGTTTGGGCTCTAATTTACAAAAATTTGCTCATTTTTGGTTATAATAAATATCTGGCATCTCTAAACTATAGACAATAATATTTCTCAGTGTTTTTGACATTTCTCTTTTGTTAACCATATGACTGCAAGCTGTGTTCAGTTTAAACAACTTCCAGTAAAGTGTCAAAACATAATAAAAACAACAACAACCATTTGTTATTTTTCGAAATAAACAAACTCTTCTTCATTTCGAACATCAATTGCGAAAACATATATAAAAAATTGACAGCAACAATTCACTCTCTCACTAGTCAGTCGTTTACAATATGGCGGTCTGAAAGGTTGTGCACAGTGGTTTATAAAATAATAAAAAAAAGTGGAAAAGGAAATAAATCTATAAATTTTAATTAATAACACAAAAAATAGAAGTGCGTAACAATCTTTAATCAACAAAAAAACCGAATCTATTTATAATTTAATAAAATTAAAACAACAATAAATAATAATTAAATTCTTAAAACCAAGACTGCGATTAAATCAGAAAAGAAAAAACAAATTTGCGTGCGATTAAATTTGTCTGCGTTTCACCACCATATTTTTTGTGTCTGTTGAAATAAAAAAGCGAAAATAAAATAAGAAAAAAAGAATTAACAAATAATAAAATAAGTTGCCCTCTATGTTTATCGCATCACTATTGAAGTAAAGCTTTTTTCTATTTGAGAATTTAAGAATTTTCAAGGTGAAGTGTTTTTTTTTGTCTTCGTTTCACCACCATATTTTTTTTTGTGTCTAGTGGAATAAAAAAGCGAAAATAAAAAAAGTTATAAAAAAATAATAAAAAAAAAAAGAATTAAAAAATTATAAAATAAGTTGCCCTCTAAGTTTATCGCATCACTAGTGAAGTAAAGCCTTTTTTCTATTTGAGAATTTAAACATTTTCAAAGTGAAGTGTTTTTTTCTTCTGTGTCTTTGTTCTATTTGTGTGTTTGTGTGTTATTGTTGTCGGCTGTTTTTGTCGCAACCCAAAACGTGTTTAATTTCTAGTCTATTATAAAAGTATCTTCTGAATGTGTATCTTCTGACTGCTGCAGTATTTTCATCAGTTTTGTGTTTTGAATTTTGTTTTGTTGGGGAGAATCAATATTTTCTTTGATTTTCTTGTCTTTTTTTTGTATTGACCAAAAAATGCTTTTGATAAAATGTTTTCATGACACCACAGACATCCTTCAATTGAAATCATCTTTAGCAGCAACTAATACACGATTTTCTGGTCCATTGCCCTTAAGAACAGCCAGAGCAGCAACAATAACAACAACTACAACAAAAATTCTGGATATTCTTTGTTGCTGTTTATTAAAAAATGCCGGCACAAAATTTCGCCATACATTGAAAAAAAGACTACGAATGAAATATAATTTAATTTTATTTCTATTAATAAATTTACTGCTCAAAACATGTTGTGGTCAATTACTTATAAATGTACAAAATCAGGTAAGTTTTATTTTCATAATAGAATAGATTTAATTTTCCAATTGGTAGGAATTTTTTTGGATAGATATCTTTTTTTTTGTTTTTTGTTATTGTTTTCTATGGTAAAAGATTTTAATTTCCAAAGATCATGTTGAAGAGTTGCCAGATGATTTAAGTGTAATATTTGGAATTTGTGATATTTGTGGAAAATTTGTAAAGCAAAACAGTTTTTTTTTTAATATTTTCTTCTTTCTCAAGCTTAAATAATATATAGAATCATTAAAATTTTGTTCAATTCAAATCTTTTTCAAATTAGCTTTAGAATATATTTTTTTTAATCATTTTGTAAAAGATTATAAATCAATTGAAAGAAACATATGCTCATTAAATTTGAAGAAGATTTAAATTAACATTAATTTAAAGAATTTTTTTATGAATTAATTCTATAAAGAATTAATTCTCTTAAAAACAAAAAAAGCCTTTGAATGAAACTGTGGAATTATGTTTTTGAGAAGAGTATAATGTGATAAAAAACGTGTATTTCTTAGTTCAGAATGAATCAAATTCTTACACAAGATTGATTATAAATAACGTTACCAGAGGGTTTTTATCAAAAAGCGGGACCTGAACGACTACAAAGCGGGATTATGAATAAAATTGTATAGAAAAAGCGGGATTTTGAAAAATTTAAAAAAAGTAGGATTTTCTTTCTTTATCAATTATAAAACAAAATCAGCTGTTCTCGCAAGATATTGGTTTATGACCCACTTGAGACGTTACAAACTGAAAGAATGAAATTTATTTCTCCTAAAATTTATTTATATTTAACATTCTTAAAGCAGTAAAAGCTTTAAACCTATTTGTGGAGAAAAATTCTAAACTTTTTTGGTCAATATATATGTATATCAGGCTTTCAATCAAACCCATCAAAAAGTTGATGACGTCTTATAGTTTCCGAACGACATCGACATCCCGTCTGCAATACCTAGAGTTTGTTTTGTGTCAAAAGTTAGATTTTCTCTACATTACATGTAACTAGTTGTGCAACTATTGAGCAGATTTATATGCATTATAATATTAGATTAATTAATATTATTATATATTATTATTATTATTATTATTATTATTTGGAGGCATATATAGTAACCAGTTGGCTCCTATGAAATCACCGTGTTAAAATAATGAGTTAAGTTACTAAAGTGTAAGCATAGCATTTTAACTCATATGGCAAAGGAAGTTTTAGTTTTAACTGGTAAAGAACTGATGTTAAAAAATTTGTAAATATTTTGTCCGAATTCAGCTTCAGGAGGTCTTCCTGTATCGAAGTCATCAAAAAATACACACAAAACAAATTTAAGATAAATCAGCAGAGAAGACGACAAAAAGTTAAAAACTTTTAATTGTCAACAACATTTGAAAAAAATTATCAACTTTCCAGTGGAAATTTTTTTTTTTTTTTGTTACATTTATGTAAATATTGGTAAGAATGTTATAGAAAACACAAATAAGGAAATCGACCAAGTAATTGTTAGAGTTAAAAAGCGCGATTTCTTTATAAAAATCGGGAAAAATATTTTAGGCAGGATCGAATTTTATAAAACGGGATAATCCCCCCAAAAGCGTGACGTCTGGTCACTACTTATTACGAACATAAAAGTATTGAAATGTTTCAAAAAACGTCTAAATTTAAAAAGACTGTTGCCTGTTTGACTGTTTTGTGATACAATCAAGATATGTTTCGTGAAAAAGTGCAAAAATGGACTAAAATTTAAATTTCTTTGAAATAACTATTTGGAACCTGCATCGCAAAATATTGATATCAAATTGGGAAAATTAAAAAATAGGTTATTGTCCAACAGATTCTAGATTCTATGATGTTTTTAAATTTTTTCAGTTCATTCAGACTTTTCCACTCAAAGAATTCTAATTGTCTTTAATCTGTAAATAAACGTTACTTATTATATTAAAAAATGTTTCAAGTTTCTAAAAAAAGGAGCAAAATAGTAAAAAGAGCTGAAAGAAAATTTTAAAAGTGCTAAATTTGGGCGCATTTAAGTGTCGGATTAAGAAACATTTTTCGCGGTTTGAGCTACTGAAAACAAGCTAACTCTAGCTGAAAAGTGCTATGTTGGCATCACTGTATAAATCGACTTACTCGGAGAAAGTACGAAAAGTTATTTCCTTTCAATAACCCAAAAAATTCTTTATATGTTTGTGTATTTTTAATACTACGGTACCAAAGTATTTTTCGTTGATTTTATAAAAAAATGTATAACTTTATTAAAGTTATTTATTACGACCATTTAACTGGTCACTAAACTCAAAGTAAATGGGTAAATATACGTAGAAAATCATGTTTGAGAACTTTGGAGATGTCCGTCCGTCTGTCTGGCCGTCCATATTATGCTTTTAATGAAGTTACAAGTCGCAGTTTTTAATGTAATTGGATGAATTTTGGCTTTATATAATGCAAGTACGAGCTCTGTTAAAATTATTTGATAATGGTTACCTATTATAACCAAGTCCCCATACATTTTTTTCTAGAAAAGGTTTTAGACGCTCGTACATATTTTTAGTATTGCATAATTAAATACATATAAAAGTTTTATGTAAGTTAGAAACCATATTTAATTTTATAAAATAATTTTAATAAATGTAAAAACTAATCTATAAAATTTTTTATCAGGTTTACATCCCAAAAATCCAAAGCTTCCATATAAAGCCTATTTCCAAAAATTATCATAAAGTGTGTAAATTAAATTCTAAAAAGTATAATTTGTAATTTTAAACTTCACAACAAGACTTTTTCTACAATAAAACATACGTTTTTCAGTTTTTATACTGTATAAACACCTTAATAACGACGATCTGTAGTTTCGTGTCTATATTTTCATTATTCAAGTTAAAAATGGAAGCAGATTACTCGTGTATGTACCGTATGATAAAATTTGTTCTTAATACACTATGCAACAGTATTTTGATAGCGAAATCATTCCGATTGCAATTGATAGCTCTTGATATGTGTAATAAACCCTCCAAAGGATTTTTCGCTGGTAGGCAAAATTTTTGTTTTATGTCCACTTAAACTTTTATATTTTTTCACCAAGGTAGTTACAGATAAATCGAAAAAAATATAGTTCGATATAGTTCGAAGCTAAAATAATTTTCCATAAATGTTTAGAGCATTTAACGTGGAATATTTCATTAGAACTTTAAATTCCTTTATCTTACCCTATAAGGGGTCATTTCTAGTCCGTTTTAAGGAAATGACATGAAAGTCGATTTAAACTTGAGTTTAAAGGGTTAAAATGTTCTACAGATATTTTCTTCTTTAAATTTTACTAGGGATCTCCAAAGATAAAAAATTTATCCGATTTATCATATGTTGTTAAAAAAGAAAATTATGAAATTTTCCCACATTTCTTATATAAACTCCTTAAACTAGTCAATGAAATATAACATAAAATTAAAAGTTTTACAAATCGTTACAAATCGTAAATAAAATGAATAATAACTTCATTTGTTTGGACAAACGCTTCACTATATGAACTTTGGACCTTCGGTGACCCCCAGTGAAATTCGACGTAGAATATTTCTGTAGAATATTTTAACCCATTAAACTCAAGTTTTAATGGAATTTTGTTTAATTTTGTTTAAACGAACTAGAAATGACCCCATAATCAGAGTTAGATGAATAGAAGGTTCTAATGAAAAATTGCCATTTAAATGTTCTAAACATTTATGTTTAAATATTTTAGCTTCGAACTATATTTATATTATTTCTTTCTATTTATCTAAAACTACTATGGTGCAAATATAGAAAAGTTTAAAAGGTCATAAAACAAAAATTTTGTCTACCAGCGAAAAATCATTTGGAGTGTTTATTACACATACCAAGAGCTATCAATTGCAATCGGAATGATTTCGCCCCCACGCGATGATCATCAATTTGTTGCATTGTGATATCAATCCCATGATATCTTTATCATTCAAAAAATTTTTGTAGTATACATACTTATATGTACTCGACGAAAATTACTTTTAATTATTCCATTCTATAAAAATTAAACAAATTGTATTTTTTATATGTACAGTGTTGTGCAGAACAAAAGAAACAAGAAAGGGGATATGCTGAAAGATGATTTATTTTTTAAAGTATTCAATTTGCAAGAAAACTAATTTTATAAAATTGGTAATATATTTGAGTATTAAATACATAAACGAGAAAAATCCGTATGTTCTCTATATAAAAGCTTGCACAACAAAAGCGACATATTTTTTTAAAGTTAATTGTAGAACAAACATTTTGAGAAATGTTATTTAAGAATGAAGTACATTTTCATTTGAAATTAGTAAAAAGTATTGTGTCAATAGATCAATAATATCACAATTAATTAAAAAATTTCAGCAAACTGGTAACGTTTCTGTTATACATTCTGGTGGAGGATCTCGAAAAACTTCACGAAAATATGACTCAAAAATCGAAAGGGCTATTCAAAATGAGCCTACAGTGTCCTCCAATCAAATTAAAAACCAACTAAACTTAAAATTTAGTGAAAGGACGATTAGAAGAAGAGCAGTTGAAGCCGGATTTTATGGATATTATGGATCGTTTTATGTACATACATTTTAAGTAACGTGATGTTGCCACTAAAGTGGAGGTTTCAGCAGGATAACAATCTAAAACTCACCTCAAAGCACTGTAAAACTTGGCTCCGCAAGCATAATATTCTAGTTTTAGATTGGGCTGCTCAATCACCTGACCTGAACCCCATGGAGAATTTATGGGAAATCGTTAATTTGAAAAATTAATTGAGACAATTGCAAAACAAAAATGGATTTATTTAATGCCGTAAAAAATGCGTGGAAAGGAATACCAAAGGAAACAATTAATAATTTAATATCATTCTATACACAAGAGATGTCAGGCAGTAATAAAATCTAAAAGATTTCCAACCAAATATTAAAAATATGTCGAGCTATTCTGTTGAATATGAAGGGGTTGCTTATGTTTTGTCCAATCAGTTTTCTAGTATTATGTATAATAATTTAAATTTTTTTCTTAAAACAGGAATCTGAATATGTATTGTTATGTTTTTAAAATACTTTCCATGAATGTAAATAAAAAGTATAAACACAAAAAAAGTATACAAAATCCGTAATATAAAATAATCTAGTTCAAATCTTTATGAAATTTGGCAGGAATAATTATTTTGATACAACTACGAAGCCTATTGAAATTGGTAACGATCGGTCCATTATTTCACCTAGCCACCATAAAAATGTCCTCCCGAAATAGGGGTTTAACGATCATTAACGAAATTTGGTACAAAGGAGTTTTTCAAAAGTGTCAATCTTTGTTGCAAATTTCATTAAGATCAGTCCATTGTCCATAGCATCCATATAAACTTACTTCCGGGAATCGCTCTAAAGGGCATAAAAACAAATAAAATACATTTAGTAAAAGTATTGGTCTACAATTGGCCACAGGTCTAATTTTTAGTTCATACACACTGGTGTAGGGTATCATGTGGTCGGTCTTGACCGACTATAGTTTCTCTCTCGTTTTATTTGTATGCAATTAAATTTTTCATTTTTAAATTTTAAAATTTTTAAAATATAAAATTTAACAATATTTTCCTTACTAAATTTTTTTTTTTATATGTATTATAAAAAATGAAACTTTGGTATTAATACAAAATACAACAGTGTAAAATCCCCTTTAGAAATTAATGCAACTATTAATACTAAAATTATTTCTATCTTTTTCAATTTAAAACCATTATGGGCTGCTGTTTTCAATATTTGCAAGTAATTTCAAATTTATTTATGTCTGCAATGCAAAAAAATTTTCCCGCATTAAGGGTAAATAAACAAGACTAAAATTGAAATGTTTATTAAAAATTAGCATGACTCTTAAAAATAGAACGCAACGCACTGCATGAACTCATAAACACATTCACACACACAGATGTAAACAGAGTGTAATAAAAACATACACACCTGAATAGAAAAGCTAGTAAAAGTATGTGTGTTGGTCTGGTAAATGTTTAAACATAAAAATGGCTAAAGGTGAAATATGTGAACAAATATAAGTTTTTTCTTTATTTTACTTTTTGCTTCTGTTTTGTTGAAAATGAAAATTTATAATAAACATTACAAGTACATGAGTACAAAAGTAAAACTTGCTTAAACAACGAGCGTGCAAATGAGCTGCCAACCCCAAAAGTGGGAGCAGAAAAAAAAAAAACAAACTAGAAAATTTTTCATGTGGTAGTGTTGGTATTTGTATCTAAATATATATGTATGTGTTTGTTAGTATATTTTAGCATATGAATAGGGAATTAACATTTTTTGATATGGGTTATGTTTATTTATTCTCTGTTCTGTTCATGTTGTTTTGTTGTTGATTTAAGAATATATATTTTTTGTTGTTGTTCTACACGTTCTAGATGGTTTTATTTGCAAGTGTGTTTGTTAGTTATTTTAATCAAGAAGGGGGAAGGAGAACAAGAGCTTGAAGTACAAGTTCAAGGACGATTGTGCGTTATTTGTTGTAGAGGTTTTTGTATTTTGAAGTGCGTGGATATGTATGTATTTATTTTTAAATTTTATTACATTTTTTTTCTTTTTTTATTAAATTTAATAAAATATTAAAACTTTGGAGAATTTAATGTCTTTTATTTATAAATATTTGCTGCAATGCAATAGATAAATATTTTACAGAATTTTCTTTTTAATTTATGAATTTTATGAATCAAATTAGTTGAACAAGATTTAATATTCGATAAGGATTATTTTTGTTTTAGGAGTTTAAGTGCAAAATATGAAAATTATATTTTATATTAAAAGTTAAATATAAAACTTGCATTTTCTCTTTATAAATTATAACTTGGTACTAAAATAGTAAATTTGTATTAAAATTTTGGATTCTGAGTTGGTCTCAAAATTTATTTTGTTCTACAATTAATATAATATTTTTGTACTAAATAATAAAAAGATACGTACTAAAATTTTAATTTTGTACTGAATTTATAATTTTATACTAAAATTTTAATTTTTTACTAAAATCATAATTATGTATTAAAATGATAATTTAGTACAAAAATTATAATTTTGTACAAAAGTTATAATTTTGTACAAAAATTATAATTTTATACGAAATTTATAATTTTATGCTAAAATTACAACTTTATACTATAATTAAAATTTTGTAATAAAATTATAATTTTTAATAAAATTATAATTTTGCACTAATATTATAATTTTGTGCTAAAATAATAGTTTGTACCAAAAGTATAATTTTATACTAAAATTATAATTTAGTACTAAAATTTTCTTTTGTACTAAAATTGTAATTTTGTACCAAAATTGTAGTTTCGTATTCAAAATATAATTTTTGTACTAAAATTATAACTTGTACTAAAATTATAATTTTGTACTAAAATTATAATTCTTTACTAAAATTATAATTTTGCACTAAAAATTTAATTTTGTTCTTAAATTGTAACTTTTTATTCAAATAATATTATTGTACTAAAATTTAAATTTTATATCAAATTATAATTTTGTACTAAAATTATAATTTTGTATTAAAATTATAATTTTGTATTAAAATTATAATTTTGTACTAATATTACAATTTTGTTCTAAAATAATAGTTTGTAGTAAAAATATAATTTTGTACCACAAATATAATTTTGTACTAACATTGTAATTTTGAACTTAAATTATAATTTTGTACTAAAATTTTGATTTGTAGTAAAAATATAATTGTGTACCACAAATATAATTTTGTACTAAATTTATAATTTTTATTAAAATTATAATTTTATACTAAAATTATAAGTTTGTACTAATATTACAATTTTGTTCTAAAATTATAGTTTGTAGTAAAAATATAATTTTGTACCACAAATATAATTTTGTACTAAAATTATAATTCTGTACTAAAATTATAATTTTGTTCTAAAACTATAATTTTGTACTAAAATTATAATTTTGAACTTAAATTATAATTTTGTACTAAAATATTAATTTTATACTAAAATATAAATTTTATACTAAAATTATAATATTGTGCTGGAATTATAATTTTGTTCTAAAACTATAATTTTGTAGTAAAATCATAATTTTGTACTAAAATTATAATTTTGTACTAAAATTATAATTTTGTATTAAAATTATAATTTTATACTAAAATTATAAGTTTGTACTAATATTACAATTTTGATCTAAAATTATACTTTGTGGTAAAAATACAAGATTTTGTACTAAAATTATAATTCTGTACTAAAATTATAATTTTGTTCTAAAACTATGATTTTGTGCTAAAATTATAATTTTGAACTTAAATTATAATTTTGTACTAAAATATTAATTTTATACTAAAATATGAGTTTTATACTAAAATTATAATTTTGTACTACAATTATAATTTTGTACTAAAATTATAATTTTGTACTAAAATTATAATTTTGTACTAAAATTATAATTTTGTACTAAAATTATAATTTTGTACTAAAATTATAATTTTGTACTAAAATTATAATTTTGAACTAAAATTATAATTCTATACTAAATACAAGATTATAATTTTAGTACAAAATTATTATTTATTACCAAAATTTTACTTATATTAGAATTACACTTTTCTATTTAAATTAAAATTTTGTACTAAAAATTCAATTTACTATTCAAATTAGAATTATATTTTGGTACTAAAATTAATTCTAATTTAGTACTAAACTGTTCGATTTTGTTTTAAAATTATAGTTTTGTAGTAAAAGCACAATTTTTTATTGTTCATTTTGCACTAAAACTTTCTACAAAATTTTTTATATTATAATAATTTTAATATTTCGAACTAATATTAAAATGTTTTACTAAAATTATATTGCTGCATTAAAACTAAAATTTTTCAACCAAAAATTACAATTTAATATTTTATACTAAAATTATAACTTACCAAAATTTATAGCAAATTTTTTAAGTCGATTATGACCTATAGTATATGACTTGTTAATAATTTTTAAAAAAGTTCTCATCAACTACTCTCAAACACACATGAATAGCTGCTTAAATGCCTGTCCGTTTTTTTCAGAAAAGTTGCAAAAGTGTGCCACAAGATGATGCGTGTTGAATGGATATTTTCAAGTAGAAGAAAAAAAAAACTTTATAAATATATTATTCAAGTAGCATACTTTTAGGTGCATTAACAACATATAGTCATGCACACAACACATACACATGTGCCACATAGTGCAAATGAAAAAAAAAAAAAATAAAACCAGAAAAGTTCAACAGTGTATACAAATGTTTACGAAGATTTATTAAAGAGCCAAACGCCATAATATTGTTTACTTTTTGTTGTTATTGTTTTTGTTGTTTAGATTTTAAAACACGCATTCATTCAGTCACTCATTCACTCACACTTTCATAAGTTTTATTTCTTATACTCTTACTCACTCATTCATTTATTCATGCATTTATTTATTAAAGAAAAATTTTTTCTTACACATCACCTTGTGTTTTTGTTTTAATTTTTTTCTTAGTAAAATATTAAATGCAATGTTAGTTTTAGTATTTTTTACTAGTTATAGTTTTTTATTATTTCTTTTGTTTGTATTATTTTTGTTCATATTTATATTCTATGAGGCGATTTTTTTTAACCCTTCTTGTTTTTGAACTGTAAAACCCTTTATATGATGAATAGTTTTTTTGTTTTAGTTTTTTCTTTAACTTTTTTTTTTTATTTTATTTTTGTTGATGAACTTGTATTTGTCCTCCTTTTGTATTCTTTTTAGTTTTTTTTTTTCACTGGCCTTTGTGTCAGTTTGTTTTTATCATTCACTTTTATTTACTTTTTATTTTTGTTGCGCTGAAAAATCTTTATGAATATGAGTTCATATGTATGTAGTATGCAAGTGTTATCCTTTAAAGTTATGAAAAGTTGAAAGAAAAAATGAATTTATAAATTTTTTAGCTGAGAGTTTTGGTAAAATTAATAGTATTTTTAAAATTTGTATTTAATATTCAGAAGTCACTTGTTTTTTTTTTTTTTTTTTTTTTTTTTTTTTTTTTAAATTGAATAAATTCAATGATTTAATAAGTTATAAGAAAAACAATGCTTTTGAATATCTGAATATAATAAAATCTTGTGTTGCCATTTTTAAAATTATAAATGATTCAAATAGAAGTATAATTTCATATACATACTTTTTTAATTTAAAATACAAAAACTTTATAAATTTATGCTAATTTATATTAAAAATTATTTTATATTGTATTTAAATTTTGTAATGAAATTATAATTTTGTACTAAAATTATAATTTTAGTTCCAAAAATAAGTTTTTACTAAACTTTTTTCAATTTTGTTCTAAATTAATATTTTTAATTATTTTTATAATATTGTAATCAAATTATAATTTTGCACTAAAACAATAATTTTGTACTAAAATTTTAATTTTGTACTAAATTTTAGTACTAATATAAATTTAGAACAAAATTAAAATTTTAGTACAAAAATAATATTTTAGTGCAAAATTATAATTTTATTACAATATTATAGTTTTAGCTCAAAAATATTTAGTTAGTAATTTTGGTACTAAATTTTAATTTTGTACCAAATTTATAATTTTGTACTAAATTTATAATTTCGTTACAAAATTTTATTTTTCTACTAAAATTATTATTTTGTACTAAAATTATTATTTTGCACTAATATTATTATTTTGTACTAAAATTATTATTTTGTACTAAAATTAAATTTTGTACTAAAAATTTAATTCTGTACTAAAATTATAATTATATATCAATATCTTTATTTTGTTCTTAAATTGTAATTTTGCGCTAAATTTATAATTTTGTTTTAAAATTTATATTTTTTACTAAAATTGTTATTTTGTACTAAAATTATAATTTTATATCAATATTTTAATCTTGTGCTTAAATTATAATCTTGTATTAAATTTATATTTTTTTCTAAAATTATTATTTTGTACTAAAATCGTAATTTTGTGTTAAAATTATATCTTTGTACTAAATTTACAATTTTGTACTAAAATAATAATTAGGACCTAATAGAAATTTTAAATTTATACTTACTAAGCTTAAAATTTCGTGATTAAATTTTAATTTAAAACTTAAATTGAAAACAACCAAGTTCTTTTGTATAAAAACTCTACAAAACTTTCTTTTATCTTAACAAAACTCTGGCTGTTTGTTTATTTTGATTTGTGGCCACAAATTGCAAATAAATAAATATTTATATATTGCACGTTCTAAATAAAATTTTTATTGATGTCGCTGCTGTTTGTGTTTCTTTGGTATTGTTTTATTTTCTTAACAATTTCCACTTTCTTTTAAAAATAAAATTTTCAAAAAAAAAAAAAAAAAAAAATATATGTTTTTTATATTTAAGTATTTCGTTGTTGTAATATATTCTTCCTTTGCCTCATGTATATAGATGCTGTAAACAGTCAACCAGACACAGCTGCTTTTGCAATTGCTGCTGCCAAAGTTGTTTTCTGTTGTATTATTTTTTTTATTCGTTTTTTTGTTGTTTTATTTTGCAATTTAGTTCATGGACATTTACTTTGTTTTTATTGTTGTTATTGTTCTACTTGTTTATTATTTTCCATTTGTAATTCTCTATTGTTTTTAATGACCTTTTTTTCTCTCTTTTTCGCCCTCTATTCTAGCTTCTATTTTAATTTTCTTTTTTTTTATGTTTTACTTGTATTTTTGTATTTAACTTTTATGTATGTGTGTGTTTTCTTTTTCATTTTTATGCTGTAAACTTTCCATTTCATGGTTATTGAGATTAAGTTTAGCCAAATGTGTTTGCAACACCTTGAAAAATGAAAAATTTTCCTAGGGGAGTTACTTAAATCTAGTAAATTTTATTTCTTTGTTTTTTTTTTTTTTTATCTTTAATATTTCTGATTTTGAAATTGCCTTGAAGTGTATGTATGTATTAGTGAAACTCCCTAAAGTATGCTTCTGGTATTGTTTTAAATACATAAAGTCTTTTTTTAAGACAAAAGAAAATTATACGTAAGATTTGTTAAGGTTTCTGCATTGTCATGTGAGGCACGTGTACTTATTTGTTTTGGTTATTGATCCTGAAGAAATAAATACCATTTCGTTTGTAATTTAAGAATTTAATATGTTGGTTTTATAAATTTAGTTTGCTTTGAGAAACAAAGACTGTATGTGAATTACATCGACCATTTAACCACCCACCCCCAAATATAAGATTAATTCATGGATCTGTCTATCACATATTTGCGTTTTTAGTAGCATGGTCTTATTCTTCTTTCTTTGTAAATACCCTAGACTAAACATGGTTTGCCGTCCTTTGATATTTACTTTTTAGCAATCTTTCTCTTTGAGTTTAGTAGTAACTCTAGGATCCGTTGCAAAGATTTCATTATATTGCCTTTACTGACTCCACAGACTCTATGCAGAGATCACAGTTTTGTATTTTGATGAGTGATAGACTCGTTCCAAACGCAGAAAGTATTTGTAAATTCATTAGAAGATCCTGATGATTTAAAACACTTGTTGAATGAAAAGCAAACCAAAATGCATATGATTAATGCACACCAACGAATATCCATAGCTCCAAGAGGTAATTAAATGAATCAACGGTTTAAAATTTATTATATATTTTTTTTTTTTTTTTTAACTTTTCCGTCTGTTCCTTTTGAATGATAAATCATCATTAAACATAAATTACATAAATTGATCGCTAACAATCATCTTCATTTTACAATGTTTGGGAGAGACTACAATAACACAAGTAAAGGTAAAAGTAAATAATATTAATAACGAAAATATTAATAAGTAGAGTAGAATTGTATTCATTAATGTTTACATTAATGAATGGTAATGCTCAGTTGTCGTCTATTGTGAGCTGTTAGAACCGACTAAAATTATCACTAGAAAACAGTACCGAATAAACCATAATTTTCTATAATTTAATGCTCTAAAATTCTATCATGATAAATTCTAAATCTTCAAAATACGTGAAGAATAAATTAATCAACATAAAACTAACGGTTTAATACAAAAACAAACACACTCAGGCCCCGATTTGAGTCTTTTCGATTTGCGTCGTTTCGCTTTGTATTGCTGTTAGAAATTTCAATATTTCGGATTGCGTCGCTATATACAGTATACTTTTTTTTTGGAAATTAAAGTATTTTAAGTAACTGAAAACTTTACTAATTCGTTGATTTTCTTACTAAATTCTTTGTTTTTAATTAAAAAATCAAAATATAATTTATATAAGTATTTTAAATTCACCTCTTTGTACAAAAAATATTCCTTTTTTATTAAAAATTAACGTCTTTTCGGTTCAAAGAGTTTTATCCTGGAACCAATTATTAAGAAAACAATTTAAATACATAGAAAATAGTAATTCGATTTCCGTCGTTTCAGTTTGCGTTGCAGTTCTCCGGTCAATATTAACGACGCAGACCGGGACCTTAGTGTACTTGCAAACTTAAAAAATGGAACACACTTTCTCTCTCCTAAAATTACTAAAAGCGTTTTTGAATTTTTTTTCGTTTAGGTGATTTTTTATTAAATTTTGAAGTTTTTTTTTTCGTTTTAGTGATTTTTTTAAACTTTTTTTGTTTTTGTGGTTTTTTTATTTTGACGTTTTTTTGTTTTGCTGATTTTTTTTAACTTTTTTTATTTTCAATTTTCTTTTTCACATTTTTTCCGTTTTGGAAAATTTTTCATTTTTGCGATGTTTTTTTCACGTTGACGATTTTTTTCATTTTGGCGATTTTTTTTGTTCTGGTGATTATTTTCCTATACGATTTTTTATTTCTTTTATTTGGGCGATTTTTTTTGGAGTATTTTTCTTCATTTAGTAAATTTTTATATTTTAGCGAATTTTTCCGCTTTGGCATATTTTATAATTTCACAATATAACCACAAAATAGTCTTCATATTATTTAAAAAATTAAAATCACAAATTAACTTTTATTTTTGATCAAAAAATATTCTCCACATCTGCAAAATACCTTTCTAACGGTATATTTTTTTATTAAAATCCCTTATAAATTATGAGCGTAGAAGAAATTACAGAAAACAGTTTGCCTATTTATTATGTATATAAATATCTATTAGGTAGCTAGTCGAATTTATCCAGTTGCTACTTCAAATCTGGTTGATATCATATTGTAAACAAATAACTATTAACAGGGCAACCAAAAATATGCAAAATTATATTTTTTAGCTGATTTTCAAATGAACGAAATGTTAGTTGTTTATTCGTTTCAGACAACTATAATTTGACAGCATATTTTTTGCATTTTTTGAGCTTTGCAGCATATTTTGTTATGTTTTCATAAATTAACTTATTCTAGTGCATATTTTAATAATTTAAATGACATATTTTTGCATATTTTATACTTAAGTGGATAATTTTGCATATTTTCACTTAAGAGAAACATCGTGCACACGATAGATTTTTTTTATAATTTGCCATTTTTTTATTCGTCACATACATACGTTTTTAAATCAGATTCCATAATAATTTTCTTTTTAAAAACTAATGGAAATAATACCAAATAGATAATATTTTTTTAGCAATTGCTAATAAAAATCATCTTATTTTTAACATAAATGCAGATAATTTAAATTTTTTCTCTAAAAAAAATATATTTTAAGAGCATATTATTATTTTCCGATTTTAACAGAATTTTTTATGTTCGTAAACTACTTTCTTATAGCATATTTTTGGCAGCCTTGACTATTGGTATTGTCGACTGAGAGTTGAGGAATTCATCTCATCGCCGCACAGAGGAATGAAAAAAAAATGGGAAAAATGGGGATTAATTAATTGATGCTAGGTAAAAATAGATAACATTAAGCATCATTATCTGTTAAGAGAATTCTGTAATTTTTATCACTCCCTGTATAGTGCGCCGTCAAAGTCAGAGTTTTTTTCAATTTTTAATCACAGTGCACGTTGCGGTAAAATGTGTCAAAAGTGGCGATTAATTGAATTTTAAAATTTAAATTTTTGTAATAAAGTTGGGTACCAAACATGATAGAACTACTAAAGGTAGAATCATTAGAAAGTTCGTTCTCAATTTTATTTACCCTGTAAAGTCAATCAATTAAAAGTAAAACAAAATGTAAAAAAAATTAAAACAAAACTTCAAAAACAAAATTTATATTAAAAACAAATTTTTTTCTGTAAACAAATTTTTTCAAAATAATTTTATTAAAAACAAGAAAATATTCGTCAATATATTGTTTGTAAATGGACAAATGAATATAATAAAGCTACATAAAACGTTCCCAGAATGGAGCTCTGCATTTCAGTAAGTATTTAAAAAAGTAAATGAAAACAAATCTTTTTATATTTTTTTATTCTTGATTTTAATTTTTTGTTTTCCATTTTTCAGTTTTTTGACTTATCAAGAATTTAATTTGACGACTCTCTCTAGTGATTCTACCTTGTATTATTATATTATGGGTACCAAATAAAAATAGAAAAAATTATGTATCAATATCAATTAAAATCTTTAAGCTAGGTTGTGTTCTTTTCCTATAAGGAGCTCTCAAAGTTAAGAAATTTTTTACAAGATCGGTGTGTACGATTGACATAAGTGATACACCAAAAGACTAAAAATATCTTCAAATCACCAAAATTTAGAAATAAATGTTCGAAAAAAAACTTTTTTTTATGTAAATTTTAGATTTTTTTGTTACTAAAATTTCTTTTAATAGTGAAAACATCAAAAATGTTTCAGTTTATTTATCTTAAAGCTAGTAATACTGCTAATAAAACAAGGCATGTATCTTCAAAATTGATGCACAAATCTTGCTTTTATTCATTGTTAAGTAAAAATTCCCATGTTACATACAATTGAGTAGAAATACAGTGGTGGACAAAAAAAAAAAAAAAAAAAATGTTTTTTCTTAAAACAAAAAGAGTTGCACTACATGGATTTTGACGAGTTCAACAAGAATCTGCTTTCACTATTTTTCTATCACGTACTGATTTTTTTTATGGGCATGACTAATACATCACTTTACTCATCGGTCACACTATAAAACTCGAGAATGGTTTGCACAATTTTGACTATAACTCAAGAACCGTTTACACGATTTTGATAAATGATACACCAATATTTTTTATTCGCTTATCAGTTTCAGAGTTATATATCAAAATTTTCACCATTTTCAAAAAAAAAAAAAAAAAAAAAAAATTATAATTTCTTCGCTACTAAATACCGAATAACTACGGAAATAATACCTGAAAAGTCAAATTATGTAAATTCAGCTCAAAGACAATTTAAGTCTCTATATATTGTAGTTTAATTTATCTTAATAGGACAAACCGTTCACGAGTTATACAAGTGTGACTGCCTAAAGGTGGGGTCATAGTAGTCATGCCCATAAAAAAAAAAAAATCAGTTTACTCGTAGTTTTACCAGCTTTGAGATAAAGATAATAAAATGAAACATTTTTGATGTTTTCACTTTTAAAAAGAAATTTTAGTAAAAAATAAATCTTTTTTGAAGAAGCATGAAAAATTTTTTTTGTCGACCAGTGTTATTTCAGTTCAGATGCATCACATTTATAAAGATAATTATTATATGGATCTAGAAATTGACCTTGTTTCTTTGACAGGAAGTGTCAACCAATTAGCTACGTGTAAAGCTGTATTACTTAACCTAATACTTGGAAGTTATTATAGAATCAAAGTCAACAGCAAATAGTTATAATATTCAACTCCTTTGGAATTAAATTTAAAATTAAAATTCTTGCTGGGTATTTTAATGTATTTAACAAATATCTTTTTGTTTTCTTTAATGGCATATAATTTCAACCTTTTTATATATTAACCTATTGGAAATAAAAGCTTTAAAAACTAGCGACGAAGAAAGCAGGTTACGGTTTAGTAAACATTGCTAGGAATAGAAAAAACACCCACCTTCATTTTAAGTTTCTTCCTTCGTCTTTTTAACATAAATATTGTTTGTTCATTTTTCCTTTATCATTAAACAAACGACAATAAAGTTTTTTTTTTAATAAACATAGGGTTTTTTCCAGGGTAGGTAGAACGCTCATTTTTTTTATTGATTCGGAACACAATTTTTATCAGCGAATTTAATCCTAATTTTTTGGAACGAATTTTATTTTTTTGTTTACAAATTTAATTTTTAGATTTGTTCGAAGATCAAAAATTTTATTTTTGAAAATAAAAATATTATTTGGGAATTAACCCGAAAAGAATTATTCGAATTGAAGTCGTGTACAACGATATAAAATGTGTTGACTTATGTTAAATGAAGGATGTGTGGATGTTAAAGACATTTGTACATGCGCTTGTGTGTTTTTAACTGCGTGTTTTTCTTTTGTTTGTTAAAATGAAGCAACAACACAATGTTTATAGCAATAGTTAATTGAGTTTGTGTTTTTTTATTTGCATATGTATGTATATACATATGTAATTATGTATTTAAAAAGTAACTGTCGTAAAAAATAATAATGTTGTTAGCGTAATATCGATAAATTTTTGTTTTTTTGTTTTTGTGTAAACAAGAAATACAAATTTGTTTATAAGGTTAATAAATTTGAGTACTTTAAATGATTGTAGAAAGTAAAAAAGGGTTGATTACAAAGACAAAAAAATTAGAACATTCATAAACATGCATTACATAGATTGATTGGAGAAAAATTTTATGGGATTATTAAATTTTGTAAATTAAATATTTACCGCAAAATATATATGCATACATATGTACGTACAAAATAATTATTTTTATTGCTGTCATATAAAAATTATGAAACATAATAAAATTTATGTTTCTTATAAAAATTATGAAACATAAATTTAAATGTGCAAAAAAATATACACATGTATATTATAATAATTCTAATTTTTCTATATTGCTAATTAAAAAACATATGTATATTTACGTACATGAATATATATACATATCTATTTGCATCACAGACAAAAATGAATTCATATACTTACCTACATACATATGTATAAACTTACAAATTTAAAACAACAAATATCATTGCAGTTTCATAGTTAGGTTTTTTTCTAAACGACAGTATACCGCTAAACAAATATTTTTTTATACACATCTACATGTATGTATAAGTGTACATGCACACAATGAACCTTTTTATACCCTTCACCACAGGTGTAAAGGGTATATATAAGTTTGTCATTCCGTTTGTAATTTCCACAATTTTCGTCGGAGAGCAAAAAAGTTTATATTTTCGGAATACTTGTAAGAAGCGATGACGATTGGACCATGTCCGTCCGTCCGTCCGTCCGTCCGTCCGTGTGTCGGTTGAAATGGCGTTTATGAAGCCCACCGATAACTGACATATATAATATGTATGTCAAACGATCGGAAATGCTTTCGAGAATTTTGCTATTGGAATTCAGCAAGATAGGTTCATACAATGCGGAGATATGTTCAAAAAACCGGTTTTTTGAACCGGTTTTCCAGTTTCTGAAGCCTCTGTATACACTACGGACTTCGTTTTTACAAAGAATTCTCGGACATTTTTTTCTGAATTTTTGTTCTGAAAAAATGAAATAAATCGGTTCAGTAATAACTGAGATATCGGACAAAACGCATTTTTTATTTTTTGAAGCCTTGGTTTAAGCTATAGATTTTTATTTTTATACAGATCGGTCACAAATATTTTTATAAAATTTCAGTTTTTTGAATCAGGAAGATCGGTTTATAAATGGTGGAGATATGGTTTAAAAACCGGTTTTTAGAACCGGTTTTTTAGTTTCTGAAGCCTTTGCATATACCAGGGACTTCGAATTTTTAAAGGGGGCTCGAAAATTATTTTCTGAATTTTTGTTTTGAAAAAATTAAATAAATCGGTTCAGTAATAACTGAGATATCGGGGAAAACGAATTTTTTATTTTTGAAGCCCTTGTTCAAGCTATAGATTTTTATTTTTATATATATCAGTCATAAATATTTTTATAAAATTTCGGTTTTTTTAATAAACCAAATTCGTTCATAATCAACAGAGTTATGGCCCAAAAACAAATCTGTTAAGAATATAAATACACCAACAAACATGTATATTAAGCATTGTAATGACTATTAGTGACGTTTTTTGTTTTTTGTATAGACAAGTAGTTTAGTTAGAAACAGCAGTCATATAATGAATAACAGTGTTGTTGTTGTTCTTTGTATATGCAGTCTGTACAAAAATAAATAGATATGGAATTGTAGTTGTTTATTTTTAAAAACTAAAACATATCTGTTAAGAATATACATAAATACATACACAAACATGTATATTAAGCATTGTAATGACTATTAGTGACGTTTTTTGTTTTTTGTATAGACAAGTAGTTTAGTTACCCAACAAACCAAATGATATCGTAATGATATCATTACGATATCATTTCGGTGATATAGAAGCCCGAGAATGATATCATTTATAATTCTAAAATGATATAGGTTGCTTTCTAAAAGGTACACTCGAAAATGATATCATAATTTTTGAAAATAACAATATTAGTAATGATATCATTTAATTTAAGCAGCGCGATAATTTAGCAATATATTGCAAAATATATACGTACATATATGCTAAGATTGGATCAATATTTTATATTCTAAATATGTTATCAAAAGTTAATAAAATAGCCATAATAATCCAAAGTTCACCCAGCTCCAAATCATTTTACATGTATTACGAAACTTTTGCAATCCGAATACAAGTCTCCCTTTAAATCTGGGCTGATATTGGTTTCTTCATCTTATACGCGTTAATTTTTTGCAATTCCACAAAAATTTAGCTGTAAATAATAAATTCCCATATAAAGCATAACATAAAATATTTTTCTAATACAAAAATTTTCAATTTAATTTTATTTTTCTGAAAATGTTTGAAGTTTTTTTCTAAGGAAAATATAATTTCGATATTTTATCATATAATTTTAAAATTATGATATCATAAATGATACTGTATCGTTTCTTGGTTTGTTGGGTAGCAACAGCAGTAATATAATGAATAACAGTGTTGTTGTTGTTCTTTGTGTATTCAGTCAGTTTGTACATACAAAAATAAATATATATGGAATTGTTGTTGTTTCTTTTTTAAAAGCAAAGCCTGTTATGATTGTTTTTTTTTTTCATATTCAAATTTTCGTAGTTTGAAAAAAATTTAGATTTAGAAAATATGCAAGCATACGTTAAGGCGAACATTTTATTAATTGTCGGTAATATGGTAATATGATGTCGATAAGATGGTAATATGGTGAAGGGTATCAAAGATTCGGCACAGCCGAATCTTTTTTCAATTTCATTTTTACTATTTTTCAACCACTTTTTTGCGCACATCATTGTACCATATGTGTGGCGACCGAACCGTTTGTAATCGTAAAATAACGATCTTCCACATAAATACAAATTTAAAAAAAAGTTTTTTAGATTATTTTCGTAACCCAAATTAAAAAAAAGTAAGGAATACAAATTAAATCCAAAAAGTGAATTTTATTTTTAAATTTGCGAATTATATTAAAAAGAGCGAAAAAAATCTGAAAATTAAATTCGTAATCCGAATTTTTCCGTACCTTGGTTTTTTCCTCTATTTTTCTCCTTTTAAGGATTTCTTTTTAAATACTATTGCTTTGACCTTTTAACAGACACAAGGATAGATATTCCATTCATATTGTTTATTTTCAAATGGAAATTTGTTTACTTATGCTATAAAATTAATCTGTAATTTCATCATCGCCATCATCATCATTTATTTAAGATAAGAAGGAAAAAGAAAGAAAAAAAAAAAAAAAATTACATTAAAAATTTGATTAATTGTAGCGTTACACCTTTAGAATATTATCAAAAGAAGCTGTTTGTTAAGGACATTATTTAATCTGCTTAATGGCCAACAAAAAAATAAATTTTTATTTGGTTAGTTAAATATTTTATACAACTCATACTCAATGACTTTTATATAAATTTGTTTCTTTTTTTTAAGAAATTTTACTAATCATACTTAAAATATTACTATGAAAAAAGGTAAATATATTTGCTTATTATTTATTTAAATATTTAAAGGGAATGGAAAAGCAAAATTTCCTTTTTCATAGTAAATTTTTTTGAAAGTGTTTTTAAGTAAAATGTAAGTTTAGTTTTTATATTATAGTTAACTATTTGCAAGTTATAAAAGTGTTAAAAGTTTACTTTATTTCCTTTAATTGGAGGCCAGTCTAACTTCCTTCTTTTTTTCTCTTTTTTTTTTTTTTGATTTAACAAACATGCAAAAAATTTTATAAAAATGCTAAATAAAATAAAGTAAAAAATTAACTACTTAAAACAAATTTTGCAAACTTTAATGTTGGAAAATGCTGCTTCTCTTCCTTCTCCCTCTCCTCATACTCTTAATACTTGCCAGCAAAAAAGAAACTGAAAAATAATGAATTTAACATTGTGTTGGCATTAGAAGGAAGTACTTACTGGTGCAAAAGAGCTGCAGAAGTTAACCCATGGTTGTCATTGGTAGGATGTTCCTCTTTTTTGCTTCTTATTCATTTCTTTTAAAGTACTACCTTTAAAACTATGTTTATGAAATTTTTCTACAAAAATTCAGTTTTAGTCTTATTAAAAGATAATAAAAATGCATTTAAATTTATAAAATTTTAATTTTCCTAGAAATTATTAACCTTTTTTACCGCTAAAATTTCATTTATTTTCACTTTTTTGGAAGTAATTATTAAGAACTTCCAAAAAAGTTTAAAATATTCACTTTATTCTACTTTTGAAGTCGTGAAAGTGTTCTTTTTTGGAAGCTCTTGATAGTTTTTTGCTGGGTTTGTTTGCTGTTATTTTCAATTTTAATTTTGTTGGGTTGGTGTTCTGCTAACGAATGCTATTTTACTGCCAACGTCCTCATCGTCATCATCATCGTTATATTGTGTGTAATGTCACTAAAAAATTTCCAGTAGTTGTAGATTTTATACTTGTGTGTTTTAAGGACAACTATCAGCCAGATTTTGGATTAAAACGAATTTTAAATAACCTATAGTTTTGTGGAGGAAATTTAGAATTATCTCAGTCTTTTTTAAATTTCAGAGACACAAGTTGAAGGGAAATTGTTATAGTATCGATTGCAAGTAATGCAGAGTATAAAAGTTTGATACAATTTATTACTTATTTGAAGGTTGTGTTTGACACAGTATCGATTCCAGGTCATTTAGAGAGTAAGGAAATTGATACAAGGTCAAGCATGTAGTAAGCTATGCAAATAGTTTGAAATTTGTGTAATATTTTAGTTATTAAAAAGATTATTAGAGTATCGATTCCAGGTAACTAAGAGATTAAGTAGTTCGATACAACGTAGAACGTGTTTTAAGATATTTAAAAAAATAATCTTTAGTTTCAAGTTTATCCCCAAGAGTCCTAAATATTATAAAAAAATTATTCACTTTGTAGGGTACCCTCTCTTAATATCTATAAAGAACACAAAAATACTTTGTTTGTCAGATTACGGAAATGTTGCCACAATTTGCCACGTGCAAATATTTTTATGTAAACAATGCGGCAAAAAAATATGTTTATTCCCTCTCTCTCCCTAACATTCCGCGCGTCTGGATATTTCTTCTTCTTTATTTAATTTTAATGTTAATTTTAATGCATATATAACATTTATATTTTAAATAAATTTTATTTAATTTTTTTTCTCTCGTTCAACATTTATTTTTGTTTTTATCTGATATTATTGTACACGAAATATTTATTTAAAATTCTACAACTGATTGTGATAAAAATCTTTAAATAATTGAAGAAATTAGCATTTTTATTTTACTTTTATTTGGAGAGGGACGAAAAAAAAAAAAAAAGGATAATAAAAATGTTAAATTATTACTAAACAATTATTAAATTTAGTTTATGGAAATTTTAAACAAATTTGAGGGAGAAAACAAAATTTTAAATGAAATTTTATTGAGAGAAATTATTTTGTTAAAGTTAATAATTTGTAGGAGTACATTTTTATTGGTTTTTGAAACTAAGGACTTACAATTTCAGGGCTCTATTATGGGTTTACATAAAAGAAAATTATTTGTTAAATTTAATTTCTTTCGTTGTTTAAAGAAATATTAAAGTTTTATTTCAAGATAAAAGTACATTGTATCTTACTCAAAGTAGAGACCATTAGAAGCTATGACTTTTTCTAGCAATTTATGGATTAAATCGTAAAACTACTTCTAATCTTTTGAGGCCGGAAAAAATCAAGCTAATTTTTGATATCTTGTTCCGAAATTCCAGAAGAGGCTACATCTGGGCTAAGATATGGGTGGGCACAATTTCTCATATACTATTTTCCTAATAGTTTCTCAATGGTCCGAGCATTGTCATGCTGGAAAATTGGACTCGTGATTGGTCGCATATTGTAGCCAGACTTTGACCATCCTTCTCCTATTTCATAAATTTTGTTCGGATCAGATTTCCCGTGATCTTTAAAATAGTTTACACTCTTTTGATTCGACCAATTAGAGTGCATTAACTTGGCAGCATTGATATTCGGCTTTGGTATCGCTTTAGCTGAGCTTCACATTCAATTTTTGCACTTTAAATTGTTATAATGGATCCACTTTTCATCAGTGATGCAAAATTGTCTCCAATTTCCTTAATTTTGGATATCAAAAGCGTCTCCCAAAGATTTTTCAATAACTTCTTGAGTTTTACAAGAGTTTTGATTGACTAAATACTAAAATGTTTCATTTTCATATGATTTCGGATGGCCGTGATGCTTCTTGTAGTAAATATACGAATCACTACTTTTAAATATTTAAACAATTCACGAAAAATTGCCTGACCTAAAGCAAGGTAAACTACACACATCGAGTTTCTTAAAAAAATAATATATAATAATGATGTAAAACTTCCCGTAAATGCTCCTTTCTCTGGTAAGATTCTCTCCATAATTAAAGCTTCTAAACCTGTGTTGTTTACATTTCAACATAATGACACGTACATAATAAGGAAACCTACCCTGCGGGAAATTTGTAGCAATTGGTGCAATAGTACCGGTCCCACAGTACCAGTTGAGTACTAATTGACAACTAATAGCCACCAAAGTTCCAGTAGTGAGAGCTAATTTTTAGAGCTAATTTGTGGCTGAGTGATAAGCGTGAAAGATTATAAAACATGAGATAAGTAAAAGTAAGCTGGGTTTGATTCAGGGTGCCACAATGAAAATATTTAAAAAATAGAAAATATACAAAAAGAAAACAATTTCTAATTTTTTCCAAAATTGTATTATATTTATTTATTAATACTGAATATGTCCTTTTAGGTTAGTTCTGTGACCTGTCCCAAAACTGGTTAAAAAGGCTGAATTTCTCCCACTTAGGACAACGCCATGTTAAAGTGACAGGTCCAGCTCATACAAGTAGTGAAAAAACATGGTTACAGCATGATCACTATAACTATTCAATATTTGTATAGCCGTTTTTCATTGATTTGAATAATACCGTGTTCATGATAGCAACGTTTATGTTTCTGTTTTATAATTGAATGATTACTCACAATCAAAATTTTAATATGGTTGACTGCAATTATAATATGTATTTAAATATTTTTATATAAAACCCTATTTATGAAAAATCCAAACATTTAGTCAGTTTTACAACTATTCTTACAACAAGCAAAATAAATTTAAGTAATAACTAATTACGATTTTTAATGATTTTTTTTTTTCAACAAGAGGATTTTATAGGTAATATTTTGTTTCATCTGAATAGGTTCAACATTATTTATTCAATAAAACAAGATGTATTGATTAATATGGTTCCTTTTTGTTTTGTTATGTTATTCGGAAATTATTAATAATAAGAATAGCCCTTTTATTTAATATAACTAAAAAACTATATTTGGAAGGGACTTATAAAGATTTTCAACTTGTAACGAAGAATGTTTGCTCCAACTTTTTTTAATCTCTTCAGATAATGAATTTTTGTGCTCGTATTATCTGTCCGACTCATAAACATTATGTGACAGAAATTTCCATACATTTTCTATTATATTAAGGTCGAGAGAGTATGATAACCACTCCTATGTGGTAACATTTTGACTTCAAATTCTTTGTTTTCACGCTCCTGCGGTGTGAATAGGGGCATTGTCGAACTGGAATGCCCATGAAATGAGTTGAAATAGTTTATAAAATTTTTGAAATTATTTTCCCGTAAACGTTTGTAAGTTTTTTCCGTAATTCTATGCGTAGAAAATCGAAGTTCACATTTCTCATGATATGAAGTAGCACTCTACGTCATTACACTTCCTTCGCATCTTTATGGGATACATAATTAGCATCCTTTTTTCTCAAATGACAAAAATAATAATATTTATAGTCATTGGAGCCTTCCATATTGATTTCTTTCATTCTATACAACAATATGTTTCATTCCTTTTTTAGAAGATGCGTTCACGGGTAAAAGGGAGTTGTTTTACTTCAGGAATGGTGTTTAGAGATGGGTTCTTTATAATTTTTAGTCTTCTTACCCAGCAAAAACTTTTTGGTTTTCGATAATGACGACTACTTATTAAAGTACTTTCCTGGAAAGTAGGCGTCATTATTATTTGCCTTCTCTACATTACATAAATAAGTACTCAATAGTATAATTGCAGAGTAAGTTACAATCACATGGATCAGTTGTCTAGAGCGCAGGATTAGCAATCAGAAGGTTGCCGGTTCAACCCCATTCTGATGTTTTTTAGTTTTGAAAGTTTTTTAGCTTTGAATATTAAGTGCGAGATGGTGTACTGAGTAAGACGTTAGTCATTAAAAATGACTAGTAATTGGGGTCCCAAGTTCAAACATCACTGACGGCAAAATTTTTTTGGCTTTTTTTTTATTTTTATTTTTGTTTAGGTACATATTGTTTAGTATCACTAGAGTCTAAAAATAACTACTAGAATTCATGGACAACTCGAACAAAAATAACTAGTTACTGAGACAAAATATAAGTAGTTTATTTTACACCTGCTAGCTTACCAGAAAAGCAAAGTTTTTGCTGGGTAGGTGCACTGGATTTCGAATAACACGTTTTACGGTAAAACACATTGATAAAATACCTGATTTTTGTTTAATTTTTGACGCAGAATCAGTAGAATTGGAGGCATCTCGAATGGTGAGTCTTCTGTCAGCGTTCCTTGTTGCTTTCTAAGTACCTCTTTTCATGTCTTTTCCATAGCGGGAGTAATTTCCTAAAAAGTTGTTGACAATATTAAACTTTCTTTATTCTTATAGAAAACAGTTAAAAATTTAAGGAAAACACACAATGGGCGGTAAATCCCCGAACTATACGTACAAAATTTCGTTGTCGTACATGCTTTTCTTGAAGAAATATCAGCAGAAAAGTATAAAACGGACACCCTGTGTTTCTAGTTTTTAGTCCATAACTGTTTATTAACTGATTTTGCCCATTTCCAATACCAAACAAACCTTATATACGATAAATATTTGTGCCAAATTTCGTCCCCCTACGTTGCTCCGTTCGAGCCCTATCCTGTTTTCAACAGACAGACAGACAAACGGACAGACGGACGGACATAGCTAGATCGACTCAGAATCTAACCAGGACCCAGAAAATATATACTTTGTAGGGTCTTAGATGATTCCTTCGACATGTTACACACGGAATGACAAAATCAATATACCCCCCATCTTTTTGATGGTGGGTATAAAAACGTGATGAAATTGGAAGCAATATTTAAGAAAAGGTTATAAATCTTAATAAATCAAATAATTAAAGTATGGAAAAAAAAAAAAAATTATAAAAAAAATTAAATGGAATCATAATAATAATTACGTACAAATATACTTATTTTTATCTGTAATCATATATTACAATCATAGTTTGTTGCTCTTAGTTTATGGTCACTTGGTTTTGATTACCACCATCAATATTTAGCTCTGAAATTTGAAATTAATTTGGATGTATATACCGATATCGATAAATCTGTCTCACAAATTCCTAAATTGGTTAAATTGACTAACATAATAATTATAAGTACAATCATTTAATGATAGTTACAACTTTGCGTTTTCTTAAGAAAAAATTCTGTTTAAATTGTAAATAACACTGGTCGATAAAAAAAAATTGTTGAGCTCCTTCAAAAAAAAAAAAAATTATGTTGACCAGATGGAATTCCGCATGCTAAACTCGAATCTGCTTTCAGTATTTTTCCCATCAGGTCGGGATTTTTTATGGGCGTGTCTATTATTGTGCCCTAAATATGCCGATTACTCGAGTATATTTCACTATTACTTGAGAACAAAACTACGAGTAAATAAAGCCACATATTGTAAAAATTGATGCACTAATCTTGATTAAATTCACAGTTAAGTTTGGATACCCATGCATACCTATAGCTTAGTGGAAATACACTAGTGGGCAAAAAAAAAAAAAAAAATATATATATATTTTTTTCGTCTTAAATAAAAAAATAGGTGGATTAGATGGAATTCAACATGCTAAATAAGAATCAGCTTTTACTTTTTTTCTATCACGCATTGATTTTTTTTTATGGGCATGACTACTATGACCCCGCCTTTAGGCAGTCAAACTTGTGTAACTCAAGAACAGTTTGTCCAATTAAGATAAATTGAACTCTAATGTATAGCGACATAAATTCTCTTTAAGCTGAATTTATATAATTTTTTGTTCAGTTAATATTTCCATAGTTATTCGGTAATTAGTACCGAAAATTTTAAAATTTATTTTTTTTTGAAAAGTGGTGAAAATTTGGGTCCATAACTCTGAAATTCTTGATGTATCACTTGTCAAAATCGTGTAAAGAGTTCTTGAGTTAAAGCCTAAGTTTGACAAACCATTCTCGAATTTTATAGTGTGACCGCTGAATAAGGTGATGATATTAGTCATGCACATTAAAAAAATCAGTATCCGATAGAAAAAGTGAATACTGATTCTTGTTTAACTCGTCAGAATCCACCTAATCCACCTATTTTTGTTTCAAGAAAAAAAAAAAAAAATAATAATTTTTTTTGGCCGCCACTGTATTTTTACTCAAATTTTGCATAAAAATGATTTTTTTTGGGCACTTATTTCAAAATAACTTTGAAACTATTGAGCACATAAAAAAATTATGTGCTGATTGGATGATTTGAAGATATTTTTAGTACGCAGCTTATCACTTATGTCAACCGTACACACCCTTCTTGAGTTATGAGGAAATATACTAAAGTAATGGCCTTACTATGGGCGAATTATTAGACACGCCCATAAAAAAAAAATCCAGACCTGATGGAAAAAAAACTGAATGCAGATTCGTGTTTAGACCATCAAAATACATCAAGTCTAACTATTCGTCTATGGGGGAGGATTTTTTTTTGTTGACCAGTGCTATTTAAATTAATTTTAAACTTTTCATTTTGACCTATTCACACTTTCTAAATAAAATTGCTACATAAAAAAATCTCTTATATTGAAATAGTTTTTTATCTTTTTTTTTATATGTGTAAAAAATGTCAGAGATTTAAGGTTTGTGGGATTTTTCAAACACCTACCTTTTTACCATTTTTTTTCATATATATTTTTTTTTTATATTGTATTTTTTCCGGGTTTAAACTTAAAGCTTAAAATACTCATTTTACTTATTTAACCTTTTTCATGCTGTCTCATACTCTTATTTGGCTTAGCACTTTTTGCCATTTTGTTGTTCCACTTTAGAAAGTTGTTGAAAAGTTTACATGTTGTATGTACTACTCAGCTCGTATTTGGTTGTTTTGTTTTTGGTTAAAATGTGCATACATTTATTTATTTTTTTTCTTTCTTTGTATTTTTTTCTGCAATGGATTAATACATGCAAAAACCTTTAACAACTTATTTGTGTAGCTGTACAATTTTTTTTCAACACGTTTGGCTTATTCTCTTTTGTACACCTAACTGTCTGTTAGTGTGTGTATAAAGCACCTTTACAAACTTGACTTATAATGCTGTGTCAGTATTAACCCCTGCCAACATGAGGAAAAAAGTTTTTGAGTTGTTCAAAAATAAAGGGAAATGTTGTTAAAAATAGTAAAATTATTTAAAGGTGCAATAGGAAAAAATAACAAGCGCGAATGTTATATTTGGCTCGTCCGAATCTAAATACATACCATCAACTTTTTAAAATTTTACGTTATATGGGAGGTGGGCGGTAAAGTGGGCGGATTACGCCCATTTTTTTGTTTCAAAGTTTATATTAATCCTCAAACTATTTATACAAAATTTCGTTATCGTACATGCTTTTGCCTGTGTTTCTAGTTTTTAGCCCATAACTTCTTTGTTTATTAACTGATTTTGCCCATTTTCAATCCCAAACCAACCTTATATAATATTTGTGCCAAATTTCGTCCCCTACGTTGTCCCGTTCGAGCCCTACTCGAACGGGACGAACAGACAAACCGACGGACGGACATAGCTAGATCGACTCAGAATCTAACCAGGACCCATAAAATATATAATTTGTGGGGTCTTTAATGATTCCTTCGACATGTTACACACGGAATGACAAAATCAATATACCCCCCATCTTTCTGATGGTGGGTATAAAAAAAATGATTGTGAAGATGTAGACTGGAGTTCTCAAGTTATATATGCAAAAGGAAATTCTTGAAACGCAAATGTCTTAGTTCCAACAGACAATATCAAAGTTTTCCATTTCCTTAGACGAGAAAGATTCCAAACTCAGTCGGAAGCGTTTTAAGTCTATATATAAATTAGTAATCAGTTCGAATAATGAAATATTCCTATTGGGCTTTCTTTTCCAACTAGGAAAAGCATAACAATTGCAGTTTTGCGAAACATTTAGTAACAATCATGGTTTGGTTTTTTTTTGTTTCTACCATTTTACCATTTTTTTTTTTGCTCATTTAATGTATAATATTGAAATGGCAGACAGATATAGAAGCATTCGTAGGTTTTACTTTTTTTTCGTTTTGCATTCCTTTGCTGCATGTTTTACCGCAATTAAGCGGATAAGACTCAAATTACCAATAATTTGTCTACTTATACGATGAACAGAGCTTACAATGAATGAAGTCGTTTTTATTGATATTTACACTTAATTGGCTTAAAAGTTTTAAAAAATTGCTCTCAATTCATTATGTTTACATAGTAAAGTTAAAAGAAATGATCCACTAAATCGGCTTTGAAAGCTTTGTGTTTTGTTTTAGATTAGACTTAGTTTAAGCTCCCTACATTTTAGGTTGATATTCACATATTAGAAGGTCATAAATTTAGCCTACAACCTAAATTTCCTTTGGAATGAATTCTGCATATCACAGTTTTTTAGTACCTATCTGATAAAATATAAATTATATTTTATTAAACTTAGCAAATTTAAGGTGGCGAGAAAATTGGATAGAAATGTTTTTCTGAAAATACGGTGAAAAAATACCTTTTTTACAAAACAGGGTGATTTTTCTTAAATTTTATCTGGCATCGTAAAGCTTAAAATCGGGAAAAAATTAAAAAGAGGATAAGCACGCGGTTAATATAAACGACCCATAACTTTTACAGTTGTGCGTAAGTCGCAAAATTCTCGCAAAAGTCCAATCAACAAAAAATAAATAATTATAGTGACACCCAATTCAAAGCTACCTTTCGACTGGCATTTCATCTTGGGTTGGAACGTATTTGCGGTAAGGGTTTCCATGTTTTTTTTTTTCTGATGCACGTAGAGAAAAAACATTTCGCAATATGGTTGCCCCAACAATATCATTTTCCTCGCAATGATATATTGTCATCGCAAATATCGTTATTGTTGAATATATTTTATTTTAAAAACAATTTTGTTGTAGCAATTATACTTTTGTTCCCAATTCACAATAATATTGTTGGCACAACATGTTAAAAAATTCTATGTGCAAAAAAATTATTTTCTATACCTAAATGTATTGTGTTTGTAATAATATATTTAGGTAAAATAAAAAAAAAACTTGGTGTTCACCTTGTAAGAGTATTCAAGAAATTTCTCAGGATTCATCATTCTTAATTTTACCAACGAAAATTTCTTTTTATACCAAAGTAATTTATTTCTGGAATTACCATTAAGTCTATATTAAAAATCTTATGCAATATAAAATACCAAAAAACATAACTAAATTATAATTAATTTTAATAAAAACTACCATACGATAAAATACCTAAATTAATTGGGTTTTATTTATTAATTTTTAGTCATAATTAATGTTTTTCGACACTACAAGTATTTTAATTGTGATTCAAACATATTATTGTTGTATACATGAATCAAGTACATATTGAATAAAAATATGGTTGCAAATCAACAATATTTTTAGTGTGATTCAAACATATTATTGCTGTATACATGAACAATAACATATGCAAAAAAAATATGTTTACAAATCAACAATATTATTATTGTGATTAAATCATATTATGGTGCTACATCCAACAATAATATAATTTACAGACAACCATAATATGACAGTACTCGATTATGGTTGCTATTCACCATATTTTTTCTTTACGCGTGGTGTTTTCTTTCTTGGTTAAAATGTCTTTATTCTGCCAGGTGTTCTATTTTGAATTTTATTTTAAAAATAATTTTGAAAAAAAAAGCGAAATTTTGTGGTTGGCCATCTTTAAAATAGTGTTAGAATTAATTTTTGTCTCCAAAATTAATACCTTATATAAAAAATAGAAAACTAAAGAGTCTGACGTGAAAAGAATTTTTTGGAAATCTGCATATGACTTGTTTTTAATATTTTTGTGAAATTTTAAATCGTAGAAATTTTATAAATTTGCAATATTTTCGCTTTTATATTTTATATATAAAAATTTTCATAAAATTACAAAAGTTCGATTAAAAAAAGTCACAAACAATTTCAAATATTGAAAATTTGTCATTTAACCAAACACAAACAATTTTAAAAATTAATAAAAATAAATAAAATTTTTTCCAAAAATCATATATTTTCCTAAAATTTTGAAATTATACCGAAAATGCGTTTTAATAAAATAATTTTTTAATATATATATAAATATATATTATATATATATATATATATATATATATATATATATATATATATATATATATATATATATATATATATATATATATATATATATATATATATATATATATATATATATATATATATATAACCTGAAATAATTGGCGATCTGTGTTATAAAAGATCTCTTTTAAGGTATCTTACATGCAGAAAAAAAATATAGTTGTGGTGATCGTAATCTAAGAGGAATAAATTTTGGTTGGAATATATGGTTTCTGTAAAATTTGTATGATAATAATAAAATAATCCAAATTTATCTTACAATTATTTATCATAGTATGCTTCAAATCATATCTTAATATTATCAAACATTATTGTTCTTTTTTTTTTTTTTATTAAATCATAAAATAGTTGAGGTAAATAAACTAAAACTTATTTGGAAAATTAAAAATTAAGGTTATTTCAAGCAAAATATTACTATGTATTTGTAAAACGCTAATATCGTTATTTGTTATGTTTTATAGTAATATTTTTCAATGATTATAATAATTCCTTTTCAGTAAAATATTTAATTATGGTAACCATATATAGTAAAACTTGAACATAAAAATTATTATCATAAGCAAAATATTACTAATATTATCTATAATTTGTCTCTGTTTCTGTAAAAACAATTATATTGTATGTGTGTGAAGTTAGCTCCGTTTTTAACATTTTCTGTTAACATAGACTGTAAAGTTAACAGAATCAAGTTGCTTTCCAAAAATTGCCACAAAAATTGAAAAAATATATACAACCGATTGTTCAGATACACTATATATACAAAAAAAATTATACTTAATAAAAAAAAACAAGTTAGAGAATTTTAAAATAAAATATGTACTACTATATTTTTTTAATATTAACGTAAAAAAAATTGGAAAAATCGGGTAAAATTAAAAATTGTGCGCGGATAAGACCTAATGTGCTCAAAAGCTATTGTCTCAAGGATTTCAGAACTATATAATTTATATTCAGAATTTATTTCAGATCTGAGAAATTTAACTTTGAAAATGGGAAATATACATAAGGGTGCTTTATAGAAAATTGGTAAAATCGGTTAAAATTAAAAATTGTGCGCGGATTAGACCTAATGTGCTCGAAAGCAATTGTTCTAAGGATTTCAGAACTATACTATATATTTGCTCTGCTCTCTGAATGGAAATATAAATAAAAATAATAAAATCTTAAAAATTTTTTGCTGATCCTATCAGCTATTTTCAGTTGGTCTTAATTTTGTTTTAGATTTTTTTCTGCAGAAACAATTCTTCTGATTTAAATTTAATTTAATTCAGTTTAGTTATTTAGAAGTAGGAATGCTTCCCACAGAGGGACAGAGTAAGTTGGACGAATATTATTTTTTCAATAAAACAATTATTTATTAAAATTGTGAAACTACTTTTATATAACCTTCATAATTAAACCCTTCCTTTGAACTTCTGAATATGTATTGAATTTTTCCCCATGTTTGTTGCTGGCAGTTTGTTAACATTAAATTTATAGGAAGTTTGAATTCATTTTTATAACGTTGCTAACAAATCAACATCATTGTCGTCGTCATTTGCCACAACCAGTAAAACATCATCCAACTCCTCTTCAGTAACTAAATACAGCAGTTAATTTTACAGTTAAAAGTTGTAGGTTTTAACATACAAATGTATAAACATGACAGTCTGTCTGTATGTTTTTTCTCTCTGGCTGTCAGCAGCAAAATGTCTATTATTATTTTTTTTTTCTAAACATATGCATGTTAATTTAAAACCATTTCGAACTAATGTGAACTGTGAATGAATGAAGAATAAACTGGCAGACAGACGGACATACTCTTAAATACTACAAATTATAGTAAATTGTAAAAATTTGATGAGTTAGTTTTGTTTCGGGCAGGAGGAGGAGGAGGAAAATAAAATTTTTTAACTAAATGTTTAGTATTTGAAATTAAAAGTTTTTTTCTGTATTGCTTAGAATAATATTCAAATGCAGTTTTACTATTAGTATGTAAAATTCTATGTAGGTGTGCTATATTCAATTTACTGTTGCAATTGCAGCTAAAGTTGCGAGAAAAAAATCAAATCAAATCAAATTGCCAGCACTCTTGATTTTCCACTAAAATGCATTTTATACTACTAAAATATTGTTTTTTACTTTATCCATCCACTCTTTTTTCTCTTTTAGTACGTACTTATATACTAAATTAGTACTTGTACTTTTCAATTATGATTTTCTTTTTGGCCTTTTTATTTTTACTCTAATGCCACCACTTTTGGTGTTGTTGTTTTATAGGTTAAAGTTTAGTTAATAATTAGAGGTACTTAACAAGTTTTTTTTTGTTTTCTCTCCCTCTTTCGATATTTTTTTGGTTAATTGAAATTGTTTGAAGGTTAAATTGTTAGAATAGTACATTAATACTATATTATGATGGTACTTATTGATGATTATTTTGATGTTATAGAATTGAAACTTTTATTTTAAGTAAAAATATTGTAATTAATATTTTATGTGTGTATTTGTGTTTGGTTTTCATTTGCAGGGTGGTGAAGTTATACAGGAGAGCATTACCTCAAATGTTAGTGAAGACTTAATAACATTGGAATTTCAAAAAACTGATGGTACTTTAATAACACAGATTATTGATTTTCGAAATGTAAGTATATGTTATAAAATTAAATGTTATAGAGTTAAATGTTACAAAATTAAACTTGTGATTCTATTTACAGTGGCTCAATAATGTAGTCGGACAAAAACTAATATTTTATAGACTTCAATATTTAGTATATTATATTAAGGGTTTACAAATTCTTTTCTTTTATAATAGTAAGACACAATATACGCAATTTTAAAAATTAAAGAAAATATTTATTTAGAATTCATGTATAAATAAAAAAATTCATTTATATCTTAAAAGTTAGCACCAATAAAGTAGTCGGACACTTAGAATAAAATTATCTTAAGTAAATATTACTAATATTTAGTACTTTGTAGGAAGTCCTTTGCTTTTGATAACTGCTTCTAATCTTATCGGCATTGATTCCACCAGGTTTCTGCAAATAGAGGGATCAATTTTCGCCCATTCGTCCTTTAGTGCCTTTATAAGATAATTTTTGTTGGAAATTGTATATTTTTTAAGCTAATTTTCCAAATGTGCCCATAAATGTTCGATTACGTTAATGTCTGGGGACTGTGGTGGAAACTTTTCTACATTTGACAACAAACTTTGTTTTAAAATAGATAAATATTTAGTTTGGTCCATAATACCATCTATTATACATAACTCTCCAACTCCAGAGGACGACATGCAACGCCAAACTAAAACAGAACTACCTCCATGCTTTACGGTAGCTTTGAAGTTTTTTTCTTTGAGTTCTTCGTTTGGTTTTCGCCAAACGTAGGACTGTCCGTCTGATCTGAACAAATTAAATTTACTTTCGTCTGTATATAATACTTTATTCCAAAAAGAAATATCCATATTTTTATACATTTTTGCAAAACTTATGCGTTTAGTTCTATTAACTTTATTAATATAAGGTTTCTTACGGGCAACTCTACCATTATAATATTTTTTCCGGAGCACAAATCTTAAGGTATGTATACACGGTTGTCAGATCTAACAACGTTGGCAGAAAAATGTTCAGAAAATTTCTAACAACCGTGTAAACTTACAATTTATGTCTTACAACGTTGTTAGAAAAAGCATTGTCAGTAAATTGTAACCCAATAATATTGTTAGACATCTGACAATCGTGTAAACACATAACGTTGCCATTGCCAGATAATTGTCTGACAATTTTTATTGTCAGCTGTGCGAATTTTATGCATCTGACAATGGCGCCATTGTCAGATAAATCATTTATAATGGCAACGCTGCACATTAAACAGCAAAGTTTATTCGTCTGACGACGGATCTGGTAACTTTTGCCATACAACAACCTGCCAACAGTGTAAACTGACAATTTTTGTTGGCAGATAAATTTATTGTCTGACAATTGACTGGCAATGAAATTGTAAGGTTTTCTTACGATCGTCTAAACTGGCAATTTACCTGTTGCTAACAATTTTTCATTGTCAGTACATTGCCATCACATTGTCAGATCTGCCAACATTGTTAGATCTGACAACCGTGTATACTTACATAGCTTTACTGTTTCTGAGTTGCAATCTTTATTTACGCGTTGAGAATTTTCCTTAGCTAATTTTGGAGCGCTAACTTTAGGATTTTTTTTAACCTGTTGGATAATTCATATACCTTTTAATTATGTCATGAACAGTTGATTTTGGTTTTCCAATTAAACCACTAATTTCTCGAACAGTTTTTCCTTCCTCAAAGTTTTTTATAATAACTTTTCGGATTTCTTCAGTTATGTATGACTTTGGTTTTGACATTTACAAAAATTTTTAGTACAACGACGAAATTTCTTATACTTTTTTGATTAATACAGCTTTAAGAGATGTCAATAAATAAAAAATGCATAATAAAACGGGGTTTCCCCCAGTATGTTTAAAAATGTCCGACTTCTTTTTTGATACCTTATTTTACACTGAGAATATTTATTATACCCTTCACCACAGGTGTAAAGGGTATATATAGGTTTGTCATTCCGTTTGTAATTCCCACAATTTTCGTCGGAGAGCAAAAAAGTTTACATTTTCGGGATCCTTGTAAGAAATGATGACGATAGGACCATGTCCGTCCGTCCGTCCGTGTGTCGGTTGAAATGGCGTTTATGAAGCCCACCGATAACTGATATATATAATATATATATCAAACGATCGGAAATGCTTTCGAGAATTTTGCTATTGGAAATCAGCAAGATCGGTTCATACAATGCGGAGATATGTTAAGAAAACCGGTTTTTAGAACCGGTTTTCCAGTTTCTGAAGCCTCTGTATATACTAGGGACTTCGTTTTTACAAAGAAGTCTCGGACATTTTTTTCTGAATTTATGTTCTGAAAAAATGAAATAAATCGGTTCAATAATAACTGAGATATCGGACAAAACGCATTTTTTATTTTTTAAAGCCCTGGTTTAAGCCATAGATTTTATTTTTATACAGATCGGTCACAAATATTTTTATAAAATTTCGGTTTTTTGAATCAGCAGAATCGGTTTATAAATGGCGGAGATATGCTGTAAAAACCGGTTTTTGAAACCGGTATTTCAGTTTCTGAAGCCTCTGCATATACCAGGGACTTCGAATTTTCAAAGGAGGCTCGGAAATTATTTACTGAATTTTTGTTCTGAAAAAATTAAATAAATCGGTTCAGTAATAACTGAGATATCGGGGAAAACGAATTTTTTAATTTTGAAGCCCTTGTTCAAGCTACAGATTTTTATTTTTATATAGATCAGTCATAAATGTTTTTATAAAATTTCGTTTTTTTTAATAAACCAAATTCGTTTATAATCAACAGAGTTATGGCCCAAAAACAAATCTGTTAAGAATATAAATACACACACAAACATGTATATTAAGCATTGTAATGACTATTAGTGACGTTTTTTGTTTTTTGTATAGACAAGTAGTATAGTTAGAAACAGTAGTAATATAATGAATAACAGTGTTGTTGTTGTTCTTTGTATATGCAGTCTGTACAAAAATAAATAGATATGGAATTGTTGTTGTTTATTTTTAAAAACTAAAACATATCTGTTAAGAATATACATAAATACATACACAAACATGTATATTAAGCATTGTAATGACTATTAGTGACGTTTTTTGTTTTTTGTATAGACAAGTAGTTTAGTTAGCAACAGAAGTAATATAATGAATAACAGTGTTGTTGTTGTTCTTTGTATATGCAGCCAGTTTGTATATATACACATAAAAAAATATATAAATATGGAATTGTTGTTGTTGTTTATTTTTTAAAAACATAGCCTGCTATTTTTTTTTTTTTTTATATATTCAAATTTTCGTAGTTTGAAAAAAATTTAGATTTATATATGTGAAAATATGAAAGCATACGTTAAGGCGAAAATTTTATTATTTGTCGGTAATATAGTAATATGATGTCGATAAGATAGTAAGATGGTAATATGGTAATATGGTGAAGGGTATCAAAGATTCGGCACAGCCGAATCTTTTTTCAATTTAATTTTTTACTAATATTTAAAAAAAGAAACAAACTATTTTACTAAAATCTTTTTGGTTTTTAGAAGGCAATAGAAAAACATAGAAAATAATAAAAAAGCTTCATTATGTTAATTTTAATATGAAAATATTAAGATTAATATTATCCTAATGTTTGTCCGACTATATTATTGAGCCACTGTATAATGGCTTAACTTAGATCAAAAGTCAGATGGCTTCAGTTAGTAGATTCGTAACGTGCTTGAACATATCAGTTGATGCAACATTTACAACATGTTTAATTAATACGTATTTACACACAATTTGTTTTTTATCCTACGAATGTACTAACTGAGATTGAGGATCGAAATAGTGTTTTTAATGAATAAAGCATCTGGCTCTGCTCAATGTTTTGTTAATATCATTTTATTATTGAGGTTTGTATTTAAAAATTTGTTGAGGATATTTTTTATTGCAAAAACGAAATAATCCCTAAGTACTTTTTTGGAATTCAACCGATGAAGAGAAGGCAGAATTTAGCATAAGATTATAAGGTTGTTTCACAGTTTAAAAAAGTTTTTGGGATATTATGCGTTTGTGCTGATGTCAATACCCGTTTTAGTCGATTTATTGATATCCGTTTATATAGACAATCAGCCGTCCACACTGCTTATAAAGCAAAGGTCTTATTTTTGAAGATAATTCAGTAACGTGAGATTTTCTTTTTATATAAGAATAAGCCAATTGAAATTTGCGATTACACTGGTCAACAAAAAAATCCTTCCCCATAGACGAATAGTTGGACTTGACGTATTTTGATGTGCTAAACACGAATCTGTTTTCAGTTTTTTTCCATCAGGCCATTACTCTAGTATATTTCCTCATAACTCAAGAACGATGTGTACGATTGATCAAAGTGATACACCAAAATAATATCTTCAAATCATCCAAACTTCATTTTTTTATTTGCTCAATAATTTCGAAGTTATTTTGAAATAAGTGTCCAAAAAATATAATTTTCATGCAAAATTTTAGATTTTTTTGTTACTAAAATTTATTTTAAGAAATGAAAACATCTAAAATGTTACAGTTTGTCTTCTCTATCTTAAAGCTGGTAATGCTGCGAATAAAATAAGGCATGTATCTTCAAAATTGATGCAGAAATCTAAATTTTATTCACAGTTAAGTAAGAATACCCATGTTACATACAATTGAGTAGAAATACAGTGGTGGACAAAAAATGTTTTCTATCGGGTACTAATATCATCATAAATTTTAGAATTTTCGGTACTAATTACCGAATAACTACGGAAATATTAACTGGACAAAAATTATATAAATTCAGCTCAAAGAGAATTTATGTCGCTATATATTAAAGTTCAATTTATCTTAATTGGACAAACTGTTCTCAAGTTATACAAGTGTGACTGCCTAAAGGCGGGGTCATAGTAGTCATGCCCATAAAAAAATCAATGCGGATATAAATTTGATAGTAGAGTGATTTAAAGCTAATTCTATTCATATCTTGGTGTATCATTTATATAAATCGTGCATACCGTTCTCAAGTAATAGTGAAATATACTCGAGTAATCGGCATATTTAGGGCACAATATTAGACACGCCCATAAAAAAAAATACCGACCTGTTGGAAAAAAAACTGAAAGCAGATTCGAGTTTAGCATGCGGAATTCCATCTAGTCTACATATTTTTATTTTTTTTTTGAAGGAGCTCGCAATTTTTTTTTTTTTGTCGATCAGTGTTATCGGTCAATTTTTTAATATAGTCCCATGTTCTTTCGTTTATACATAGAAATTTGACATAAATATATCACGATTTTAATGAAGGGTATTAATCAGAGTAAGTTTTTTTATAATTTGTTTTTCTTTCAAATTCCGTATATTTTCAGTCAAATTTGTTTAGCAGTAAAAAAATCTTTTCAAGAGATTTTTTTTTTATTTTTAAAAATTTTGATATTGATTGAACATTTTTTTTAAGTGAAAATTTAAAACTGTATTTAAATATTTAGCCAAAAAATATTTTAAATCGTGTTTTCTTAGATTTTTCTATGTAAAAGTTGATTTTAATTTGTTAGATTTTAAGTAATTTATTTAATTATAAAAATATTTGAAATCATTTTAAAATTCTGAGTTTACAGAAGAATCTTTTTTGTTGTAAACATAAAATGTTATTTTGTTTACACTTAACATAAAATTCGATCAAAAATATTTTTTTCACCATTTTATTCTTAAATGATTTATTTTTTTTTTTTTTAAATTTAGTCTTTTTTTAGTGAATAATAGGATTTTTGTGAAAGTTAAATTTTTTAGGGAAAAATATTTTTGTAAAATCTTCTTTTTTCCTTTAATTAATTAATTAATTCAGAATCACTTTCCGAGTCGATTCAACGATGTCCGTCCGTCCGTCTGGCTGTCCATGTAAACCTTGTGAACAAAGTACAGGTCGCAATTTTAAAGATATTTTGATTTGGCATAGATCATTATTTTGGTACAAGGACGAAGCCTATTGAAATTGGTTATGATCGGTCCATTATTTCACCTGGCCCCCATACAAATGTCCTCCCGAAATAGGAATTTAACGATCATAAATGCCGTAAATATAGCAATATTTTAATGAAACTCGATACAAAGGAGTTTTATATAAGTGTCAATCTTTGTGCCAAATTTTATCAGAATCGGTCCATAATTGACCATAGCTGCCATATAAACCCCTCTTCCGAAAATCACTTTAACGTGCAAAAATCCCATACGAATGATAGTATCAAGTTAATATTCAACACAAATAAGTTTAATGTAAGTAGAAACAACATTGTTAAAATTTATGAGAATAGGTTCATAATTTACCATAGCTCTCATATAAACCCACTTCCGGGAATTACCCTAGAGGGCATAAAATCATATAGATGTTAGTATTAATGCATTGTTCTGTATTTGTATAATTTATTTTAGATTGAGTAAAATTGTTGGTCTACAATTAGCCACAGGTCTAATGGTGTAGGGTATCATATGGTCGGTCTTGACCGACTATAGTCTCTCTCTCGTTTTTACTATGTCTGGGAGCTTCAGAAAGCTCTGGAAAGAGAAAAAAATTTTAGAAAAAGACACATAAATCTGATTATTTCCGTTCAATGATACAAAGTGAGCCAAATTTTTCTGGAAGCTTCAGAAAGCTTTACGCTCCCTGATAGAAAAACACACATAAATCCGATTATCTCCTCTTCCTAATAAAAAAAAATTGGCCCCGTTAGAATTTGTATGACGAAGAGTTTAATAAGTAAGCCAAATTTTAATTTTCTACGTCGTCTGGGAGCTTCAGAAAACTCTGGAAGAGAAAAAATGCGTAGTAAATTGAAAAATTGTTTTTAAACGGTTTTTTGTTGTAAAGTAGATTTCTTAGAAAATTCCGTTAAATAAGAAATTAGTAAGAAAAATTAAAAATAAAAAAAAAAAAAACGAGAAAAGAAGATATAGTCGGTCAAGACTGATTATATTATACCCTACAACATTTCGTATTAGCATAAAAATTCGGGAAGTGGATTTATATTAGACCTGTAGCCAATTGTACACCAACACTTTTACTAAATGTAAAATAAAATATGCAAATACAGAATAATGCGTTAATAATAATATCTAGATAATTTTTTGCGCTATTGGGCTATTCCCGGAAGTGTGTTTATATTGGAGCTATGGTAAATTATACACCTATATTTTGCAATGTTGTTTCTACTTACATAAAACTTATTTGTGTCGAATATTAAATTGATACTAACATTCGTATGGGATTTATGCACGTTAAAGTTATTTTCGGAAGAGGGGTTTATACAATTTCATACAAAGATTGATATCTGTGCAAAACTTCTTCGCACCGAATTTCATTAAAATATTCTTACTTTTAAGTCATTTTTTAGTGACTCTATTCTGAGGGGACATTTGTATAGGGGGTAGGTGAAATAATGGACCGATCACAACCAATTTCAATAGGCTTCGTCATTGTATCATAAAAGTCCCACATGCCAAATTGAATTGTCTTCAAAATTGCGACCTGTACTTTGGTATCGTATAGTCCATCCAGACGGACGGACGGACATCCTTAGATCGAATTAAAATGTGATTCTGAGTCGATTGGTATATTTTAAGGGTGTTGGATAACTTTTTCTATGCGTTCCAAACATGGATGGGGGGTATATTGATTTTGTCATTCCGTCTATAACATGTCGAAGGAATCATTTAAGACCCCATAAACTATATATTTTCTCCTGGTTAGATTCTGAGTCGACCTAACTATGTCCGTCCATCTGTCTGTCTGTTGAAAGCAGGATAGCGCTCGAACGGGTGTATAGAACATTCGCGCTTGTTTTTTTTTTTTTTTGTGAAAATTGTGTCTTGGGTTACAAATATAATCGATTTCGGAAGAATATTTTTTTAATCCAAAAAAAAAAAAAATCCTTTTTCCGAAAATAGTGTTTTTTGTGGACACATTATTTTTCGTTGTAAAAAATATTTTTTTTTATTTGTCTTGTTTTTTTTTTTGTTAAAAATCGTGTTTTGGCGACTTATGTTTTTTTTTTAGTAACAAAAAAAAAAAAAAAAAAAAAAAAACTTTAATTTTAAAACAGATTTTTTTTTCAACTTCATCGCAAAATAGATTTGTTTGTGAATAATTTCTTTTATTTAAAATCAAAATTATATGTTCTATCATGTTGGCTGAACTCCATTATGACATTGTGGTATATTGAAGATGGACTATAGAAGCTTTCATCCTTCTCTTCAGATACGAAAATTATTTTTTCTCCTTTATCTCTGTTGTACATATATTTATTATCGTCAATTTTGTCATTCTATTTCTAATTAAATTATTTCTGGAACTTAATGATTTCAGATTTTAGATAGCAGTTTCTAATTATCATTTCATAATAAACTTTAGCATATTATTACTAAAAGAATAAATATATTTTGGTTCTATTGAACGAATTTTAATCCCATGGATGTGATAAAATAATGCTGATTGGTTTGTTCTAGTAACACAGGTCAACACTAAAAAAGTATCTAGAAAATCATGTTGCAGATTTGAAGGTCACGTCACATTTTTAAACCATTGAGGACCAAAGAAAATATGGTTCCATGATGAGTTTTTAGGTTATAAAATTTTCCAAGTAACAGGTACAACAGATTAATTACTCATCTTTTATAGCCAAGACATGGGGCTATAAAAATTTACTAGTCAAATCACTAACATATAACCCCTAAAAGTATTTAAAGTTGTAAAAATAAAGAAATTCTCTCTTAACTCTCATAAGACAATTGAAAAATGATCTATAAAATACGGATCCATAGTTAGCTCCATTTATTACCCAGAAAATTAAAAAGAAAAAATCTTAACATATATAAAATTTAATAATTTGAAAACTGTAGATTTTTTGTTAACCCATTAGAGATTTGATAGTTGTTTCAATCACTTTTTTGGAACAGTCTGCCCATCTCCTTATACAATTTTCGATACTTTGAGACACCTCTTTTGTCCTCTTCGATTCTCTTTTCACAAAAGCCTAATTCCTCTTTACTGGTCTTAGCTCCGGACAATTTAGAGGATTGACCTCTCTTGGTACAAAAACTATCGGGTCAAAAATATGTGGACACATTGTGCTCTCTAACGAAAGGAAAGCGATTTTTTGCAAACATTCTTTGATGTATTTTTCGGTATTTCTTTTGACGCAACTGTATAAAGCTTGTTATACCAGACATTTTTTAGAAAATTTCGTCAGCTTTTCAGTCCTAAACTTATCTTTAACATATCCTAATAATTTTGACCCGGAAGCTGCGTAAAATCTGCCAATACATACGATTCATCGTTCTTTATACAACATGAGTATTTTTGTATGAAATTTGATTTTAAATTTCGTGCCCTATTCTTGGCTTCTAAATTTTTTGCAGCATTTCAGTCTGTCACTTTTTGGACTTTATATGTTTTTAGCTTCGCATTAGTTTTAACTTTTTTTTAAAACAAAAATTATTTATATGCGATTTAACTTTTTCCTTTTTCAATTTGTAGGTTGAACTTTTCCGAAATGAAAAATGTAGTTTTAAGTAGTCTAGAAGCTTTTTTTTAAATACAAATTATTTATATATAACTAAATGGTCTCTTTACTTCTTCTCCTTCCAGGAGGTACGAATTCTCAAAGCCTTGGTTTTGGGCGAAGAAGAACGGGGGCAAAATCTTTATCAAGTCATGTGCTTTGTAACAAAATTCCTAAAAGGTGATTTTATATCATCAGATGCCATGGCTAAATTACGACAAAAGAATCCTAGTACGATACGTACGCCCGAAGAAGATAAAGGTAAAGAAACATTTACAATGACTTCGTGGGTCCATCTCAATCGATCACAGCCCATAACAAGACATTTAATGAGTGTATGTGGTGAAGCAATAGATGCCACTTATGTTAGAGATGTCGATTTGAAAGCATGGTCCGAATTGCCAGGTAAGCAGAAATATTTTGAAAATTAACAATTAAATCAGTTGAATAACATTTAGTTCTAGCAAACAAAATCTTTGTAATATTATATGATTTAAAGAATTTCCTTATTTTATTATTTTAAGGTTCCTCTATTTCGAGTCTTGAAGCAGCCACTGAAAAATTTCCTGATACCTTATCATCGCGTTGCAACGAAGTCAGCAGCCTGTGGGCACCCTGCATTTGTACCTTAGAAACCTGTATCGGTTGGTATCCCTGCGGCCTCAAGTACTGTAAAGGTAAGACGGCTGGTGATTCATCCGCGGCTGCTGCGGCACAAACAAATTATCGTTGTGGCATTAAAACTTGTCGTAAATGTTCACAATTTTCATATTATGTACGGCAAAAACAGCAATGTTTATGGGATGAATGACGAGAACTGCAACAAATAACCCCAATGTATACAATAATATCCACAACAACAATAGGAAATATAATACAAACAACTAATAATACTCTTACTACGACTACAATTTATACTCTAAATTATTATGATTATTATACCCCAATTAATATTATTATAATGATTATTTTTATCTTATGCTCATTGTACAAAATTCAAAAGACAATAAAAATGACAATGACGACGACGACGTCGACAAAGTTGCTGCTAATGACGATAATGATGATGATATTTAATATTAAGAAGAATAACAACAACATCATGTGGGATTTTACTAATAATATCCTTCATTTAAGTAGTTTTCCAATGAAAATACTTAATATTAAGATTAATCGACATTTTATCCATAACCCAATAACAACAACATTGCTGTTGTTGCCAACCCTGTCGGAGAAATAACATTTAAATTACAGCACAAGGGAAGGAGAGGAGAAATCATTACCACAACCATCGATACCACCACCATTATCTCTACCTTTGGCTATGAACAGTAAAATAAATTTATTATTTTAAAGAGAAATTTCGTAGGAAAAAAAAAACAAAGTTAAAGGTAAAACTTGGCATCTTCTACTTCTAGTATATACATAAATATCCAACGATATGTTTTTGAAAATCCATTGAAAATGGTAATTTTCTAAAGTGCTTATAATTCGTAATATATGTGCGTGTGTATATGTGTTTGTATTGTAAATAATGTAAATTGTTTTTTCTTATGTAAGTACATATTACATAATTATATATTTTTATATAATATATATTAAATCTTATAAATATTTTTTTTCTTTACTCTTAAAAATATTTTTCTCCTAAAATATGTAATTTTGATTTTAATTTTAAGAATTTAGTAACGAGACATGCAAGATTATTATTTATTTTTTTTTATGTTGCTTTTAAGAAAATTTTGTTTTCTTTTATCATTCATTTTATTCCCTCAAAGGTTTCAGATTGTGGAGAAGAAAGAAGCTTTGTTTTGTTTGAATTTTAAAAATAACCTTAAATTCTTTCTTACACTCTTGTTGTTATAAGAGATTTTTTTTTTTTTTGGTGTGAAGGACCAATATTTTGTTTTCTTTTGTATTTTGCATTTTTAAACGCATTTGTTTAAATTTTTCAATAAATATAACGTTTAATTCTTTTTTTATGTACATATATATTACGTTTATACGTATGATTATTTCAAATAAAAATAATTTGCAAATAAATAACTCACTTTTTATATGCAAATAGCATAGGTAAAAATACAATTATTAGCATCGAAAATTGTATGAACGTAGAGGGTAGTGGCAACACCATACGTTTTATTAGCAATTCTTTTCACTTTCACTTTATATGTTTATATCGCAATATTTTTAATTGCGAGTAAGAGAAGCGTATAAACTTAGATTATGGTTGTTAGAAAATCATACTGACTGACTGATTGATAAAGTTTGAAGAGTTTTAATAAATTTTAGATATTGATAATTCGTTCTGATAAAATTTATTAAAAAAAAAAAAAATTTTAAGGTATTTATCTGAAAATTAACTTGTCTATTTAATTAGTTATTTTTCTCCAGGATATCGATATCTCGAGTAGAAAATGGAAAAATAAATTTGATTTTATTTTAAAACGCAAAATTATGTAGTTGATCTTACCCAAGAGTGTATGTTAAATAATAAAAACTTTTCTGTTCGAAGGACCAAATTTAGTGTTAATTTTATACGGTCCGTATCTTCAGTTTTTTAAATGTAAAAGATATAGCTTTTTTGTTGGGTATATTTTTGGCCATGGTGATTTTGTTTTTGGAGAATATAAAGATCCAGATGAAGTTTTAATGTCAGCATCTGATCGGATTTCTAAGAGCGAGATGATTGACATGATCACAATCTAGCTTTGTTTCCTATTGTTGCCAATACTCCTAGCCCCTGCTCATTCATCCAAATAAGTTAAAAATGCCCACCATTAATGGACTTTGCTTTATTTTGTAGGTAAAGATTTCAATATTCTTACTGGTAATATGAAGCATTTTGAAGCTTTTTTTAAAGACGATAAGTCAGACCAAAGAAGTGTAAATTATACTATCGGTATAGTATGTTTTTTGCATTTTTTAGAGCTGGGAGAAAATCTGTTCTTTCAGACTTAGAGAAACTAATTTTCTCTTAAATAGAGTATGGGAGGCCAATTTTTTCTGGCGAATCCCTAATATATTATAGTAGCCTTTTGCTTTACAATTCTAGCTTTTAGTCGCATTTAGTCTCAAAGCTGACTTGAAACTATAATATACGTTTTAATGACGTCATGCTTGGTATATATTGATTTCGATTTACAGTGGCGAGCAACAAAAATGGATGAATGTTTTCCAAATTCCCGTTTATTTATTTGTAAAATGTTTAATACTGGAGATAATGCTATGATTTGTTCAGTTTATATTTATAATTTTGTATAGTTTTATATATTAAGAATAAAAGTTAGTAAAATTCATTCGAAAGGGATATATTTGAAATAAATAAATTCAGAAAATTTAGGTTTTATGTAATTTTTGTTGTATCCCCAAAAATACATCAACATATTAAAAGAAACCTAAAGTTTTAGGATAGGATTTTTTGTGAGAATTCGTGAAACCACGGAACTGTTGACATCTTTACGATTGCCGTGCATATCTTCCATATTCCAGTTGCGATCATAGGGATCTCGCCCATACATCAGGGCGTTATATTCGTAATGTGAAAGTTTTTCTTGAAATTTGAACAAAAATTGTAAATTAAAAAAAAAAAAATCTGTAATTAAGCAAAAATCCAATATTTCACAAAAAATGTGAAATTTCACTAAAAAAAAATGAAATTTTACAAGAATCCAAAATTTTACCAAAAATAAGAAATTTCACAAAAAAAAAAAAAAAAAAAAAAAAAACCCAAAATTTAGCGATATTGCACCATTTTATATAAAAATTCAAAAATTTCACAAAAAATCAGAAATTTTGTCAAAATTTAAAAATTTCGAAAATTTCAATAAAAATTTCGAAAATTTCAATAAAAATTCGAAATTGTAAATTTCACAAAAAATCCGAAATAAATACCTAAAATCAAATTCACTAAAATTTCAAATTGTAGGCAAAAATTTGACTTTCTTCAACAAAATTTTTCTTCATAAATTCTTGAACAAATAAATTAATTACAGATTTTTTTTGTTTTTTTTTTTGAAATAAAAAAACGGTACGACTATAAAGTAATCTTAAAAACAAATTTACACCGTAATAAAATTTTCTTCATAAAAGAAAACGCTTTAAGATACTCCTACCTAAGGTCTCATGCAGGTACACAAACGTTTTATACATATGTAACAAAAAATGTTTCCTTATCTATAGCCCAAGTTCTTCGGTTTACGCTCTGAGGACAAATTGGCCTCGATTTGTAAATCTCATCTTCATTTCATAATACCTGTTATCACGAGAGTTATGGATTTAAGATTATCTTTCACATTTGTTAGGAACCATCAAATGTGATGACTACTTTCTATTTCAAGCTAATACTGATTAGACTTCTATCTAAATGTACTATTGAAAAATTTGACAAAATTTTCTTAAGGCTTTTCAGATTATTATATCTTAAGAGATATAAATTTAGCAAAAATTCCCAACTAATTTTGGTATTTGTTAAACACGAGGAAATTCATACAATATGTAGACGGAATTGTGATATGTGTTTTGCGCTGCTTGTGAGCTGAGATAAGATTTTCAAGACCGAACTCTATCTTTGTTACACTGTCGCTACAATAGAATATGTTATTAAGTTAGCCTTCACATAATCTAAATAAAATTAATAAATTGATTTAATCATAATTTTTCTTTAATTAAGATTTAAACTTAATTAGTTTGTACATTATGAGGATACACTTGGCCCGAAGGACCAAATGGGATATAAACTATTCCAACTTTGGTATTTATGTACACACTAGATGGAAATTGATTCAAAACTGTACAAAATATTGTGTTGGTATTCAATTTTAAAGTATAATATTTATAATGGATGTTTAAGTGAGATTTGAAGGACTGTGTACTTACTAATATGGTTCGCAGTGTCAACATTTGATAAAGTTTGAATGAAAGTCATTATGTAGGTATTTTCAGGAAATGTTCACTGTTTTCTTTAAATGAATGCATTTAATTACCTTATATTGTAAATTTAAAAGATTTAGAATTGTCTTGTAGCAATAGCGATATAGTGATTAAAGAGCTATTTTTTAACAGTTTTTATCTTTATATATTTTTTCGTTACTTTTTTCTTTAGTTTCCTTGGCATCAAAACCTTTATTTTTTTAATTTCTCTTTATTAAATCTTGTATGTCTAAACCTTTACTATTTTTCTTTTTTTCCTTAAAACGCTTTAATTTATCAAATAAAATTTTCCACTTAATAACAAAAACTTTAATTTTTCTCTAAAAATGTGGCCTTAGTATCTAAAAAAATATTGTAAAAAAAATCTCTAAAAAAAATATTAAAACAAAAAGTGTTCAAAAGCAAGTAATTAAAAAACCTACTAAATTCTAACCTTATATTCCAAAACAAAAAACAGAAAAATAAAAAAACAAAACAATTTTAAAATACAACTCTGTATTAGTTCAAAAATTTCAAAATTTATTAAAAAAAAAACTAACATTCCCTTAATAAATTTAATTAAAAACCTTAATTTAAATATAAAAGAGAAAAATATACCACAAAAACAAAAAACAATAAATGAACAATAATATTTATAAAAAAAACTTCTACTATAATTAAATTACTACTATAACTACAAACTATAAACAACTTAAACTATATACAATAATTAATATAATGAAATAAAAAAATTTAAATTAAATAAAAATTAAGACAAAATTATTACCAGCATAAATTTATGGGAAAAAAATTATAACGAATACAAAAAGCTTGGCTTAAGATTAACAGAATTATTAACAGAATAAATCCTTTGAAATAAACTAAAAAAGTATATATTTCTATTATTAGAAAACAAACAATTTCTTAACCTTTTCTAATTTACTAATAGATTCCTTATTATAAACTCAACTTGCCCCTTAATAATTTTGTCGTTTTTTTTTCTCAATTATTATCTTAGATTTAAAAAAATAGATAGAATTCTTAAATTCTTTAATAAACCCACATTACAAAACTTTTGATAAATTTACTTTTATTAATCCTAGCGCCAATTTGTATATAAATGAACAAATAATTAATTCAAATAATGTAAATCATTGGTAAATTAAAAAATAAAATATTTAATTAATTACTTATAAAATATATTTGTTTATAATATTAATAATAATAAGCCCCCGCGTACTGTTAAATTTTAAGATTTAGCAAATTAAGTAAACTTAATTACAAAATATAAAACACAAAACAAATTTAATTTAAACTCAACTTAATTAAGTTAAAAAAATTATTTAATTTAAGAATAAATCTATAAAATGAAAAAAATTAATAACAAATAAAAAAGATTTTATAAAAAAACAATAAACAAATATATATGCGAAAATATTTAAAATTTTCTTTTTGAATTTGAATTTGTAAGTGCAAAAGCAGAACATTTAAGGAAATACATCTTTTTAGTTAAAGAGAATAGTGAAGAAGAGAGTTAAAAAGGTGAGTTAGTAGCACAAATATACATATATTCTGATCATGAGTTAAAGGTAGGTTTATTTAATCGAAAGTTTCATTTAAAAATTCTTCATAACATGTTTAAAATTTTTAATTAATTTTTAAAGATTTCTCACAATCATACTAAAAAATTACTAAATTTGTTTTCCATTTAAGATTTTACAATGTTCTCAATAAATAAATTTGACAGTTTTTTTTTTTTTTTTTTTTTAACCCTGTAAAACAATTTTTATTTTATTTGTTATTTTTTTATAAAATTTTTTCCCTAAAAAATAAAAAAAAATATAAATTTTTTAGTTGATGAGTTCTCAATAAAACGTCTGTTATTAAATATGAGTGATTCCATATCAAAACGGAAAAAATACTGACAATTTCGGATTTGATATGAAATTCGCTACAGTTATTACTTACGTGACCAGAGGGTTTTTGTTAAAAAGCGGGACCCGAACGACTAAAAAGCGGAATTCTTAACAAAATTTTATGAAAAAAAAGCGGGATTTTGAACAGTTTTGTAAAAAAAGAGGGATTTTATTTTTATGTCTCAATTAAAAATCTAGATCAGCTGTTCTCTCGCAAGCACTTTGTTCACGACCCAATTGGGGCATTAAAAATTGAGAACGACCCATAAAAATTTTGGAACATCGAAATAAAAACTGAAACATTAAAAATTATAATTTTAACGTGTTTCTCTAAATATTTTCAAAATATTCCTAGTTAAATTTCAAGATTGAATTCAAATATCTCAATATCTCAATATCATTAAGGCAAATATTTAAAGCTAATGAAATTACCTTTAAAATGATACCTGAAACATGTTTTCCTGTTGAATTTTTTGGCGGAAAATTCGCGAATTAAATTTCGCGGTCGTGTATTTCAAAAAGTGGTATTTTTAAATTCGTGAAAAATATATATTTAGAGATTGGAACCATTCTAAATGCTATCTGTAAGTATCGTGAGAAAACTTTAGATAGTTTATGAGTTATTGAAAAAAGTCGCGCCTAATAAAGTTAACAAATTTATGCTTGAAATTTCTTTCAAAATAAAATTTTTTTGTTTTACACTGCGTTATATTTTTTGCAATAATTCAGAAGCTATTTATAGTCCCAGCACGATACTTACAGAGAGCACTCAGAAAGGCTAAATCATCTACATATATATTTTTCACGAATTTAAAAATAACACTTTTTGAAATACGCGATCGCGAAATTTAATTCGCGAATATTCCGCCAAAAAAAATTCAACATGAAAACATGTTCCAGGTATCATTTTAAAGGTAATTTCATTAGCTTTAAATATTTGCCTTAATGAACGTTGTAACGTAAATATTTTGAAAGATATTTACTTTTCGAGATATTTGCCCGCGAATGAAAAATCGCGAGATATGGACCATTTTGATGTTGAGAAAAAAAAAAAAAAAATCATATACATCATATTAAAGGTAATTTTGATACCTTTAATATGACATCTCATTAAATCTTATATAATAATTACTTCGAAAGATATTTGTAATTTTGTGTATGCAACTTTGTACGTATTTTGAGCTATTTTGCACTTTCCAACCGCGATATTTCGCGAACCACTTGATGAAATTATCTGAAATTTTGAATAAGTCTTAGTTTTGACAAGAGTACTAATTGTACCAAAAATTATGAAATTCGGAAGAGGTAAGAAAATCAGCTGGTTGGTTTTAAATGGAATGACTCAATACCATTATCAAAATAACTCGAAATATCGATAACGCTAAATACCGATACCGAAATAACTAAAAATACCATTACCTCTAAAAATCGTTATTAAAATAATCCGATATACTGTTACCATTTCACCTTTTTCAAAGTTCATGTCAAAACATCTTTTTGAAATGGGACATTTTGATAAATAAAATTGGTTTAAAAAATTATTTAAATAGCCCTTACAGAAATGTTCTCACGAATCTACAAATCCCTTTGAAAGAACAAAATTTATTCCAAAAATGTATTTATATTTTATTCTAATATTCTTAAAATAAAGTTTTAAACCTATTTGTGGAAAAAAATTCTAAACTGTTTTTGTCAAAATATGTATATCAGACTTGAGATTTTTCATTCACTGGTAGAGAACAAAAGAAATGTTAATCAAGCGCGAATATATTCGGCCCCGCCGAATCTATATACCCACCATCAGTGGGCAAAGTGGGCGGACCACGCCCATTTTTGGTTTCCGAGTATATATCGACCCCCGATCTATACGTACAAAATTTCGTTGTCGTACGTGCTTTTATTGAAGAAATATCATCAGAAAAGTATTTAACGGACACCCTGTGTTCCTAGATTTTAGCCCATAACTTTTTTGTTTATTAACCGATTTTTCCCATTTTCAATCCCAAACAAACCTTATATAAAAACCATTTGTGTCAAATTTCGTCCACCTACGTTGTCCCGTTCGAGCTCTATCCTGCTTTCAACAGACGGACAGACGGACGGACATAGCTAGATCGACTCAGAATCTAACCAGGATCCAGAAAATATGTACTTTGTGGGGTCTTAGATGATTCCTTCGACATGTTACACACAAAATGACAAAATCAATATACCCCCCATCTTTTTGATGGTGGGTATAAAAATTTGTAATTTTGGGAGGCTTTCCTACATCGAAGTCATCAAAAAAATACACACAAAGTACATTTAAAATTAGTCAGTAGAGAAGATGATCAGCGTAATAAAATATTTAAAGCTTAATTATCAAAAACGACTTCTATTAATATTGGTATGAAATATATTTTTGGCGGGATCGAAGTTTAAAAAGGATATCTGGTCACGTTAGTTATTACATATTGCAAGTGTTGCTTAAATTACAAACTTTCAGAATGAATACACCTTCCGGTCAAAAAATGTGACATTTTAAAAATGATAAAAAAACATAAATTTTTTTCCAAAAGTGTACATATTTTAGTGCTCATAATTTCTAAACTATACATTGTAAAATTCTTATTTTAATTTCATTTCATAGAAAAAGGTAATTGACTTTAAAATGACGTGTTTAAAATTTCTTTACTTCGAAAGTTTAAAGGTCAAAATCGATGATATAAAAGTCAAAGCTGAATATCTCAAAAAACGGTATTTTAAAATTGTTAAACAAATTATATATTGATAATTTAACTCTTTTATATACTCGAGCCAAAATTCAAGTTGGAGACTCTTTTGGTTTAGGAGTTATGAAGCAAAATATGATAAAAGGCAATTTTTATACCCACCCAAAAAGATGGGGGGTATATTGATTTTGTCATTCCGTGTGTAACATGTCGAAGGAATCATTTAAGACCCCACAAAGTATATAAGGACTGCGCACGAAAAAATCCGTGCATGCTCTTGGGCTTATAACTTTTGATGTGGTGGAAAATTAATAATTCTGATAAATGGTTTGTATTTGGCATTATGCTCACTTGCCATGTGCTATGGTAATAGCAAAATTGGTTTTTCTTAAAATGGAAGTTTAACAAAAAAACATCAAAACACAATAATTGAAATTTTTCATGAAATCATCTTGCATTAGTCGTATAAAATAATTGCAAGGAATGCTCTTGTGCCGCAAAATACAGTTTCTTGCGTCATAATATTATACAAAGAAGTAATGATCACTGAATGGTAACCTGGTAATGGAAGACAAATATTATCTTGAGACTGTAGGACTCAGGCAAAATAGAATTTTGAAAGAAATTCACCTCATCTCTGGAAGAAAAGTGTCACAAAAAAATTAATTGCTTTGAATCTTTATCAGAAAATTTGAAAGGAATTCTAGCCTAAAGACTTACAGCCGTATTCAAAAAAAATTGTTAATTTATGTTTTATATACATACTAGCTAATACACAATTTGGCTCTTAATGTATTTATTAAGAAAATCGTATTCAAAAAACTATTTACTACCTAAAGAACTAATAAACAGTTTTTTGTTTATGTAGGCAACCCTTCTTAGTTTCTCTCTCAGTCTTAAGCCCAAATTACAATAACGCGTAGTCAGCAACAGTATCAATAAAAATTATCAGCTGTTCACTGTCAGAATAACATGTTGCTACCATTAAAATTACATTTAAGCGTATGCAGCAAAAATTTACAACCACCATCTTGCTTTATTCTACTTGTTTATTTTAGCCTCTCATTTATTTGCTCACTCTCTTTGTCTCGCTCTCAATCTGAATGCAGCGCAGTAAATTTAGAAACAGGGCTAAATAAAACAGCACTGCAAACTGCTGCTGACCAAATATAATCAATTCCATAACAAACAGTGTGTTCTAAATTATCAGCTGATTATGGCAGCACACACTGCTGCTGACTATGCGCTATTGTAATTTGGGCTTCATTGTTAGTGTTGTTAGCAGTAAGAATAAATTATTCGTTAACTGTTTTATTCTATTATTATTTTAGATGTTCTCGTATGTTTTTGATGATAAATAAGTTTTTTTTTATTATGGTAAAAATGTTTTTTTGTTTGTATAAATATACTAATGTATAAAAGAAAAAAATTTATTTAATTTTTATTTGATGTAATTATATGTATCCGAATAACAAATATTTTGTGATCACTATTTCATATTTCGTTTTGTTTACATCATTTTTGTTGAAATTTTGATAAAATTTTACAATTTTATCATTTTTATTGTTAAAATGCATAAATTTTAACCCGGAGTTGATATGATAGATTAATTACACCTTAATCTAAGACGTATATATATTAATATACTATTTAGATTTACGTTAAAACAACAATAATTTATTATTTTATGTTTGCATGCACATTTTTTCGTGCGCAGGCCTTATTTTCTGGGTCCTGGTTAGATTCTGAGTCGATCTAGCTATGTCCGTCCGTCTGTCTGTTGAAAGCAGGATAGGGCTCGAACGGGACAACGTAGGGGGCGAAATTTGGTACAAATATTTGTCAAAACACAGGGTGTCCGTTTCATACTTTTCTGCTGATATTTCTTAAACAAAAACATGTACGACAACGAAATTTTGTATACATAGTTTTTTGGAGGTCGACATAAACTCGAAAACCAAAAATGGGCATGGTCCGCCCACTTTATCGCCCACCTCCCATATAAGGTCAAATTGTGTTCAAATAGTTCAAGGACCAATGTTAACTCGGAAACAAAAAATGGGCGTGGTCCGACCACTTTACCGCCGCCTCCTATATAACATATAGGAGGCGGCCGAATATAACATTCGCGCTTGTTTTGTATGTAAAAATTTTAAATATTTACAAAAATTAATTTAAAGTATTTTTTATCAGCTCATATTAAAAAAAAAAGAGAAAAAAAGATATATATGATCATACCATTGTGTACGATCATAAAAATTCGCGAAGGGGACTTACACATCTGCTCAAAATAATAGATACACCTAGTGGTATTACATTAAAGTGCCGATAACTTTGGAAAATTCTTCAGAAATACTTCGAGTTTTTTTCTTTTAGTAAACAATTTGATCTGGCAATGATACTTTAATGAAAAATATGGCAAGTACTTATATGCATACAAATTTATTTACACATACGTTTTTGATTTAAATACCAAAAATTGCTGCTCATAATAATAGATACAGTTAATTTATTTCTAATTTTTTTATATTAAATCGAATTCTATTGTACTTTTGTTGGTTATTTTTACATAATAAAATAAGAAAAGTTTCATTTTGGTTGAAAATATTATAAAGAAATAGTATTCTGACACAGAAAATGGGAAGAAACAATCAGTGCACCAAATAGGAGAGAAAAATGTGTTTTTTTTTTTTAAGAATTTTAAAAATATTGTTTTTGGGGATATAAGGTTTTAATTTTTATAAGTCTAATTTTGACCTTTAAACTTTATTTTGAAGGCAGTATCTTCATCTTTAAAATTATGCTAAAACTAAAATTTTATTCTGCATAGTTAAGAAAATATAAGTAATTAGATTTTATTTTGGTCTATAACTTCTAAACTAAATGAGTCTCCAACTCGAAATTTTACATGAGTAGGAAAAAGAGTTAAATCAATATTAAATATTTTTTCAGAATTTTAAAAATATAGATACAATGATTTGATTAATATATGTCTAACTTTGACCTTTGAACTGTTGATGTAAATTAAGCGCGAATGTTATATTCGACTCGGCCGAATCTACTATATGTATATACTCACTATTAACTTTCTTAAATTTTACGTTATATGAGAGGTGGGCGGTAAAGTGGGCGGACCACGCCCATTTTTTGTTTTCGAGTTTTAAACTATTTGTAAAATTTTTTTTTGATTTTTTCAACTTATATGGGAGGTAGGTAAAGTGACCGGACCACGCCCATTTTTGGTTTCCAAGTTTATATTGACCATAACTTTTTTATTTATTAACCGATTTTACCCATTTTCAATCCCAAACAAACAAATATTTGTGCCAAATTTCGTCCCCATATGTTGTCCCGTTCAAGCCCTATCCTGCTCTCAACAGACGGACAGACGGACGGACATAGCTAGATCGACTCAAAATCTAACCAGGACCCAATATAAACTTTGTGGGGTCTTAAATGATTTCTTCTACATGTTACACACGGAATGACAAAATATACCTCCCATCTTTTTGATGGTAGGTATAAAAACGTATTTTTTTTATCAATTTCTTCTAAAACATACAGTGTCTCTCATAAGTTAGTGAATTTTAATTTTTAAATAAAAAAATTAGTTATTTTTAGTTATAAAATTAGGTAAATAAAAAATAATAATTTTTTATGAATGCGATTTTTTGCCTGAGTTGTCTTCTACCAAATGCTGCAAAAAGTAGCACAAAATGTTGAATCGTTTGCGAAAAAATTATAAAAATAGCACGTGCAGTCATTTCAGGTACCTCACAAAAGTATTTGAATCTTTTAATTTTTTTATATTTGAAGATACTCAAAATACAAAAAGACAAAAAAAGATATGTTTTTTTATATTAATTGTTATTAAGTATTAGTGTTAAGTGTTTACTAATTCTTTTAATAAATTACATGTATCTTACAAAGGGAAAATTGGAATAATCGGGTAATTTTTCCTAAATTATTTCTTAAATTTAATTTGTTTTATTCGGAAATATAAATGGACTTTTTCATATCTTCGAAAAATAATTTTTACTGCAAAAATTCTAAATATTGACATTCCAAGCGGGGTACATAGTTTCATTATGTTGTTAAAAATTAAAAAATCTTCAACATTGAGCCTATTTTACTGAAGTTTTAATCCACATATTTTAACAAAACTTTCAGATTGTGTTTCTGTAGGTATTAGCTGTTATTAAATGGGTGATTTGGATACCGGCTACAAAAATACAAAGAAATTGGAGCCATAGTATAAAACTCGACAAAAGGCATATTTTAAGTTACATAAATATATGACTTTCAAGGTATACGGGAAACTATAAAAAGGTAAAAATACCCGAAAAAGTTTACTATTCTGTTAATATTACTTATGTTGATGAAAATAAAGTTGAACATTTCTGGACTGCAAGTTATTGATCCAAAAATAATATGGCTAAGTAATTAGAAAAATAAACCCAAGTACAATTATGTCGGATTATATTTTGGAGCTACATCATAAAGTCAGGTATTTTATCTTTCAAATTTATAATTGGCTATATATCGGGAAGATATTCCTTAACATTTTGAAATACATTTTTGATACGTAGGGTACCAAAATGGGCTTGATATTTAAGGCATTCTATTTTTAATGGTACCATGCCTCATAATTATCGACTTGGACCCTTCGTATATGGCGTTTTAACAAAAAACTCATAAGAACCTAAAACCTTATAATATTTTTTTACTATAATGACAAAAAAATTATTGTTTTTGTCATTTATAGAGGAAAAATAGGCGTGTTCTTCCTAAATCAACCTTCTAAGTCCATTAAACATAAAATTGGACCAAAAATCCCCCAAAATTGTACTCCAAATTGAGGAAATAAATTAGTAAACATTTAATTGTGATACCTATGACCTATTATTAATAAAAAATACATGAATTGCTCCAATTTTTATTTTGTTTGACATTTTTAAATACAAAGGTGATAAAAATTCAAATACTTTTGTGAGGTAAATTCGATGAATTTTCATACTATTTCTGTAATAACTTGGATACAATGCAATATTTTTGATTGCAGTTTTTTGTATTATAAAGTTAACACATAGACAAACACAATTCGGTTAATAAATCTAGAATTAATTTTTTTAAATCACGTAATTAAACCGTTTTAATTATTAATTTAAAAAATTCAAATACTTTAGTGAGACAATGTATGTGTAAATCATATCAGTAGAACTTAAAAAAAATTAGAATAAGCGTGATTGATACATAAAAAAATGTTTATAAAATATTTTTTGCCATTTTGATTTCTTTAGAAATTTATAGAAAAATAACAACAAGGAGAGACAGTCAGGAACAAAAGGAATTAAATTTAAACTAACGTATCCAGTCTATAAAATACATTCCGCATTTTAACCTTAAAATAAAGCAAAGATAAAATTTTATTATACAGCTATATAGTTAAATATTTAAAAATTATATATTTCAACTAGCGTTAATATTCCCCACCATACCCTACTCAACTAAATGCAATAATTATTAGATTTTATTACCTTGTTTAACATTTTTGTTTATAACCATAAATATAATAAATCTAAAATACGATTTTTATTATAAATATTTGTGTTTTTATGGTTTAAGTGCAATTGCTCTTTTTTAGTAAATGACACTAATTCAAAAATAATTGTTATAAATTCAAATGCTACACAAAATAACAATAAAGCAACATAGGCATATAAAATTAACTCGCGTGTTTTAAAACGGAGAAACAAAAACATATTTATAGGACTTTATTTTGGCATAAAAGTGCTGCATGATATTAGGCTGTTCATTTAATAGAAAGTAAAAGTTAACTATTAAATCCTAAAACTAATTTGTGTACATGTTTTACAAATAAAGTTAAGAAATACATTACAATTTCTTTAAAAATCTTAAATTTTAAGTTTAATAAAATTTTATTTTTAAATAAACTTTAAATAAAATTCTCTATTTTAAAAATTGAATAATTTATAATAAAAACAAATAAATAAAATTTTTATTGTTCATCCTTATGAATACTTTTACTTTTGTTAAAAAACAAAACCTTTATATAATAAAGACATTCTTTCTATAACATTGTATCATTTTTAAACCTTTGCCTTTAATAAATTGTTGTGAAATTTTTAATGCCTTAAAACTAATTTGAAATGTTTTATAAAATAAAAAGAAAACATTAGACAAAAAGGCTTTGGAATCTGGGGAAGATTAATTTAACATTCTATATACATATGAGTCATAGACACTGAGAAGAAATCAATATGCTATTAAGTAAAGCACTGAAGAAGAAGATGGAGAAGAAGGAGTTGGAGTCTCATAAAAAAAAAAATGATGAATATTAACGCACAAGTAAACTAGAAGCCAAGCAGGCAGCCATTCGCTCGTTTAGAAACATTCTTTCTTTCCTAACATTCGTTCATTTATTTAAATTGTTTAAAGAAGTGTAAAGAAACATGTGTTTTCCCCATTTTAATTTAATGACATACATACAGGCACATTAAAAGGATTTAAGCAATTTAATTTTTCTAAGGAAAAAATAAAAAAAAACAAAGAAATACAAAAAATAAAAATTAGTCTACACGAGAAAAAAGGATTAAATACAAAAATGTAATTTGAAAGGAAGTTGTATAAATTTAAAAAATTTAACCTAAACCTTGTTTAAAAAAATTAGTTGTTCTCGAAAAGCTTTTGGTACCGACTTACATGAGTCAGTATATTGTATGAATATATATATATATTTTTAAGATTTTTAAATGTCTGAAGTCAGTAGCTTACCTGAGCAAAATGTTTTTTTGCTCATAACATTTACCGACGAATTTTGGTGATTGTCAATTGGTTTGGGAACATTTCCGGAATATTGTATTGAAAATATTGTTGTATTTCATATATTCCTAAGATTACTGGTGACCTCAGAAATTTATTAGAACATACAGACAACACATCCATTTGCCGTGAGAGTTGTCAATGGCATCAGAATTTTATGCGAAATTTTCATTGGAATAATGAAAGAAACACTGTGTTGTTTAGATCAATGGTGAGTTCAAATTTTGTAAAATTTGCAGAATTTTAGCAACAGCATACAAGGAGAGAGTTGAAATGTACCATCGGATAACGGAGACTATGAAAGTTTTTCATAAGCATGAAATTCATTTGAACTCTAACTTTTATACAAGACTCAAAATCTTTCTAGATTCTAAATTCAGACAGTCTCAAAGGAACATTAAAAATTTTCAGGTAATGTTCAAGTGGTAATTCGAGTATGGATACTCTGGCAATCTGATAAATTTAGGGCTAATCACATCTAGACTATCCATATAAATATCGACGTTAAGAATATCACCCTTGACTTATCCAAGATGAACTAGAATTAATGACTCTTCTTTTAAGCATACTCCCCTTCCAGTGGGTGATTTATCGACCGAAGAGGTGAGTGCCTTTGGTGGGTCTGTTATGTGAAACATATACAGAGAAAACAGTTCGTTGTGGCAACCGAATTTTTTATCAATCGAATTAGGTCGGTTGTGACAACTATCCCATAGTTCTGTTGAGATAGTGGTATTTTATGATAGTCATAATTGTTTAAAAAAAATGATTTAATTGGAATATCTGTATAAAACGTATTTATAATATTAGGCCTATCCAAATAAAAAAATGTTTTAAAACACTTTTATTTATACATTTTATTATAATTTTTGGTATAAATATCTGTGTAAATAAAATAATGTATACAATTAAATCAAGTTTTTTTGAGAAATTGACTGCTTCCATCAATTCTTGTCATTTTAGCCCAATGTTTGCTAATAGAATTCTTTATTTATGTGCCAACAAATCTCTGGTTAGTGTAGATGGGATGATTCGGCACCCAATGTTAATAACTGTAATGGATAAAATAAAAGAAAACAATTACCATATATTTATAGCCGTCAAAACACGATAATATAATATAATATAATTACCGAGAGAAAGAGTTATATGGGAGCTATAGTTAAGAATGGATAAAATTACAAAAATAAATGATTTGAGACCATTAGAAAAATTTGTGTAGGAGCTAAAACCATTTAGAACACAATTTAACGAAAATATCTTCGAGATTGCAACACATTTAAAGTTAGTAAAAGACTTAGTGGAGTTTATGTATAAGGGTGAGATCAATGTGAGTCATTATCAAATAAATCCTTTGATAAAATTGGCGAAAATGTTGAAAATATGATGTCTGGCCGAAGTACCTACCCAGCAAAAACTTTGGTTGCCATGTAATGAGTTAAGAAGCTAATATAATGGCTCTCCACTACTTACACATCAGCTGAATAACTCATTATTTTAACACGGTGATGACATTAGAGGCAACTACTTACCCTATACATTACTTAGATGTCATTACAATAACTAATTACTTCCAAACTGTTAAACAGTAATAACAAGAGGAACTAGTTATATTTTAGGTTATAAATAAGTAATAAAATGTTAGGATACAAATTTTTTTTGTTGCTATATAAAGATTTTTTAAGTCTAATCAATGAAAATTAATATTTTTAAAAATCTTATCATAAATAATTATTTACATTCGGGTTATAAATAATTAGTTACTAAACAACTTCTATGTAATGTAGACAGCATGTTGTTGTTATTACAAAGTAACTACATCCGTAACTACATGTCATTACCAAGTTTTTGCTGGGTAGGTATTACGGGTGGCAGCATGACAGTTCAACAACTACTTCAGCAACAACGGACAACCCGTAGCAACTGTAACATCTACTATGTCTCAGCGTCATCGGTTTCCCCCTCTTCTGTTACTAAGGAGTGCGTTCGAAAATATCTTAACATATATAATATTCAATAACTTGGAAACGGTTGATCTAAGAGTTTTCATTCTTTTTATACCCACCATCAAAAAGATGTCATTGCGTGTGTAACATGAGCGTGGTTCTCCCACTTTACCGTCCACCTCCCATATATGGTGAAAATCAACGAAATTGTGTTCACATAGTTCAAAGACCTGTGTAAAGTCGGAAACAAAAAATGGGCGTGGTCCTCCCACTTTACTGCCTACTTTGATGGTGGGTATATAGATTCGGCCGGGCCGAATATATTCGCGCTCGTTTTTTATTTAATTGATAATTTATTACAGATCACAGAAAAATAAAACTTTTATAGTTCTAACCACTACTTATGAACTTGTGGACCATTTTTGGTAACCCTTCCGTGAGAGATTTGATAGTTGCTTCAGTCACTTTTTTGGAACAGTGTGCACATATTCTTTTAAAATTTTCGGTATTTCGGGATCCTTTTTTTGTGCTCTTCAATTCACTTTTCTCAAGTGCTCAATAACTCTCCACTGGTCTAAGCTATGGACAATTTGGAAAATCGATCTCTCTTGGTACAAAAACTATGTTATTGTTTTGGTACTACTCCAGAGCTTTCTTACCGTAGTCACATGATGCCAAATTGGGCCAAAAATGTATGGACACGTTGTGCTCTCTTATGAAAGGGAGAAGTCTTTTTTGCAAATATTCCCTGATATATATTTTGGTATTAATAACCAAAATATATATCAAATATAATCAGCTAACCGGGCTGATTTTCTACCAGATGTGTTTTGAGTTCCTTTCATTATTCTTTAAATATTCTGGCCTTCCCAATATTTTTCTTTACGAACCGGGTTTTCTATCAATGGTCAAATTCTCCTGATATTGTTTAATAACATTAGAAATAGTTTGACGGCAGAAATTTAATTCTGTGGCCAATTATTTTTAGGATCTATTTGGATTTTATTAAATTTTTTAATAATTTGTAGAACGTACATCTTTTTCGTCATTCAGTTTGATGAAAATCACGACAAATCAACATGATTATTATTAAAAATAATAACTGACGTATTTTTCCATGATAACTAGATCAAACAAATTTTTTAATATTGATTCCGAAAAAAGTTATGAGGCAAAACGAGTTTAAGATTTTTTCGATCGCACTTTTTAGTATGATATCTGTTGAATTAGTAAATGCACGATAAACAATATTTAAATGTACTTTAAAACGCAATTCCGCAACCATTAAAAAAAAAAAAATACTTAAAATAATTTTACAAACAATTATAGCCTTAAAATTTAAACTATTAAAAATTTTTAATTAATTTTTAAAAAAAAATTTATTAATACAACCTTCAATCGGTTAAGATAACTAAATTGATTTTCTATTATAAAATATGATTGAATCTTTTTTAAACCATTAACTATTGCAAATGGAAATTCCGTTAAAATTACAATTATTTTATTATAAATTAAATATTGATAGCATATACTAATAATTTGTTTAAAAATTAATAAGGTTATATCAACCAATTGATTTAAAAATATTTGATAAAGTATCAAATTGACTTATATAACTAAATTTACATTTTCAGGGACCTTTATATTGTTATAATTATGTTTTTACTCCTATAATTAGAGAAAGTCTGCTAAAATAATATTATTTTTATGTTTATAATAAATTTTGTGTTAATGGAACTAAAATTTGATAATAGTAACCATTTTCCAACCATTATATTTTCTGTGTGTAGCTAATATGTCAATAATGCCAAAGCCTCTACAGTTTACCAATGATCTCTATGCAAGACGTAACGAGGTTTCCCTGCAGTGATTAGAACATATCTTGTGAACGCTCGATAAACACCCGTAATCCCGGTTATTATCCGTAAGGTGACCATGAAATGAATTGCCATTTATTACGTAAACGTGTCTTAGAACAGTGGCCTCCAGACGCGGTCAATGTCCACTTGTGATAGTGGTCATCTACAGCAAGATACTCTGCTGTTTCCAAGGGTACAATGGATGTTAGAAGATATTGGTCCCGACTCAATTAAGGAAGATACTATCTCATCTGATTAGGATGGCATTATGATGCCTGAAGATTAACATCTAAACAGCGGCGAAATTCGGACCAACACAGTTAAAAAGGCTTGTGTTACACCAATGAACAATTTTCCATCCCTGCTGCTAAATATAAACGTTCCCAACTGCAGCCAACTTCATCCCCAACAGATGAGCATTATCATTCGTAATCAAGAACTCGATAAAAGTTAAACCAAAGATCGTGTGTGCAACCCAGTGTTTAACGCCTTCAAAATTAAATTAGTAATAAACCCTAAATGAAATTTTACACCTGAGTAGATTTTTTGATGCTTAATTTGGTCCTCTAGTCACTTTTTCGAATTTCTCAATAGAAATCCCGCAAATCCCAAAAAAAACTTTCAAAAATTTCCAAAAATGGGATTTTTTAAGTTTTTTGCTATATCTTCCCAACCGATATAGGGGAGCAAAAATTTCTATTACCAAAAAATTAAAAACACATCAAACTTTGTAAAAAATATAATTTTTTTTTAATTTCCAGCTTTGCGATTTGAAAAATTAAGGCAAAAATTGGAAAATCATAAAAAAATTTGTAAATTTTGAGAGACCCTATTTCACGCAGTATTAACGTTTTTAATATTTGTTTGCCTTCACAAAATTCCTTATAAAGTAATCTTTCAGAAAAGTAGAACGTAACTATATATTTCGCAAAAAAAACGGCGAAAATTCAAGATTCAAATTTAAATGCATATAACTTTTGACTCCGTAAAGATTTTGTCAAAAAATTTTCTTTACAAAATTTTATTATTTATTGTTAATAAAATAAAAGATATTTCAAAAAAGTCGAGTGAAATTTGGACCCGAAAAAACTTTACCAAGATTTAAAAAAATTTTTATCTTTGAAGCCAAATATCTCTTAAACTAAAAGTTTTTTGTAGATCTTGACTAGCAGAATCCACTCATGTAAAAATCTTTTAAATGGGCTGAGATATAACGAATCTGGATCTGAATCTTTAGGACCATCTGGACCCGCCACCGTTATGCTTATAACGTCCAAACTTAAAATCGCCTACACCTCTACTAACACTGTCTGAAGGTTTGGAAATTCCAGATTTATTTCCATTTTATTTTTGAAACGGGACACTGTGTGACTACTGGGATGATATAAGATATGAGCCCCAAAACCGAAACCGGAATTTCAAACTGCACGAATGACGTCATTTAAAGTCATTTCGCCGCAAGGAAAGTATAAAAATTCAATTATATTGAATGAGCAAAACTAAAAAAAAGTATAATTTAATTTCTCTCATGCAGCTAAATTTAAAAAAATAAAAAATTTCCTTACCAACTTGATCCGAATTCATAGAATTATAATTAAAAAAAAAAAAAAATAGTGCTAATCCGCAATTATAAATTAAATATTTACAATTTAATATTTATTTTTGTCCACCACTGTATTTCAACTCAATTGTAACATGGGTATTTTTACTTAACTGTGAATAAAGATTTGTGCTCAAAACTATTGAGCACATAAAAAAATTATGTTTGGGTGATTTGAAGATATTTTTAGTACGCATCTTTCGGTGTATCACTTATGTCAATCGTACACACTGTTCTTGAGTTATGAGGAAATATACTAGAGTAATGGCCTTACTAAGGGCGAAATATTAGACACGCCCATAAAAAAAAAAAAATCCAGACCTGATGGAAAAAAACTGAAAGCAGATTCGTGTTTAGCACATCCATCAAGTTCTTTGGTGGAGGATTTTTTTGTCGACCAGTGTTATTAAAGCACTACTTTCTGAAGCATTTTTTCCACACAAAAAGTAATGAGAACACTGCCTCAATGGTGGAGAGTGTCAAAGATTCGGCATAACGTTCTCGCTTGTCTTAATTAACATTTTCTACTTTTTTAAGTATGAAAAAGGTATAAATAGTATAAAAAAAACAAATTTATATATCCATTTCATTATTTTCGCTTTTAAAGATTTATAAAAAGATATTACAGCAACATCACAGATTTTTCGTTCCTTAGTTCTTCTGCTAATTTTTAACCAAATTTTATTGCTTCATTTAAAAATGTTAAGACTTTTCAAACATAAATAAATTAAAACAATTACATTAATTATATTCTTTATAAATTATATTCTTTATTAATAATTAAATATGTACATTATTTTTGAACATGTTTTGAATATTCTATTATTATTATTATTTTTTTTATTTATCTAGAACATTCACAAACATTTCCAGTACACAAACCATTTACATATCCTAAAAATCTACAGTGAGTGTAACAATGACCCGGACTTATGCATACTTCACGTCTATGCCAATACAAGTCTTCGTTAGCACCATTATTTTCAGCCAATAAATCTTGTGACAATTCATTCACTTGTTCAACATTTTCCTGGGCTTCTGAAGATTTTATACCAGCCAGCATTATGAAGGTAAAGCACACAATAAAGATACCCAAAAGTTTCATATTTACAGATTAAACATAAAATTTAACTTTAAATTAAATTTGAGTTTGTTACTTTAAAACTTAAAACCAAACTGTTTAAATTAACAATAGATGTCAAAGTATTTATATAAATTTTAAATGTAAAAAATTCGTAAGAATTATCTTAAAATTTACAGGGGAATTTTTTACAATTATCTTTTGTATTTTTTTTTAAGAAAGGGCTAGACTTTATTTTTTAAAATACAGATAGAAAATACCTGTTAAAATCCTTATCTCTATTTTATAGACTGTAAACTATAACAGTAAACAATTTGTAGGAGCTTTTGGTCACGTTTTTACACCTTTAGCTATTGAATTTTTTATTTTTTTTTTATTTATGAATTATCTTTGATGCTTTATGAATTTTTATGGGAGAGTGCAAATTCCAATGCAAAAAAAAATAAAAGATAAGGATTTCATCTTCTATCTGTATTTTGAAAAATAAAGTCTAGCTCATGATGTAATTATACCAGTTGACAGTACGAAATCAGCTGATGATTTTTTGCCGACGTCTACTTTTTCCAGATTACTGTCAAAAGTTGTTTACATAATACACGTGGTTTTTTGTTATTTCCTTTTGTGAATAATTTGTGCATTGTGATTGTGTGGTACAAAATAAAATTTTAATATTTGTGCAAATTTGTGTAGAAAAAATATTAATTGTTTTAAAAAAGAATAATAATATTTGTTTTGAAATAAATAAATTTGCGTTTAGAATTAAAATATTAAATACTCTTTCAATTAATATTGGTTTTTTTGTTATTTTCTTTTGTGAATAATTTGTGTATTGTGATTGCGTTTTACAAAAAAAGTTTTAATATTTGTACAAATTTGTTTAGAAAAAATAATATTTGTTGTAAAAAAGAATAATAATATTTGTTTTGAAATAAATACATTTGCGTTTAAAATGTAAATATTCTATAAAATATTTTATAATTTTTCAATTCATATTTTTTAGGCGCTGTTATTTTGCTTGTTTACTTCTTCTTTTGTTTACTTTTTCTTGTTTTTTGTTTACTTTGTTTTGTTATTTTGTCGAATGTTTTGACGTTGTCCTGGAAAAAACAAAAACAAAATACATGGTTGTTTTTGCCTTGTTGTATTTGTTGTAGCGGTACTGTCACCTGGTATAATTTCATCATGGTCTAGCCCTTTCTTAAAAAAACAATACAAAAGATAATTTAACAGTAAACAATTTGTAGGAGTTTTTATTTAAGTTTTTACACCTTTAGCTATTGAATATTTTTTATTTTTTTTTTCGTTTATGAATTATCTTTGATGCTTTATAAATTTTTATGGGAGAGTGCAAATTCAAAAAAAAAAAAAAGGAAAAAAAAACAAGCACGAATGTTATATTCGGTTTGGTCGAATCTATATACCCACCATCAATTCATATATTTGAAGAAGGGATACATAAATAAAAGGCACAATTTTCATATCAGTTAATTTGTAATCTAAAAATGTTTTTAAAATTAAAATTTAAAAATCTTTTTACAAAAAAAAAAAAAAAAAAAAATATATATATCCTGAGATTTCATTACTTATTTATAACCAAAAATGTAACTATTTCCTATTGTTATTACAAATCATGACTTCAGTAATGCTTTAAAATCAATGCTCTGTTAAACAGCTTGGAAGTAATTAGTTATTTTTATGACATCTAAGTAATGTATAAGGTAAGTAGTTGCCTCTAATGTTATCACCGTGCTAAAATAATGAGTTATTCAGCTAATGTGTAAAGTGGAGAGCCATTATATTAGCTTCTTAACTCATTACATGGCAACCAAAGTTTTTGCTGGGATTCTTATGTATTTTAATTTAATAAAAAAAAGTTAAACAAATTTTTAGGATTTTTATTTGAAAACAATATCAAATAGAAAAAAATTTAAATAAATATTTTTATAATTTTATTCAACAAAAAATAGAAAGAAATAAAAATATTCAGCCACAAAAGGTTTGAATAAAAAAATTATATATATTTTTTTTTCAAATATTTAAGTATAAAAAGAAAATATTTCTTATTTTTCCTTTTTCAAATAAATTTAAAAATATTCAAACAAATTTATGTTGAATAAAATTATTAAAAAATTTTCTATAAGCCTATTTACATTGGGGATTATTGCCGGATTTTTTTTACCCCGCTTGTTTTTATACACCTCTTCCCTACAAATATAAAAGTTGTAGCGATTTTTTGTCAATGGGCTCTATGAATAGAAAAATTTAAATGTTTTGAAATTGAAAATCATATAATAAAAAATACAAAATGATTCGAAACTATTTTATTTCTAAAAATACAAAAATAATTTATTTTTAAAAAATATTTTGAATGAAAATATTCACAATGAACAGCTATGCTACTAGTCATAATAATCCTAACAAAAAGCGCGATTTTAATATTTTTTGAAGTGAATTTTAGCAAAAATTTTAATTTGTTTCTTGTTTGATGATAATATTTACATCGAAAATTGATTTTGTTATTTAAAAATTTGAATTATAATGTTTCTTTAATATTTTTTTCATAATATCAATTTTAATTATTAAAATGATTCTTTATAGGTAGTTTTCGATGATCTAAAATCATATCTTGTATTGAAAAGATTTGGAAGAAAATTTTGAAATTTGCTGAACATTTTCGAAATTGCATAGAATTTTTGCATTTCATAATTTTTTAACGCCATTTTAACTCGGATGTGTCATTTATTAATAAATACGGTTTAAGCGATATCTGGGACAATTTCTATAAAAGCGGAATTTGTCAGCAGTGAAAAACATAATTTTTCAAATATTTACGCCAATTAAATGAAAGTTTGCGAAAATGCTATCTTATTTCTGGTTTGCTGACATCAGCGATATATACATTAAACTAGAGGCAATCATTCTGCTCACTAAATTTAAATTCACTGAATGACTCAAATTTTCTATAAAAAAAACTGCAAAATTTCAAAAAATCGTAAATTTTTTGGTTAACTTGTTATACAGCAAATGAATTTCCTAAGTCTTGTCTTTCAACTGGTTAATGGTTTAAATCAAAATAATGTAAATTGTCAGTGCAAAACTAAAATGAATCCAAAAATCCTCGAAAGTTTCAACCCAGTCTTTTAACATTTTTTTGTTTTAAATCCATGTATTTCCGTGAGATTTTAAGCGCAAAACTTTTTTTTTTAAACAAACTTTGGAAATACAAGACACTTAAAATAGGTTTCAAAAAAAGTTTGTTTAAAAAAAACTTTTTTTTTAAACAAACTTTGGAAATACAAGACACTTAAAATAGGTTTCAAATTATTTCGAAATTTTTGGAAATTCCTCATATATAGTGAGCATCCTCTGTAATAAAATATTGGATAATATATTAATCAAAATGCCACGTTCATTTTTTGTAAATAACACAGGTCAACAAAATCGCAAAAAAAAAAAAAAAAAAAAATATATATATATATATATATATATATATATATATATATATATATATATATATATATATATATATATATATATATATATATATTTCGAATAATTCTGCAAAATTATTATTCCTTAGGCTTGATATAGTGTGGAAAGTGAAATGAAAATTTTCCATCATCTCACATTTTTAACCCATTGCGAATCAATGAAAATTTGCTTCCTTCCATTTTCTAGGTAAGAGGTAGAGAAAATTAGTTACTCATGTTTTATAGTCAAGACATGAGGCTACAAAATTGTGGTACTAGTTAAATCTCTACCTTGTCACACATAGCCCCTAGAAGTCTTTAGAATTATAAAAATCAAGAATTTCTCAATTAACCCTCATAAATCTCTTGAAAAATGAGGGATAAAAGAATATACCAATAAAATATAAAATCGCATTGACAGAAAATGCGTAGACATCAAAAGTTTCCCATAATAAAAATCCAAGTTTAAATAACAAAGCTAACAAAAAACTAGAAAAGAAAAAATTATATGTTGAATAATTTTGTTTAATTCTTATTCCTTAGACTAAATATAGCGAAAAAAGATAAATTAAACATTTCCATCACATCACACTTTTAACCCATTGATGACTAAAAGAAATATGTTATTCTAAGAAATTTTTAGTTTATATAATTTTCTGAATAATAGATAGAGCAAATTATAGATCCGCACTTTATAGAGAGGGAATAATGCAGCAAAAGTGTAGAATATGCCATGTCTCCAACGTGCCCTCCATAGCACCTACAAGTCTTTAGAATTGCTAATTGCAGCGAAAAAAAAGGAAAAAACGGCGAAGATCAATAGGAGCTTTTACACCAAAACGTTGTTACTTAGAGATTATATCAACGCATATGGAGTCTTACTTTGGTGATAGACTATTGCTGCTTCTTAGTATGAGAAAACGTGAAATATATTATATTCTTAAAACCTAATTTAAGAAAAAAGTTAAAATAATAACATTATATCTTTTAAAATTGTGACGTCATGGAAAGGTTTTATTAAATTTTTTTTTCTAAGTCTAAGGAGTTAAAATTAAGCCGAATTATTCACAATATATTTTTCTTGTATTTATTTTTTTTTGCTAACTGTTATTTAAATTGTTATTGTTATTTTTATTTTTTTCATACTTTTGATGGCTACGCATTTTCTGTCAGTGCGATTTTAAAAATTTTACCATTTTTGAGATCTACTATCTTTTGTTTTTTATATCAAATACGTCAAATACCCCTCATTTTTCAATGGTTTTATGAGGGTTAATAGATAATTTCTTGATTTTAACAAATTTTAAGACCTCTAGGGGCTATGTGTGACAAGTTAGAGACTTGACTAGTACTACATTTTTGTAGCCCAATGTGTTGGCTATATAATAATTTCCTCTACCTATTACTTGACTTATAAAATTTTAAAGTGGCATAGTATCGGTTCTATAAAAGTTATTGATTTCAATCTTTTTCTGTATAATGAAGAATTATATCAGCTAAGAAATGTAATTTAAATGAAAAAAAAAAATCAAGTTTATACTCTTTCTGTTTTTGTAATTAAAGCAAAAATTTTTTAAAAGTGTTTTTTTGAGAAACTCAAAATATTTTATCTGTAATAAAATATTTGTTATTAAAGATATTGTTGCGGAGCAAATTTAAATTTATCAGACTTTATATTTTATAACTTAATTTTTTAACTTTATGTTTGAAAATAACGGTATGTTGAGAAATGTTTAAATTAGTAATGACAACTTTCGAATACCAATATTAATTGACTTCATTGTTTACATGTATAATGTTTGTTTGTTTACACGTCTAGTGTTACCGCTTTAATACTTTATTTTAAGTTGTTATTAAATGTTTCGTTGGTAATAATATAATTTTTAAGCAACGATTCGACAACAGAACGATTTTCGGAAAAGACGCGAGGGAAATAGAATTGTGTAAGCTAGCTTAATATTTATAAGAAGGATTTAAATTAATTTCTAAATTCGTTTAGATAATAAAACACACACATACCAACACAAATATATTATTCATCAAATTATATTTATTTGGCGTTTTATTATAATTCTGAGTCTCTAAGTGTAACACAAAAAGTTGCAGCCGCAACAGATATCTTAAAGAAATTTTAGGTGAATGTAGACTTTATTGTATAAAATGAGAAAGTGAAAAAAACTTTAAGATTTTTGTAAAAGGAATCCCACAATTCCCAAAAAATCGCCAAAAAATCCAAAAATGGTTTTTTTTTACATTTTCGGCTATAAAATCCACATTTTTCCGAAGTCCCGTAGATTTTGATTGAAAACTTTTAACAACATATTTCTCTAAACCAGTGATGCCAGATAAAATTTAAGAAAATCCCTCTGTTTCCCTCCATTTTTCCCTCCTCCTTAAAATCGCTATTTTTTAATAAAAACTGAAAAAAATTTTGTAAAAAATGCATTGAAATTCACATAAATTTAGTTTTTCTTTGTAATTCAATAAAAAATATACAGAAATATTTTAAACAAAGAACGAGAACACTGAAAATATCCATTCGGCAAATTAAAATTTGTTTTTTTAAATGACTGTGTATGATAATACTGCATTTTTTGCTTTTTTATTTAAAATGTTTTTCGTTTTTTGAGTTAAATTTATACATTTTAAAATTCCCTTTATTTTGACAAAAATTAAAATTCCCTCCCTCTTTCCCTTCGACTAAAATTTGCCTTAAAAATTCCCTCAAAAAGGGAAAATTCCCTCCATCTGACATCACTGCTCTAAACTGCATTCCTTTTGTCGATTCGTGCTTTGGGATTTGAGAAAATATGGACTAAAGCCAGAACTTTCATATAAAATGGGTCAAATTCGGGAGGCTGTGTACCTTGACCATTTGAGTTATTGGGCTTGTTTTTTAGCTTAGAGTCTTCTCTGTGAAGATACCTTTCAGAAAAGTATAAAATTATTATATGCTGTTAAAGAAAATTTTATTTTAGAGATAAAATAGTGTATATACTTTTTCGGCCAAAAAAACACAAAAAGTCGTCATTCTAACAATTTTCAAATTCAAAATCGTTTATTTTTAAACTCAGTTAAGATATTGACTTCAAGTTTTTTTTATTCAATAGATAATTTTGCTCTTTAATTAGCTAAAGAAAAAACAAATGAAATCGGTGGGAAACACTAGGATATTTATGAAAAAAACTTGAACAAGAACATGCAAAATTGAGGTACTTAAAAATTCAAATGCAAATAACTCAAATACTATAAATAGGACATGCAAGCATGTTTTTTGTAGGTTTTATCAATGCCTATAATAATGTATAAAATTATTTGAAATCGGACGAGAAACAAATATTTGGCAAGCGATTAAAATATGTGTATGTCAGAGGTACCCAACTTTGAGTCCTTTTAGCTCCGCCGACGAGGGGTCTGTTCGGTCTCCCCTTCCAAACTTAACATTGTACACTCCTCTGCTATGCCTATACCAAATTTCATGCAAATCCAACTAGCCGATCAGAAATTACAGATTTATTTCCAAAAAATTTCGTTTCTTTCCCACTGTGCAATATTATGACAAAAATGGGCTTTAAAAAGGGATTGGCATCCAGAAAAAATCTAATACAATAATGCTAGTAGTCTATAAAACAACAACAACATATAATAACATTTGAATTTAACAATTTAAATAATTTTTAAATTTTTCTTGTTACACTGTGTACTTCGAAATTGAAATGAAAACTCGTTATTTACTTAATTATAAAAAATCTTTTTCAATAATATTTTGTTCTTCAGAAGTTATTATGTATTTTATTTAATACAGTTAAAAGAACCCTAAAGCAATTCCAATTGAAATCATTCTATTAATATCTTCAATTCTCAATTCTTTGAACATTTATTTATTTTTCTAAAAATTTCACAAAAATTAAATTGTAATTTTATGCTTAGATTTATGTTTTTCTACACCCCTTCCCACTATCGACAATTCGATTTAATATATATTTTTTTCCTATCCTTGTCTTGTCAATTGATATTCTTAAGTTTTTTTTACATTTATTAAAAATTTTTGTTCATTCCTCTAAAAAAATCTTTCTTTCAGGACAGAGCTCTTCTGTAATACCTTGAGGCCAATATAATAAGTTTGTATGTAAGTATGGAAGAACAAAAATGAACATGAGTTGAAATTCTTGCGTTTCGTATGTAATTTTTTTTTTCCAACATTTAATTTTTTTTGGCTTTATGTTGTCAATTGTTGCTGTCATGGTTTCCTGCAATGCAGTCAATTTTTATAGCAACGCGTTAAGGTCAAATATATTAATGTTTGTCCGTCTGTCTGTCCTGCCGTCTATCTATCTATTTTGCGCTCAACGAACCAAAATGAAAAATATTATTATTTTTATACCCACCATCAAAAAGATGGGGGGTATATTGATTTTGTCATTCGGTATGTAACATGTTGAAAAAATTATATATTTTCTGGGTCCTGGTTAAGATTCTGAGTCGATCTAGCTATGTCTGTCCGTCTGTCTGTTGAAAGCAGGATAGGGCTTGAACGGGACAACGTAGGGGGACGAAATTTAGCACAAATATTTGTCTTATACAAAGTTTGTTTGGTATTGAAAATGGGCAAAATCGGTATAAGTTATGGGCTAAAAAGTAGAAACACAGGCTGACCATTTCATACTTTTCTACGATAACGAAATTTTGTGCAGGTAGTTCGAGTATCGATATAAACTTGGAAACCAAAAATGGGCGTGGTCCGCTCACTTTACCGCCACAACCAAAATAAGGTGAAACTTCAACGAAATTGTGTTCAAATAGTTCAAGGACCAATGTAAACTCGGAAACAAAAAATCCGCCCACTTTACCGCCCACCTCCCATATAACGTAAAATTTGAAAAAGTTGATGGTGGGTATTTGGATTCGGCCGAGCCGAATATAACATTCGCGCTTGTTATATTTTGAAAATGAACGCAAAAAAATTATATAAAATAAAAAAAATATTGAAGCGAACAAATGAACGAACATGTTTACATTTGACAGTTTGCTAAATTATAGACATTTACAACAATATTATGTGGAATAACAACAATAAAAATGACAAAAACAACTATAATTTAATAAAAAATATTTTAGCATCATTTTCTTCTTTCTCTGCTGCTGATGTTCATATCAATATAAGTAAGTGAACAGGAATTATTACTCATGAAGTTTTAGTCAATAGAAAACTGGGTGGGTGGAAGAAAAGAATGTGAGTGACTCTTATTAGTTGAGAATTTCTTCCTACATTTCAAGCATATTAAAAGGTTATGTTGAAGAGGATGGGGTTTGGAGTGAAAGATGTTTAGGGAAAAACACTTAAATGATGTTTTAATGGTTTTTATATGGTTGCCATCGCAATTTTCTCTTCTAAACGATGACAGAGGCATTAATAGATCGTTTAAAGGGAATTTATTTTTCTTTTAATACTTAAGTATATATTAAATGAGCGTTTCAGGGGAATTTTGTATGTAATATTAAATTAGTTTGTAATAAAGTTTAGTACATATTGTGTAATATTGAAATTATAAAGATTTTAAAAGGATAACACTTTATATGTTTTAATGTTATAAATAAGAACTAGGTATGACTTAACGATTTTTATCCTTCACAAAAGTTTTTATTATACGGGTTACAGTGGGGTCAAATGTAAAAGGTTTGTAAGAAATCTGTATCTCCTAAACTAAGGAGTAGCAATATTTAATTTTTTTTTTTAGATCTAGTTATTTTTGCAAAATATATTAGTTATTATTTTTAATGACATCCATGCTGATTTATTGTAAGTTTCATCAAAATGAGTGACGAATAAGAAGTACGTGCTAAAATTATTAAACATTTTCAAAAAAAAAAAAAAAAAAAAAAAAATCCAAATTTGTCATAGGAAACTTGGTTCGGGAAGAAAAAAGGTTCACATGATAGTGGGAAGGCCAAGAAAATTTAAAGCATATTGATAAGAGCTCCAAACACATCTGGCAGAAAAGCAGCCCGGTTAGCTCAGTGTTCTCTGACTATTTGGTGCGAAAATTTAAAGCCAATGCAGGCTTGAAAACATACAAAGTTCAAAAAGTTCCAGATAGGAATGCTGCAAAAAATGTAAAAGCCAAGAACAGGGTACGGAAATTAAAATCAAATTTCATATGAAAATACTCATGTTGTATAATGGACGACAAAACGTATGTACTGGTAGATTTTTCGCAGCTTCCGGGTCAAAATTTTTATGTTGCTAATGCTCGAGGAAATGTTGAAGATAATTTTAGGACTCAAAAGCAGACAAAATTTCCTAAAAAAAATCCTGGGATGGCAAGCTTTATGCAGTTGTGGTAAAAGAAGCAAGACATTCGTTAAAGTGGGCTCTATAAACACTGAAATATACATCAAAATGTTTGAAAAAAAGCTTCTTCCTTTCATAAGAGAGCATAAAGTGTACATATTTTTGAACAGATTTGGCATCATGTCACTACGGTAAGTGGTCACTACTGTCACTACTGGAGTGGTACCAAAACAATAACATAGTTTTTGTACCAAGAGAGGTCAATCCTCCAAATTGTCCGGAGCTAAACCCAGTGGAGAAATATTGGGCTATTTTGAAAAGAGAATTGAAAAACAAAAAAAAGATGTATCAAAGTATCAAAGATTTTAAAAGGAAATGGGAAAACTGTTCCAAAAAAGAGACTGAAACAATTATTAAATCTCTAATGGAATGGTTACCAAAAAAGGTCCACGTGTTCATAAGTAGTAGTTAGAACTATAAAAGTTATATTTTTCTATGATCTGTAATATAATGTCAATTAAATAAAAAAACAAGCTAGAACGCTATATTCGGCCATGCCGAATCTTATATACCCTCCACCACTGAGACAATGTTTTCATTAGTTTTTATATAGGAAAAATTCTTCTTTTATGATTTACTTATTAATTTTTCGCGTCCATAATAGGGTGGTGGTTTAAATTTGTTCAAATAAAGGTTTTATATTGTATATAAGATATTTTAACCAATTGTTAGGCAAATGAATTGTAGAAAGTAAAAAGTGTAAAATAAAATATACAAATACAGATTATTACATTAATACTAACATTTATATGAATTAATACGCTATACGATTATTACCGAAAGTGCTTTCATATGAGAGCTATTACAAATTTACCGAACCTCATAAAATTTGGCACTGTGATTTCTATTTAAAAATATATTATTTTTGCCGAATGTTTACTTGATATTGACATCTGTATGGGATTTATGCACCTTAAAGTGATTTTTGGAAGAGGGATTTGTATGGGATCTATGGTCAAGTATGGACCGATCTTGATGAAATTTGGCACATAAATATAAAACTTCTTTGCTCCGAATGTCTTTAAAATATTGCCTTCATGATCGTTAAACCTCTATTTCGGGAAGATATTTGTATGGGGACTTGGTCAAATAATGGACCGATCATAACCGTTTTCAATATGCTTCGTCTTTTTGCCAAAATAATTATCTTTGCCAAATTTCATGACGATATCTTTTAAATTGCGACCTGTAATTAGTTCACAGGGTTAACATAGACAGGCAGACGGACAGACAGCCAGACGAACGGACGGATATTAGAGGAGATTAGAGAGTCGTTTCTCTGATGATGTTTGAAAATCTAAATGAGTAAACTAAAGCAAGGTATAATCTTCCAACTATAAGAGTTTCCCTCTGCATAATTAAAGGTGATTTATTTAAAAGAAATAAGCATTTACCGTTAAATTATATTATTTCTGCTCAAATGTGCTCTTAAAAATTTAAAATTATATTTGAAGACTTTTAATAATACTAAACTTTAAGAAAATTCAAAGAATTAGCTATGCTTTTTAAAATGCATTAAAAAGTTATAAATAAAATTCTAACATAACTAAGTTTTATTTTTACAATAAAAATTAAATTAAGTTATTAATTATAAACGCACTATAATAAATTATAAAGTAACATAAATTTGTATCAATTCTTTTTCTTCAATGAACTAAACAAAACTCTAAGAAATTTATAAACAATTTCATATTTATGCCAGCAACATTATACTTATTTACATCTACATGTTAGCAGACAAACTTTCAAAAAATATATTTATACATCCTTCTCTATCGATGTGTACATCTCGAAACACATCGAACTACTACTTATCTACTTAGTTTAGTAAACTTATCAACATATGTTGTTAATAAATAGCGAACACATCATGTCGTGGTGTGTTCGATGGTTACCACGATCAGACATCAAACTCAACATAGTTGCATACCTTTGTGTTTATCAACATTCATATTGAGGAGAACACACACACATGAACTCCATATAAATTAATTATAATTATAATATGATGTTTCAGAAAAACTTACGGCGTAGTAATCATAAAAACTGTTCATATTATTGTCTATAACTTTTTTTTCCTACTGAACCGATTTAGCTAATTTTTGGCAGTAATTTAAAGTGAGTATAGATAGACATTTTTGCAAAATTTTATTAAAATCCTTTTATTGCTTGTTGAAATATTATCAGTCAAAGATTGATTTAGGGATTTTTTCAGATTTGGTAATATAACTTTCTACTGAACCGATTTGGCTGGTTTGCAATCCCAAACTGCTTGGGAGAACAACAAATAACCCGAGTGATTTTCATTGGAATAGCTCAATTAGTTTGGACGTGAGAATGTTTTCAACAGACGGATATTGTTTAATCGACTCAGAATTTCATATGGTGCAAGAATATATATACTTTATGGGGCCTTAAATGATTTTTTCTAGGTGTTACACACGGAACGACAAACTTGGTATAAAATAATAAAAATAAATATACTAATAATAATAATTATAATAAAAATAATAATAATAATAATAATAATAATAATAATAATAATAATAATAATAATAATAATAATAATAATAATAATAATAAATAATAAAAACTCTAAAATCAACCGTTTCCCAATTATTTCATTTTATACATGTTAACATTTTTTCGATTTCACTCCTTACTGGTCGGATCGATTAAAAATGTATACAAATGTTGTAGAGGAGGATCTATGCTTTTATAAAAATCATCTTATAGTCTCCCTGTGATAACATGAGATAAGCTACAGGGTGTCAAAGTCACTGACGGCAAATTTTTTCGTTTTTTGTTTTTATTTTTATTTTTGTTTAGGTACATATTTTTTAGTATCACTAGAGTCTAAAAATAACTACTAGAATTCATGGACAACTCGAACAAAAATAACTAGTTATTGAGACAAAAAATAAGTAGTTTATTTTTATTTCCAATTACACCTGCTAGCTTACCAGGAAAGCAAAGTTTTTGCTGGGTATATGGTGTTTTGTACAATTTGAAAAAAGTCTTATAAAAAAATACTTTTTTTTTTCATAAAACCTGCACTATTGCATTCGTGTTTGGTCGGACGGAAAGCAATTAAGTGTCAAATCGATGTCAATCTATTTTCCGATTAAATAGCGTCGATAAATAAAAAAAAATCTATAAAAATTCTGCAGAATTTCTTTATTATCCATTTATGAAACCTTGTCTTTTGAAAGGTGTAAAGAAAAAATTTGTATTAAAAAATAATTGACGAACGAAGATAATATTATACATTTGTACATTATTTCGTAATGTATTCCAAATTATACAATATTTTTAAAAAAACTTTCCCTCATATACCCCAGGACTTATCCCCGTAAAACGAAATAAAATCGAGGCAAAAATTCAAAATTCAAGCGTAAATGTCTTTTTAACTGTAAGAGATAACTTAGGTGAGTAAGCATATCTTGTTAAGCACTTTACGAAATATAAAAATCTTTGAAATCGTACTTGATTTGTAGAAGTTAGGATTTTTTTTTTAACTTTTACATACTCGAGAGTTTGACACCCCGTAGCTTATCTCGTATCATTACGGGCTAACTACAAGATGATTTTGCTGAAAGCTTAGGTCTTCCTCTACAACTCTTCCACACATTTCAATTCCATACGACCAGTATTTTAGGAGATACAGATTTATTAACAAAAATATGATAATAAATCTATATGAGTAATAATTAATTAATATTACTCATACGCAACATGTCAAAATTTATAAAATTAAAATTTGATAAATAAAACATATAATAATTTTATATTAGGCTTGACCTAATTTATTATAACCACCATCTGTAAATTTTCAGTGCTATATTATATAACTATATTTTTAAGTAGGGCAGATGGGGCCACTTTTTAAGGGTTTTATTTTATCATAACTGTAAAACGATATTAGTGTTTTACATTTAACAATGTATTAATGACAGCGTTTTATTTTTAATTTATTATTAAGTAAATAATAATTTTTTATAATTTTAAGCAATTCTTTTTTTTTTGGCAAAATGGCAATATCCGTCCTTCTGTCCGTTTGTCTAAACATTGGGGTTAAATTTGTCGAAAATAGCGCTTTAATTATCACATTTAATTTTCCTATTTATTACTAAGTAAAAAATACATTTTTAAAATTATAAGATTTTTTTGGCAGAATCGTCATGTCCGTCCGTCTATACATTGCGAGTAAATAGGTCGAAAATTATGTTTTTTTTGGCCGAATGGTAATGTCTGTCCGTTCGTTTATACATTAGGGTTAAATGGGTTAAAACTGGCAGTTAATGCAGGGAAATATGATTTCAATATTTTATTATTTTCATTTGATTTTTAAATTAATTAAAAGTAAAAAAAATTAGTTTTGGAATTCCAAAATATTTTTCTTAAAAGAATTCTGATGTACTTCCTTTCGTCTGTCTGTTTGTTTATTTTTGCAAATTTTCCAATTCAAAATTGTTTATTTTTGGACTCAATAAATTTATCGACTTTAAATTTCCTTTATTCGATAGATAATTTTGATCTTTTGCAAATTACAAAAAATATATTTAAATTTTTGAAATCGGGTAAGGAAAAAAAAAAAAAATCGCTAGTAGATAAACATTTTCTCATTTGTCATTATTTCCTTATTTTTAACCCCCATAGCTTCGCTCCTGAAATGTTTGTAGGATCCTCCATCCAATCTTAAGATGTTACTCTCCTCTGCTACGCCTACGTGAAATTTTATGTAAATCCAATCAGCCATTAGAAATTACAGATTTATCTGCACCTTAGCTGTTTTTTGTATGAGAGTTTTTTTAAAAAAAAAAAAAAAAAAAAAATAAATAAAATTTCAAAAATCGGGCTATATGTGTTCACTATTTTTTTTTTACAGTTTTAAAGCAGACAATATTTACTATTTTTCAGAAAATTTTCAGAACATTTTGTAATATTTTAAGTTGCATTCCATTCAAGTTTAAAATTAGAGTATTTTAGGACAATTTTCAAAAAAAAAAAAAAAAAAAAAAAAAAATAAATAAAAACATTTGGACCAAATATAATTGACAATTACTTAAAAAAAAGTACACTTAAATACCTGAAGTTGATGGTTCCATTTAAAATGTTTACTTTGAAATTTAATTAAAAAAAAAAAAAAAAAAAATACACCGAAAGTTGATGAAAATTTAATTTTTTTCTCGTTTAAAATGTTTCATTTTGACAGCTCCGTAGAAGAAAACGACACAAGTTAGTTTGATAAATTTAATTGCTATTGACACACAATTATGTCTGCTTTTATTCGGTACCCAACTTTATTACGAAAATTTAATTTTCAAATTTCAATTAATCGCCACTTTTGACACATTTTACCCAACGCACAGTGTGCGATTCAAAAAATGAAATGAAAATAATTATGGAATTTCGTATTGCAAAATTTTTTATACATATTTGAAAAGAAGACAAAATTTCTTCAAATTTCTTTCCTTTTTTAATTTTAGAATACAAACATTTGTTAAAGACTTTTTGCAAAAAACACTGAGAAAGGATGGATTTGATGGATTTTTTACATTTTTTAATTATGCAACAAAATTCTTGTTAGTGAATATTTTTGAATGAGATTTCACACATAAGTAGATTTTTTAATGCTTAACTCAAAGCGCTATTTACTTTTTTAGATTTGTCTACAAAAATCCCGTAACTCTCAAAAAACTTTAAAAAATTTACAAAAATGGGATTTTTAACTTTTTTTGCTATATCTTTCCAAACGATAACGGTGAGCAAAAATTTCTATTGAGAAAAAAATTAAAACACTTTATACTAAATAAAAAGTATAACTTTTTTTTGATTCCAGCTTTGCGATTTGGGAAATTAAGGGGAAAATTCGAAATTAGTTAGAAAAATAGGTCAAATTTGGGAAACCCTGGTTCTTGGAAAGATCGATTTTTAAAAGCTTTTTTTCCTTTAAAGTATTTTGTGTTTAGTTATCTTTCAGAAAAACATAAATACTATATATGTTACTTAAGAGAATTTTTATATAACAGAAAAAGAATGTTACAACTTTTTTGGCAAAAAAAAAAAAAAAAAAAAAAAAAAAACGGGAAAAAATCAAGTTTTATTGAAAGTTTAAATTTAAATGCTTGTAACTTTTGACTCCGTAAATATTTTTTCAAAATTGTTTCTTTACACATTTAGAAAAATGGGGTTAAAATTGGACCCTCTGAGGCGAAAAAACTTCTCCAAGACAGGCTAATAAGTAAAAATATTAATTTTTGAAGCTTAATATCTGTTAAACAAAAAGAGATAATATATCGACTAGCAGAATCCTCCCATATAAAAATCTTTGAAATCGGTTCAGATATAAGGAATCAGGATCGTTTTTAATAAATTTTATACCAAAACTTAAACTTGCCTACACCTCTACGGTGCAGCTGTTCCAAAATTCCATAATTTTTACCATTTCATTTTTTGAATAGCACACTGTGCAACGTTCACAAAGCAAAAGATCGTATTTTTTTCGAATTTATTTTTGGCATTTTTTACTTGTTATTTAAACTTTAAAGAAAAATTTTCAATTTTATATGAAAAACTGATTTTTTTCTCCCACAATTTCCGAATATCTCCGAAATTATTAAGAGGATAAAAAATAATGTTAATATAGGTAATTTTAGTAGGCATCTAATGAGGTTTTATTTATTTAAATTGTATAAACCGCCCTCCTATTATTATTTAAAACAGGATTTCTTTGTCGACCAGTGTTATTTAGTGGTTTCATAATTTCCATTAAATATTTTCCACCTCTGAACTTTTCCTTTACAAAATTAATTAATTATTCTTGTCATTTTCATCAAAGGATTTTTTTTCTCATTATAATTGAAAATTAATTATTTCTCTGCAGGAATCTCTACTTTTTACCAAAAGGAAACCAAATATTACGCCAAAAGAAAATTACAAAAGTAAAACGCTTTTGTCGAAATAAATGTTTTTTAATGCAAAAATACCAGTAATCAAAGTATTTAACAAAGAAAAGAGAAAACGAAAAAAAAAAAAAAAAAAAAATTCGAAAACACCTAAAATAACAAAACTGTATTTTTGGTAAAGGCAAACAAATTATTACACCAATTCTTACTAAAAACGATACACAAATCGCTAAGAGTTTTTGCAAGAATTTTTAGGTTTCTTCTAATGAAATAAGAACAATAAAAACTTTCAACTACTGCAATAGAAGTAAAAAAAATAAAAAATATAAAGAAAAACGGTAAAAAGCTACTTAAACATCGTTTCATTTTCCTAAAACTCTCTAGAGAGGGTTGTTGTATGTCAAATAGTCTGTTAGCCCTGCCCGCCAGTCATTCATCAAAGCAATGCAAATTTTGTAGTTGTATAAAGACGACGAAGACGATGACGATGGTGTGGCATACTTTTTGTCATGCAACAATGCACTGCTACTCTCAACGCGTTTAATTTAATGGAGATTAATTACATTTCAAGCGAAAAAAAAAAAAAAAAAAAAACCCAAAGAAAAGTAAAGTTGATGTCACTCTTCTGTTGTTTTTTCATCCTTTCTTTGAGTTTAGTTGTTTTTTTTTTTAGTTTGTTCATAATTTTAAAGAGGAGTTTTAGTTGTAAGTGGATAAGTGGTTAAAGTTGCTGGCAACACAAATTAAAAGCTTAAATTTAATATAGACAAAGTGTTATAGTCATAAATGTTAGTTGTTGGGTATTAAAATTAATTCTTTAAAGAGTTTTTGTTTCTACAGATATATGGAAGACCCGAGTGGTCAACTGAAGAAAATTTATCGAATGTTTTCTATAGAAAGAAAATTTTCAAAAAGTTTTAAAGACAATTTTTAAATATTTTTTATAAAGAGAAAATTTACTATAATTTCTCTATAGTGTAAAGTCTTTACATTTTTTTGTTCCATAAAGATAAAATTCATCAAAAATGTATCTATGAAGAGAAAATAATACAAATTAAGTTTGCAAATTCATTAAAATTCATCGGACATTTTTTTTCTAAGAGAACATTTTCATTAAAGACAATTTATTCAAAATTTTCCATAAAGAAAGAATTAAATGAAAAATGTCTATTAAGAGAAAATTTCTATAAAGAAAAATATGTCTTATAAAGAGAAATTTTAACGAAATTTTTTTTTTATAAAGAGAAAATTTAATCGAAAATTTTCTATAAAGAAAAGATTTGTTATAAATTATTGAAAATTTACAATAAATAGAAAATTTACTGAAATTTTTGTATAAAGAAAAAAGAAAATTAATGGAAAATTTTCAATAAAAAGAAAATCTATTAAAATTTTTTTTTAAAGAGAAAATTTATTTAAAACTTTCTTTAAAGAGAAAATTTATTAAAAATTTTCTTTGGAGAAAATTTTCAATAAAGAGTAAAATTTATTAAAAAATTTATTAAAAAATGTCTAAAGAAAAAATTTATAGAAAAATTTTTTTTAGAGAAAATTAATTGAATATTGTAAAATTTATTAAAAATTTTCTTTAAAGAGAAAATTTATTAAGAATTTTCTTAAAAGAGAAAATTTATTGAAAAATTTCTTTAAAGATAAAATTTATTGCAAATTCTCTATAAAGAAGACTTATTGAAAATTTTAAATAAAACAAAAAAAAAAAAATAAAAAATTAGTGAAAATTTTCTATAGAGAATTTTTATCAAAAATGTTCAGTTAAGAGGTTTTATCGAAAATTGTCTATAAAAAGAAATTTTATTGAAAATTTTTTATAAAACAAAATTTTATTGAAAAATTTTTATAAAAATAAATTTTATCGAAATTTTCCTATAAAAATAAATTTTTCCGAAAGTTTTCTATAAAGGGAAGTTTTATCGAAAGTTTCCTATAAAGAGAAGTTCTATCGAAAATTTTCTTTAAAGAGAAATTTTATCTAAATTTTTCTTTAAAGAGACATTTTATCAAATATTTTCTTAAAAAGAAATTTTATCGAAAATTTTCTATAAAAAGAAAATGTATTGAAAATTTTTTATAGAGAAAATTTCTGAAAAATTTTTTATAGAGAAATTTTATCAAAAATTTTATCGAACATTTTCAATAAAGAGAAATTAAATCAAAAATTTTCTATAAAGAGAAATTTTATTGAAAATTTTCTAGAGAAATTTTATTGTAAATTCTGTAGAGAAATTTTTTCGAAAATTTTATATAAAGAGAAATTTTATTAAAAATTTCTATAAAGAGAAATTTTATCGAAAATTTCTACAGAGAAATTTTATTGAACATTTTCTATAAAGAGAAATTTTATCAAAAAATTTCTATAAAGAGAAATTTTATCGAAAATTTCTATAGAGCAATTTTATTGAACATTTTCTATAAAGAGAAATTTTATCGAAAATTTTCTATAAAGAGAAATTAAATCAAAAATTTTCTATAAAGAGAAATTTTATCAAAAATTTTCTGTAAAGAGAAATATTATTGAAAATTTCTATAGAGAAATTTTATCGAAAATTTTCTTTAAGAGACATTTTATTGAATATTTGCTATTAAAAGAAGATATTAGTGATAATTAGAACATTTTGAGAAAATTTATAGAAAAATTTCTATAGAGAAATTTTATAGAAAATTTTCTATAAACATTTTTTCGAAAATTTTCTATTATAAAGAGAAATTTTATTGAAATTTTTCTATAAAGAAAAATGTTATCGAATATTTTCTATAAAGAGAAATTTTATCAAAAATTTTCAATAAATAGAAATTTTGTCAAAAACTTTCTATAAAGAAAAATTTTATGGAAAATTTCTATAAAGAGAAATTGTATTGAACATTTTCTATAAAGAGAATATTTATCGAAAATTTTCTATAAAGAGAAATTTTGTCAAAATTTTCTATAAAGAGAAATTTTGTCAAAAACTTTCTATAAAGAAAAATTTTATGGAAAATTTCTATAAAGAGAAATTGTATTGAACATTTTCTATAAAGAGAAATTTTATCGAAAATTTTCTATAAAGAGAAATTTTATCAAAAATTTTCAATAAATAGAAATTAAATCAAAAAATTTCTATAAAGAGAAATTTTGTTGAAAATTTTCTAGACATTTTTTCGAAAATTTTCTGTAGAGAAATTTTATTGAAAGTTTTCTATAAAGAGAAATTTTATCAAAAATTTTCTGTAAAGAGAAATTTTATTGGAAATTTTCTATACGGAGAAATTTAATCGAAAATTTTTCTATAAAGAGAAATATTATTGAAAATTTCTATAGAGAAATTTTATCGAAAATTTTCTTTAAGAGAAATTTTATCGAAAATTTGCTATTAAAAGAAAATATTAGTGATAATTAGAAAATTTTGAGAAAATTTATGGAAAATTTTCTATAGAGAAATTTTATCGAAAATTTTCTGTAGACATTTTTTCGAAAATTTTCTTTTATAAAGAGAAATTTTATCGAAAATTTTCTATAAAAAAAAATTTTATCGAATATTTTCTATAAAGAAAATGTTATCAAATATTTTCTATAAAGAAAAATGTTATCGAAAATTTTCTTAACATAAATTTTATCGAACATTTTCTATAAAGAGAAATTTTATCGAAAATTTTCTATAAAGAGAAGTTTTATTGAAAATTTCTTATAAAGAGAAATTTTATTGAAAATTTTCTATAAAGAGAACTTTTGTTGAAAATTTTTTACAAAGAGAAGTATTATTGAAAAATTTTTATAAAGAGAAATTTTATCGAAAAATTATTGAAAGTTAGCTATAAAAGAAAAAATTTATCGAAATGTTCTACGAAGAGAATTTCTATGAATGGACAATTTATCGAAAATTTTGTTTGGATAAGTTTTCTTTTTATATAAAGATTTCGTTATTTGTTTTGGATGTTTTTGGGAAATTTTCCTTTTACATAAAATTTGGTATAATTTTCTCTTATAGAGAATCTTTAATACATTTTCTTTGTATAGACAATTTTAGATAAATTTTTCTCTGAAGAAAAAAGAAGTTTTCTTTATTAAAACTGTTCTATAAATTTTCTTTTAGGTGTCTTATTATGTTAAAAGAACGTATTTTTTTTAGCATAAATTTGTTTATCATGACCTTGTTCTTTGTTAAATTACTTTAACTTTAAAAACAATTTAAAAAACCATTTTCAAAACATATTTTATCTCTTAAAAAGTCAAGGGGAAATTAAAAGAAAATAAATTTAATCATCATATTTTAAAATGAGAAAAATAAAGTGAATCTATAATTTAATTGTCTAATGCAAAAGTGCAAAATTAAACAAATTCATTTAATGTTCCCTTTACTTCCTTCACGCTCCTTTTCTTTACTATATTCCACTTGTCTCCACTTAAAACTACTCTTATTACTTACAGTTTCATTTAGTGTCCCTGAAAAAATAAAAAATAACGTAGAAATGTTAAACTAACTGCGTTTGTACGTTTTTGTGCATAAACAGATATTGCAACATAAACTTGGTGCGATCATGCAACATTTATGTGTGGCTGTAACGTTAACGGCAACTACATGAGTACGAATATTGTTTTTTATTATGAATAGCAAGGTTTTCAGGATTTTCTTTATTTTATTTTATTTTACTTTTATTTTTTTTTTATTTATATTTTATTTTATGTTTAAAGTGTGAGTGAAAAATAATAAAGGGAAAAGTACTGCAACAATGTTTACTTGTAAGCAGATAGTGTTAGTGTGTGTGTGTGTATGGGTGTATGTTTAAACGATATATCTTGTTCATGATGTAAGATAAATATTAACTTACATCCTTAAGGTAAATTGCGTATTTTTTCCCCTCTTTTTTTTTTATTTTTTTCCTTGTTGTTTATTTTTACACTTTAAATACTGTTATACCTTATGGAATGTTTGTATAACATAAAAATATTTATGTATGTATATTTTGCAATGATGTTAGGTGTAGTTGAAGCTGCACTATGGGCATGATAATATTTAGCTTAAAATGATTTTATTACTGTTTTTTTTTTTTTTATTTAAAAAAATCATTAAAAACTTTGGAAGACAACATTGTAGTGCTAATTTAATGTATATTTTATTAATGATCGCTAATAACAGAATCCAACCCATTGTGCATAAAACAAGATTTGCAGTAGTTTTTATATGCAGTAGTTTTTATGTCAGAGAACAAAGTCCTTTTTCATACTCAAAACTGTGTTACACACACAAACATATTTTTTTTTTTAGCTTAAAGCTCTCCCCTCATATTGTTTCTCAGTTTCTGTGACATTTTGTGTTATGTTACGTTGTTGGCCAATAACACTTTTTTCTCGTTTTTGCTTAAAGAAAAAACCCCAAGTGTCTTAAGTGTTGGAGGGTTGGAGCAACAATGAGTTTGTATTGCATTTATATATGTAGCAGTTATACCTATAAAACCACTTACAACTACAGATTGTTATACTGAAATTGAAATTGGTATCTTATTTTTTATTCATCTTACTTTCATGTTTTTCATCTTTATATTAAAATTGCTTTCGTCTCCAGTTATCTCCTGTTGTTTTGGAAAAACCCAGGTAATTTTCCTTAAACATCACCACACAAGACCCAAGAATAAAGAAACAAAAAAACAAAATGAACAGAAAATATGTAAATTGAATAATAAATTTCATTAAAATGTAGAAAATAATGTAGTGTTAAATTTCTAACAAGCTTAGAGGTTTTTGCGGTTAAAACCAGCTCGTAATTTATTTATTTTTTTCGTTTATGCATTTTCATTTTGTAGTTTTTACATTTTATTTTAATTTATTTTTATATTTTTTTTGTTGTAAATGGTCATGTTATCACTAAATACGCGGGTTAAGGGCCATAGGAGTAGCATTTTAATACTCTAATGAGTTTTGTAATCTAGAGATAAATATGTTTTAATAGAGCAAGATTGTGAGGGGAGGTTTTTATAAATAATTAACTCAATGAAACGATTATATGTATGTTTTTATATGGTGTTTTAGAGGTTTAGAAGTTAGATTAACACATTAATGACATTTTAATTGTTTTAGAGCTTAGCTGATTATTTATAGAGTTCATATAAGTGGCTAAAACTTTCTAGTTTTTTCGGATTAAATAAATAACAACTAAAGCATTGTTCACATTTGTCAAATATTTGACCAAATTAACGTAACCACTACTTTAAAAAAAAAAAATTGTTTGCCGTTGTTTGATATGGCAAATGTTTTGTAAGAGAAAAAAATTTCCAACAATATTCGATAAAATTTCAGTTATAATAAATGATAAGTAACAAATATTTTACCATTAAAATGGAGAAGTTAGAAAATATTTTATATAGTGGTTACCTCATTTTGTTCAAATATTTGACTAGTCTGAACATACCTTTAGTAAAAATTTAAATTAAAAAAAAGACAAAGAAAAAAGTTATCGAACATTTTCTAATAAGAAAACAATTGTCGGAAATTCTCATCTAATTTTTCTGTAAAAGAAAATTTAAAAAATGTTAAAAGTGAAAATCGATCGCCTATTCTTGTCCAGCAAAAATAAATGGAAGTAATTTCATTCCATTCATTACTTCAAAATATCAAATAGTGTATTTTTTCTTCTTCTTAAACATCCGCAGATGTTATTAAAAAGTGATTCAAACGATGTTTACTGTTGCATAACATTGATGAACGGTTTCTGTTATCGCAAATATTTACCTTGTTGATCATAAAAAAAAAAAAATTATGTCTATTTTCAATAAAAATTACTTCAAAGATGACACTTGTTTCTATTCGAAGGAAATAACTCCATAGAAGTAATTTAAATTACATTCCTTGCACTGATTTAAAAAACCACCATAAAAATAAATTTTTCATGACATCGGGAACATGACTTTCTACTAAGTGAATAGGCGTCAAAAAAGAGAACATCCTCCAATGACAAGGCTATGTTAAATTCATTGGAAATGATCCGAATTTGGACTACTTCTGGATCTCAACTTCAGGATCTTATTGACTTCTTTGAATGTTCTGTTATTAAGAAGACATTTTGAAAAACTGAAAATTTATGATATTATATGATTTTTTATAGGATATCTTTCATAAATTTTCATTTTTACAGAAAATTTTCGATAATTTGTAATTTTTTATAGATTTCTTTTTTTATAAATTTTCTTTCTATAGAAAATTTTCTACGAATTTTCTTTCATATAAAATTTTCGATAGATTTCCTTTTCATAGCAAATTTTTTAAAAATTTTCTTTTAAAGGTAAACAAGTTTGTAATCATAAATTGCTTTGTTGTCTCTGTTTGGCGGTACCAAAGCAGAGTTTGTGGACTATAATTAGACACCAGCAGAATGGAATACATATTTTCTGTGCCGCTACACACTTCATCAGCATTCGCGATGTCTTATCCATTTCGGTTTCATTGAATCCTAAACACTGGATGCAATTTTAAGGGACTCATTTAGCAGCGCCAAGCGTTTGGGGCAAGTAAACAATAGGTTGAACCTAACATTGTAAACGCTGTTGAAGATGTGGTTACATAGTGTCGTAAGCCGACATCCGGTTCGAAGGATCATAAACAAGTTTGCAATCGTAAATTGCCTTGTTGTCTCTATTTGGCGGTACCAAAGCAGGGTTTGTGGACTATAATTAGACACCAGCAGAATGGCATACGTATTTTCTGTGCCGCTACACACTTCATCAGCATTCGTGGTGTCTTATCTATTTCACCACGAAAAAAGGAATTTTTCGATAAATTTTCTTTTTATAGGAAATTTTCGATAAATATTTTTTATAAGAAAATTTTTGATATATTTTTTTATACGAAATTTTCGATATTTGTTTATAGAAAATTTTGTTTATAAAATTTTTTTTTTATAAAAAATTTCGGTAAATTTTTTTTATAAAAAATTTTCGATAAATTTTCTTGTTATAGGAAAATTTCGATAAATTTTCTTTTTATAGAAAATTCGTGAAAGATTTCTTTCCATAGAAAGTTAGTGATACATTTTTTTTCCATAGAAAATTTCCTTAAATTTATGGAAATTTTTGTATAAACAAATTTCGATAAATTTTCTTTTTTTTAGAAAAGCTTTCATAACTTTTCGATTTTTTTAATGGACATTTTTCAGTTTTTTTAATACGATGAAATATAATTCGTTAAAAAAGTGGGATTTTATAAAGTTTTTTTTTTTCTTTTTTAATTTTAGGACAAATTAATCTATATTTTACTGAAATTTCAAAAGGATACATTTCTTCGCTTTTATCTTATTTTAGTCCAAATATTAAAATATTTAAAAAATTAAAATACTTAATAAGGAGTGAGATCAAAAAAATCTTAACACACATTTTGCCTCATAACTATTTTCGGAATCAATATTCAAAAAATTTTTTTATCTAGTTATCATGGAAAAATACTTCAATTATTATTTTTAATAACAACCATGTTAATTTGTCCTTATTTTCATCAAAATAAGTGACGAAAAAGATTTACGTCCTACAAGTTATTAAAAAATTTCAAAAAATCCAAATAGGTCTTACAAATAATTGGCCACAGAATTAAATGTCGTCCGTAAAACCGTCTCTAATGTTATTAAACAGTATCAGGAGAATTTGACTATTGATTAGGGTGATCGATTATTCGACTTTTTGGAGAAACCGGTTTTCGAATAGTTCGAATAGTTGGTATTTTGAAAAAACCGGTTGCACTTTTTTAAATTCAGAAAAAACCGGTTAACCGGTTTTTTTGCAGGATTTAATATTTCTATCAAAAGACTACATTTCTTAAAGAAAAATCAATAAATCTTTTTTATTTTTGGAAATAACTATTAACCCATTAAGAACGAGAAAAAAAGATATGGTCGGTCAAGGCCGACAATAACCTACACCATTGTGTGCATCAAAATTCGGGGAGGGGTCTTTTTTTCTAGACCTGTGGAATTGTGGACAATTATGGATCAATTATGGACCGATCTTCATAAAATTCGGCATACAGGTTTAAACGTATATGGAAGATGTGCAAAAATTACTGCTACATTTAAGGGATTTATGATGGTTAAACCCCTTTTCTGGTAGGTTATTTGTATGGGGGCTAGAGGAAATAATGGACCTATCATAACCAATTTCAACACGCTTCGTTCTTGGACTATAAGAAACCAAAATTGCGACCTATATTTTGATTACAAGTTTTACATGAATGGACAGATGGACATCGTTAAATCGACTTAAAGCCGATTTGTACAAATGAAAGGTGGTCATAGACCAGTATTTTTGGGTGTTACAAACATCAGTACAAACGCATAAGAGGCATGTAGGGTATGAAGAAAATAATCATCAAAAATGATATTAACATTTACTTAGCATAAACAGAAACCATGGGTTAATATGAAAAAAGCAAGAATCAATTTTATTGAAAGGATTCTGCAGGTGAAACTCTTTTAAAACAAAATCTTTGAAAAACAATTTCTTCGCTAAATAAAAAACACTAAAACATTTAAATTAGGCGCAAAAATATTACATTAGGGATAATTATTACTTATTTATTTATTTATTTATTTATTTATTTATTTATTTATTTATTTATTTATTTATTTATTTATTTATTTATTTATTTATTTATTTATTTATTTATTTATTTATTTATTTATTTATTTATTTATTTATTTATTTATTTATTTATTTATTTATTTATTTATTTATTTATTTATTTATTTATTTATTTATTTATTTATTTATTTATTTATTTATTTATTTATTTATTTATTTATTTATTTATTTATTTATTTATTTATTTATTTATTTATTTATTTATTTATTTATTTATTTATTTATTTATTTATTTATTTATTTATTTATTTATTTATTTATTTATTTATTTATTTATTTATTTATTTATTTATTTATTTATTTATTTATTTATTTATTTATTTATTTATTTATTTATTTATTTATTTATTTATTTATTTATTTATTTATTTATTTATTTATTTATTTATTTATTTATTTATTTATTTATTTATTTATTTATTTATTTATTTATTTATTTATTTATTTATTTATTTATTTATTTATTTATTTATTTATTTATTTATTTATTTATTTATTTATTTATTTATTTATTTATTTATTTATTTATTTATTTATTTATTTATTTATTTATTTATTTATTTATTTATTTATTTATTTATTTATTTATTTATTTATTTATTTATTTATTTATTTATTTATTTATTTATTTATTTATTTATTTATTTATTTATTTATTTATTTATTTATTTATTTATTTATTTATTTATTTATTTATTTATTTATTTATTTATTTATTTATTTATTTATTTATTTATTTATTTATTTATTTATTTATTTATTTATTTATTTATTTATTTATTTATTTATTTATTTATTTATTTATTTATTTATTTATTTATTTATTTATTTATTTATTTATTTATTTATTTATTTATTTATTTATTTATTTATTTATTTATTTATTTATTTATTTATTTATTTATTTATTTATTTATTTATTTATTTATTTATTTATTTATTTATTTATTTATTTATTTATTTATTTATTTATTTATTTATTTATTTATTTATTTATTTATTTATTTATTTATTTATTTATTTATTTATTTATTTATTTATTTATTTATTTATTTATTTATTTATTTATTTATTTATTTATTTATTTATTTATTTATTTATTTATTTATTTATTTATTTATTTATTTATTTATTTATTTATTTATTTATTTATTTATTTAATTTTAAACTATATTTTTAAGCCATTAAAAAGCATACTTTATGAATATTAAAAAAATAATTATAAATTTCAAATCAAATATCAATATTTAGTGCATGGTTTTTGAAATAAAAAGGTATTTTTAAAACCGGTTTTTTGTGTTGAAAAAACCCGGTCTATTCGACATTCGAAAATTGAACATTTTGAAAAAACCGAAAGCACATTGACTGAAAAAACCGGTTTAAAAACCGGTTGGAAAATCGAGTCGATCACCCTACTATTGATGTGAAACCTAGTTCGGTAAGAAAAAAGGACCACATGATATTGGGAAGGCCAGAAAATTGAAGGCATATTGAAAGGAACTCCAAACACATCTGGTAGAAAATCAGCTCAGCTTTCTCAGTGCTTCGACTATTTGGTGCGAAAATTTAAAGCTAATGGGAAAGTTGATAATATATAAAGTTCAAAAAATTCCAAACTGGAATTCTGCAAAAAAAAAAAAAAAAAAAGATACAAGCCAAAAATAGGACTCGGAATTTAAAACCAAATTTCATACAAAAATACTGAAGCTGTATAATTGACGAAGAAACGTAGGTGCGTTGTGTCTCAAAAATTTTTATTACTAATGCTCGAAGCAATGTTGGAGATAAGTTTAAGACCCAAAAGCAGCAAAACTTTCTTACAAAATTCATGGTATGTCAAGCATTTTGCAGTTGCGGCAAAACAGGAAAGTCATTTGATACATTCAGATCTATAAATACCAAAATATGCATAAAGGAATATTTTCAAAAAAGACTTCTTCTTTTCTTAAGAAAGCACAACGTGTCCACATATTTTTGGACCCATTTGGTATCATGTCACTACGGTAAGAAAGCTCTGGAGTGATACCAAATCAATAACATAGTTTTAGTGAGGTCAATTTTCAAAATTGTCCATAGCTTAGATCAGTGGAGAGATATTGAGCTCTTGTGAAAAGTGAATTCAAGAGCACAAAAAAGGTGTCCCAAAATACCGAAGATTTTAACAGAAAATGTGCACACTGTTCCAAAAAAGTGACTGAAGCAACTATCAAATCTCCAAAGAAAGGGTTTTCTTTGGAAATTTGATAGATTTTGATAATTATAGAATTCTATAATTAGTGGTTAGAACCATAAAAATTATATATTTCTGTGATCTGTGCTAAATTATCAAATGATTAAAAAACTAATGAAAACTCTATGATCAACCGTTTTCAAGTTATTGAATATTATGTATGTTAAGAATTTTTCGATCTCATTCCTTAGTAATACTTAAAGAAAATTTATTGAAAATTTCCTATAAAAACAAATTTATAAAAAATTTCCTATAAAAAATATTTATCAAAAATTTTTAATAAAAATATAATTTATCGAAAATTTCATATAAGAAGGAAAGTTATCGAAATTTTCCTATGAAAAGAAAATTTATCAAAAATTTCCAATAAAAAGAAAATTATTATAAATTATTTTTTTCTATAAAATTTTTTCTTTTTTAGAAAGAAAATTTATCGAAAATTTCCTATAAAAACTAATATATCAAAAATTTCCTTTAAAAAGAAAATGTATCGAAAATTTCCTTGTTAATACTTATTTCTTAAAAAGAAAATATATATGTAATATATGTAATAAATAAAATATATATATGGGCTATTATCAAAAATTTTTAACCTGGCTGAAACTGACTTAAATCCTTAATAAGTTTTGTGGTAATGATACGTTTAACAAATTGCTTACATATCTGAACTCACAAGACTTGAAACTAATAGAGTGCAAAACTTTAGCATAATAGTTTTCTTTTTATAATCATGATTGATGTTCAAAGTTCATCTTTGGTAAGCTAATCGGACTTTACAGATAAATTCTTCACCATCTCAGTTTTTGTGCAGACTTATAACAGTTAAATACAGGGTAGTCGAGTTTTGATGACAAAATTTTTTAGTTTTTAAAATTTTTCTATTTTTTGGCATAGGGATTGATATATGTTGTAATTGTGCGTTTTTTTGCGCTATACCTCGTTGATGTGCTCGAAATAGTCTCAAAGTTTGGAAAACAAATGCGAAAAATTTTCAAATAGTCAGCTTTTCGCGAGGCACATTCACATTTTCATATAGAATTTCTTGGATTACTGCGTGAACTTAGTTTTTTGTAATTTTACATAACAAAATCAGAGGAGCATTAAACATAAATTTAATACAAGAATTTTATGGACTTTTTGAAAATTAAGTAAAAATTGCACTTTTTGTTTTTGTATTTTTATATAGAAAATTGCAATTTAAACTATATAGATATAAGAGTGGCGATAAATATAATTAAAAGGAACCATAAATTTAAGTAAAATGTCGTTGAAACTTGAAAACGGGACACTTTTGTTAAAACACATTTCGCTAAGGCACATAGTGTGGACAGCATGAAATTAACTATAACTGGCCTAATTAGTAATCTAATAACTTAGATTCGATCCCCATTTTTTTCGCAAAATTTTGTAAACATCGCGATTTTTATTGAAAATAAAATTTTTAAAATTTTACTAGAAACCCCTATAATATGCTGCACTAATACCATCAAACATTGAAAATATCATAAATTTTATTGGAATAGCTGAGTAGATTTCGTTATTACGTGTAATTGTGCTCAAAATTACACGTAAACTCCTAGCTTGTAAAAATGTTTATATGTTGAACTTATAACCACCATAATTTTCGCGGCCCTCATAGGAAATTATTAACCCGAACTGATTCTACATGCATTTGAGTCTCTTTATATGTATACAAAAGGATTTTAATGTGCCATCAAAAAAATTTATATTTTTTTGAAGGGCTAAAATCAAAATTTTTGATTGCCCATATATACTTTATTAATTATACTCTACACCACCGTAGGTGTTTGGGGTATATGCGTTTGTGCTGATGTTTGTAAATCATAGAAAAAATCATCGGACCCCCACCCAACGTTCGACTCAGAATCACTTTCTGAATCGATTGAACGATGTCCGTCCGTCTGGCTGGCTGTCTGTTAATGTAAATCTTGTGAACAAAATACAGGTCGCAATTTTAAAGATATCTTGATGAAATTTGGCCTATTGAAATTGGTTATTATTGGTCCATTATTTCATCTAACCTCCATACAAAAGTCCTCCCGGATTAGTGCTTAACGCTAATAAATATATTTAATATAGCAGATAATTTAATGAAATTTGGCATTTGTATTACTATAAATCCTTGTATTAATTTCGTAAAGATCGGTCCATAATTGATCATAGCTCCCATATAAACCTCTCTTCCAAAAATCACTTTAACGTGCATAAATTTTATACAAATATTAGTATCAAGTTAATATTCTACACAAATAAATTTTATATAAGTAGAAACAAAAGTACCAAATTTTATGAGAATTGGTCCATAATTTACCATAGCTCCCATATAAACCCATTTCCGGCATTCGCCTTAAAGTATATAAAATCATATAGTTCTTAGTATCAACGCATTATTTTGTATTCGTATATTTTATTTTGCACTTAGTTAAAGTGTTGGTCCACAAATACACAATGGTGTAGGGTATCATATGATCGGACTTGACCGACTATCACTTTTTTTCTTGTTTTTTCTTTACAAGCTTTCTCAAATTTTTCTAACTTAACTACTTTTTTTAAAAATTTACAAATCCTTACAAAATCATCTTAATTACTAAAAAGTATCTAGTTACTGATATAAACAGCTTTCTCCACAACATCAATTCAATTACTTGCAAACATATTTGAATAAATTAATATAAAAACATTCTCAAAAAACATATTTTTTTTTTTTATATTTAGTTTTTTAACTCAAAGTACTTAATAACGAGAAAGTGCACAAAAAAAAGACAGGGACTTTTTTTTAATATATTTTACAACTAAATAAAAACCACATACAGTTTGCTAAAATATACAAACTTTTTTGTATTTTTTTTACTAACAAAAACCTTGAACTAAATTCATATTTCTATGAATTTGTATCTGTATGATGACGTTTTAGTTTTTTTGTTGTGTTTTAAAAAATATGCATATTTAAGACTAAAGTGTCTATTTTTTTACAAAAAATATGTATAAAATAAGTTTTATATGTCATCATATGTTTGTATTAATAGTTAGAGAAATAGAGCAGTAGATACAGAGCAGTTAAGATTTTTTGAGTGTTTATGAGCAGAATAAAAGAAATAAATAAAAATAGAAATTAGCATTATTTAAAATCTTAAGTCTACTTGGATTAAATGACTTTGTTTAAGTAGAAATTGTACTTTTATTTTAAAGGAAATTAGTCACACATGTTTCAAAGGCAAGACATGGGGCTACAAAAACGTAGTACTAGTCAAGTCTCTAACTCGTCACACATAGCCCCTAGAAGTCGTTAAGGTTGTAAAATTCAAGAATTTCTCAATTAACCCTCATAAAACCATGGCAAAATGAGGTATAAAAATTTTTAAAATCGCATTGACAGAAAATGCGTAGATACCAAAAGTTTGAAAAAAATAAAAATCCAAGTTTAAATAACAAAGCTAACAAAAAATTAGAAAAAAATTATATTTTGAATAATTTTGTTTAATTCTTACTCCTAAGACTAAATGTAGTGAAAAAAGTAACCTGAAACATTTCCATCACATTACACTTTCAAACTATTAAATATGTACCTCTAAGAAATTTGTAGGTTATATAATTTTCTGGGTAATAGATAGAGCAAATTATGGATCCGTATTTTATAGAGAAGGAATAATGCAACAAAAGGTAGAATATGCCATGTTTCTAGAGTGCCCTCCATAGCACCTAAAAGTCTTTAAAATTGCTAAAATGGGAGCTTTTATACCAAAACGCTGTTACTGAGAGATTATATCAACGCATATGGAATCCTACTTTGGTGACAGACTATTGCAGCTTCTTTATATGAGTAAAAATTAAAAATAGTACATTCTTAAATCCTAATTTGAGAAAAAAATATCCATATATTTTTCAATGATATTAAAAATAAAAAAATTATATATTTAAAAATTGTGAGGTCATGGAAATGTTTCATTTTGCTTTTTGCACTATATTTAGTCTAAGGAGTTAAAATTAGGCCAATTTATTCACAATAAATTTTTTTTGTTAACTCTGTTATTTATATTTATATTTGGATTTTTATTTCTTTCATACTTTTGATGGCTACGATTTTAAAAAATTTACCATTTTTGAGATCTACGGTTTTTTGTTTGTTTTTTTCCTCTACACCCACCCCTTACCCCACACTTTTCAATGATTTTATGAGGTTTAATAGAAAATTTCCTTATTTTTACAACTTTAAAGACTTCTAGGGGCTATGTGTGACAAGTTGGAGACTTGGCTATTACTACATTTTGTAGTTCGATGTCTTGGTTATAAAACTAATCTGCTCTACCTATTACCTGGAAAACTTTATAACTTAAAAACTCATCATGGAACCATATTTACTTTGGTCCTCAATGGGTTAAAAATGCGACGTGAAAAAAAATAAAATATCTGTGACATGATTTTCCAGATACTTTTTTAGTGTTGACCTGTGTAATTGATCACACATTAGCGCTAATTGCTTCAATGAGAAATAAAATACAATTTGTTTTTACAAAAACCCTTTTTTATTTATACAAAAAAGAAAAAATAGTTTATAAAATGAATTATACCGAAAATTGCAAGTGCTCACAAATATTCTCTCTTTAATGGCATGTAACTTTAACTTCACATTAAGATCAGTATCTGTTTTTGTTCAAAATTACTTTTAAGTTAAAATATTCATTTTATGATTAAGTTCCCATTTTATTTATACATACTATATTATGTAGATTTAATACTAAAAAAATAGCTAAAATAGATTATAGCTCGACATTTTTTATTATTTTCATTCATACCCAGCAAAAACTTTGGTTGCCATGTAATGAGTTAAGAGGCAACTACTTACCCTATAATGGCTCTCCACTACTTACACATTAGCTGAATAACTCATTATTTTAACACGGTGATGACATTAGAGGCAACTACTTACCCTATACATTACTTAGATGTCATTACGATAACTAATTACTTCCAAGCTGTTAAACAGCGCATTGATTTTAAAGCATTACTGAAGTCATGATAAGTAATAACAATAGGAATTAGTTATATTTTAGTTTGTAAATAAGTAATGAAATGTCAGGATATAAAATATTTTTTTGTAGTTGTAAAAAGATTTTTTAAATTTTAATTTAAAAAACTTAACAACAATAAAAAATGTAATTAAAATAAATGATAAAAATAAACTATTTTAGATTACAAATTGATTCATACGCAAATTTTGACTTTCATTTATGGATCCCGCCTTCAAATATATGAATTGGTAACTGCATATTGGTAACAACAATAAAAATTAATATTTTAAAAAATGTGATCATAAATAATTATTTACATTCGGGTTAAAAATAATTAGTTACTAAACGACTTCTATGTAATGCAGAGAGTATGTTGTTGTCATTACAAAGTAGCTACATCCGTAACTACATGTCATTACCAAGTTTTTGCTGGGAAAATTAATATTTTCAAAAATCTGATCATAAATAATTATTTACATTTGGGTTATAAATAATTAGTTACTAAACAACTTCTATGTAATGCAGAGAGTATGTTGTTGTCATTACAAAGTAACTACATCTGTAACTACATGTCATTAAATGTTTAAAGTTCAAATAAGGACAAAAAGTGTAAAAAAATAACGTAAAAATAGAAAAAAAGATAAAATCACTTATTTTATAGATTTTTTTCTTGTTGCATTTTCATGCATTTTTCGTACACACTCAATAAATAATACTTGTTACGTACAAGGCAGTAAAGAGTAAATAAATAGCAGCTAAAAAAATAATAATATAATAAAATGTGTCAAAATTGTGAGTTTTGAAATTAAAATTTTCTTAATTAAGTTGATTACCGAATAAAAATATACTAAACGAGCTGTAAACCCGCTACTTCGTTAGCGGAACTTTTTTATAAAAATCATACTGTATAACAAATTTAAACTAAGATTCTTACCTTGGGCAAATTTTTAATAGTGGTGTTATGTCATCCATAAATAAAAATATCTCTTTAATTTCAGGTTTCTAATCTTAGAATAATGTAAAATAAATATCAGAATTACGAAAAAGTATATTAGAATAAAGAAAAAGACCACAAAATCCATTTTAAGGTTTCTGATTCATTTAGGACCTTACATCTTCAATTTTATGTTTCTAAGGATGAAAATTGCAAGACATTCAAGAAGTACCATTAGAAGAACAAAAAAAGTACCACAAAGACCCCTCTTGTGAATTATCATTCATTTAGGACCAAATTTCTTTGATTTTATGTTTCTAGGTTAAATATTATAGAAAATTCAAAAAGTACCATCAAGAGAACAAAAAAGTACCACAAAGACCCCCCTTATTGATTCTTATTCATTTAGGACCACGTATCTTTAATTTGATGTTTCTGGGTTAAATATTATAGAAAATTCAAAAAGTACCATCAGAAGAACAAAAAAAAGTGCCACAAAAACACCTCTTATGGATTTTCATTAACTAAGGACCACATATCCCTAATTTCATGTTTCCAGGTTCATAGTTATAGAAAATTCAAAAAGTACCATTAGAAAAACAAAAAGTACCACAAAGTCCGTCCTCTTTTTGTATAAATTGTATTCCAATGAGTTTCTACATTATAGTGAGATCCCATATTCAAATACGATTATGGTTATATCAATAAATATAAAAAATGTTTTTGAAAAAAGTACCAAAAATAGGTACGATTTTTACCCTTCATACGTATGAATTTCGAAAAAGTACCAAATTTATATTTCTAGTTTTTTGATAAGTTATGAATACGACATATATTTTATTTGTATGTTGATTAGTTTCAAAGATACATATGGTGACAAAAAAGTACCAAAATACAGTTTTTACCCGTTTTCTTCCTAAAGGGGCCGATTTTCAAAAAAGTACCAGACACCTATCCGATTATTTTGTAAATGAATAACAACAACTATTCAACTTTTTGTGTATCTTTATTAGTTTGGGAGTTATAGAGTTACCGATTTTACCCTTTTTTATCCCCTAAACATTTGAATTTCCAAAAATCCCGTCTTAGTGGATCTATAAAGAGGGAGACCTACCTACGTTCCAAATTTCGTCTCTTTAGCTTCAGCCGTTTGGGCTGTGAGATGATGAATCAGTCAGTCAGTCAATCAGTCACGTTACGTTATAGATTATAAGTCCATAGCTATTATTTTTAAGATTTTTTTAAAAAAAGTAAAAAATTAAATTTTCATCAACTTTTGATATACTTTTTTTTTTTAAATAAAATATCTTCCAAACTAAAAATTTAAAATGGAATCAGCAACTTCAGATATTTATGTACACAAGTATTTGTAAATTGTAGTTTGTCCAAATATTATTATTATAATATTTTTTGAAAATTGTCCTAAAGTTCACTAATTTTCCACTTTCATGGAATGCAACTTCAAATGTTATAATATGTTTTTTTAGGAAATTTTTCTGAATAATAGTACATATTTTTTACTTTAATACGGTGAAAAAAAAAAAAAAAAAATAATAATTTTTCAAAAAAATTTCCATTCAAAAAAAAAAAAAAAAAAAAAAAAAAGATTGAAAAACATTTTTGAAAATAAATCTATAATTTCTAATTTGCTGGTTGGATTTATATATAAAATTTCACAAAGGCGTAGCCGAGGAGAGTAACATCAACTCGAAAAACCTCAGCTCTGACCATGTTGGAGATACCTCTAACGGTTCAATAGTTACTGAATTATTTAAAAAAAAAACGAGAGAGAAACTATAGTCGGTCAATACCGAAGATATGATACCCTACACTTAGACCTGTGGCCAATTTTACTAAATGTAAAATAAATTATACAAATAGAGAACAATGCATATATACTAAGATCTATATGGTTTTATGCCCTTTTAGAGTGATTCCCGGAAGTGGGTTTATATGGGAGCTATGGTAAATTATGGACCGATTCTCATAAATTTTGGCAATGTTGTTTCTACTTATATAAAACTTATTTGTGTTGAATATTAACTTGATACTATCATTCGTATGGGATTTATGCACGTTAAAGTAATTTTCGGAAGAGGGGTATGGTCAATTATGGACCGATCCTGATGATACTTATACAAAACTCCTTTGTGCCGAGCTTCATTAAAATATTGCTATATTTAAGGCATTTATGATCGTTAAACCCCTTTTCCGGGAGGACATTTGTATGGGGGCCAGGTGAAATAATGGACCGATCATAACCAATTTCAATAGGCTTCGTCCTTGTACCAAAGTAATTATCTGTGCCAAATTTCATCAAGATATCTTTAAAATTGCGACCTGTACTTTGTTCACAAGGTTTACATGGACAGACAGACAGACAGCCAGACGGACGGACATCGTTAAATCGACTCAGAAAGTGATTCTGAGTCGAACGGTATACTTTAAGGTGGTGGTCCGATAACTATTTCTGTGCGTTACAAACATCAGCACAAACGCATTATACCGCAACCACCTATGGTGGTGTAGGATATAAAAAAAAACGTTTTGGAACCACTGTGTGTCATTTTACCCCAATATGTGGCTTATGATTAGTATTATTATTATTATTATTTTTTAAATAATATTAAATTAAACAGAATTAAGCATAAACAGAATTAAGCATGAATATTATTTTTTTTTGCATTTTGTAGCTTTCAGAGGAGTATTCCTTTTAATATAACTACTTTAGGAGGATAGTTATCGAATCACTCTATCATCTAAGGTGCTCCAAACTTTAAACAATTTAAACTTTCTTCTTAAATCTTCATTTAATTTATCTTTACAACTAAAAACATTAAACCAAATACCTGTTTTCTATTCCTTGTTTTCCTACATTGGATTATTAATTAGTTGCATTTTGTTTGTTTTACACACAAAATGTATTTAAACACAAAACAGGAATGTATGGACATAAATAAAAGTATAAAAAAACTACAACTATTATTCAATCAACAACAAACAAATTAACAATATTTGTTTTATGAAGGACAAAAAAAAAAAAAAAAGTTATTTTACTAAAGTCCCACAGAAAGAATTAAATAAACACATTTGCAGTCTTCTTGTGTACATTACGGTAAATATGCTATAAAAAAGAGGAAACTCTTTTATTACTCTCATAGAAGGACACTCACATGCATGAATGCAATACTATAAAATGGATATCATAATATATGTTAACAAAATACTTAGAATTTTCACTCATTCTCTCTACAAAAACCATTACTAAGTAAGCAATATTTGTATGAGTGAATAATACATGCATAGAAATATACAAAATGTTTAATATTATGATTGCTTTTCAATACTTCCGCTTGAGGAGCATATGAAAGTGTGTGTATGAGGATTGTCAGTAAGAGTAAGTACAGATGAATAAATGAATATGTGAGTGAATGAATGAGTAATAAATGTATGCATGAGAATGTATGTATGCTGGTGGGTGTGTAGGTTTTATTTAATTTTGTTAAAAAAATGTAAATGTTTAAATAAAGCAATGAAATGAAAATTAATTAGGTAAGAAAAAAGGTTATTTTCCTCTTAATGCAACTGAAATTATTGCAATAATAAAATTAATGATTTTAGTTGATTATATATGTTGAAATATCAAAAACTATGACTTTTTTTTACTACTTATTAAAAAGCAATTACTGAAGAATTAAATAGATTAGATACAAGGGAAACCACATTCTGCTGGTGTCTTATTTTGGTCCAATAATTTTGTTATGGCAATGCTAAGTAGAGATAACAAGGAGTCTTGTTTTTTTGTGATCTTTCGAACCAGATCAAATGGGTTCAATTTCATGAAATATTTTGCTTAATTTACGAAATGATTTACTTTTGATTTTGCTCATTAGTTTAAGCATAAAAAATAAAATTATTATAATAATACTAATAATATCTATTTTTCCTCTTACACCAGTATTCTTCCGTCCGTCTTGCAAATAAAAATATTTATATGAATATACGAAAGAAATAAAAATTTATCTCAATTACGAAATTGTTTATATTAATAATATTTTTGTTTGATTTTATTCCAATTAATCATATATTGATAAGTTGTTTAATATTAATTTGTTTGCATCTTAAAGAAGTTTAAAAAAAGGAAATTGTTTACCCGAATGCTCAAAACGTGTTCTCTTAAGGACTTTTTCCCAATAAACATTGGAGTAAAAGAGGTCGAAAATAGCCCTTTTTTTCAGGGAAAGGTGATATTAGTATTTTAATGATCATGTTTTATTTTCTTTTATTTATTATTATGTAAAAAATTTACTTTTCAAATTATGTGATTTTTTTTCGGCAGAATAGTAATATCTGTCCGTTTGCCTATACATTAGTGTTAAATGGGTAGAAAATAATACTTAATTCAGCAAAAGGTGATATTCGTATTTTGATTATCACGTTTTATTTTTTCTATTTAGTTTTTGGCAAAATGGTAATGCCAGTCCGTCTATACATTTATGTTAAGTGGATCGAAAATGGAATTTAATTCAGGAAAAGGAGATATCAATACTTTTATATTTATGTTTGGTTTTTGTAATTTTAAGTTTTTTTTAGAGAATTCGGATGTTCGTCTTTCCGTCTGTCTGTTTGTTAATTTTTGAAAACTTGCCAATTCAAAATCGTTTCGACTCATCCTTATCGACTTCAAATTTTTTTTATTCGATAGATAATTTGAATCGCATAAAATATAATAAAATTGGTTGAAAATGTTGAAAACTTGACCAAGATTTTGCAGTTTAGATTGTTGAAATTTTAAATGAATATAAGTCGGAAAATATATAAGATAAATAGTACACAAATATGCTTTTGAAAGGATTTATTAAAAGCTTTAAGGTGATATAAAAATCTTCCAATTCGCTAGTGGTTAAACTTTTTTTTATGTCATTAGTACCCTTTTTTGAGTCCCCATAGATACGCCCCTGAAATGTATGTAGGATCCTGCTTCCAAACTAAAAATGTTACTGTTACATGTTAAATTTTATGTAAATCCAACTAGGCGATTATAAGTTACAGATTTATTTCGAAAAATGTTCGATCCAGCCCCACTGTCTAATGTTTGATAAAGCAAAAAAGGAGAAAGTCTTCACTTAACGATTGCGCACGAAAAAATATGTGCATTTAATTCAGCTTATAAGTTAATCTTTCTGAAATTTTGTTTTGTTAAACACTGCTATATTGAAGTTAAAACTTTAGAAGAAAAATGAATTTTTTATTAGATTTTACTAAATAGACCATTGATGCGATTTCGCAACACCCTATATCTCGGAAACTAAAATAGCTAGGATCACAAATCTTTCTTATGATCACAATCACTAAAATAGACCCCATACCAAATTTGATTAATTTATCTTAACGGGATCGGGTAGTGGTAAGAAATGGGTTAAAGAATGCATAAATTTTTTCGTGCGCAGTCCTTAGCTGTTTTTTGTATGGGAGCTACTGAAATGTCTTCGAAAAAAAAATTTATTTTTCAAATCGGGCTATATATGAGCACGATTTTTTCACAATATTAAAAAGTATATATATATATATATATATATATATATATATATATATATATATATATATATATATATATATATATATATATATATACATATTTATATATATACACTCAAATACCTGAAGTTGTAAGTAAGACTTAGTAAGACTTATTACTTAAAAATAGTACACTGAAATTTGATGAAAATAAAATTTTTTACTCTTTTTTTCAAAATGTAAAAAAATTTTGACAGCTCCCTGTACAAAAAACGACATAGGTTTAGCTTTATAACTGACAGATAGTATTAAGCATAATTTCATTGAAAGTTTTGTTTGAAATGTATTACTATTTTCATGGGTTTTTATTAAATTTTTCAATACATAATAACACTGGTCAACAAAAAAATCCTCCCCCATACACGAATAGTTGGACTTGATGTATTTTGATGTGCTAAAAACGAATCTGCTTTCAGTTCTTTTCAAATAAGTGTCCGAAAAAAATCATTTTCATGCAAGTTTTTTTTTTTTTTTTTGTAATAAAATTTCTTTTAATAAATGAAAACATCAGTTTATCATCTTTATCTTAAAGCTGGTAATGCTGCGAATAAAATAAGGTATGTATCTTCAAAATTGATGCATAAATATTGATTTTATTCACAGTTAAGTAAAAATACCCATGTTACATACAATTGAGTAGAAATACAGTGATGGCCAAAAACAATTTTTTTATTTTTTCTTGAAACAAAAATGGGTGGACGAGTTAAACAAGAATCTGCATTAACTTTTTTATATCGGGTACTGATTTTTTTTATGTGCATAACTAATATCATCACCTTATTCAACGGATATACTATAAAGTTCGAGAATGGTTTGTCGAACTTAGGTTATAACTCTAGAACCCTTTACACGATTTTGATAAGTGATACATCAAGAGATGCATACGAAAATTGTCTTTAAGGCATGTCAATAATATTTTTCATTCGCTCAAGAATTTCAATGTTATGGATCAAAATTTTCACAACTTTTCAAAAAAATAAATTTTAAAATTTTCGGTACTAATTACCGAATAACTACGGAAATATTAATTGGACAAAAATTATATAAATTCAGCTCAAAGACAATTTAGGTCACTATATATTAAAGTTCAATTTATCTTAATTGGACCAACCGTTCTCGAGTTATAAAAGTGTGACTCTCTAAAGGCGTGATCATAGTAGTCATGCTCATAAAAAAAAATCAATTCGTTATAGAAAAAAAGTAAAAGCTGATTTTTATTTAGCACGTTGAATTCCATCTAATCCACCTATTTTTTTATTTAAGACGAAAAAACATTTTTTTTTCTGCCCACTAGTGTATTTCCACTTAGCAATAGGTATATAACTTAACTGTGAATCCAATCAATATTTGTGCATGAATTTTTATGATACGTGGCTTTATTTACTAGTAGTTTTGCCAGCTTTGAGATAAAGGTGATAAACTTAAATATTTTTGATGCTTTCACTTAAAAAAAAAATTAGTAAAAAAAAGAAATCTTGAATTTTGCATGAAAAAATTTTTTTTTCGACATTTTTTTCGAAATATCTCCTAAACTATTGAGCGGATAAAAATTTGATAGTAAAGCGACTTTAAGCCAATGCTATTCCACATATTTTGGTGTATTATTTATATAAATCGTGCATATCGTTCTAGAGTTATAGAGAAATATACTCGAGTAATCGGCTTATTTAGGGCGCAATATTAGACACTCCCATTGAAAAAATCCCGATCTGATGGAAAAAAACTGAAAGCAGATTCGAGTTTAGCATGCGGAATTCCATCTAGTCTACATATTTTTTTTTTTTTGAAGGAGCTCAAAAAAATTTTTTTTGTCGACTATAAATAAGATTAAGTAACTATAAATAAGATTTGATTTGAAACAATCTAATTTTTTCTATATGTAAACGCTTTATAAATTAACTGTGGAGCTTGGAAGTACATAATTTGATAATGCGTCTGTTGAAAAAATTTATATTTTAAGTTATGGCATTTTTATCTTAAATTTTAAAAAAATTATTTCTGCTGTTTTCAAATTATAAGAATTAGTGCTTTATTTTTAAAATGTGTGCTTTCATTTAAATTTAAATTTGTATTTTGTTTTTTAAGAATATTATAAAATTTTTACAAAAAATTAGCACTTAAATTTGTCCTTTTCTAATTGTACTTAAGGTTTAGTGACTTTTCGATCATATCTCAGCAGCTTATGAACGGATTTAATTCAACTTAAAAAGTATAATATAATAATTTCAACAGACAGATGGACAGGCTTCATTTTTTCGACCTCCTAGACCAAAATAAATCAGAATCTATGTATGTCTTTAATACTGAATGATTTCTTATTTGAATCATGTAAATGTTTTTATTTAATTATATTTTATTTTTATTAAAGCAATAGAATTTTATATCATTCAGATCAATTAATTGCATAAAAACTGAAATAATTTTTTTCCTTCCCCAATATAAATTTCTCATTGTTACTGAAAAAAAAAATCACATGTTAGACCAGCATGTATTACTGACAGACATGAGGCATGAGGACAGTAAAAGTAAGAAAAAAAATCTGAACTAAAAAACTGCATCAAAGTGGTCAAGTACGTTTTATACATTATTATGTATACGTATGTGTGTGTATTAGAATACAAATATGTTTTTCTATGTATATATTTTTTTTGTTGTATCTACATTTGTTCATGTTGCAATAATGATGTATGATGTTTCCATGTCTAACGACAGTTTTATCAAACAAGACAATAAGTTATCTTTACAAAAGGATTCAAAAAATATAGAAAAATTGGAAGTCCTGCAAAAACTATTGAATGGCTAAAAAAAAAAAAAAAAACTAAAATGTTGAATGTAAAACCATTTGAAAGCTGATGGTTACATGTGAGTAAATAAAATGAATGAGTATGTGTTATAGGAAGAATGAAAGAAACCATAAGAAGAAAACAAATTTGGAATACATTTAAATATTTTTTCTTGTTTTCAGCATTCGTTTGTTCGTAGATGTTGCAGGTTAGTGTTGCAAAGAAATAAAAAAAAAAAAAAATAAAATCTCGAACTTGTGTAAATTGTGTTGCTTGATTTCATTTGAAAAATCTAAGGGTTGAAAACATTTGATATGTATTGTTTACTCCTTAAGGACTTAAATAAGTAGACAAATATGTTGGAATTCAATTGTATGCTGAGTTGGCTTGATTTAAATGTATGGGTAAATGTGTATGTATGTGTGTGTGTGCAGAATAAATATTGATGAAAATATAGAATGAAGAGTTTACTTCTTTGCTTTATTTGCCATCATTTGTTTCAATCAAAATACATGAAAAGGAAAAAATTGAGAAATAATTTTTGTTTAAATAAAATATAACATTTTTTATTTAACATTTGAAGTGAAGAAAAATAATAATAGGAGTTTTTGAAAATATTGAAATGATATCTAGGATCAAATCCATAAATCCTTGAAGTTAGAGCATGTTTTGTTAAGGCAAGAATTTAACTTATTTCAATTTTGGAATAAAATAGAAATAAAATACATTGATGTATTTATTTTTATTATATTATACATGAATTGCTCCGCTACCTTTATCGTACTCTTTCCATATTTAAATAGTCGGTTTTTCAAATATCTTCAAATATGGTGTAGTCGACTTTTTCCAATTTTCAAACCATAAAATCCATTTAGATTAAAATTAAAATTAATTTTGGTGATTATTTTTTCGTTTTACGATTGTTTTCCGTTTTGTCGAATTTTTTTCGTTTTTCTCGTCAAGCGATTTTTTTAAAGAGGTTTTTTTTACCGTTTTAACGATTATTTAATTAGTGATCGTTTCACATTAGTATTTTTTCGTTTCTGCAATTATTTCTGTTTAGTTTATTTTTTTATTTAGAATTTTGGCGATTTTTTTCATTTTGTTTCCGTTTAAGCGATTTAGATTAAAAATTAAAAAATTTTCTGTTTTGAAAATTTTTTAATTTTGGTGATTATTTTTTCGTTTTAAGATTGTTTTCAGTTTTGTCGAATTTTTTATTGTTTTTCCGATTTGAATTTTTTTTGTTTAGGCGATTTTTTTACGTTTTGGTGATATTTTTTGTTTTGGCGTTTTTCTCGTTAAGCGATTTTTTTAAGGAGGTTTTTACCGCTTTAACTTTAATAATTTAATTTTAGTGATCGTTTCACATTAGTATTTTTTTTTCGTTTCTGCTATTATTTATGTTTAGGTTATTTTTTTTATTTTAAATTTTGGTGATTTTTTTCATTTTGTTTCCGTTTAAGCGATTTTTTCATGGTTTTTGGTTTTAAAGATTTTTCCGGTTAGTGGATTTTTTATTTTTTTATTTTCAATTTGTTTTTTTTTTCGGTTTGGCAAATTTTTTATTTTGACGTTTTTTTTTTTCAGTTAAGCGAATCTTTTTGTTTTATATTTTTTCCTTTTAACGATTATTTAATTTTAGTGATCGTTTCACATTAGTGTTTTTTTTTCGTTTCTGCGATTATTTCCGTTTAGTGTATATTTTTTTAACTTTGGCGATGTTTTTCATTTTTTGATTTGAGATTTTTTCCGTCTAAGCGAGTTTTTCATGATGGCGTTTTTTTTTTTTTGTTTTGAAGATTTTTTCCGGTTAGTGGATTTTTTTATTCATTTTTAATTTGTTTTTTTTTCGTTTTGGCGAATTTTTTCGATTTTGCGTTTTTCTTAGTTAAGCGATTTTTTAGTCTTCGAGTTTTTTTATGTTTATGGATTTTTTAATTTTGGTAATTTTTTTCGTTTTGGAGATTTTTCCGTTTAGGCGATTTATTTTTCATTTGACATTTTTTTTTACGTTTTGGTTATATTTCTTCGTTTTGCTGATATTTTTTAATTTTGGTGATATTTTCTGTTTTGGCGTTTTTCTCTTAAGTGAATTTTTTTTATTGAAGTGTTTTTTTCCGTTTTGATTTTTTTTTAATTTTTTTTATTTTGGTGTTTTTTCGTTTTTGCGATTTTTCCGTGATTTTTTTGCAGTCAGTCGAAATTTTCTTCAAATTGGCTTCTTATTAATTTTGAAGATTTTTTGGTTTGGGGATTTCTTTTCTTCGTTTGTGCATGTTTGCGTTTTTCCGGTTAGTCAATTTAATTTTTTTTCTCGGTTTGGTAATTTTTTATTTTTTGCGTTTTTTTTTTTTTTTTTCAATTAAGCGGCTCTTCGTTATATATATTTTTTTTCCTTACAATCATTTTTGAATTTTGGTGATTTTTTTCGTTTTGGATATTTTTTTCCGTTTTTTGTTTTTGCGATTTTTTTTTCAATTAAGCGACTCTTCGTTATATATTTTTTTTCCTTTAACCCATTTTTGAATTTTGTTGATTTTTTTCGTTTTGGATATTTTTTCCGTTTTGGGAATTTATTTTTCATTTGGCGATTTTTTTTCGGTGTGTCGATTTTTCCTTTTATTTTCAGACTGGTTTTTTTCATTTTGGCGATTTTTTCATTTTTGAAAATTTTTCCGTTTAAGCGATTTTTTCGGTTAGTACATTTTTTTAGTTTATTTAGTTTTTCTTCTTTTTGCGATTTTTTCGGTTAATCGATTTTTTTGTTTATTTTTGAGTTTTTTCCGTTTAAGCTATTTTTTCACATTGGCGTTTTTTCCATTTTCGCTATTTCTTATTGGTGTTTTTTCATTTTGGCTATTTTTTTCGGCTAGTCGATTTGGATTTTATTTTGGAGATTTTTTTAATTTTGGCTACTTTTTTTCGTTTAGATTTTGTTTCCAGTTTTTGTACTTTTTTCGTTTTGACGATTTTTAATTTGTTTTGGCAATATTTTTTACAATAGATTTTTTCTTGTTTTAGCGTTTTTAATGTTTTTGTAAAAAAGTAACCACAATGAGACTGATTTGAATTGAGAAAGTTATGTGATATCAATGAGAAATAAAATATAAGAGATTTTAATCATTTTTTTTTGAGGCTTATACTCATATAAATATGAGAGTTTTGTATATGTAATAGTACCAAATTTGACTGCTTATAACTTCGCATTTTAATAAAATATTATAAAAAAATACCTTTTATTAAAATCGTATATATACTGTGAGCTTAAAAGGTATTATAGAAAATATTAAATAAAATCTATATTTAAGAAAATTAGCATTACTACATTGCATTATTTTTTAAATGTAATCTAAATTACTTATTAATTTATTCCTAAGAACATTTTGTATACAAATATTTATTTTAAATCTAATAAAATATGCATTTAAAAAAATAAATATATTTTACCTACACATAAATATTTACAGGATTCATATAAAGAGTTTATGTATAAATTTTCTTAAAAAATATTTATTTAATAAATCAAAAATTACTCTAGGAAATTCTCTACACATACATACATACATACGAATGAGTAAGTACATCTAATAGTTAGTGCATCCTTTTGAATTCTTTATTTTGTTTACGAAATAAAATGTACATACATACTTATAGCTTATAACTGTATAAACAAAATAAAAATTTCAAAAAAGGATTATTTTTTATTTGTTTAAGTGTATTTGTGCATTTTGTTGCTATATGCTCAATTTAATTCTTACAAATAAAGTACTTTTTTTTTCTACATTTTTTATTAATTTGTATGGATTTTATTTTACTACTTACTTAGTAAGTAGCACTTGGTTTATTCGTTTGAATTTTTTATTTTTGTATACATACTATATGTTTTATATGATGTCCATTATTTATTGCATAAAAACACAAGAAAAATTGTTAATAATATTACAATAAGAACAACAATAACAAGAAGAAAATAATAATATTTGTACATTAACATGTATGACTGTATTTAAGAGAAGTGGGTTTAATGAAACTGGTGAAAAAATTTCTTTAAGAACTTATAATTTTTTGGTACTAAAAAAATTAAATTGGTCCTACAAATAATTGGTCAAAGAATTAAATATCCGCTGTCAAACTGTTTCCAAGGTTATTAAACAGTATCAGGAGAATTCGGACATTCATAAGAAACATGGTTCGGGAAGAAAACAGGTCCACATGATATTGGGAAGGCCAAGAAAATTTGGTTAGCTCAGTGCTCTGATTATTTGGTTCGAAATGTTAAAGCTATTGTGGAGTAAAGAACATATAAAATCCAAAAAGTTCCAGGCTGGAATGCTGCAAAAAATATAAAAAATAATATAAAATATGAATAAATTACGATGAAACGTGTGTACTGGTAGATTTTTCGCAGCTTCTGGGTCGAAATTTTTATGTTGCTGATGCTCGAGCAAACGTTAAAGATAAGTTTAAGACTGAAAAGCAGACAAAATTTCCTATAGAATTCGTGGTGTTGCAAGATTTATACAGTTGCGGCAAAAGAAGAAAGTCATTTGTTACAGTGGGCTCTATAAATACCGAAAAATATATCAAAGAATGTTTGCAAAAAAAAAATCTTTTTCCTTTCATAAGAGAGCACAATGTGTCCACATATTTTTGGCCCGATTTGGCATCATGTCACTACCTAAGAAAGCTCTGGAGTGGTACTAAAGCAATAACATAGTTTTTGTACCTGAGAGGTCAATCCTCTAAATTGTCCGGTGCTAAAACCCGTGAAGAGATATTTGACTTTTGTGAAAAGAGAATCGAAGAGGACAAAAGAGTTGTCCGAAACTTTGAAAGGCAGACTGTTTCAAAAAAGTGACTAAAACAACTATCAAATCTCTAATGGAAGGGTTATCAGAAAAGGTCTACGAGTTCATAAGTAGTGGACAGAAGTATAAAAGTTATATTTTTCTGTGATCTGTAGTATAATAGCAATTAAATAAATAAAAAAATCAAAATTCTAAGATCAACCTTCTTCAAATTATTGAATTTTATATATGTTAAGATTTTTTCGACCGCACTCCTTATTAAATAGTTTATAAAAAATAAATTGGAGAATATTTAACTTGATTTGGAAATATACATTGTTGGCTTTACGAATGATAGTAAGTTTTTATTTTTTTTAAGTTTTATTATTTTATTGAATCTGCCATTTAGGCCTTAAAATAAGTATATAAATCTTAAAACAAAAGCTAAATCTAATTAATCTCTAACGAGAGCGTAGGTGACATAAATTGACCCTCATCTGCTAAAGTATAAAAAGTTCCAGACAGGTATGCTGCACCTGTCTACGCTGTGGTAGATAATCATCTACGCCGTGGTAGATAATTTTTGCGAAGCCTTGATTATGTTTGGGCTTCTGCTAGTTGTCTGGCAAGTGGGTTTGGATGAATCTGCCAGTACATACGTTTTGTCGTCCATTATACAACATGAGTATTTTTATATGAAATTTTATTTTAATTTTCGTGTCCTATTCTTGGCAAAAAAAAAAAAATGTTTTGTAAAGCTTTTTAAATGATTTTCTCAGGAATGAAATATTGATAAATGTCTTATAAATTACATAAGAAATAATACTGAAAATATTAGGTTAATGTGCTTTTTTGTGCAATTTAAAAAGGCACGTTTAAAAAATTTGGCTTTTTTCATAAAAAAAGTTTTTAGCCGAGCGCACTTTGGGGTAAAAGGTGTAGAAAATAGCGATTAATTGAGGGAAACGTGATCATTCAATATTTTAATTTTTTTTTTAGCAGAACGGTAATGTCTGTCCGTCCGTCTATATATTAGAGTTAAATGGCTCGAAAATTGTGCATAATTTAGAGAATAATCACGTTTAATTTTCCTATTTATTAGTGAGTAAAAAAATGCATTTTTAGAATTATAAGATGTTTTTTGGCTGAATGGTAATGTCCGTCCGTCTATACATTTGAATTAAATGGGTCGAAAATGCCCCTTAATTCAGGAAAAGGTGATATCAAAATTTTATTATCTTCATTTGGTTTTCAAGAAATAGAAACAAAATATACTTCGAATTTTAAGATTTTTTTGAAAGAATTCTAATGTCTGTTAGTTAATATTTGCAAACTTTCCGATTCAAAAGCGTTTAACTTTTGACTCAATAAAGACAACGACTCAAAATGTTCTTTGTTCGATAGCTAATTTTGCTTTTTAACCAACTACATAAAATATAATAAAATCGGTTGAAAATATTTGTCTATATATGGAAAAATCTTAACCAAGATCTTGTAAGATTGAGATTTTTGAAATTTCAAATGTGTATAACTCGAAAAATATATGAGATAAGTGTTTTCTAAACGATTTATTAAGGTCTTTAAAGTGATATAAAAATCTTGGAAATCGGATAAGGAACAAAAATTCGCTAGTGGTTAAAAATTTTCCATGACACTAGACCCTATTTGGAACCCCTATAGTTCCACTCCTGAAGCGTATATTTGATCCTTCTTATAAGCTCAAAATGCTACTGTCCTCTGCTATACCTATGAAATTTCATGCAAATCCAACCAGCCGATTGGAAGTTATAGATTTATTTCTATTCTTCCCCACTGTTTAATGTTTGATAAAGCAAAGAAAATGTCTGCACTTAACCGGTTTTTTGTATGAAATCTACTGGTGTTTTTTTTTTTAATCAAGTATATATATATTTTCTAAATCGGGCTATGTACGCACGATTTTTCTCTTAATATTAAAGTGGACAATATATACTATTTTTCAGAAAATTTTCAGAACAAACATCCTATAACATTTTAAGTTGCATTCCATGAAAGTTGAAAATTAGTGTATTTTAGGAAAATTTTCAAAAAAATAACAAAAATATTAGGACAAAATAGGATTTACAAACACTTGAAGAAAAGTACACTTAAATATCTGAAGTTGATGGTTTCACTTTAAATTTTTACCTTAAAAGACTTTTTATTTAAAATAAATACGCTGAAAGTTGATGAAAATTTAATTTTTTACTATTTTTCAAAAATGTAAAAAAAAAATTCTTAACTTTGACAGCTCCTTATAAGAAAACAACACAACTTAGTTTAAAGATTTTAACTGATATTGATACATAATTTTGTCTATTTTTATTTGGTACCCAACTTTATTACAAAACTTTAAATTTTAAAATTCAATTAAGCGCCACTTTTGACACATTTTACCCCAACATGGAGCGGGAAGAAACAAAAATTAAATAAAACCAAATAATAAAAATAAGGTGTTTTTTATATATAACAACAACAATAACTCTTATTTATTTTACAAGTATTTGGGATCATTTACAAATTATATTTTTCGTAGTTCTGTTTGGGAGAAATTTCTTATTATTAAAAGTAAAACCCGTGTAAGTAAAATATTTGTATTTGATTATTTATTTATATAATCACTTTATCATGACAAATCCTTTACAGAAATATAAACATTTTTGAAATCGGACTCGATTTGTAGAAGTTACGATTTTTTAGACTTTTACATACTCGAGATAGTCAACATTGACACCCTATTGCTTATCTCATGTTATCACAGGCTGACTACATGATAATTTTTCTGAAAGATTGGATTTTCTTCAGCAACTCTTCCATACATTTTAATTCGATCACACCAGTAGTGCGGTGGGGGTTTTGATTTAATATCAAATTCGATGTCAAATAATACCCTTGTGCATAAATTCTTTCACATAAATTTCATTGATTTCAGCCCTTATTGTATTTCACTTCACAAAGACAACAACAGCATAAATTGTAAAAGTGTACAATTTTCAATTTATTTATCTGTTCATTCTGTCTGTCCAGCCGTCTGACTGTGCTCATATCTCTTAAGCTACAAATCGAAAAAAAAAAAAAAAAACGGTATAACTGGATGAATTTTTTAAAAAACCTAACAAATACTTATCTATCAGTCTATAATGTAACAACAGAAAACATATATATATATATATATATATATATATATATATATATATATATATATATATATATATATATATATATATATATATATAAAAGTCATAGCTTTTTCATACAGAAAATCTTTATCCAATAAATTTTTATTTCAAAGCCAAATTTCCAGCCTATAACTCTACTAAGGAGTGAGATCGAAAAATTCTTAAAACATACAGAATATTCAATAACTTGGAAACGGTTGATCTTAGAGTTTTCATTATTTTTTTAATCACTTGATAAATTAGCACAGATCAAATATATAATTTTTATGGTTCTAACCACTAATTATAAAATTGTGGACAATTTTTGAAAACCCTTTCTTTTGAGATTTGATAGTTGCTTCAGTCAATTTTTTGGAACAGTGTGCACATCTTCTGTTAAAATCTTTGGTTTTTTTGGGACACCTTTTTTTTGCTCTTGAATTCACTTTTCACAAGAGCTCAATATCACTCCACTGCTCTAAGCTATGGACAATTTTGAAAATTTACCTCTCTTGGTACTAAAACTATGTTATTGATTTGGTACCACTCCAGAGCTTTCTTACCGTAGTGACATGATACCAAATGGGTTCAAAAATATGTGGACACGTTGTGCTTTCTTAAGAAAAGAAGAAGTCTTTTTTCCAAATATTCCTTTATGCATATTTTGGTATTTATAATCCGAATGTATCAAATGACTTTCCTGTTTTGCCGCAACTGCAAAAAGCTTGTCATACCATGAATTTTGTAAGAAACTTTTGCTGCTTTTGGGTCTTTAACTTATCTTCAACATTGTTTCGAGCATTAGCAATAAAAATTTTTGAGATACAAGCTGCGAAGATTCTGCCAACACCTACGTTTCTTCGTCAATTATACAGCTTGAGTATTTTTGTATGAAATTTGGTTTTAAATTCCGAGTCCTATTTTTGGCTTGTAATTTTTTTTGCAGAATTCCAGTTTGGAATTTTTTGAACTTTATATATTATCAACTTTCCCATTAGCTTTAAATTTTCGCACCAAATAGTCGAAGCACTGAGAAAACTGAGCTGATTTTCTACCAGATGTGTTTGGAGTTCCTTTCAATATGCCTTCAATTTTCTGGCCTTCCCAATATCATGTGGTCCTTTTTTCTTACCGAACTAGGTTTCACATCAATAGTCAAATTCTCCTGATACTGTTTAATAACATCAGAAGCGGTTTTACGGACGACATTTAATTCTGTGGTCAATTATTTGTAAGACCTATTTGGATTTTTTGAAATTTTTTAATAACGTGTAGGACGTAAATAATTTTCGCCACTTATTTTGATGAAAATAAGGACAAATTAACATGGTTTTTATTAAAAATAATAACTGAAGTATTTTGCCATGATAACTTGATCAAAAAAAATTTTGAATATTGATTCCGAAAAAAGTTATGAGGCAAAATGTGTGTTAAGAATTTTTCGATCTCACTCCTTACATTCAATTGAGGTCATTATATGTTTTCTTGAATACAGTTGGAAGTGGGTTTCTATCGAGTTTAGTGGTCATAAGGACAGATTATTAAGAAAAACATAGATATACTATTTTGAATTTAATTTCCACTTTACTTAAGCCCTTTCCTGCTTCAAGCCTTTTAATCCTTTTATTTTAAAACAACTTCTTTTTACAATAGTTCCCTTTCATGTACATTAAAAAAAACATCGTTGACCAACCCATCTACAAACATTTATCTTGACTTATTTTTTAATAAAAAATTATTGTTCTTCTTGTATTTTTACTCTGCTTTGTGTATAAACTTGTGTGTGCGTTTTGAAAAATTTTTGCTACTGCTGTTGCTTATGTTCGGTTCTTATATAGTTGATGTTTATGTTGGTTTGTGCTCACACATTTCCCATAAAATATTTGTCTTTCATATTTAAGTTGGAAAAATAAATAAAAATAAAAATAAAACATAAAAATACACAAAAATACTTTAAACATACGAATGTACAAGTGAAAAAAAAAAAAAAAAACACCTTCATTGCATATTAAAATAAACGCTGAGCTGAAGGGAGACTTGAGCGAAAATAAATAAAACAAACACAAACATTAAATCCCAACCAACAACAAAAGAGTATAAACCGAGCAATGAGCCAACAACCATCAACTATCATGCAACATATGGATACACAAACACACATACATTTTACAAATAATAAAAAATAAACAAAACAAACCTACATTCAAAAACATTAAAATGTTAAAAAAACAGCAACAACCAAAATAAAAATAATGAAGGATAAAACTACAACATTTACAATACTGAAAAAAAAAAAACACCAAAAAAACAACAACAATAGCAAAAAAAAAAAAAAAGTTTAAACAATGGTGCCTTTTGTCCTCTCAAGAGAAAAATTAATAATAACAAATGCAAACAAAAAACAATATGGAATGAGTGAGTGTGTAAGTGAGTGAAGTACTACTGTATAAGCAAGAGGAGTAGAAAAATGAATGAGTGAAATATTCAACATAAATATGTATGTATATTGTGAACACTTGACTGTATGTAAATTTATATCAAAAGGTATGAGAGAGATTATAACTAGGAAGGTTTCTTTTATAAATGGCCACTACTGTAGCATATTTAAGTAGTTGCACACAAACGAACAAATATGAAAATATAAATTTCTATATAAAAAATAACACTTTTTTCCATAATAAAATATGTACAAATATACGAGGGGAGATTTGATAAATTTTTTGGATTTTGAAAAAGATTTTTTATTTGTTTCTCAAAAATAATAAAGAGAAAAATTTTAAAATACATTACGTATGAGTAATCATTATTTTAATTATTACTTATACGTAGAGAAGTATGAGCTGGAAAAAATTACTATTCAAATTGGTATCTTTAAATAAATTTACTTTGAAATCATCAGCTAAACTTTTAAAATAATTGTATACACAGCAATATACAGTGCATTTCAACTGAATAGGTTCAAGATTTTCGTTACATTAAAATTCGTATTATTTTAAATATAATAAAGAGAGTTCCATTTTTTTTATCTTGATTTCTAAAGTCTAGAGTTCTAAGACGCACAGTGGTTCCAAAACGCCTTTTTTTTTTTTTTTTGGAAATAATTCAGTAACTAAAGAACCTTTAGAGGTATTACAATAAAATTTCACATAGTCAGAGCTGAGGTGTTTTCGAGTTGATTTGGATGAGTACAGACCCCTAGCGGGTCAGGGGGAAAGTGGGTGGCCCTTCAAAGTTGCCCATCTCGGGTATGTAATTTTTTTAAAAAATCGTATGACAGAAATGAAATTTTATATATAGATAGTCCTTGTAAATCTCTAATAAAAATACGCTTACATGTGTAGGTTATCTCTTTTGGTTTAAGAGATATTCGGGTCGAAATAAATTTTTACCTTATTTTTATCCTCGCCTTTTTTTAGTTTTTCAAACTTGGCGGGCTTTTTTTTTCCTAGAATTTTTTTTAAAATATTTGCCAGATTCCCTACGAAATTCTATATAATATTACTGCAAGAATAATATAATTATATGAATGCGTTAAAAAGTTATATTAATCTAAATTTGGAACTTTAAAAAAAATTTACATTTTTGTACTTGTACTCCTCCAAAATATTTGGAAAATATCTCAGTAATAACTATGTTAAATTTCTTTCAAATATTTTGAACGGTTTAAAAGTTAAACAAAGTTATTAAAAAAAAAAAAAAAAACACGGTGAAACATATATCGACCATTCCAGGAAAAAACGCCCGAAAAAGTATATTTTTTTACTTGATGGCTTTCAATTTCGATAAAAATTTGTATACATAAACTCCATTAAGCCTTTTATCAATTTCAGTTTTCAGTTTTGTGAAATTGCAAAAACTCGTGATTTAATTTCGCTTTTTAATTTTCTCAAAAACCAAAAAAATTTCAAAAGTAAGTAACTTTGAATAGCAATAACTCTGGAAAGACTTTGTGAATTTTAATGATTTAAACGGCCTTAAAATTTCGCATATGGCGGCTTTACGAGGAAGGTTTTAAAAATTAGAAAGATTTTTTAAAAATGCATTTTAATGCAATTGCATTTTTCAAATGCACTTTTCTTTAAATATGTTATTCAAATTTTTTAATTTTTTAATATAAATGAAAAGTTTGGAATCTTTACATTAAAATAAAAGTGTCAAATTTTTGGGACGCAAAAATCTTATATGCATAATCCAATTTTTATAAAAACATGTTTAAAAATTTTCATATAAAATTATTTTTTTTTCTTGTTTTTGAAATTTTCTTTAAAATCTGTATAAAAGTTAACAAAATATAAAAAGTATGCAATTTTAAATATTCATATCTTTTGAAGTAATTGATGGATTTTGTAATTTAAAAAGTATTTAAAAGTCCATTGTATATTTTTTATGTAATTTAGTCAGCATTTCAAAAACCACGTCTTCGATCCATAATATTTTAAAAATATAAATGCAGTTTTTAGATGCATTTTTGTTAGTTGCGAATTTATTAAATTTTATTTTTTTTAAAGTGCATTTAAAAATACTTTGTTTATTATAACTTAAAACAATAAATAGTTTGATACATAAAGTTTTACTATTTTTAATAACACAATAAATTTTTTTTAACAAAATACGTAAAGATACTCATAATACCAGAAAAATATAATTTTTATATGAAAAAATTTAAACTAGTTGAAGAAGAGGGGAAATTATGCACAGTACATGTATGCGTCCCAAAAATTTGAAATTTTTATTTTAATGTAAAGATTCCAAACTTTTCATTTATGTTAAAAAAATAAAAAATTTGAATAGCATATTTAAAGAAAAATGCATTTAAAAAATGCAATTGCATTAAAATGCATTTTTAAAAAATATTTTTTATTTATAAAATATTTATGTTTAAGCTAACATATTTAAAATTCGAACGCTGTTTAATCATAAATTTCTGCAAAGCCTTCCCAGAAATATTTGTATTTAAAGTTGTACACTTTTGAGATTTTTTAGATTTTTTCAAAAGTGAAAAAGCGAAATAAAATCGCGAATTTTCTGAATTTAGCGAATCTGAAAACGGAAATATTTATAGACACCCATAGACCTTATACGTATAAAATTTCATAAAAATCGGAGGACACTTGGTATATTTTTGGGCGTTCTTTCATGGATTGGACGATATACATAAGAGCACAGCCATTTCAATGTGTTTTTTAAATAACTTTGTTTAACTTTTGAACCGTTCAAAATATGCAATTATTTAAAAAAACACGTTGAAACTGCTATGCACTTATGTATATAGAATGCTGCAGCACACATTTACTATGGAAATTAAGGAAAATGTGCACATTTCGCTGAAGGAGGGTCAAGTTTCAGTAAGTATTTAAACGATTGTGTAAAGGATTTATACAAGTATTTGGTATCATTGGAAAGGATATTACTTGAAAAATAATAATATATAAATAATGAAGTATTCGATCTAATTTGTTTCCTTAAATTCATCATAAAACGAAAAAGTTTTGTATTTAGTGTTATTTTAAAAAAAAATAATAATAATAATATTTGAACTTAAATAAAATCTACATTAATTAAGCTATCATTATATAACTATAAAGTACTGTTATATAAAGCAGTAATAAAACCATACAGCCCTGGGGAACAGCCTCTTCATCAAGCGTTGATAAATTACAGAGAAGACAGTCCAAACTACTAAGAATAATAACAGGTACACCATGGTAGACATTTTTATATTTATTAAAATAACCCTCGTTTAGTGACATTTATACTCTAATCCCTATACGTATAACTTTGTTCTCTTCCAAAAAAAAAAATATATATATATTTGCCAGTTGTCATGATAAACTTAAAATCCTTGGAGTTTACTCTACTGAACCAAGTTAAAACAAAATGTTGCTGTTTTTTTTTCTTCTTTTTGTTTTCTAAAATTTCGCGCATATACAATATTTCCTAATGATAAACTTAAATAAAAGACAATAGAGGAAAAAGTATTTAACCCTAGGATTATTATCTTGGTCTGGTCAAACCAAATTTGACTTTGGAGTTCAATATCTTTTATTTTAAGTAGAAAATCAAAATCAATGATATCTATAACTGATATCTAAAAAAACTAGGAAAATTTTGGGTTTAAAGAAAAAGTACGCTAAGTTGATCTTGGTCTGGATAGACCACAATATGTTTTCTCTTTGTAAACATGTTTTTTTTATTCATTTACGTACAATCATTCTAAAAACAATCATAATATGTTGTTGAAAGTATAAAATGTCTGAATAAAACTGAATTTACTCAAATTTGTGAGTAAATGTTCGTCATTCATGAACGAAAATTAAATTACAGAAAAATTGACTCTTTCAAAAAATTACTACTATTAAATGCCATAAAATGGACCTTCCAGATTTTAACGCTTTACAGTAACTAAAAAGGAAGAGGATGAAGAGGGAATGATGTCTAGTCTTTGAAATCGAGATAATGTGTAACTGTCATTTCCATACAGTGAAGATGAGGGTGACGAAACGTTAAGCTTTGGAAATACTGGATATTCAGCAATAAAGTAAATCTGATATCTAAATGTACTTAAATGGAACCACTTAAAACTCTCATATTTTTATAACAAAAAGTTAACAACCAGACAATTTCCACCTAGTACTATAAACATTTTTTAAAAGAATATTTACTCCAGAAGTGCTTAATATTATTGTTCAAGATATTAAAAATAAATTGCAATAGGTACCTTGAATAATAAACAACCAATGGGATAGGTTTAGTCGATCAAAATTTATATAACTTCGATATTGATAAGGCGAAAATGTCAATAAGATGCTTCACTACATTTATCTATTTTTTTCTATCTGACAATTCAAAACCTTACCCAAAGCATCAATAATTTAGAAAATTAGCAACCGTAGAGGATCTTTGAGTAATTCTCATTAAAAACTTGGATCCATCATATACCCCTGTCATAAATTTGTACGTACATATTTCAAAATATAAGGATTGCGCACGAAAAAATCCGTGCGTGCAAATCTGCTTATAGGAACTAAACCAGTGGGCGAATTTTTTTACAGTGATATTTTTATTAATGACTGTTATGTTCAAGTTCTTAACATAAAAGAATAAATTAGTTCCTTTGGTTTTTAAGGAAATATCTGATCTTTTCCAGAATTATTCTAATTAAAGGTTTTATTGTGTTTCGCTCACTTTTTTGCTCAAATAAGACCACTTATTTTAAAACTCCGTTTCATTTTATGCTGAGCTTTTAAAGACCTTTAAATTATTTTTTACTAGAGTCCAATATCTTTCAATTGCACGGAGTTTCAGACAATTTGATGGATTAGCCTCTATTGGTACAAACTCTTACATTTTCTTTGTTACAACTCCATTGCTTTGTTGTTGTAATGAGAGGAAGCGGGAACAGGCCAGAAAACAGGGGATACACTGAATTTTATTACGAAAGGGAGAAGTCTTTTCCAGAAGTACTCATTCACGTATATTTCTCTGTTTTAAGAATGAAGTGCTTTATTCCTGCGTATGCATATGACTTACCAAATCAAAAACTTTCTTGGAAATTTTTTATTTCTTTGTTACACGAGATTTTTCTGCTATAATGCCTCTGCGACATAGAATTCCTGGCTAGGAAGTTGAAAAAAGTCACCCTGTACAAACGTTTTCGTCTACTATACAGAAACAAAATTTCTGAAAAAAATTCGTCCGAAGGACTTTCATGTTATTTTTGATCTCCAAATTCTTGCTTGCGTTTCTATTAGGATTTTTTGCACTTTATACGTCTTCAAGCTAGACTTCCTTTAAAATTTTCTGATAAAGATTCAAAGCAATTAACTTTTTGTGACACTTTTCTTCCAGAGATGAGGAGATTTTCTCTCAAAATCCTTGCTATTTTGCCTGAGTCCTATAGCCTGAATATACTATTTGTCTTCCATTACCAGGTTACCATTTAGTGGTCATGACTTCTTTGTATAATATTATGACCCAAGAAACTGTATTTTGCGGCACAACAGCCTTCCTTGCAATTATTTTATATGACCAATGCAAGATTTCATGAACAGTTTGAATTATGTGTTTATGTTTTTTTTTTTTCTTAAACTTCCATTTTAAGAAAACCCAATTTTGCTATTATCATGAAACTTAGCACATGGCAAGTGAGCATAATGGCAAATACACAGTTAACAGAATTATTAATTTTTCACCACATCAAAAGTTATAAGCCCAAGAGCATGCACGGATTTTTTCTTGCGCAGTCCTTACATTCCGCCAGAATTAGCTAAATACGACACAAAAATACCAACCTATTACATTTGAAATAAGCTAATTCATATGTTTTCTATGATTGCCAAGCAGAGTAATATTAGATAAACATTATTTTTAATAAAGATAACAATATTTATCCACTTTCTAAGACATCCGGTTCGAAGGACCATAAACAAGTTTGCAATCGTAAATTGCCTTGTTGTCTCTGTTTGGCGGTACCAAAGCAGAGTTTGTGGACTATAATTAGACACCAGCAGAATGGGAATACGTATTTTCTGTGCCGCTACACACTTCATCAGCATTCGTGGTGTCTTATCCATTTCGGTTTCGTTGAAACCTAAACATCATTTATAAATAAACCTAAAATTGCGTTTTATTTAAAAAAGTACAAATTTATAAAATTTTTCATCTATTTTTATTTTCGTCGCAATAGTTGTTATTATAAGTCTAGCGAATAATTTCCACTTTATATTAACAAAGTCAAGACAAAAGTGCTACTATAAATTGTTCCTAGGGCCAACATTTTACCTATAACCGTTCTGTGGTCTGGCCAGACCAAGAGGATAACTTAGCGCTCATAACGTTACCAGTCATCCTAGGGTTAAGAGAATAAAGTTGTTTAGAAAAATACTGAAAGTGATGAAACTATCCATGGAAGATTGGTATAGAACAACTTAAGTGCTGAAAACTAAAAAGAAACTAAAACTAAAAAAATCTGTGGAAAAGAAAATCTTTTCTGCGGTAGGCCATGGTAGATAAGAGTGTTTAAAGTGGATTCAGTTTAGTTATTTATATATTCAGTAAGAAGAAGAAAAGTGTTAAAGATGCGGTAGGCAACTACTAATAAGTTTAGGTTTATATTGGTTTTAATGAAAAGATTTAAAAGTTTAAGAAAAAATTTAAAAAATATAAAATTAAAACAATGGAGCTGGAATTAATTTGCTATAAATTTATTATTATTTGGAAGTAAAAAAGGTTTAGTATATTTATTATCAATAATAATATAATAAAAATTAAGCCTGAATAACAATTATTTTAATAATTTGTATTGACAACGTGTAGTGTCACTTTGTAAACAAATGTGGCGAATATTTCTAAAAGTATAGTGTTATTTCATTGTGTCATTTAAAATGGTTTTCCATACATTCTGATCATCGTATTTAGTCAAATTATAAACAATTTCCGGCATACAATTTTTATATAAATGAAACAATAATTTTTATTTTTTTGGTTATATAAATTATGTGTCGGTCATCTTAAAGTTTCTTTTTATAATTTTGCCCATTAAACCAAAACTACTTTTTTTAGCCTTAATTTATTGTAAGCCATTCTGACAAAGCATTAACTTGTTGAATGACAGTTTTTTATTTGTTTTTCTCAGCTCATTGTAAATATTTTTTTTTTATTTTCTTTTTTTCTCTCGTTTCATACCTAAATGACTTTGTTATTATTTTTTAGTAACTTCAAAACAAAATCTTAACTTCTTTTTCTTGTTTTTTACACAAAGTGACAGAAAAAACGCAAGTGAATGAATATAAAGTACAAGTACAACATTTAAAAGTAATTTTCTTCTTAATCATGCTGACATTAGAGAAAATTAGTCATGACATATGATGGAGAACTTAATTAATATTAATTGTAGAACAACAATTATTTATGTAAGAAATACTTGTTAGAAAAATTATAGGTGGATGTAGTTTTTTCTCTTGCATTTAGTGTATTATGTTTCTTGTAAAGGAAAAAAAATAAAAAATTAATGAATAAAATGTATTGTATTCTAAGGACAGTCTCTCACAAAAGTTATTTTTTATAAAAAGTATAAGTATCAGCTTCATTAAAAATTAATCGAACTTGAATTTACTTTCTGCCTAAATTAAAGAGTTTTTAATTTTTATCTGCTTTATTTTATTTTATTTTTTTAATATTACCATGTTTACATACTTTTTTGTGTTACTGTAAAGTAAACTCTACAACATTGTGTTTTTCTGAAAACATACTTAAATAATGAAAGTATCTATCCATATATAATGTTAAATGTACAAAACTTACACAACATTAACTAAAAAGAAAACTACACAATACAATATGAATACAATGCATAAATAAATAATATTCCAAAAGTATTATATTCTTAGTGGTTATAAAAAAATTAAATAATAGAAAAAAATTTTCATTAAAGACGAATTCTTATAAGGCTACAGTTAACAAGTCTATAGATGTTGAAAATGTGAAAAAGTTTTTAAATAGGAACAGAAATAATTTAGAAAACAGAATATTATCTCTTTATTGTCCTTATATATAAAAGTTTTATCTTTGATATATTACGTTTAGAAATTCCTTCGTCTTTATTGGATCGTACTAGGGTGATCGACGCGGTTCTCCAACCGGTTTTAAAATCGGTTTTTTCAGTCAATGTGCCTTTGGTTTTTTCAAAATGTTAATTTATGTTTTTTTAAATACAAAAAACTGGTTTTAAAAATAGCATTTTATTTCAGAAAATATGTACTAAATAGTGATATTTGAGTCGAAATTAGGAATAATTTTTTAAATATTCATAAAGACTGATTTCTTATGTTTTAAAAATATAGTTTAAGTATAAATTGGAATTTATTCTGTAATATTAAACAAATAAATAATTAATAATTATCCTGTATGAATTTTTTAATCTATTGTAATATCTGTAATATTTTTACACCCAATTTAATTTTTTTTATCCAATATTTCCTTTATTTTTTAAATGTGTTGTGTTAAAAAATTTTCACCTGCAGAATCGTTTCAATTGAGACAGGCTTCCATGTTAAGCCATGGATTCTGTTTATGCTAACTAAAATTTAGACTATTTTTTTCAACAATTTTGAAACATAATTATCTTCTAGTCATCTAGATATATAATTTGCTTAGCATTTTTTCTTTTTCCAGAGCTTTCTGAAGCTCCCAAACGACGTAGAATATTAAAATTTGGCATAATTATAAAACTTTTTGTTCAACAAATCCTAATGGAGCCATATTTTGAAACTTTTATCAGGGAGTAGATAAAAGTGGATTTATGTGTCTTTTTCTAAGCTCTAAGCTCCCAGAAGACGTAAAAAATTAAAATTCGGTTTACTTATAACCCTATTCGTCTTACAAATCCTAACGGAGTCAGATTTTGGAATCTCTATCAGGGAGCAAAAACACGTGGATCTATATATATGGATTTATATATATCTTTCCTAAGCATTGTTTCCTCTCCAGAGCTTTCTGAAGCTTCCAGACAACGTAAGACACTAAAAATCGACTTACTTATAAAACTATTCGTTCTAGAAATTCTAACGGAGCCAGATGTTTCTATCAGGGACCGAAAAGTCTGTTTTGGTATTAAGATCTTTTGAGTTGCTATACTTATTGCTTGCTCTCCAAATCCTATCAAAAACTGATTTCGGCCAGGGAGCGCATTTACGACGATTTTTTTTATTTTGAAAGGTTTACGAATTTAAAACTAATCAATATCTAAACGGTTTCAAAAATATAAACGGCTTCAAATAATTGACTTCGATTAGTGAGAGGAAGGTGTCTAAATGTTGTTCATATTTTTTTCTTTTAATTTTCGGATTTGTTTGTGCATATTTTCATTATTATATTATTTGTCCTGACATTTTCAGGCTTTTATGCTTGTATTTAATAAATTTTAACTTAAATATTATAAGAATTATTGATTTGTTTAAAGAAATGTAGTCTTTTGATATTAATATTTACTTCTGCAAAAAACCGGTTAACCGGTTTAACTCTTAATTTTTTTTTTAAATTTTGAATATAAATATGTTATTTACAAAAAATACCACTTCAAAAAAGGTTAAATTGCTTAAAATTCTAAGCTTTTTTTTAATAAGCGTTCTTATTTTGAAAAAGGCTTCAATTTTTAAAAAGAAATAAATGTTCAACAAGCTCGAATGTTATATTCGGCTCTTCCGAAACTATAAACCCACCATCAACTTTTTAAAATTTTACGTTATATGAGAGGTGGGCGGTAAAGTGGGCGGACTACGCCCATTTTTGGTTTCCAAGTTTATATCGATCCTCGAACTATCTGTACAAAATTTCTTTGTCGTACATACATTTATTTAAGAGATATCAGCAGAAAAGTATAAAATGAAGCTACAACGGACACCCTGTGTTTCTAGTGTTTTGCCCATAACTTTTCTCAATACTAAACAAACCTTATATGAGATAAATATTTGAGCCAAATTTCGTCTCCGTAAGTTGTCCCGTTCGAGTCCTATCCTGCTTTTAACAGACAGACGGATATAGCTAGATCGAATCAGAATCTAACCAGGACCCAGAAAATATATTTTTTATGCGGTCTTAAATGATTCCTTTGACATGTTACACACGGAATGATAAAATCAATATACCCCCAATCTTTTTGATGGTGGGTATAAAAACTTGGCAGAGCGCAGAAGATTATTTCTGCAGCAGCTGAGCGAACAACTAACTATAGAGGAAATTCAAAAAGATCACAAAATGTGCAAATAATGCGATATTTTTATCCTAGAAATGGAATTGAAGGCATGTTGGGAGGCCCAATAAGATCAATGGATGAACATTTTTCTATCCGAAGCCAAGAAGTTCGAGACATTAGTGAAAGAATGAAGCCTAAAGACAATTGTTTAATGTGTTCTAGAAGAAAACCAATACGAAAGGCATGCAGGAAATGTCATAAACCAGTATGTGCTGAACATTCAGAAGATATTACAGAATGTAACCTAAAAAACAGTTTTTGTTAAATTTATTATAAACCAAAGTATCTAATATTTATAAAAAATAAAACATAATAACAAAATAAACATTTTACTTGTATTCGATAGAAAAATTTCATAAATTGCTCTAATTATACGCGGGTATGCTGGTTGTAAACGTAAGGGGTACCTAGACAAAAACACTTATAACTTTGGCTATAAAAACATTTTAAAATTTTTTTCTTCAGAGTATCATAGCTAAGAATACTATTGAAAAACATCAAAATTTTCAAATTAATATAACAACCAAAACTCAGAATATGCTAATTTAAAAATGAAATACTTACCCGGATATTGTCAACATAAGGGTTAACAAACAAGTACCGACACTCCAAAAAGTACCAATTTCAAAAAACTATTTTTCTTCTTTAAACAAGTACCATTAATTAAAAATGGTGCCATTAAAAAATACCATTATTCAAAAGCGGTACTATGTAATTGTTTAATAAGTACCAATTAATGAAAGAAAAAAATTACAACAAAATTTTCTCAATTATAAGAAAAAAAAATATTTAAATAAAATTTCCTTAAAAAAGTGTAAATTTAAAAAATAAAGTCACACAAAAGTACTAAATTTTAAAACAAAAAAAAAAAAAAAAAAAAAAAAAGAATATGCTATCAACAAATAATAATTATTTTTTATTTTCCTGCTCAAAAAATAATGATTTTATTATTTTTTTTTGCTCACAAGATAAAACTTACGCAATTTTTAGTAAAAATAACAATTTTTTTTTTAATCATAAATTAGATTTGTTCACCATAAAGCAAGTGCGATGATGCTTCTTCATCAAATTTTTTGATAAAGGTTGAATTTTTTGCTAACAGACAAATTTTTAGTCAAAAATTTTATGAAGAATGCATCATCGCACTTGCTATTTTTTTCTGTTTGATAATATAAATAGACTCTAGGTACCAATTTTCAATTTTAACTTTTTTAAGCCTTTTTATTTCTTGATTCAGTAAGAAGTTTGTCTTTGTAATTTTTTGACCTTAAATCATATCTATCAATTCCGAGTAGCATAAAAGTTTTTATTTTTATTTTTTTTTTAACAAAAATTACATAAATTGTATTCAACCGTGCTAATTTTGGGGCAATATTATAATGTAGAATTTGAGATTTTGAAGAAAATCTGTCTTCTGGATATACAAGTAAATACTTAACAAAATATACAACTTGCTAGATTTTTCTCTCAAAAAGTCTACTGAAAAGTTCTAAGTTTGTCAATAACACAAAAAACTGTTTTTATTTTCCTAAAAAAAAAAAAAAAAAAAAAATAATAATAATAATAATAATTTAAAAATTTTCATTTAAATGGCAAATAATCCTTTCTATAGTTTACACTATAGGCTAGACTATAGTTTACACTAAAGGCTAGACTGTAGTTTACACTATAGGCTAGACTATAGCTTACACTATAGGCTAGACTATAGTTTACACTATAGGCAAGACTATAGTTTACACTATAGGCTAGACTATAGTTTACACTATAGGCTAGACTATAGTTTACACTATAGGCTAGACTATAGTTTACACTATAGGCTAGACTATAGTTTACACTATAGGATAGACTAAAATTTACACTATAGGCAAGACTATAGTTTACTCTATAGGCTAGACTATAGTTTACACTATAGGCTAGACTATAGTTTACAATATAGGCTATACACTATAGGCTTTTCACTATAGGCTAGACTATAGTTTACACTATAGGTTAGACCACAGTTTACACTATTGGCTAGACTATAGTTTACACTATAGGTTAGACTATAGTTTACACTATAGGCTAGACTATAGTTTATACTATAGACTAGACTATAGTTTACACTATAGGCTAGACTGTAGTTCACGGTATAGGCTATACACTATAGGCTTTACACTATAGGCTAGACTATAGGCTAGACTATGGTCTATCCTATAGTTTACACTATAGGATAGACCATAGTTTATACTATAGGCTAGACTATAGTTTACAGTATAGGCTATACACTATAGGCTAGACTATAGTTTACACTATAGGCTAGACTATAGTTTACACTATAGGCTAGACTATAGTTTACACTATAGGCTAGACTATAGTTTACACTATAGGCTAGACTATAGTTTACACTATAGACTAGACTATAGTTTACACTATAGGCTAGACTGTAGTTTACGGTATAGGCTGTACACTATAGGCTTTACACTATAGGCTAGACTATAGACTATAGGCTAGACTATAGTTTACAGTATAGGCTATACACTATAGGCTAGACTATAGTTTACACTATAGGCTATACACTATAGGCTAGACTATAGTTTACACTATAAGCTAGACTATAGTTTACACTATAGTCTAATATAGGCTAGACTATAGTTTACACTATAGGCTAGACTATAGTTTACACTATAGGCTAATATAGGCTAGACTATAGTTTACACTATAGGCTAGAATAAAGTTTACACTATAGGCTAGACTATAGTTTACACTATAGGCTAGACTAAAGTTTACACTATAGGCTAGGCTATAATTTACACTATAGGCTAGACTATAGTTAACACTATAGGCTAGATAATAGTTTACACTATTGGCTAGACTATATTTTACACTATAGGCTAGACTATAATTTACACTATTGGCTAGACTATAGTTTATACTATATGCTATAGTTAGACTAGACTATAGTTTACACTATAGTTAGGCTAGACCATAAGTAACACTATAGTCTAAGCTATGGTTTACGCTATAGATTAGACTATAGTTAATGCTATAGGCTAGACTATAGTTTACATTATTGGCTTTTCTAAGTTTTTTTTGTATCATTTAAATAAAACAGTTACTAAATATTTACATAATTTAGTTAACAATTTAATATTAACTAACAGTTCTATTCCACAGGAAATCAATATCAAATATAAATTCAATTTAATAAACAAATTCCTATGAAATTAATTCCCTTTGGCTTTATTAATTAAATATGTCTTTCCTTTTCTTTTGCACATCTCCTTGCAATATTTAATCAAATTTATTAATATTACAGTTTAGATCTTTTATCTAAAGTCTCTAAAGATTGGCTGTACGATTTTTATATGTTTATTAATAAACATTTTTCCATTTTCTACATATTTATACATTAATAGTTCCTTTAGCTTTTCTAATAAATAATAATAAAAAAAAAAAAAAAAAAAAATAATAAAAAATCCATACGTTAGTATAGCAAACATAAAGAAAAGGAGGTGGATTTCGTACACAAAATCTTTAGTTATGAATTTTTTATATTTTCTGTGGGTAATTTTTATATTTAATGACAAATTCTTAGAAGGCGACAGAAAACAGCACGAGTTTTTTACTCTGTATAGTTGAATGTGTTTTTCAAAGTTTGCATTGATATTACAACGGAGATACAACCATTTTTAGTTAAAGGGAAAAGTGGAGTAAGAGACTGTCAGACAGTTAACAGAAAAGTAACATAAATTATAATACATTTTGATGTTCTAATAAAGTTTTCAATAGAAAACATAAGTAAATAGTGCATACTTTTAGGGGAGAGTAGAAGGGGAAAAAATAATGAATAGTTTATTAAAAAATATTCATATGTCGTATGATTATTTAACTACTCTACTTTATTGTCTATTTTAATTCTAAAAGAAAATCTTAGGAAAAAAATAATGCTTTTTAATCAGAACACACATATACACATTTAGGAACACTTACACATATATATATACACTTGCTAACAAATAAATAAACATATGCAGTTGCATTATAGTGCATTTTAATGCCACAACAAAACTGAACATCAAGTCAGTAAAGTAGCAATGGCATAAAATAATATGCTGCGTTTGTATATGTATGTATTTATTTTACTATATATGTTGTTATGTATGTATAGATAATATATTTGTGTGTATGTGTTTATGTGTATACAATGTGCTTGAGTAGTAGTATGTACTGTAAACTACTTAAAATTGATGAATATGCAACTTTTAATGATATGTCAGCTTCTGGTAAATGCTTCAAAAAGTAAAAAAAGAAAAAAAAAAAAAAAAAAAAATTTATAGTTGCATTTTCTATATATGTACGAGAGAAGACTTATAAGTACTTAGAATTGAGAATATATAAGTAGGTATATAGTAGGGTACAGAGTGACTCAATCATTGTAGCCTCAAAGGACATTAATGGAGAAAAATTGGTATTTTTTTAGGGAAAAGTAAGCATAGAAGTAAACGTTAAATCGTATTCTTCTTATATTTAAATTTGTGCCTTTCCAGTACTATTTAAATGTGATCTACCAAAGACCTCAAGTTGGAAATATGAATTATATTTTTATTGTAAATTTGACTTTATTTCTTGGAGAGCAATCAAATGGTTTTTGTATTTAACAAATATTCGTCTATTTCTAAACGGTTACATAAAAATACTGGTTTTGAAAATGTTTATCATTTTTCATGTACAAAAACTTTGTTAACACACGATTAATTTTAATCGAAAAATAATTTGCCCTCAAATAGGTTAGTAAACGATCTTCTTTGCAGGAAATAAAAAAAAAATATATATATTAAATTGCAAACTATAATTCGATTATTTTTAATAAAATACTGTACTACTTTTAATTGAATATTGAATTATATTTTAATCGTATATTAAATTTTTTATACCCACCATCAAAAAGATGGGGAGTATATTGATTTTGTCATTCAGTGTGTAATATTTAATAAATGTGGGTTATGGGCTAAAAACTAGAAACACAGGGTGTGCGTTTCATACTTTTCTGCTGATATTTCTTAAACAAAAGCATGTACGACAACGAAATTTTGTATAAATAGTTTAAAGGTTGATATAATCTTGGAAACAAAAAATGGGCGTGTTCCGCCCCTTTACCGCCCACCTCCCATATAACGTAAAATTTTAAAAAGTTGATGGTGGGTATAAAGATTAGGCCAAGCCGAACATAACATTCTTGCTTGTTTTTTATTATTTTTAATTAAATAAGCGATTTTGTCACTTTGGTGTAAAAGGGCTCGGAAATTGCACTTTATCCAAGAAAAGGTGATATTAATATTTTAATGGTTTGTTGTTACATTGATCAACAGGTAAAAAGATAATAATATTTTTGGAATTTAAAGATTTTTTTAAGAAATTCTTTCGTCCGTCCTTCCGTCCGACTGTTTATTAATTTTTAAAATTTTCAAATTAAAAATCGTTTATTTTTGACACAATAAAGATATCGACTTTAAATTTCTTTGGTTTTTTAAATGAATACTTTAATCATATAATTATTTATTATAATTATCGATTTTTAAATCATACAGTTTTGAAATTTAATGTTTTATTCTTGAGAGAATTCTGCTGTCGGTCCTTCCGTCCGACTGTTTGTTAATTTTTACAAATTTTCAAATTCGGAATCGTTTATTTTTAGACTCAATAAAAAGTTTTTGGTTGTTTATCGAATACAATTGTATAATTAATTATTATAATTATCACTTTTTTAACCAAATATTCGATTATTTTTAATCGAACAATTAATCTTTTAAATGTGAATATATTCGATTACTTTAATCTAATAAAAGTTTACACACAAAAAACATAAAAATGATATTTTTTGAAAGAAAATTGTAACCATTTTTTTAAGAACTACGATTAACAGACAATTTTTTTAATCTAATAATCGGTTATACCCAACGAACTAAAAACAATATTCTTTGTACAAAATTAAATAATTTTAAAAAAAAATTTAATCAATTATTTTTATTTTTTAATCGAATAATCGGAAAACGATATTTTTGAGAAAAAATTCTAAGAAAATAATTAAATCGTATATTATAAAATGCTGTTTCTTTTTTAACTCAATAATCGAAATTTTTAGAAAGAACTTGAAATTTAAAAATTTTAAATTAATTTTTAAAATTTTTATCGAATAATTAGAACTTTTTGGAAAAGAAATGTTAAGAAAACGATGAAAGTGTTAATTATAAAAAATTATAAAATAAAGAACTTAAAATGCAAAATTTAAAAATTTTTTTGATACTTTACTCTTAAACTTTATTCTTAAACTTACTCTTAAACGAAAAATCGATTAATTTTATTAAAATCATCTTTTACAATCGAAAGAGCTTAAAAACAATGCTGTTTGAATAGAATACCTTTAAATTTCAAGTTGTACAAATATACGCAGTCAACAAATACTTAAATATTTTTAACCGAATAATCAATCGATTACATTATTATTCTGTTAATTATAAAATCTGTCGCACATAAACGAAAAAATGTCCAATTCAAAATTTCAAAAGAAGTCTCAAAAATTGCAATGTTGTCAATTTTTTTTTTTTTTTTAAATTTTTGAAAGACTGTTTGAAGTACAGCATGTAAATGTAATTTTGAAAAGTTCTAAATGTTCACCCTATATTCAGCATTGGGCAAAAATGATTAATTTATGATGACAAATTCAACTGTTTGAGCCTGTAAAGAAAATTGATTGTTGATTTTGGCACGGGGTTTCTCAGTCAATTCGGATACATGTTATCCATAAGTACTAAGCCTCTAATCGACTTTTCTAGAATTAACTCTAGTTCTCGCAATAAATCGTCATTTGTTAAATAAAAGAGGTTGCACTATATATTGAAGCATATCTCGAAAAAAACTTACACTCAAAAAGTTATGTAAGTAAATTTAACAAAAAAATCTTGTTTTATTTGCAACAAATTTGTATTTATGATTAAAGAATAAAAATTAAAACTTTTGACACTTTCAAATTTTTATGATTTTTCAAAAAAATTTTTTCTTGAAATTTTTTATAAAATTATACATTTTCTCAGAAGATGGGCCTAATATCTTCTTAACTGTTCACTGTATTAAAATGTAATCTAAGAACGACTTGAAGATAATTTGAATTTAATTCTGTTGATTTTTTTTTTTTATATAATCGTACATGTCGTTTTCGTGATATGAGTCATTCAATTTAAAACCAACCAGCTGATTTTCTCACCTCTTCCGAATTTGATAATATTTGGTACAATTATTATTATTATTGTCAAAACTAAGACTAATTCAAAATTTTATCAAGAGATTCGCGAAATATCGCGATTTGAAAGTGCAAAATAGCTTAATATATGTACAAAGTTGCATACACAAAATTACAAATATCTTTCGAAGTATTATATAATATTTATTTAGATGTTTAGAAAGATGTTTAGAAAGGTATCAAAATTACCTTTAATATGACGTATGACATTACTTTTTTCTCAACATCATAATGGTCCATATCTCGCGATTTTTCGTTCGCGGGTAAATATCTCGAAAAGTGGTATTTTTAAAAACTTTAAAAAAATATATGTTAATGATGAAAATGTTTTCTATAACCGTGGAAAGTGGCATTCTGTGACTCGCAATATTTTAGGAGTTATTACAACAAATGTTATAATAAATACGAAATATTTATTGCAGTTTGTATTGTTTTGTTTGAAATAAAATAGAAAAATCGGCAAGAATATTAATATCGCGACACAAATTAGGAAAATTGTCTTTTTAAAATTACGAATATCTTTCAAAATATTTACGTTACAACGTTCATGAAGGCGAATTATTAAAGGTAATAAAATTACCTTTAAAATGATACCTAAAACATGTTTTTGTGTTGAATTTTGTTGGTGGATAATTCGCGAATTAAATTTTGCGGTCGCGTAGAGGATGAAACCATTCTGAATGTTCCCTGTAAGTATCGTGGTGGGACTCTCAATGGCTTCTGAGTTATTTTTAAAAATACCACTTTTCGAGATATTTACCCGCGAACGAAAAATCGCAAACTGAACCATTTTGGTATTGAGAAAAAAGGCATGTTATACGTCATATTAAAGGTAATTTTGATACCTTTAATATGACATCTCAATAAATCTTATATAATAAACCCTTTAAAAGATATTTGTAATTTTGTATATGCAACTTTGTAGATATTTTGAGCTATTTTGCACTTTCAAACCACGATATTTCGCGAACTACTTGATGAAATTATTTAAAATTTTGAATTAGACTTAGTTTCGACAAGAATAATGATTTTACCAAATATCATTAAATTCGGAGAAGAAAAGTTAAAAATTGTAATTTTTTTTGTGTTGCAACCTACTTAATTTTACAAATCGCGATTTATCGCGAAAACTAGAGTCAATTCAAAGAAAGTGGATTAGAGGCTTAGCACTTATTAATACCATGTATCCAAATTGACAGAAAAACCCCGTGCAGCAGAAATTTTTTCTCATTCTCGTGTAACTCAGTGTAATGATTTCCAAAAATACAAATTTTAATAAATTTAAAAAAAAAAAAAAAAAAAAATAAAAATAATTGTTGAAATTTATATATTTATATTCATGAAACCTAATTAGATTTAAAAATTAACAACCACTAAAAGTCCCTTTATATTTGTGCCTAAGTTGTGTGTATATGAAATGTGTCTATAGAAAATTTCTATAATTTCAAAAGTCAACGATTATTCGATTATTTCTTTAACCGATTAAATTGGTAGAAAATTTTAAGCAAATAATTTCCTTTTATATTGCTAACAAAATATAACGTCTGATTCATCAAATTCCTTACAATGAGATCTCATAAATTTCAACAATGAATTAACAGATGTATCCGGAGCCAATCTAGATAATGGAGGAGTATCAGTGATAATAGATGGTAACCGATTGTCCTCATTAACAACGGAATAAGTACTAGGGTTCACGGATTCGCTGCTAGCAGATGTCGCAGAAACAAGTGGAATATTTCTATTCATAGGTGATAAGGTCGGTTAAGATATTTGTACCATTTCCGGCGAAGGAATTAAAGGCGACCGATTTACCTCGACTTCTAACATATATGTTGATTTCTTTCTCTTTGGAGAGGCTTCAACAAATTGAGAAAGATCAAAATTATTCAAAAGTATCTCAATTTTCCTGAATTTCTCGCAAAGATTTACCAAATCCTTACCTATATCAGAAATTCCTACTTTAGCATCCCCAAAAAGTTTATAAAAGTTCACATCAATCGATCTACAGTTGAGACAAGATCAACGAAGTCCGTTAGATCTATCTACTATACGATCAAAATCCCTTCCCTAAGTAAAACAATAAAATAGAAAATTAAAGCAAGTGATGCTCAATCGATAACAGCAAAATAAATAAATGATTAAACAAAAAGAAACAAGTAACGTACCACAAGTATAATATCACTGCACTTATAACTTCACTTCACGAACACAAATTTTATCTTATTTATTTAAAAAAACTCGTTTATGTAATTAAATAAAACAAAAATTAAAAATTGTATATAGGGCACGATAAAAACACGACTAACAGAGTTGAGAGTTGCCATTCATATTTAAACCAATATTAGTGGCGTTTTCTTTTCAGGTTTTCTGCCCTGTGTTCTCTTATATTCTGAAAAAAAAAAAAAAATTTGCAATAAATTATTTTTAATATTTAATGCCTTAAAATTTATGTTTCACTAAATTTTGTTAATTTTACAAAAATTCCAAAAATTTAAAATTTAATAAAAATTTTAAAAATCACCAAAAATTTTTGAGCTCCTTCGAAAAAAATATGTCGACTAGATGGAATTCCGCATGCTAAACTCGAATTTGCTTTCAGTTTTTTTCCATCAGGTCGGGATTCTTTTTATGGGCGTGTCTAATATTGCGCCATAAATAAGCCGATTACTCGAGTATATTTTACTATAACTCGAGAACGGTATGCATGATTTACTATCAAATTTTTATCCGCCCAACAGTTTAGGAGATATTTCGAAAAAAGTGTCGGAAAAAATTTTTTCATGCAAAATTCAATATTACTTTTTTTTTAATAAAACTTCTTTTTAAAAGTGAAAACATCAAAAATATTTATGTTTATCTCCTTTATCTCAAAGCTGGAAAAATTACGATTAAATAAAGTCACGTATCATAAAAATTGATGTACAAATCTTGAATGGATTCACAGTTAAGTTTGGATACCCATGCATATCTCTACCTATAGTTGAAATACACTAGTGGACAAAAAAAATGTTTTTTCGTCTTAAATAAAAAAATAGTTGGATTAGATGTAATTTAACGTGCTAAATAAGAATCAGCTTTTACTTTTTTTCTATCACGCATTGATTTTTTTTTTTTTTTTATGGGCATGACTACTATGACCACGCCTTTAGGCAGCCACACTTGTATAACTCGAGAACAGTTTGTCCAATTTAGACAAATTGAACTTTAGTATATAGCGACCAAAATTGTCTTCGAGCTGAATTTATATAATTTTTTGTCCAGTTAATATTTCCGTAGTTATTCGGTAATTAGTACCGAAAATTTTAAAATTTATTTTTTTGAAAAGTGGTAAAAATTTTGATCCATAACTCTGAAATTCTTCAGAGAATAAAAAATATTGTGAACGTACCTTGAAGAAAATTTTCGTACGCATCTTTTGATGTATCACTTATCAAAATCGTGTAAAGGGTTCTTGAGTTATAGCCTAAGTTTGACAAACCATTCTCGAATTTTATAGTGTGACCGCTGAATAACGTGATGATATTAGTATATAAATATATATATATATATATATATATATATATATATATATATATATATATATATATATATATATATATATATATATATATATATATATATATATATATATATATATATATATATATATATATTTTTTTTTTTTTTTTGCCAGCACTGTATTTCTACTCAACATGGGTATTTTTACTTAAATGTGAACAAAATTTAGATTTCTGCATCAATTTTGAAGATACATGCCTTATTTTTTCCGAAGCATTACCAGCTTTATGACAAAGATGATTAACTGTAACATTTTAGATGTTTTCATTTATTAAACGAAATTTCATTAACAAAAAAATCTAAAATTTTTTTTCGGACACTTTTTTCGAAATAACTCCAAAACTATTGAGCACATAAAAAAACTAATTAAAGATATTTTTAGTCCGCATCTTTTGGTGTACAACTTTGATCAATCGTACACACCGTTCTTGAGTTATGAGGAAATATACTAGAGTAATGGCCTTTCAATGGGCGAAATATTAGACATGCTCATAAAAAAAATTCAGAACTGATGGGAAAAAACTGAAAGCAGATTCGTGTTTAGCAGATCGAAATACATCAAGTCCAACTATTCGTCTATGGGGGAGGATTTTTTTTGTTGACCAGTGTAATTTAAAATTTTAACTAAAATCCGATTTCCTTCGATTAAATTAAAATGTTTTTTCATAAATACCTTTAAAAATAACACAGTTACAGAATTGTTTTTTTTTTTTTTTTTTGTTCTGTTGTAATCATTTTATTAAAGTGATGATAATCTCCAAAAAATTTTACACAGTAACAAGGTAACATCTTTCTTCAGAAAAGAAAACGCTTTGTGATTTTTTTCATGACAATCTTGTCACATTCGGTTATTTTATTTAATAACTAAACATTTTGAAAAAGTATAAATTCGGGTAAACTTCTCATATTTAATAAATCAATATTAATTCTTACGTATCATTTCATTCTTTTTCACTTTATTTTTTAAGGAATAATCTATCATTATTTTATATCATTGACCAACTAATTAGAATTTATTTTCAAAATATTTTAGTATTAAATAAGAAAAATGTATCTGATTTTTCTAAATTTTTTGTAGAGGGATTTGGGAAAATCTCGCCTTAAAAATTAATAAGTTGTTCTTTTAAAATTATTTTTAACTTGACTTCGTATATATATGTTAAAATTTCAATAACTATGCATTTGCTAGTACTACTTCTACTACTAGTAGTAGCTTTTGTAGTTGTGGTGGTAAGAAATATGCATAGATAATATAAAATTTATTTTTATATACATATACTAACAAACATATGTATATGTAAATGTATGCTAAACTTATAAACATGAACTAATATGCACTTAAAAGATTTTTGTTAGTACAAGTCATACAATATAGATAATGTACATGTGTAGCTTTATGCATTTGCGTGTGTGTGTGTAAATTTAAATACATTGACAAGAGAGTGTATTGTATTTATGTGCGTGTACTTTTACTATGTATGTATGTGTAGAGATCTGTGCAACCATATAACTTATTGTCATTTGACACACTTTTAACAATATGATGAAGCAAAAGCAAAAAAAAAAAAAAAATAAAAAAAAAAAAAATGGAGCAAATAGAAAAAATAAACCCGAATGAAATAAAAATAAAGTAAGTGGCCGCATACTTTGGTTAATTATTTTAGGTACAAAACTGAGGAAATAAATAAAAAAAAAAATAAGAATTTAGATTTAGAATTAATCTTAAAACTTCTTTTGCAAGATTTGTTTTAAAAGACTTTTAGGAGCCCTATACTTAATAGCGTTTTCTTTTCTGGCTAAAATATTGCCTTTATTCTGCCCTATGCCCTCATTTGTGTTCTATTCTGAAAAAAGTGTAATAATTTAAATGGATCGGATGTTATTTTCTAATAGTGTTGCCTTTTAATTTATAAAATATGTTACATGTTTCACTCTCAAAAATAGTAGAGGGTCAGCATGTTGCACTTTATTACCAGCACACTGAAATATATAGCAGGAAAAATTTATGTTTCACAAAATTATAGAAATTTCACAAAAATTCTGAATATTCACCAAAAATCCAAAATTTCACAAAAAAATTAAAATTTTCACCAAAATTCTAATATTTCACCAAAAATCTAATGTATCACCAAAAAAGCGAAAATTCACCAAAAATCAAAAATTTCATAAAAAAAAAAAAATCTAAAATTTCACCAAAAATTAAAAAATCAAAAAATTCACCAAAAATCTATAATATCACTAAAAAATCAAAATTTCACCAAAAATGTAAAATTTCACTAAAAAATCAAAATTTCACCAAAAATCTATAATTTCACTAAAAAATCAAAATTTCATGTAAAATTTCACTAAAAATCAAAAAATTCACCAAAAATCTAAAATTTCTCTAAAAAATCAATATTTCACCCAAAATCAAAAAATTCGCGAAAAATCTAAAATTTCATTAAAAATCCAAAATTTCACCAAAAATCCAAAATTTCACCAAAAATCAAAAAATTCACCAAAAAAAATCAAAATTTCACTAAAAATCAAAAATTCACCAAAAATCTAAAATTTCACCAAAAAATCTAAATTTCACCAAAAATCTAAAATTTCATAAAAAAAAAAAATCTAAAATTTCACCAAAAATTAAAAAATCAAAAAATTCACCAAAAATCTATAATATCACTAAAAAATCAAAATTTCACCAAAAATCAAATAATTCACCAAAAATATAAAATTTCACTAAAAAATCAAAATTTCACCAAAAATCTATAATTTCACTAAAAAATCAAAATTTCATGTAAAATTTCACTAAAAATCAAAAAATTCACCAAAAATCTAAAATTTCTCTAAAAAATCAATATTTCACCCAAAATCAAAAAATTCGCGAAAAATCTAAAATTTCATTAAAAATCCAAAATTTCACCAAAAATCCAAAATTTCACCAAAAATCAAAAAATTCACCAAAAAAATCAAATTTCACTAAAAATCAAAAATTCACCAAAAATCTAAAATTTCACCAAAAAATCTAAATTTCACCAAAAATCAAAAAATTCATCAAGAATTTAATATTTTAACAAAAAAAAAAATCAAAATTTCACCAAAAATCAAAAAATTCACCAAAAACCCAAATTTCAACAAAAATCCAAAATTTCACCAAAAATTTACCCAATAATTTAAAGTTCCATAAAAAATCCGAAGTTTCACCAAAAATCCAATTTCTCTCGACTGAATTAAAAATAACACAAATACAGAACTGGTCTCAGATTTTTTGTTCTATTGTAATCATAAAAAAGGTACAATTTTTTTAGGATGAAGGTAACCCATAAAAAATGTTACACAGTTACAAGGTAACATCTTTCTTCAGAAAAGAAAACGCTATTAGTAATTTACATGTAATTTCTTTCGAATTGTACTTCAATATGCTCATCCTATCTTAATATTGTACTTTTCACTATGATTACAAGTGTTTTTTTTTTCCTAATAGTTTGTATTTATATTTGTACACATATTTGTATAAAGACATCGTATGCTGTATGTTTGCTAATTCACTCTTTCTCTATTTGATGTCTAACCAGAATGACTCTGAACTAAAACTGACTGAATGACTAGTTTTTGTTTCTTATTTTAATTTTTTTTTTTTTTTTCATATTATCCTTGGTTGAGACGTACCTAAAATCTAAGCACTATGGCGCAGTATACAAAGGATAATAATTTTGAATATATCTTTTAATTAATAAAAAGTAAAGTGTGTGCCAGAGAACATGCACTTGTACATAGATAATCACATATACATTTATATTTTTTTTAATAAGATAAATGAGCTTTGAAAATAGCTATAGTTAATAGTAAGTATTTGAAATCGAAGGGAAACAAATTTGATTTCCGTTTGGAGCAATATATTTAAAGATATTTTTTGTTTTCAAAATTCAAGAGTAAATATCTTTTTTACTGTATAACTTAAGTGAGTAAATTTATTGTACCCTACACCACCAAAGTTTGTTAATTATACCAAATAGGGATGACAAACGTGACTGGATTTTTCTAAGAATAAGCTTTTACTTAAAAAAGTAAGAAAACGGAAAATAAATTTTAGTGTCAATAACAAATAAAACGTTTTTTTTCTTTTTTTAATTTTTTTACTTATATTAAATGGATTCCTGGAAACATCTCAAAAATACGGGAGTATGTTCCTTTGCAGATAATTTTTCAAATATCACTGGTCAACAAAAAATCCTCCCCCATATACGAATAGTTGGACTTGATGTATTTTGATGTGCTAAACACGAATCTGCTTTCAGTTTTTTTTCCATCAGGTCTGGATTTTTTTTATGGGCGTGTCTAATATTTCGCCCATAATAAGGCCATTACTCTAGTATATTTCCTCATAACTCAAGAACGTTGTGTACAATTGATCAAAGTGATACACCAAAAGATGCGGACTAAAAAAATCTTCAAATTCTCCAAACTTAATTTTTTCATGTGCTCAATAGTTTCGGAGTTATTTTGAAAATTTTTTGGAAATAATTCTGTAATTTCAGAACTGCTGGATGTATTTGAATGAAATTTCACATGAGTAATCCTGAGGTGTATGGCAATTGATTTGGAGGAGGATCGTAACGGGTCTGCAGGACGAGGAGTGGACCACCAAAGGTGGTCACCTCGGGTATGAACATTTTAAAAAAAATCGCCAAAATTTCATTTATGATTTGATTGAAAAAAAATTTTGCACACAGATACAAAAATTACGCTTACATGTGTGGGTTATCTCTTTACTTTTAGAGATATTTGGACCAAAGTAAAATTTTGACCCATTTTTGGACATATTTTTTTTTAGTTTTTTTAACTTGGCGGGCGCAATTTGTGTCCTAAAATTTTTCTAAAATATTCCTTGGATTCTTGGTTATTACTTGAAAAATAATATTATTATTTTTCAAGTAATAACCTTTCCAACGATACCAAATACTTGTACAAATACTTTACACAATCGTTTAAAAACTAACTGAAACTTTACCTCCTGCCGAAAAATTTGCACATTTTCCTTCAATTTCTATGGTAAATGTGTGCTGAAGCATTCTATATACATAAGTACACAGCAGTTTCAAGGAGTTTTTTAAATAACTTTGTTTAACTTTTGTATCGTTCAATATATTTCAACGAAATTTCACATAGTTATTACTGAGGTAGTTTCCAACTGTTATGGAGTAGTACAAGTTTCTAGGTGGTCTCGGGACAGGGGGCAGGACCGCCGAAATGGGTCACATCGGATATTATATAAGAAATATTTAAAAAACACGTTGAAACTGCTGTGCACTTATGTATATAGAATGCTTCAGTACACATTTAACATAGAAATTGAAGGAAAATGTGCAAATTTTGCGGAAGGAGTTAAAGTTTCAATTAGTTTTTAAACGATTGCGTAAAGTATTTGTGCAAGTATTTAGTATCATTGGAAAGGCTATTACTTGAAAAATAATAATAATATTTAAATAATAAAGTATTCCAACTAAATTGTTTTCCTTAAATTGATCAAAAAACGAAAAATTTTTGTATTTGGTGTTTTTTTTTTCAAAAGAAAAAAAAAAAAAAAAAAAAATATTTTGAATTTATATAAAATCCTTATTTATAAAGCTATCAATCTGAAATTTTAGTATTATATAAAAAAAAATGTTTCTTAAAAGAAAAGTGTAAATAGATTCCAATTTTTTTACTCCAAAATACCCAATATTATTGTTCGGGGAAAACTTACTTCAAAAATTTACTTTTTTCAGTAAAATGGTCACCCTGTCGTTATAGGAGGAGTGGCTTATTCAAAATTTTTTGTGTGTTTAGCCAACATATGGAGGTAACTTTTTACGGTATTTTTATTTTAATAATAGCTTTGACATTTTTGTGCTCCACAAAAAACTAAAAACACAAAAATTAAAATTAATGAAATTCTGATAGGGCTAGCGTAGAGACTATTATCCCAACTGCCCTCGGATTTGTTTTACGTGCATTTGTATTAAGCATTCTTTTAGAAACATGAAAAAAAAATTATGGTCCAAAGGAAAATAATGGATTTTAAAGTGAAAAAATATTACCACCTTTTTGAAAAAAAATCACAAGAAATCACAATTTTTTTCAAATTTTTTAATTCAAAATAATATAACTTTTTATCTAAACCACATAGGTATATGATCCTGGCACAAACATTTTTTAGAATATTTTAGAAAAATTTTAGGACACAAATTGCGCCCGCCAAGTTAAAAAAACTAAAAAAAAACTTGTCCAAAAATGGGTAAAAATTTTACTTTGGTCCAAATATCTCTAAAAGTAAAAGAGATAACCCACACATGTAAGCGTAATTTTTGTATCTGTGTGCAAAATTTTTTTTCAATCAAATCATAAATGAAATTTTTGCGATTTTTTAAAAAATTTTCATACACGAGGTGACCAACTTTGGAGGTCCACCCCTCGTCCTTCAGACCCGCTACGATCCTGTCCTGCTCCAAATCAATTACCATACATCTCAGGATTACTCATGTGAAATTTCATTCAAATACATCCAGTTCTAAAGTTACAGAATTATTTCCAAAAAATTCAGTTTTGGGACCACTGTTCGTACTCGTATGAGTATTATTTTATTATAAATGCTATTAATATTAATCATCCGTTTAGTAATAATAATTCATATACATAAGTGGAAAGTAATCTTTATTCATTTATTCTTCTTTTTTTAATTTTTTTTACAAACCCTACAAGCCACTGTGCCACAACGTGTAGGTAGAAAGTAATCTTTATTCATTTATTCTTCTTTTTTTCATTTTTTTACAAACCCTACAAGCCACTGTGCCACAACGTGGAGGTAGATGTGTGCATATTTGCCTGTACATATGTATATGTGTAATATAGTTCAAGGCAAAAGAATACTCTCCTATGGATCTTAACAATATTTTTAAGAAAGCAAAAGGAAGTGTTGCCATAGTAAAAATTACCCCCACAATAAGATGCATTCGAAAGAATCTGTTTCATTCATTCAAAATGTGTAAGAGCTTCTTAGTTGCCGCAATAGCTGGTTGCACACATGTAAACAAATACACTTACACTTTTACAAATTTTTCACACAAAAGTATAAATAAAAACAAAGACAAAGAAGAGAAATAATAAGACTGACAGCTGTTAAGGGTTCTTGGGATATATATATATATTTTTTTTGCTGATGTGTTTTTTTTCTACTATTATAAGTCTTAGGATAAGTGGCACTACTTTTCATAAGGAAAAATAATAATGTCAGCGTAAGTAAGACAACAAGTAGAAAAAAAAAAAAAAAAAAAAAAAAAAAACGAAGATAAAGCAAAAAATTAAAAGTATGATTTTGAATAAATTGTTATTTCAGCTAAATAATACAAAAGAAAACGACCTCATCCTTTATAATATAAGTATGTATGTTGCTATTGCTTAGTTGTGGCCAGTTAACCTAGAAAGCTTTAAAATTTCAGCTTTATTAAAAAAAAAAAAAAAAAAAATATATTAATTAAATTTCTGTTATTTAATATTATTAAAGATTTTGTGTTTTTTAATTTATAAATCTATTTTGTTTATAAAAATATATTTCATAGTTTGATCACGTTTTATGCTTTTTTATTTTTATTATGATTTGTTGTTAATCTTGTCATCCCTTTGGTTGTTTTTCTGTTTGTTTCTTTTTTTTTTTTTTTTCTTTACTGCCTGTTGGGTATCGTAGATGTCTCATTAAAACTTGATTACGTAGACAAAATAGTATTTATGCATGTTGTTTTGGGTTATAATGAAAAAGGCGGCTTAAAACCAAAATTTAATATTGTTTAATCTATCTCAATATGCAGTGTAGAAAATAAATCGAATATTTTCCATCACGTCACATTTTGACCCATTGAGGACCAAGTTTAATTTGCTTCCTTTAGGAGTTTTTAGATTATAGGTAATAGGTAGAATAAAATAGTCGCTCATGTTTTATAGCCAAGACATGGGGCTACAAAACTATAGTACTAGTCAAGTCTCTAACTTGTCATACTTATTTCCAGGAATTCCTTAGATTTGGAAAATTCTAATATAAAACCCTAATAAAACCATGGAAAAATTAGGGGTGGAGTGGGTGTAGAGAGGAAATTTGTATTTGATATAATTGATACCAGAACGCAGATTTTAGAAATGGTAAAATTTTTAAAATCGAATTGACAAAGAATGTGTAGACACCAAAAGTTAAAAAAATAAAAATTTAAGTTTATATAACAAACATAACAAAAAATTAGAAAAAATGATCTGTTGAATAATTTTATTTAATTCTTATTTCTTAATATAGTGAAAAAAGATAAACGAAACATTGCCATCACATCAAATTTTAATTCATTTTATATGAAATGAAATATGTACCTCTTAGAAATTTTTGATGCTATAGTATAATAGATAGATTATGGAGCCGCATTTAATAGAGAAGGAATAATGCAACAAAAGTGTATAATGTCTCTAACATGCCCTCCATAACACCCAATAAGCGAAGATCGATAGGAGATTTTATACCAAAGCATGAAATCATATGGAATCCTACTTTGATGACAGACTACTGCTGCATCTTAGTATGAGAAAACTTAAAAAAATAGTAGGTTCTTAAATATTAGTTAAAGGAAAAAATAAAAAAATAAAAAATTAAAATTAGGCCGAATTAATCACAAAAGATTTTTTTATACCCACCATCAAAAAAAGATGGGGGGGTATATTGATTTGGTCATTTCATGTGTAACATGTCGAAGGAATCATCTAAGACCCCACAAAGTATATATTTTCTAGGTCCTGGTTAGATTCTGAGTCAATCTAGCTATGTCCGTCTGTTGAAAGCAGGATAGGGCTCGAACGGGGCAACGTATTAGGACGAAATTTGGAATAAATATTTGTATTATATGAGGTTTGTTTGGGATTGAAAATAGGCAAAATCGGTTAATAAACAAAAAAGTTATGGGCTAAATACTGGAAACACAGGGTGTCCGTTTTATACTTTTTTGCTGATATTTCTTCGACAACGAAATTTTGTATGTATAGTTCGGGGATCTATATAAACTCGGAAACAAAAAATGACCGTGGTGTGCCCACTTTACCGCACACCTCCCGTATAAGCTGAAAATCAACGGAATTGTGTTCAAATAGTTCAAGGACCAATGTAAACTCGGAAACAAAAATTGGGCGTGGTCCGCCCACTTTCCCCAACTTTGTTATTTAAATTGGTATTATTATTTTTTTATACTTTTGATGACGCATTTCTGTCAGTGTGATTTTTAAAATTTTAAGATCTAAGGTCTTTTGTTTATTATCTCAATTACAAATTTTCCCTCTACTCCTACTCTTTAGCTCTCATTTTTCAATGGTTTTATGAAGGTCAATATATATATTCATTTGAAATTTCAACAATCTCAACTTTGCAAGATATTGGTGAAGTATTTTCCATATATATGCCAATAATTTCAAACGATTTTATGATACTTTTTATAATTAATTAAAGAACGAAAGCATCTATGGAATAAAGATAAGTCGATATCTTTATTGAAACGAAAACTTCAAACAAGTGCATGTTTGAAGGACGGACATTGGAATTCTCTAAAAAGTCTTAGAATACCAAAAATAGATTATTTTTGACCAATAAAAGAACTAAATCTAAATATTAAAGTATTGATATCACTTTTCCCTGAATTAAGCGCCATTTTCGATCCATTTAAGGCAAATGTATAGACAGACGGACATTGTCTTTCTTTCAAAAAATATTTCAGAATTCTAAAAATGCATTTTTTTTGCTAAATAATAAATAGTAAAAATAGAAAGTGATCATCAAAATTCGGAAATCACCTTTTCCTGAATTAAGCGCTATTTTCGACCCAGTTAACCCAAATGTATAGACGGACATTACAATTCCACCAACAAAAAATCTTATAATTTTAAAAATGTATTTTTTATTTATTAATAAATAGTAAAATTAAACGATATCATTAAAGTGTTGATATCATCTTTCCCTGAATTATGAATTAATTTCGACCCACTTAACTCTAATGTATAGTCGGACGGACATTACCATTCTGCCAAAAAAATCTTAAAATTCGAAAAATATATATATATAAAAAAAAAAAAATAAAATAAAACGTGATTATTTCATTGATATCACCTTTTCCGGAATTAATCTCCATTTTCGAACCTATTACTCCAATGTGCGTACTGTAATTTTGGCTTAAGTAAAACTGGATTACAATTACGTATACTTGATATGAATTATATTAATATCACTCATACGCCAGATTATTTTTAAATTTATGCTGAAATACGATTAACTTTTGATCTAGTTGTTTATTGTTGAAGAAAATTGCATTTTATTGACAAACATTTTATTTGGCACTCCTTCATGATAATTTGTTAACCCATTTCCAACCACTGTTGCGTTTTCGCATCAGTAACTTTACCTATACCGTAACTAATTTAGTTTCAAATTAATGTCTTGTATATGTACATTTAGGAATGTTAACTAATTGAATTGACCAAAAAAATTAATTCCGACGAATTTTTACCCCCGCTAAAGTGGATCAAAAAAAGGTCTAAAAAATAGACATTTTTGAAAATTAAAAAATTCATTCGAAAAATTTCACAAAATATCTTGAATAAGCTTTCAAACGATAGCCAAGATATCAAAAAATATGAAACTATTCACTTGTTGACAAATAATTTAGGGAGATAGAAACAACAAGCTCCCAAAAATTGGTGTTGCGAAAACGCATCAATGGTCAATTAGAGGTAGTGTGATTTAGCTACATTACGCAAGGTGGCGCACTGAAAATATGGAAATTTTTAAGGTAATATAGTATGTAAAAATTATGCAAAATAATTAAGAAAACCATTATAGATGAACGAATATAGAATTTTTTGAATTAAGACTTCATGTGCAATAGATTTTTTTACTCTAGCCTTATAAAAGTTGTGTTCTACATTACTTATGAGTTATGTAGTAAAAAATACGCAATTGTCAGCAAAGTACAAGTGGTTATATTTTTTAAAATCATTGGGAACAAATGTAAGAAAAAGAATTTCCAAATGATCGACGCTACCTGAATATGAAGTGTATTTTGTGAAGGATGCTATTATATTGAAAATGATTACAAAAATTCAAGGAGTTACCTGAAAAATGTCGAAAACTGATGATTGAAACCAAAAAAATTATGTAATTTATTGCTAAATTTTTTCAATTGTCTTGAAAAAGGGATAATAAATTTTCTTCAAAGGTCATAAAATTTGCTAAAGAAAAACATAATATTTGCAATTTTTATGATTACACATTATTATTTTTTATTCAAAGTATTAAAAAATTTTAAAAACTAATGTGAATAGTTAAAATTTCATAATTTTCGAAACAGCCTATAAATGGCTATGCTCTCTTCTCAGAGTGATAGTTCATTTTGGGTTTTCAATTAAATGAGATTAAGTGGATATCAAAATATATAGAAAATAAAATCTCCAAGGATATTCAAGGTATAATAAAGAAAAAATCTGTGAATATATGTGCAAGGATAAATGAAAGCATACACATTTTTTTTCTTATCCATTTGAAAATTGTTACATTACCCCAATTTTCAAATCCTGTTTCAATTGGAATGCATCATATTATGAGCCACTACATTTGGTACATTACCAGGATTTACGATTTTACAAATTCGCGAATATCTGCAAGAATAACAGAATCGATTTACGTAACATTTTTGTTTGGAGGACAACATGGTTAGGCAGTCTGTACGAAGGACCAAAATGCTTTCCTGGCCACCGTATTAAAATCCTAATTGAGGTGGTGCGCAAACTGATAATCGAATGCAATGTACATTACATTCCAAATGTTTTAACGTGTAACATATTTTATATTTAATATATAATCTATTTTATACATTATATGAAATTATTTTGTCTTACACCGTAAGTTATTTAACGTTTTTAAGTCATTATTTAGTTGCCTTAAACTCCAATTGAAATGGTCCACCTCCAATTTTTTTGTTCACACTTAATGTTAAATATTAACATACAATTTGTAAAATAATCACAGAATTAAATATAAATGACAAATAAAACACATTTTGCCATACAATTTGTTTAAACGTTTACTTCCTATATGAGCGAAACAACATAACCCTAATTGACCATTGATGTGTTTTCGCAACACCCGATATCTCGGAAACTAAAAAAGCTAGCACAAATCTTTCGATTTTATGATCACAATCACTAAAATACACTCCGTACCTAATTTTATTAATTTATCTTAACGGGATCGGGTAGTGGTAAGAAATGGGTTAAGTACAATTACGTATACTTGATATGAATTATATTAATATCACTCATACGCCAGATTATTTTTAAATTTATACTGAAATACGAATAACTTTTCATCTAGTTGTTTATTGTTGAAGAAAATTGCATTTTATTGACAAACATTTTATTTGGCACTCCTTCATGATTATTAATTATCACTTTATACAGAAAATACAGTAGTGCCTCGATTATCCGTGATTCGTGTAACCTGCAATGTCGATTATCCGGGAAAGAAAATTTGTAATTGTTTTCTTTTTTTCTATCCATTTAATTTTTTTTTTGCATCGATTAACCTTGATTACCTCTATTAGCCGGGATTCTAAGAGTAATTTTTTTCGATTGTTTTTGAACAATCAAACACAATGTGAATAAAAGAAAAAAAGGGGAATTCCATCGTTTGAATAAGACGAGTCAGATCAAGGTAAAATCCAATTTTACTGCATTCTTGAAAAGCTAGTTAACGAGAATATGAACTTGAAAAAGAAGAAATAAACAGCATTATATGATTTTTTTTAAAACTACGTTAAATGAAACACTTATGTTTTTTTTTTTTTCAGAATTATTATTATTTTTTTCTTCTATTATTCAAACATTCCCAGCAAAAACTTGGTAATGACATGTAGTTACTTTGTAATGACAACAACATACTGTCTGCATTACATAGAAGTTGTTTAGTAACTAATTATTTATAACCCAAATGTAAATAATTATTTATGATCAGATTTTTAAAAATATTAATTTTTATTGATGTTACCAATATGCAGTTACCAATTCATGTATTTGAAGAAGGGATACATAAATGAAAGGCAAAATTTGCGTATGAATCAATTTGTAATCTAAAATAGTTTATTTTTATTACATTTATTTTAATTACATTTTTGGTTGTTGTTAAGCTTTTTAAATTAAAATTTAAAAAATCTTCTTACAACTACAAAAAAATATTTTATATCCTGACATTTCATTACTTATTTATAACCTAAAATATAACTAGTTTATATTGCTATTACTAATAATGACTTCAATATGCTTTAAAATTAATGTGCTGTTTAACAGCTTGGAAGTAATTAGTTATCGTAATGACATCTAAGTAATGTATAGGGTAAGTAGTTGCCTCTAATGTCATCACCGTTTTAAAATAATGAGTTATTCAGCTTATGTGTAAGTAGTGGAGAGCCATTTTATTAGTTTTTTAACTCATTACATGGCAACCAGAGTTTTTGCTGGGTTTATATTAAATCCCTGAATAATTGAATTATATAAATAAAAAGTGTTTTAAAAATAATACTCAAAATTTTTACTAAATTAATAGGGAAAATTTATTATCCAGAATGCTTCCGTTCCCAACCATTACGGATAATTTTTGGAAAATTTAAATAATGTCTTTTAGTCACTTTTAATGTCACTTTAATTACTGACATACATAAATTAATTTTATCCTTGTGATTTTATGTATTTTTTTTTCTGTTTGTTGTACATGTTGTTATTTTTATTTATTTTTTATGTTTTATTTTCTTTTGCCTTGACGTATGACGTTTTTTTTTTTTTAATGTTTAATCATTAATTACATTCATATACACATGTTTGGACATGTGATAGCCACAACTTTATTTTTCATGTTTTTTTTTTTTTTATTTTTATTTGATTTGATTGCGTTCTTTATTTTTTTCTTAACTTTCCCCTTTTATGATATTATAAATATTTTTTATTTATGTAACCACCTCAATTTTCTTGTGCTTATGATTAAATACTCTGGGGTATTTGGCAACTGTAAGAGAAAAGTGAAGAGTGTATTGTAAAAATGAATGAAAAATGTAAAAATGAGGTAAAGTAAAATAAGGGCGTAGCTAGATGTTTGGATACATAATGATTAGTCATACTAAATGATAAGGAGTGAGATCGAAAAATTCTTAACATACATAATATTCAATAACTTGGAAACGGTTGATCTTAGAGTTTTCATTATTTTTTTAATCATTTGATAATTTAGCACAGATCACAGAAATATATAATCTTTATGGTTCTAACCACTAATTATAAAATTGTGGACCATTTTTGAAAACCCTTTCTTTGGAGATTTGATAGTTGCTTCAGTCACTTTTTTGGAACAGTGTGCACATCTTCTGTTAAAATCTTTGGTATTTTGGGACACCTTTTTTGTGCTCTTGAATTCACTTTTCACAAGAGCTCAATATTACTCCACTGCTCTAAGCTATGGACAATTTTGAAAATTGACCTCTCTTGGTACTAAAACTATGTTATTGATTTGGTACCAGTCCAGAGCTTTCTTACCGTAGTGACATGATACCAAATGGGTCCAAAAATATGTGGACACATTGTGCTTTCTTAAGAAAAGAAGAAGTCTTTTTTTCAAATATTCCTTTATGCATATTTTGGTATTTATAGATCCGAATATATCAAATGACTTTTCTGTTCTGCCGCAACTGCAAAAAGCTTGTCATATCATGAATTTTGTAATAAATTTTTGCTGCTTTTGGATCTTAAAGTTATCTCCAACATTGCTTCGAGCATTAGCAATAAAAATTTTAGAGACACAAGCTGCGAAGATTCTGCCGCACCTACATTTCTTCGTCAATTATACAGCTTGAGTATTTTTGTATGAAATTTGGTTTTAAATTCCGAATTGTGATGGTCGTTTTTACCACCCCCAAAATTTTTTTTTTTTTTTGTCTCACTTTTTTTTTCACAAATTTTAAACTTTTAAAATCATCCTCTAAGATAGTATAACATAAATTTCTTATTCGTATAATAAAATAAATCACTTTATTTTTTAATAAATTTCAGATTCCCTTCAATTTTCATCCATATATTTAGCAGTTGTTAAAAAATTTTTAAATAACAAAATGCTCTAATCAATTAGGAACAATGGTTTGTTCGATTCCCTTCCGAATGGTCTCTTGATCAGCATACATTGGTTATAGTGTTAAAATTTGTTGCATTTTATAGATTAAGTAATCAAACTAACTACGTTAGTCTCCAGAGTAATTGCCACACAATTTCTCCTACTAGAAAGTACACCATATACACAATAATATTTAGAAAACATCAAAGCTCTGTAAAGAATAGAATTTTGTTCTTTTAAATATTTATCAGTTTCTTATTATGTATTGAAACTTACAGTTTTCTACGGAAAATATATGTATTGCAATCTATTATCTTCATTAGTCTGGTTGAATTATTCTTAAAATTTAAAATTTTTACTCTTATTTTTTTTAAGAATTATTATTTTATCACCGTAAATCATGAAACTGATATAATGGCAATTATTTTGTTTTATTTTGTTTTCATCGTCTTTATCATATATTTTTGTAAACGAAGTTACATTAAAAGTTTGTCGGCGTATCTACAAATGATCATGATGATGTTGTGGTTTTTGTCTAGGATAAACATGGGTATTTTTGTACAGATACATGGGAGAAATTTAATTAATATTAAGAAAATTTAATTTTGTTGCAAATTTATATAAAATTATGAAGATTATGAGATTCAGAATCAATTACCATAATTATTTCTCATTACTACAGTAATGTTGGCAATAATAACATTAAATAAAACAGTTATCGTCTAGGGGAGAATAAAGCGATAACCCATGGTTTTATCGTATAAATGTCTTTAAGTGGCAACTTCATAATTTTTTCATATTTTTGACATTTCTATAGTCATTTACATAATCTTTTACAAATATTACATGTTACAAAGCTTATGTATATAAGTCAAAAGCCACGCTACTTCCTTTTTCGACAAACCTTGGAACCGTAAGCATTAAAATTTCCTAATCAATCGAAAAACTAAAGTACACACCAGTTTCCTTTTGAATGTGCTAATCCAATAAAATCTTAAACATCTAGCACATATTGTCAAAAATAATCTCAAAAATTCTCAATAAAATCTTTGAGAAATCCAAAGAAAGTAAGTTTTTATTATTAAATCTGAAATTGTAAAACACTAACATAAATGCTTACTTTGGAGGAGTAGCAAGGTTCCCTGTTCCTGTTCCCCAAAATAAGTCTTAAGGATCTTAAAAATCTACAAGATTTAGACAAATTAAGGAAAGTGCTAAGCCTATTTGTGTTAATCAGACACATTTTTCATTCCTTAAACGCCTTGGGAGATTGGAATTTATCTTGCTTAATTTTTCATCATCAATAAAATCTTTCCAAAATTAAAAGGTAATTAGTATTTGCTTCCTTTGGTTGAAATTGTTTCCCTAAGAATATTTTTTTCTTTATATTAATTAGTTTCAGCAACCTCAGAAAATCAGGGATTCTGATGGTTGCATATCTTCGGTCTCTTTAGGGTACAAAAACCCTATAAAGTGTGTAAAATAGAAGAAAAATAAACCACAGAAAAACTTAAATTAGATCTAAATAAAAAAAAAAAAAAAAAAAATACAAGACATCAAGAGCCAACAACATCATTATCATCATTTCAACACACAAATTTACACATAACGAGAGAATAATACATAACGTCAGATTTGCATTATCTCCATTTCCCAGAAATGTGTACACAAGAACCTCTAAAAAGTGTTAATTTGAAAAGTATAAAATATGAAATTAGTTCTGTCTTAAATTAGTTCATAAAAACAGAAAAAAAATCTTATTAATGCATTAAAATACTAAAATTTTAAATTATCAATATTTTTAAAGTAATAGCTTTAATATACTCAATATGTTAAAATTTAAATACAATTAAAATCCTAAAAAAAATATCGTTAAAATCGGTAAAACATAGTATAAAATCTATAAAATATTAAACAAATGAGTTAAAAACTACAAATTAAAACAATAATAATTAAATGAAATCTGAAAAATTTTTTTTATTAAAATACGTGAAACCCCCTAATGTGCATTTTTAAAGTATCCTAAAAAGAAAAGAAAAAACTTTATCTATATCTAAAACTAATATGAAAACAACCTAAATCTAAAATCTAAAAAGTAAACAAATGGCAAAAACAAAAAAATAACATCTCATATTTACACACCTACATACATGCGAGAACAAAACATTTTATACTCAACAATTTAGCAACAACATGATCGAGTTCGAACGAGAAGGCCTTCTTCAAGATCCCAAACAAGTTGGTGAGTTATAATAATCGAACCTTTTTTTATATATATAATATTTTTCTTCTTGCATTCATGTCATTATCATAGAAGCAACAACTAGAAAAAGTAAAGAGAAACAATATTTTAAAGTAATTTGTTTTGCTTTCTCTTTTATCGTACCACGGTATAATGCAAAACAAATAAAATATATATATTTATATAATGAGTTCCCGATTCTCTCATTACATATTTTTGTAAATTTCAAGGTTAATTTTATTTATTTCCAATGGCCTAGTTTTTGCTTCTATGATCAGCTGTTTATTTTTTTGTTTGCCTTATATTAATTTGCACAATGGGTCAGAATGTTTTAGTGATTAACAATAAATTTTATTTATGAATATTTTACTTTCTCTAAATGAAAAGTATATAAAAAAATCGTTGAAATTCATAAATTTAAATGATAGCTTAACTTTAATATTACTTTTTTTTTTTTTGTCAATAACCATATCGGTATAAGTAAATGTAAACTTAATAATTAATAGTTTGTCTTTTGAATATCTAAAGAGAATGAAAAAGTTTCTATATGTAAAATTATAAATTTAATAAATTAATATCCAAAATGGATTTGTGAACTTGAAATTAAGTAGTTTACTTATTAAATGAAATAATAGAGTGAAGTGAATTTAGATGTGGGGCTCTAGAAAATTATTAGTAGTTATGCCACTAGAGCATTGGCAGGTGAGGCATCGTCCCCAATGTTATGGTGACTTAATACTTCTGGTCATAATAAACTTATACCTTTTTTTATTTTGTTAAATTTCAATTAGTGACGAGAACCTGGGGTTTTTCTTTGATTTGTGTTCTAGTCACCATGGTCCTTTATATCGTTTTCTTTTATTAAAATTACTAAAAAGGGAGTCTATAATAATAAAATATTGTAATGGAAAAGTGACTGCATGCAGAAAAGGACACTTACCCCGCCACCCGACTGCTAAGCTAGCGGAATAAATGGCTCCCGTAGTTCTCTTTCGAATTGCAAATCAGATGCACTTAAACACAAAATTTAAGATTTTGAATAAAATAGCATCCTAAACCAAATTATATTTGGTGTACATTACAGAATCCTATTTTTGGCTTGTAATTTTTTTTGCAGAATTCCAGTTTGGAATTTTTTGAACTTTATATGTTATCAACTTTCCAATTAGCTTTAAATTTTCGCACCAAATGGTCGAAGCACTGAGAAACTGAGCTGATTTTCTACCAGATGTGTTTGGAGTTCCTTTCAATATGCCTTCAATTTTCTGGCTTTCCCAATATCATGTGGTCCTTTTTTCTTACCGAACTAGGTTTCACATCAATAGTCAAATTCTCCTGATACTGTTTAATAACATTAGAAACGGTTTTACGGACGACATTTAATTCTGTGGCCAATTATTTGTAAGAGCTATTTGGATTTTTTTAAATTTTTTATTAACTTGTAGGACGTAAATCTTTTTCATCACTTATTTTGATGAAAATAAGGACAAATTAACATGGTTGTTATTAAAAATAATAACTGAAGTATTTTTCCATGATAACTAGATCAAAAAAAATTTTGAATATTGATTCCGAAAAAAGTTATGAGGCAAAATGTGTGTTAAAAATTTTTCAATCTCACTCCTTAGTATAAAATGATGGCTTAAGTAGTACTTGAGTTGAGCCCTTAGGTAAACCTTGACAAATTATTTTAAACTATTTTAGTTCCTACTATTTTTCAGGCCCCTATTGTTGACAATTTCTTACCGATCTTTAATATTATAATTTCCTGTTTCTACGCCTCTGTGTTTACATTTATTCATTCATTATTAAATTGACCTTTTGTCGTGGTTTCTTTATTGTACTCGGATGTACTTGAGCAATAAAAAGGAAAATTTTGAATAAACTTTTCTTTCATTTCGTTTTAATTTTTCCCCTTCATTCCATTTTATATTTAATGATAGCAAAACTTAAGAAAATTGTTGTAGTGACCACATGAATAAATAATAAATGTTATTTTTTACCTTTAACTTAAAGAAAATTTAAAAATAAAAACAACAAATAAATGTAACAGTAATTTTGTTAAGGTTGAATATTAATGTCGAAGCTTTAAAACACCATAAGTGATAAGAAAAATGTTTAAGAAATAAATATAAAACTGGCGGGTGCTTAAAGGGAAACAAGCTCACTTAGCATGGATAAAATATTTAATAAATTATTTTAGAGAATAAGAAAAATGTGTAAGAAAATATGATTATAAGTTCAAACAACAATCATTCTCTTTTCGCAGCCAGTGTGCCCGCGCCATTTTCAAATCCTACTTACTCTTACTATTTCGAAGTGATCTCTTCTCATTTTCATCCCGTATAATTAACAATTTCAAATTATTTATATAAATAATTACTTACTGCATAAAAAACACATATTTCAAATAAAATTTTCAATTAAACTCATTTTAAATTCTCTTTTTCCAAAAAATAAAAATTATATTCCCTTTTAATAGTCCGTTTGTATAAATTAAACAATGACAACTAATTAAATGGAATTGTAATTTATTTAATTTAAATAAACTTTATATTATACTCATTACACAAATACAACCATACACCCAGAGAAATATCAATCACATACGTGTTAAAAACAATACCATTCTGTGTCAATAGTGAATCTACACCGTATGTGTTTAAATTAAATACTGCGTGTTCAATTCTTATTGAAAATCGATACCTAATTGGCACCAAGTTGAAACCATTTCGGTATCAAATTGTTAAATTACATATGTTTTCTATTAAATTTGTTAACGAAAGGTATTAAAAAGCTATTACCGTAAATTACCAATGTGAGCACAACCGTTGTTGATTTTGAATCGAATTTTTTCCCTTGGTGTATATACAAACAAATGCATTAAATTTATTTCATTTATAATGCTTTGTTTGTATGAGTTTGTCCATTTTATTTGAAATTTTGTAGAGTATTTTTATGACATATGGGGGCGTCAGTGGTTGTGATTGTTGGTTGGTCACTGACGCTGGTTTGGTGAGTGTTGATGTCAGTTGTAATTATTTTAAAATGTCACGTTAAATTGTTTTTTTTTCCAGTATTTATTTAATATTTTTTTTTTGCTGTTTTGTATTTTAATTATAAGCTTATTAACATATAAAATCATAATAATACACATTATGCAAATTTATATTTATTTGTGTTTTGTATATGAATATTATTTATTTAAATATAAATACATATATGTGTGTGTATAATAAATTAATTTCCTAGAAAATTATATAAATAAAAGCTGATTGGTAATGTCAGATACTAAGCTTATAATTATTAAATGAGAATATAAGTTTTTGTTAAAAAAATCAATTTGTATAATGTCAAATTCTATTAATTTTAAATACGAGTAACTTTTAAATTCTTTAGTTCATTTTTTATTATACAAATTATTTACATAACAGACCATAATATAAGCTATAATTTACACTAAAGAGTCGATTATAGTTTACACTATAGTCCAGACTGTAGTTTATATTATATGCTTATTATATGTTTACACTATAGGCTAGACTATAGTTTACACTATAGGCTAGAATATAGTTTACAATATAGGCTAGACTATAGGCTAGACTATAGGCTAGACTATAGTTTACACTATAAGCTGGACTATAGTTTACATAATAAGCTAGACTATAGTTTACACTATAGGTTATACTATAGTTTACACTATAAGCTGGACTATAGTTTACACAATAAGCTAAACTATAGTTTACACTATAGGTTATACTATAGTTTACACTATAGACTAGACTATACTATACACTATAGGTTAGACTATAGTTTACACAATAAGCTAGACTATCGTTTACACTATAGGCTAGAATATAGTTTACACTATAGGCTAGAATATAGTTTACACTATAGGCTATACTATAGTTTACACTATAGGCTATACTATAGTTTACACTTTAGGCTAGACTATAGTTTACACTATAGGCTAGACTATACTTTACACTATAGGTTAGACTATAGTTTACACAATAAGCTAGAATATAGTTTACACTATAGGCTAGAATATAGTTAACACTATAGGCTAGACTATAGTTTACACTATAGGCTAGAATGTAGTTTACACTATAGGCTCGTTTATAGCTTACACTATAGGCTAGACTATAGTTTACACTATAAGCTAGACTGTAGTTTACACTATAAGCTATACTATAGTTCACACTATAGGTTAGTATATAGTTTACACTATAGGCTAAACTACAGTTTACACTATACGCTGGACTATAGTTCACACAATAAGCTAGACTATAGTTTACACTATAGGCTAGACTATGGTTTACACTATAGGCTAGAATATAGTTAACACTATAGGCTAGACTATAGTTTACACTATAAGCTGGACTATAGTTTACACACCAAGCTAGACTATAGTTTACACTATAGGCTAGAATGTAGTTTACACTATAGGCTAGATTATAGCTTACACTATAGGCTAGACTATAGTTTACACTATAGGCTGGAATATAGTTTACACTATAGGCTACACTATAGTTTACACTATAAGTTAGACTAAAATTTACACAATAAGCTAGACTATAGTTTACACTATAGGCTAGAATGTAGTTAACACTATAGGCTAGACTATAGTTTACACTAAAGGCTAGAATGTAGTTTACACTATAGGCTGGAATATAGTTTACACTATAGGCTACACTATAGTTTACACTATACGCTGGACTATAGTTCACACAATAAACTAGACTATAGTTTACACTATTGGCTAGAATATATTTTACACTATAGGCTTTACTTTAGTTTACACTATAGGTTAGACTAAAGTTTACACAATAAGCTAGACTATAGTTTATACTATAGGCTAGAATATAGTTAACACTATTGGCTAGACAGCAGTTTACATAGTTCAGACTATAGTTTTTACTGTATTTTACACTATTGCTTGCACTACAGTTTATACTGTTGTTTTACACTATAGTTTACATAATAATTTACAAAATTTTTTACACTATAGTTTAAATTCTAATTTACACAATGTTTTGCACTAAGGTTTACGCTATAGTTTACACAATAGTTTACACTATTGATAAAACTACAGTATAGACTATAGTTTACACTAAATTTTGCACTATAGTTAATACTATATTTATTTTATAGTATAGTTTACACTATAGTTCACACTAAAGATTACTCTACAGTTGACATTATAGTCGATGCTATAGTTTACACAAATATATTTTTTACATTATAGTTTACACTGTAGTTTAGACTATAGTTTGCATTGTAATTTATACTATATTTTACACTTCAGTTTACACTATACTTTACACCGCAATTTACTCTATAGTTTAGATTTTGGTTCATAAATCAGACTATATTTTGTTTTAGAAATTAGTCTAAAACATTTTTGAACTATCCCCACCTATTGTAGCATCAATTATTTCAGTCATCCTTTGTTAACTTTAAAAAGTTTCCATCACAAATCATCTTTATTTAAAATCAATCAATATTACAAAAACAAAATTTTTATTTATGCCTTTTTGCTTTTTAGCTAATCTAATTACAATTATCTTTAACGTAATGAAAATCAATTCGCATCAAATGAAACCCAACATAATATATTTTTATTACTTGTATCATAACTTATTTAGCTACTTTTTGTTTAGCTTTATTCTTTTTTCTTTTCTTATAATTTCTCGCATATTGACTAAACTTTTATAATTTAAGGAAACAGCAAAGAAGTTTACATATTTCCTTTTTTTTTTTTTGGTTTTATGACTGCCAAGTTAAATTTAAAACTAAATGTCAAGAAATATAGAGAAAAACTAAAAAGAAAAAAATAAAGAAGCAAGAAAATAAAAAAGACAACTAGACAAAAAATCATAATAATTTTCAATTAGCTTTAAAGGAGTTTTTTTTTAACTTTATTTTTCACAATCTTGAAGAGAGAGAGAAAGAGAGAGAGAAAAAAAAAAGCAAACAGCCAGCTTCAAACTAAAAAACTCATAAAGACAACCGCAAAATTTTATTACAAACATTATGAGTTTTATGAGGTTAAATGCTTTGTACTGGCATAAGAACATGCATGTTGAATATTTCTAAAAAAAGTTGGAAATATATAGAAACCAGGATAAATTAAAAATTATATGTATGAAAAAAAAGTAACTTAATACATAATAATATTTATACCCTACACCACCATAGATGTTTGTGGTATTATGCGTTTGTGCTGATGTTTGTAACGCACAGTAAAAATTATTAGATCCCCACCTTAAAGTATACCATTCGACTCAGAATCACTTTCTGAGTCTATTTAACGATGTCCGTCTGTCCGTCCGTCTGGTCGGCTGGCTGTCTGTCCATGCAAACCTTGTGAACAAAGTTAAGGTCGCAATTTTAAAGATATCTTGATGAAATTTGGCACGAATAATTATTATGGCATGAAATAGGTTATGATCGGTCCATTATTTCACCCAGCCCCCATACAAATGTCCCCCCGGAATAGGGTTTTAACGATCATAAGTGCCTTAGATATAGCAATATTTCAATGAAACTTGGTACAAAGGAGTTTAAATGCCAATCTTTGTGCCAAATTTCATTAAGATCGGTCCATTATTGACTATAGCTCCCATATAAATCCCCTCTTCCGAAATTCACTTTAACGTGCATAAATGCCATACGAATGATAGTATCAAGTTAATATTTGACACAAATAAGTTTTATATAAGTAGAAACAACATTGACAAAATTTATGAGAATCGGTCCATAATTTACCATAGCTCCCATATAAACCCACTTCCGGGAATCGCTCAAAAGAGCATAAAATCATATAGATGTTATTATCAATGCATAGTTCTGTATTTGTATATTTTATTTTACATTTAGTAAAAGTGTTGGTCTACAATTAGCCACAGGTCTAATTTTTAGCTCGTATACAATGGTGTAGGGTATCATATGGTCGGTTTTGACCGACTATAGTTTCTCTCTCGTTTTTGTATACAATAAAAGTTGGATTTTAATTAGAAACTTGGGTTTGTTGGCAGCAAAAAGGAAAAGTAATATAAAAATATATAAATTTGCCATAAAAACTATTTAATGTTTAATAAAATATTTATCACTATACACAGACATAAGTAATTAGTTATTAAAAATATAGTTGATTATTTATAGCTATAGTGAGAGAAAAAAGGAGTCTGGATTTAAAATTATAAAGGAATTTTGAAAAAATAGAAGAGTTTATGTTTAAGATAAATTTAACTAACTAATTTAACAAATACTTATTTAAATGAAATGACACGCAAAGAAAAAATATGGTTCCAGTGACCATAACATACTATGATTGTAATATATGATTCCAAGTTACAATAAGTATATTTGTACGTAATCATTACTATGATTCCAATTTATAACTTATTAGTAATGTTCATAACCTTATTAATAACTTTTAGTAAGCTTTATAACCTTTTCTTAAGTATTGCTTTCAATTTCATTATGTTTTTATCATTTAATAATTCCATGTTATCATATATATAATTCCATTTTATCATATATATGAACTAATTTCATATATATATAATTCCATTTTAACATATATATTATTTCATTCTATCATATATATGAACTAATTCCATCATAAGTATAATTTCATTTTATCATATATATAATCTCATGTTATCATATATATAATTCCATTTTATCATATATATGAACTAATTTCATCATATCTATAATCCCATTTTATCATAAATATAATCCCATGTTTTCAAATTTATATTCATTTGTACTACGATATGTTGTATATTCATCATACTGAATAAAAACAAAACTTGTCAATTTATATTTGTTCATATATAAACTAAATGAGAATTATTACTACTGGACTGATACACAAAAATGTGTATTCAAAAGTCATTAAAAGTTAATGGCTTAATGGTTGTAGAATTAACCAAATTTGTAAAATGAACTGAATGGTTGTAGAATTAACTAAATAGTTGTAGAATTGACTAAATGAGTGGATTTATCATATATTTGATTTCATATAAACATATTTAAATACATATTATAATTCAGTGAACCATATTAAAATTTTGATTGTGGGTAATCATTAAATGATTAAACAGAATCATAAACGAAATGAAATGAAAAGCGGCTATATAATCATTAAATAGTTGTGGTGATCATGTTGTAGCCATGTTTTTTCTCTGCGTGTAGTAAGATTTAATTTTTCTTTATTGTAGGCTTTTGTTTAATTTCCTTTTGGTAAGTCAAAAGCTTGTTTTATTGTTAAATTTATTGTAAAACGTAGCTTTGCTATAAATTTCTTGATTTATTTTCTTTCAATCTTATGAAAATACTCTTAAAAAATCTTAAGCTATTTTAAAGTAATATTTTACATAAAATTTACCCAAAAAATCTTTAGATAATGTTGCAAATAAATAAGTAAAAGTATTTCTTTTTAAATAATTCACCACACTATAAGCTGAAACAGCTTAACACCTTAAACTAACTCTCTGTTAGGATATGAGATGTGTAGCTGTCTTAATGTGTTCCTTGGAGGTTTTTCTGTCCTACTTACTTTTTAACAGGCATATGTTTAAACATACTTGGATTACGAGAACAATCTGAGGAGTATTTAAGAATTCAAAGAGGAGAATTGTAATTTTAAATATTTTGTATTCTTGTCAGAAATTTCTTTTAAAAATTTACAGATTTATGGTCTGTCTACATGTCTAGTTTAAATTTATTGTAAAAACGTCCGGCATCAGAAGCTGTTTATTAAGAAAGGTTTAGTTTATCTTATCCCACTTTCTTTTCCGTGAGTTATACTCAAGCTATCATAAAAAATCTTTTCAAGTCTTATTTTTACTCGTTATAAGGTCTACTTCAAACTACAAATATAAGACCTTAAAGATTTCTTGTCAAGCTTCAATCATAAGGCTTTTTAGTCATATTCAAGAATTGATCTTAACTCTATTCAAGCTTTTAGTAATACATTTTTCAGTCTTTGAAAAGTCTTATTTAAGCCTTAATTGTAACTATTTTAAGAGCGGCTTGAACGGAAAGTGAAAACTGTCTTAATCATGCTTAAATTCTAAATATTTTAAGAGTAGTATTCATATTTTAATTCAAAGTTAACTTAGAGTCATATTTAAGCTTTAATTAAAAGATTTTACCGCGTTTAATTCAAGCATTAAATACAAATTTTCAATTATATTCAGGTTTCAAACGTAAGTGCCTTTTTTTTCTCATTTTGGCAACTTTTTTTTAAATTTGGCGCTTTTTTTTTGTGTGGACGAATTTTACTTTAGGGTTTTTTTTTGCCATTTTTTCGTTTGGGCGACTTCTTCTATTTGTTCTGGCCATTTTATTTTATACTATTTTTTTAACTTTGAAACTTTTTTATTTTACCATTTTATTTTCGTAGATTTTTTTATTTTAAAGTTTTGTATTTTTGCGACTTTATATTTTTATTCCCACCATCAAAAAGATGGGGGGTATATTGATTTTGTCATTCCGTGTGTAACATGTCGAAGGAATCATCTAAGACAAAGTATATATTTTCTGGGTCCTGGTTAGATTCTGAGTCGATCTACTATGTCCGTCTGTCTGTCCGTCAGTCTGTCCGTCAGTCTGTCTGTTGAAAGCAGGATAGGGCTCGAACGTGGTAACGTAGGGGGACAAAATTTGGCTCAAATATTTTTCTTATATAAGGTTTATTTGGTATTGAAAATTGGGTGCTATTTCATTATGAAATTAATTCCCAAAAATAGGGTGTTATTTCATTTTAGTTTAGGATTTTATTTCATTTCGTTTGGGGCTTTATTTCATGGGGAATTGTTTCATATGAAATAAATCCCTAATTTTGGGAAGTTATTTCATTTTTGATTTGGGGAGTTACTTCGTAGGGAGTTATTTCATGGAGCCATTTAAAGTAAAATGCATTTAAAAAATGCAATTGTATTAAAATGCATTTTTAAAAAATATTTTTTATTTATAAAATATTCATTTTTAGGCTAACACAATTACAATTCAAACGCCGTTTAAATCACAAATTTCTGCAAAGCCTTCCCAGAAATATTTGTATTTAAAGTTGTATACTTTTGAGATTTTTTTTGCGAAATAAAATTGCGAATTTTCTGAATTTAGCGAATCTGAAAACGAAAATATTTATAGGCACCCATAGACCTTATCGGAGGACACTTGGTATATTTTTGGGCGTTCTTTCATGGAATGGACGATATATATTTTTTAAATTTAATTGATTTTAATCTACAATCCTTTATTAAACTGGAGCTTATTTTAAGAAACTACATCCAGTTATTAATTTTCTTAAAATATATGTATATGACTTTAACAAAATCCCAATAACTAATAAAATAACTTTTAAACTTCTCCCTCGTATCTTTTCTATTTTAACATAAACATAAGCGCGTGTAAGTTAAAACGTTTTGTTTGCATATGTCTTCGTCTATTTGTGTTAGTGCGTTATTTTTACATATTGGCTTTACAACGTCTTAAAATTTACCCCCAAAAAAACTAACTTATTTTCTTAGAATTTGCCAAAGAACAAAAAAAAAAAAAAAAAAAAAAAAAATCTACCAAAAGCCTAAATCCCCCCAAGATTAAACTCTATGTTGTGTTATTTTATTGCGTTTTTTTTTTCTCTTCTTAGATGATTTTGTATTAAATAATAAAAGTTTTAAAACAGAAAATGCTACAAAAACACAACATACGTTAATATTCTAAAAAACATACATCTTTTTTTCGAATATTACGAGTTTGTTTATATTTTTATTTCTTACGAGACATGTTGTAATACATTTTAAATGAGCCAACATATATTTATATGATTTTTTTATGGTTTAGTCTATAAAACATACAAAAGAAAGAGAGAAAAAACCCAGCAAAAAAAACGATCAAGAGCTTCTAAAAAATAACTTTTTTACCACTTCAAAAGTAGAACAAAGTGCATATTTTAAACTTTTTTAGAAGTTCTTAATAATTACTTCCAAAAAAGTGAAAATAAATGAAATTTTACCTGGAAAAAAGGTTAATAATTTCTAAGAAAATTAAAATTTTATAAACTTTAATGCATTTTTGTTATCTTTTAATAAGGATAAAACTGAATTTTTGTAAAAAAATTTCATAAACATAGTTTCAAAGGAAGTACTTCAAAAGAAATGAATAAGAAGCATTAAAGAAGAACATCTTACCAATGACAACCATGGGTTAAAAAAATAACTTCTGCAGCTCTTTTGCACCAGTAAGTACTTCCTTCCATTGCCAACACAATGTTAAATTCATGACTTTTTCAGCTCTTTTTCAGTACCTTTTTTGCTGGGAATGAAATTGTTATATAAAATGAAACAAATACGAGTTTAGTAGATATGAAGCCATTTTAAAAAGGGGCTTAAATTAATAGGAGGTGTTAAGGAAAAGTATATAACAACTTTTAAGACATTCCAAATAATTTCATCACAATTTAAAAAGATTTGCTTATTTTATTTTAGTATCTTTGTTTGTTTTGTTTTTGCTATGATGAATATTCAGGTTTTGTTGATTTTAACAGGATGTGTAGGGAATTGTTTAAAGATTTTATTAGTTTGGTAAAGAATTTAAATTTAAGAAGAAATTTTAATCTTTTTATTTAAATGGAATAAATTTTTTTCTTAATGTTGGGAGACACCAATAATAAAGAAACGTTATTACCAGGGCAAGTTTTTCAAGCTTTTCGCTTGGAAAGTAAGCATTTGCATATTTCAAAAGAATTTCATAAAAAATGCTTATATTTTAAATCTTTGCATAAATTTGCATATAATGGATATAAAAGTTAGTTTTCTTAACAAAAACACACTTTTTTTTGTGATTTTTTGGAGTTCAATCAAATGATTTCTAAAATTTTTTTTGTGAGTATTTTGAGTACATTGTAAATATTGTAAAGAAAAAATTCAGAAGCGTCAAATATGATACTTAAAATTTAATTAGTTATATTTTTATAAACATCGAAATTTATTAGAGAATGAAAGTTAAAAAATGCATATTTGTGCCTATTTTCTACACATTAATATATAAGAATGCATAAATTCGTTGGTTTTTATATACATATTCATGCTATTTTTGCATATTTCTGTGCATATTATACCATTTTTTCGTGCTTTTTCAAGCGCATATTTCAATTATTTTTGTGCATATAAAAACTTGCCCTGGTTATTACATTTTAATTTGATTTTATATTTCATTTAAAATATTAACAGGATAACAATAATATACTTCATAGTAAAATATTGGTTAGAAGATTAGAAGAAAGTATAAGCAGAAATTCATACGAATATTTAAATTGTGCTACTTGGGAGAGTCCAAAAAAAAAATATTTTTTACAATTTAATATAATGAAATTTGCACTTAGTGATAGCTAAGACTTTCAGCATATTTTTATTGTATAATTAGTCTGCATAAAATAGGACTGTTCCAAAGTCAAAAAATTTTTCAAGAATTTTTAAATTTTACATAACCAAAAAACTGAAATTTTTATTAACTAGATGTATTAAAAATCCCACAAGGAAAAATATTAAAGATAAAAGGATAAAATATTTACTTCTACACTGTAAAAAATTTGTGTAACTGAACAAAATTTTTAAAAAATTTTCAAAAATATTGTCAACTCTAAAGGACCAGGAAAAAAAGGCATAGGGTAGAAACTTAAGTCCGAATGGCATTTAATAGTTTGAAATATTTTCTATGCAGCCCATACACAGTGGTCCCAAAACGGAATTTTTTGGAAGTATTTCTGTAACTTTAGAACTGCTGGATGTATTTGAATGAAATTTCACATGGGCAATCCTGAGGTGTATGGCAATTGATTTGGTGGTTCGTAGCGGGTCTGGGGGGCGAGGGGTGGACCTCCAAAGTTGGTCACCTCGGGTATGAACATTTTTTGAAAAATCGCCAAAATTTTGCACACAGATAGTCCTTATAATTCTCTACAAAAAATACGCTTACATGTGTGGGTTATCTTTTTTACTTTTAGAGATATTTGGACCAAAGTAAAATTTTGACCCATTTATGGACATGTTTTTTTTTTAGTTTTTTTAACTTGGCGTGCGCAATTTGTGTCCTTAAATTTTGTAAAATATTTTCTAAATTCTGTACAAAATTCTAAACAATTTTTGTGCAAGGATCATATACCTATGTGGTTTAAATAAAAAGTTATATTATTTTGAATTAGAAAATTTGAAAAAAGTTGTGATTTTTTGTGATTTTTTTAAAAAAGGTGGTAATATTTTTTCACTTTAAAATCCATTATTTTCTTCTGGACCATAATTTTTTTTCATGTTTCTAAAAGAATGCTTAATACAAATGCATGTAAAATAAATCAAAGGGAAGTTAGGGTAACAGTCTCCCTGCTAGCCCTATCAGAATTTCGTTAATTTTAATATTTGTGTTTTTAGTTTTTTGTGAAGCACAAAAATGTCAAAGCTGATATTAAAATAAAAATACCGTGGAAAGTTACCTCTATAAGCCACGCCTCCTATAACGACAGAGTGACCATTTTACTGAAAAAAAGTCAAGTTTTGAAGTAAGTTTTCCCCGAACATTAATATTGGGTATTTTGGAGTTAAAAAATGGGAATCTATTTACACTTTTCTTTTAAGAATCATTTTTTTGTATAATACTAAAATTTCAGAATGATAGCTTTATTAATATAGATTTTATATAAATTCAAATATTAACTTTTTTTTTAAAAATAACACTAAATATAAAAATTTTTCGATTTTTGATCAATTTAAGGAAAAAAATTTAGTTGGAATACTTTATTATTTAAATATTATTATTTTTCAAGTAATAGCCTTTCCAACAATACCAAATACTTGCACAAATACTTTACACAATCGTTTAAAAACTAACTGAAACTTTACCTCCATCCACAAAATTTGCACATTTTCCTTCAATTTCTATGGTAAATGTGTGCTGAAGCATTCTATATACATAAGTGCACAGCAGTTTCAAGGTGTTTTTTAAATAACTTTGTTTAACTTTTGAATTGTTCAATATATTTCAACGAAATTTCACATAGTTATTACTGAGGTAGTTTCCAACTGTTATGAAGGAGCACAAGTTTCTAGGTGGTCTCGGGGCAGGGGGGAGGACCGCCGTAATTAAATGTTTAATTCCACCCAATAACAAACCAAAACAGCAGTATTTGTAACTATTACGAAATAATATTTTTCGTATCAAAAAATTATTGCGAATATTGTTCTTTCATGGTTTAATCATTCAGAAAACTAATATTTTCATAAATCTATATAATACATATCTACAGTGGCCTTTACAGAAATATATAATACAATTATAATAAGTCATACTTAAATAAAATTAATTGCAAATAAATAAATAAATAAGGCCAAAAAGTTAAAGAAAAAAAAAAAAAAAGAAATAATAAAGTAAGTTAAAAAAATGTATTATATGGCAACACTGTTTAAAAAAGTAAATCATTTATGCAAAAAATGTCACAATTAATATATTTAACATTTGTTTGTGTATTGCAATTAATATTTGTACTCTCAATATCTGAAAGGGTATTTTGGTTAATTTATTTATTTATCCAATACAGACAAAATATAAATAATTTTTAAAAATTGAAAAACTTTTTCTATATAGACCATTAATGTCTACACGTGTACTAAATTTCGTTTCTGTACCTATACGCAAAAAAATAAAAAAAATTTGGTTCTAGTGACCATAAACTAAGAGCAACATAATGTGATTGTAATATATGATTACAGTTAAAATAAGTATATTGGTACGTAATTATTATTATGATTACATTTTATAATTTTTTCATCATTTAATGATTCGATTTAGTAATTGTAACAATATTACAATTTTGATTGTGGGTAATCATTAAATTATCAAACAGAAAAACGTTGCTATCATGAATACAGTATTATTCAAATCAATGAAAAACGGCTACACAAATATTGAATAGTTGTAGTGATCATGCTGTAATCCTGTTTTTTCTCAGCGTGTAGTTTGTTTATACTTATTTCCAATTTTATTATGGGTTCAGTTCACTGTGTGACATATTCTTTTGTTTATTCCAGCTTTGCGTTTCAGGAATTTTAAACACAAGTAATATTAAAAAAAGTTCTTGGAAATTTAAAAAAGTTTGGATAAGGCCAATGGGAATTGTTTACACATTTTTTAAATTATATTTTTATAATTCTTCTGGAAATATTAATTACAATTTTTAAAGAAATCCAGATATTAAAAAAAAAATAAAGAGCAAATTAAGCCCCCAAGTTAAAAAAAAATTAGGAAAATAATTATAGACCTAAATTAAATTTTCAGTCGCTGGTAGGAACTGAAGATGAATTTTAATTTTTTTCTTATTCATCTCATCAATACGTATCGTTTCAATAGTCTTCCTTCATTGAAATCTTAAAAAAGATCCACTTTATAGTGGAAGGACAACAGTTTATTCATCTTTCTTTTAGTATAGGAGATATTTAGGTCATAGCAAATATCTCTATCATTTTTCACCTTGGGGACTTAATTTGTTCCTTATATTTTTGTAATATCCACTTAACGTGGGCTTAAAATCACTTTCGGAGTCCATTTAACAATGTCCGTCCTTCTGTCCGTTCATTCAAACTATAGGTCGAAATTTTGAAAATAATTTAATGAATTTTTAAATTGATTATGATTAGTCCCTTATTTTAAATATCCTCTAAGAAATATTTTGCCGAAACAGGGGTTTAACGGCCGTAAATGCCTTAAATATGACAATATTTTAAGCTCCTATATACACTTTTATAAACTCCCCTTCCCGAAAAACACTTTAACGAGCATACATCCCATACAAATGACAGTATTAAAATATTTTTCACAGAAAAAACGCAACGTCAAATTTTATTAATTCACGAGCTGTAAACCCGCTACTTCGTTAGCGGAAATTTGTTATAAAAACCATACTATATAATAAATTTAAACTAAGATTCTTAACTCCCGAGGGAACATTTCTAATAATGGTGTTGTGTCGGCATTAACAACAATCAACTTTTTAAATATTTTACTTAAAAAGGTATCAAAAATTACAATAAAAAATAGGATTTTTGAAAACTACAAAAGGCATGTTTGATATATTTATAATATAAAAAGATAATTTTTTTTTAATTTATTTCTCAGCTTTTCTCAGTTTAGAAAGTTCGTAGAGTGCCAATAAAATACCAATTTTTAACGTTGAGAAGTTAAAAAACTACCAAAGTGTTTCTATTATTATTTTTTATTATAAAAGAATGTGACTATTAGAGTTTGATAATTCTCATCCATAAATAACAATATGTATCTCTTTAACTTCAGTTTTCTAATATTAGTATAACGAAAAATAAATATTACAATTACGAAAAAGTATATTAGAATAAGAAAAAAAGTACCAAAAAATCCCTTTTAAGAATTCTGATTCACTTAGGACCTTACATCTTAAATAACAAAAAAGTACTGTAAGACACACATAGGACCATGTATATTTAATTTCATGTTTCTAGGTTAAATATTACAGGAAATTAAAATAAGTACTATTAGAAGAACAAAAAAGTACCACAAAGTCCCTTCTCTTGAATTCTTACCCAAAGGGCCATGTATCTTTAAGTACCACAAATTCCACTCTTGTGAATTATTATCCACATAGGACTACATTTACTTAATTTCATGTTTCTAGGTTTCATATAATTGAGTTTGAATAAAATGTAATTTCCTAATTTTACCCTCTTTTTGATACCCATGGATATGATAAAAAAAAATGTATTCTAATGAATTTCTAAATTATAGTGGGATTCCATATTAAAATACGCATGTGTTTATGTCAATAATTTATTATTTTTTTTGACCCCCTTAACATTCGTATTTTTAAAAATCCCTTCTAAGTGGATCTATTTGGCGGGTGATCAACCTATGTTCCAAATTTCATCTCTCTAGCTTCAGGCATTTCGGCTGTGGGATGATGAATCAGTCAGTCAGTAACGTTACTCTTTGATTACATATGTATATAGATATATGTAGGTAAATCGATGCAAAAATTCTTGTCTGAAACGGATAAACAACGAACAGTTTGGTTAATTTTAAGCCCAGAAAAAAATATTATTTTGCATATTTTTGGTTGCTCTGGTAACAAATTAGTAACGATTTATATAGTTAACATTAAAATTTTATCCTTTTAAGCATAACATTATAGTTAAATAAAAAAAAAAATGTTGCTATTAATTACAGCTGATTCTCGCCTATTACACTGGCCAACAAAAAACATTTTTCGTGCTCCTTCAAAAAAAAAAAAAAAAAAAAAAAAAATAGATAGAATTCCGCATGCTAAAGAATCTGCTTTAAATTTTCTCCCATCAGGTCGAGATTTTTTTTATGGGCGTTTCTAATATTGCGCCCTAAATAAGCCGATTACTCGAGTATCTTTCTCTATAACTCGATAACGGTAAGTACGATTTATATAAATAATACACCAAAATATGTGGAATAAAATTAGCTTTAAGTCGTTCTACTAACAAATTTTTATCCACTCAATAGTTTTAGAGATATTTCGAAATTCAAGATTTCTTTTTTTTACTAAAACTTCTTTTTAAAAGTGAAAACATTAAAAATGTTTCAGTTTATCATCTTTATCTCAAAGCTGGCAAAACTACGAGTAAATAAAGCCACGTATCATAAAAATTGATGCACAAATCTTGATTGGATTCACAGTTAAGTTAGGATACCCATGCATACCTACAGTTAAATGGAGATACACTAGTGGCGGAAAAAATTTTGTTTGTCTTATATAAAAAAAATAAGTGGATTAGATGGAATTTAATGTGCTAAATAAGAATCTGCTTTTACATTTTTTCTATCACGTATTTTTTTATTTTTTTTTATGGGCATGACTACTCTGACTCCGCCTTTGGCAGTCACACTTGTATAACTCGAGAACTGTTTGTCCAATTAAGATAAATTAAACTCCAGTAGATAGTGATCTAAATTTTCTTTAAGCTGAATTTATATAATTTTGTTATCCAGTTAATATTTCCGTAGTTATTAGGTAATTAGTAGCGAAAAATTAATTTTTTTTTTTTAAATCGTGAACATTTTGATCCATAACTGAAGTTCTTGAGCGAATAAAAATATTGTTGACGTATCTTGATGTATCATTTATCAAAATCGTGTAAACGATTCTTGAGTTATAGTCTAAATATGACAAATCATTCTCGAATTTTATAGTGTCACCGCTGAACAAGGTGAATATTAGTCATGCCCATAAAAAAAAAACTGTACGTGATAGAAAAAAACGCAATTGTATGTATACATGTGTATTTTTACTTAACTGTGAATAAAATCACGATTTGTGCATCAATTTTGAAGATACATACCTTATTTTATTCGCTGTATTACCAGCTTTAAAATAAACTGTAAAATTTTTGATATTTTAATTTATTAAATTAAATTTTAGTAACAAAAAAATCTAAAATTTTGCATAAAAATGATTTTTTTTGGGCACTCATTTCAAAATAACTTCCAAACTATTGAGCACATAAAAAATTAAGTTATGATAATTTGAAGATATTTTTAGTACGCATCTTTTGGCGTATCACTTATGTCAACCGTTCTTGAGTTATGAGGAAATATACTACAGTAATGGCCTTACTATGGGCGAAATATTAGACACGCCCATAAAAAGAATCCAGATCTGATGGAAAAAAACTGAAAGTAGAATCGTGTTTAGCACATCAAAATGCATCATGTGCAACTATTCGTCTATGGGGGAGGATTTTTTTTGTTGACCAGTGTTATTAATAAAAATTTTTTTAAAACATCAATATATTTTTTCTCATAAAAATATAATAAAAAAATTCTTTCGAACATTCGACATTTAGACAACAATGTGCTTTAAAATCTAAAGTTCTTTATAAAAATTTAAAAACTATGTATTACTTTATATCAAAATCACTTAAAAACTGTTCCTATTTACTTATAAAATCCTTTATATATTTCTCTTTGTGTCACAAATAAAACCATACATATTATTTAGTAAATCTAGTTTGCTAAAACTCTTTTTATATTTAAATTAAATTTTCTTTTATATTCATCATTTTAAAACTCTTTTGAAATTTGAGGTTAGTCGTTCATGACATTTTTTTTTTTTTTTGCTTGGCCCTCTTAACTCTCTAACAGTGACATTCTTTCATTTATTTTGATTTGTGTGAGTTTTCATAACAGATATTTTTTTTTTTTTGCAGTTTTGTTATGGTTTCCTTTTATTTTTTTTGCTTTGTATTTATTTTACTTTCATTTCACTTTATTACAACAACAGGTGTCAGTATATTTAAACACAATTTTAAATTCATTGAATTTACTATTCACATGTATGTATGTGTGAGTGTATGAGTTAAATTTACAAAGGAAACAAAGTAAAAAAAGAAGAAAGAGTTAAACCATAAAAAATGGAGAGTAAACTCTCGTATATCAACATCACAGCTCTGCAGTGAAGTAATATGGAAGTAAAACCTACAACTACTTTTTATACATAAATACATACATATGTATGTTAGTATGTAAGTCCTTTAACAACATGATGATGTTACGTATGCAGTTGAATGCATATTATATGAACAAGGTAGAGGAAGATCCTTTTTTACTTCTCTCCTTTTTTGGGGGGAGGATGGCTTTTACATGCAATTTCATTTTGTAGTAAATATTACATGTAAGTGTGTTTGGTTAAGTGTTTAAATATTTGAATTGTTGTTTGTGTTTGGCTGACATTTAAATGAGAGTAAACCGTATGGCATGCTGTAAATGTTTGTTATTGCATTGAGTTGCTGTGTTTCTATGTATGTAGTTGTGTATTTTGTTTTTCAAGGCATTTCCTACATTTAACTTATCTATGTAGATTTTGTTGTTGTTATTTTGCTATACAAATACCCAGGGTTGAGTTATTTTGAAGATTCTAGATTGCCATTGAATATTCAAGTTTCTATTTAGTTTTAGTGCTGCATTTTTTACTATATATTTTTGCGAAAAAAGAGCTGAATGGGAATCAATAATATTTTTTGGTTAGTTCAATGTCATTGAAGTTTGATTTTTGTTTGGAGGTTTGTGAAAATTTTGCACACGTTTTAAGACTTAAAAAATTGTTAGCAAAATTTGTTTATTCTCAAGCTTAAGGCAAACCATGTTTGATTTTTCGTTACATTGCTTGCTTTTATATAATTAAATTATTTAAATAACATCAAGGCTAATGTCAAGGTTGCTAAGTAAATCATTACATAGTAATTGCCTTTGTCATAATCATAGAGTTTAACAATTAATAAGTTAATAACTTGAAATTGCTAATTAATTACATAAATAACAAATCATTTTAATTTATTTGTATATGGATACCATCCAAACCAATCAAACATTTATTCATCCATTAATTTCATTTCATTTATCTATATATTAATGAAATAATCGTATTTCATTATCTCGATATAATATTTACTTATTTTTTTCTCCAATTGATTATTATAATTATAGGTTGTTTAAGTTTGTGCGAATATACTACATCCAACTAACTGACCGCTACTATTCACTATTCATTGGTTTATTTATCTTTGCATATGCAATATTAATTATACACGTTACCACCCACTGATAAATTCTACATTTTATGTTGTTTAAACATGCACCAGTGTTAACATTTTTATTTACAATTTTTTTTGTTTCCCAGCTATTTTTATCATGCAACAATATTTTGTCCATAGATAATTCGATTTATTCATATTATTATTTTACGTTTTTGCTTTTTTATCTTTCAACAAGAAAAATTGTTGTTTGCTCTTGTATATTCATTGGGGAGATTGTTAAGCCAATCGCTAAACCGATTTATAATTAACAAGTGTTTAACAGGAAATTGGCAGGCATTGACATAATAAATCTTGCCATGTGTATTGCATGAGAAAAATATTTGTAGTACTAAAGATTTTATAGGTGGTTTGGCTTTAAAATACTTTTATTTTTTATATTTTAAATATAAAAATGGTTTTGTGAGTTGGTAAATGGAAATAGTAGTTGAATATTTTAAATTTGCTGTTAGGTATTTGTATGTATTCCTACATTAAGGATTTATATATAATTTGTTAGTTCTTTGTTGTGCTTCATCAAGGAATGTGTTTTGTATTATTCGTAAAGCTATTTATGGTATGGTGCTTTGAATAGTTGATATTCCTCCTAAATTTATTTTCTGTTTATTAGAGTGTCCCGTGAACAATAATTTTGTAGAAAGACCCCTCAAAGGATCCATAAAATATAGCTGAATATGGGAAAAATATTAAAAAAAAATTTTAAAATTGATCTTCGGTTCCCTACCAGCGATTGAATGTCACGGGTCTAGAACATATCATCCAAAAAATAGTATTGAGTTTTATCTTGAAAAAGGTATTAAAAATTTTGTAATTTTAAGCCAATTATATAAAAAAATATTTTAAAAAATTTTCGTAAAAATTTTGGTCCATAAACCGTCATTTTAGTACATAATGCAAAAAAAAAAAAATTTTCGATATTTTTCTTAAAAACATAGATAAGTATTTTATAATTTTGTTCCTTTAAATGCTAAAATATTAAAAATTTGCATTGTAGTAAGTACTGTTAATAATATATAATTTTCCATATTTTTGAAAAAAATTGTTCATCAAAATACCTTAAAAAGTCTTCTAGCGAAACAAAATCCCATTGGAAAAATTTTTAAAATATTTTTTTTTTTGCCATAACCAGCATAAAATTATTAATTTATTGATAACCATTTCGAAAAAATCGTTTTTTTTTTTTTTTTTACCAAAATGTATGGGACCCATGATTTTTCAATCGATGGTAGGAAACTGAAGACCAATTATAAAAATTTTTTAAATAATTTTTTCGTATTAAGCTAATTTTTACGTATAGTTTGAGGGGTCTTCCTACATCGAAATCTCTAAAAAGGCTATTCTCGGGACACAACAGTGTTTATATCTTCTACTAAAACTATTTCAACATATTTTGCTGGGTATAGTGCATATACTTTTATTTCGTCCTAAAGCTGCTGCTAAATTAAATGATTTCTCTACTATTATACTTAGTCCCTTAAGTCGTTCAGTATTTGACGTAACATTTAGTCTACATTTAATGCTATATTTAATACTATTATTAGTGAAATATTTAGTGCTATATATACCCAACAAAAAAAAAAAAAAAAAAAAAAATGAAAAAGAGATGAAAAAGTCATGAATTTTTTAACCCTTAGTTGTCATTGGTACGATGTTATTTTTTAAACATCTTGTTCATTTCTTTTGAAGTACTTCCCTTAAAACTATGTTTATAAAATTTTTTAACAAACATCTTGCTTTAGCTTTATTAAAAGAAAATAAAAATGCTTTAAAATTTTTGAAATTTTTAATTTTCTTAGAAATTTTCAACCTTTTTTCCCGGTAAAAATTCATTTATTTTCACTTTTGGAGGTGATTGTTAAGAACTTCCTAAAAAGTTAAAAATATATACTTTGCACCACTTTTGAAGTGGTGAAAATGTTATTTTTTGGAAACTTTTGATCGTTTTTTTAGCTGGGTAGTGTAATAATTAGTTTTTATTTACCGCAATACTCAGTCCAATATTTAGTGATACATTTATTCAGTATTAATAGCTGCATTGAGTGCCTTATTTACTGCTCACTTATTCTGTATTTAGTGTTGTATTAAATGCTATATCTAGTGTTTCCTTTCATTCAATATCTAACGCTATATTTAGTATATATTTCGTGTCCTATAATAAGTTTTATAAAGTGTTATTTGTTAGTGCTATATTTTAACTGCATTTAATACAATATTTAATACTATATTATAGTACTTTGTTTCATTCAATATTAAGCGCTATAACTGGCGCTACTGTTAAGTAGTATTTAAATATTTTAAAACTCTTCTTACGTGTTAGATTTTGTATGTATTTCAACATTAAGGATTTATTAGAAACATAATTTTTTAGTCTTTTGATGTGCCTTATCTGGGGCTATTTCTTGAGTGATATACTGCTATTTCAAAAGCTTTAAATATTTTAAGTTCCGCCTAAAATAATTTTATATTTTTATCCACTATTATATATATTTTAATATATTTTACTACGTCTAGTGCTGTATTTAATGCTCTAGTTAATGTTTAATTAAATTTAAATATATCTTTATCACTAATTCTAAATTGGTGCAATAAAATTGCAGTGTCTGTATCTAGTTATAAAAGTTGCTTGTCTTATATCTGGTGCTGTATTGAGTGATCTATCATCTACTTTATTTAGTGCTATATTTAGTGTTCTTTAGACATTAATTTTATCATCTACTTTATTTAGTGCTATATTTAGTGTTCTTTAGACATTCTATATTTTTAGCGATTTATTTAGAATATTTATTGCAATACTTAGAGTTATATTTTGTACTATTATTAGTGCAACATTTAAGGATATATATTGTGTTTATATTTAGCAATACTCAGTGCTATATTTCGTGCTACATTTAGTTGGTATTAAAAGATGCATCAAGTATCATACTAAATCTTCATTTAGTATTTTTACTTTTTAGTTCTATAAAATAGTATATCTAGTGATACATGTGGTGCTATATTTAGTACTTTATTAAGTACATTATATGATGCATTAAATGATATAATTAGTCCTTATATTAATTATATTGAATGCTTTCTTTCGTTAAATATTTAGTGCTATATATATCGCTATATTTATTCCAATTTTTACATCTATATTTTGTACTATTATATGTACAATATTAAGTGCTATATTTAGTGTTATATCTAGCTCAAAATTCCATGCTAAGTATATTTAGTCTGCATTAAGTGCTGCATCGAAAGCTTTATTTAGTGATACATTTAGTGCATTATTCGAGCTATATTAATATTTGTATATAGTACTATATTAAATGTAAATATTTAGTCTAGAGTTAATCCTATATTTAGTGCTATATTTAATGCTATGTTAAGTGCTATATTTGCTACTATATTAAGATATTTATTTAGTGGTTTCTTTCGGTTAATATTTAACGCTGTATTTAGTGATATATCGACTGCAATAATAAGTAATATATTTATTACTATATATATTTATTACTATATTTTTTGCAATATCTAGTGTTATATCTACTTCCATTTTTGGCGCTATATTTAGTCTATATTTGGTGCTATATTTAATATTTAGTACTATACTAAGATCTTTATCCAATAGTTTCTTTTGGTAAATATTAAGTATATATTTAGTGCCATATCGACTGCAATACTAAGCAATATATTTATTGCTATACTTTTTGTAATATTTAGTGCAATACCTAATGCTATAATTTGAGCTATATTTAGTTCTATATTAAGTGCTTTATAAAGTGTTAAATGTTAATTAAGTGCTATATTTAGTACAGCATTTAATATTATATTTAGTTCTATATTAAGAGCCTTATCTAAAGCTTTATTTCGTTTAATATTAACTAATATATCTACTGCTATAATTGTTGATATATTTAGTACAATATTTGGTGCTGTATCTAGTGCTGTATTCAGATCTGTCATATTTGGTGATTTATATCGTGTTTTATTTATTACTAAATTTAGTGTTATATTTATATTTTGTGCCACATTTATTGTTGTATTTTGTGTCATATTTATTGCTTTATTTAGTACTAATGCCATATGAAAAATTTAGTTATAAGTAATGCATGAATTACCATATTGAGTAGTGTATTTAATCCATATTTAGTAATATAAGTAGTGCTTTATATAGTGCAGTATTCGGTCCTATAAGTAGTTATGTATTTAGTGCTACATCTTCTTATCTAGTGCTATATTTTGAGCACTATACAGTGTTTTAAATTATATATATATATAAAGGTTTTAGATAAGTAAATACTTTTTGCAGTTTTTATATTTAATTTCTTTGTATTTTTACAAAATTATACTATTTTATTTTCTGCTCAAAATCCTATTAAAATTATTTGTTATCATTGTACTAAATATTTTACTGGCTAGTATTTGAAATTCCTTTCATCTATTTGCAAACAAAGCAATTAGTACTATTTTTTTATTTATGTACTTACAACTAAATCGTATTATTTTATTTGCTGTAAATTTCTGTCTATGAAAACTATTAAACTAAATAGTAAAATGCAAACAAAAACGAACCTAGATAATCCTCTTAGATCCGCTAACAAGTTTTATTTTCTACATTTTGTAGATACATTTTTATTTTGCTTGCTAGTCTTATGCTTTGTTTCTTTAAGTAGTTTTTTTATTTTATTATTTTTTATATATTGTAGTTAAACCCCATTATAAATTCTTTTATTCAGTAGTTTTTTTTTTTTTTTTGTTGCTTAACTTAGCATTTTTCAAACATATGTAGTTAGTGTGTTAGTTTACTATGGCAGATGTGTGTCTAAATGCATTTTTTTTGTTTTGCTAGAAAATTCTATAAATTGAAATTGTACTTAATACCCAAAGCGTATCATCTATATAATCTATTTCTTATTTTATTATTTTGTTGCTTGTTGCAACAATATTCTTATGTTTACTAAGGTTTGTTGGAGGTAAGAAACAGCTATTTTGTTGAGATAGAAAAAAAAACTCTTATATTTCGTTTAGTAGTGTTTGGTAGTTTGTAATTTCGTTTTAAAACATATAAATTGCATTTGATATTTTCACTTATTTATTTGTTTCATTTGTGCAACACCAATAAAAAATAACGAATATTTTTTCTTATTTTTGTAGTATTTTATATAAAGTAAAAAAGTACAATTGCTTTTCTATAGCAGTTGTATTTGTTAAATTTTGGTATTGTTGTTACAGCAACATTTTATTTGTTTGGCAACTGTTGTTGTTGCTGTTGGGATCTTTTGAATGTTTATTTGTTGCATTATGCCAGGCTTTTAATCGAAAATCGTTGTGTTGTTTGACAAGAAACTAACAGAGATGGGTAAAGTTGAATCTGAAAACAAAGAAATGTACTACAGAATAAAGCAGATATAAGATGTTATACTACTTAACTACAGACTAGATTTAAGCAAGGACCGGAAATATTTTTTATTTAGTTTTTTCCAAAAAAATATTTTCATTGAAGTTTAAAAAAGTATTTTATAACATACTAAAACAAAAAATATAAAAATGGTTTAATATAGAAAAAATTTTCTTCAAGTACAAAGTAATAAAGTTCTCAAACAAAATTTTTTTCAAAGAAAACAAAACAAAAAAAAAAAAAAAAAAAAAAAAAAAAAACATTTTTTTTTTTTGTACAATGCTTTTTCATTTCAAAGTCAAACATTTATGAAATTGAAAATAAAATATTGATAGTAAATGTAAATTATAAGACAAATAATGGAAAATTTATTATTTTCAAATGATGTTTTTAATCTTTATCTAATGTTTTTATCACAAACTAAGATAAATTCCTATGAATGTTTACCGTTTTGAGATACGGTACCTTAGAATGAAGTTAATTTTCATTTGAGATGGGAACATCAATACTTTTCATTTCGGGGCCACTCTAATGTGTACTATTTAAAACGTGAATTATATAGTTGCTTTTTTTCGATAATCCGCAGCAACTTTGGTCATTTATTATGTCCTAAGTCCAATATGATTACTAAGCAACTATTAAATTTCCAGTTATTTGTAACGAATTAATTTTTAAATTGATATTTCTTAATTATACATTAAAAAAAATAAATTGTACATTAAAAAATTTTTTTTCTTTACGTACGAAGACTTTTTTTTTCAAAAACATATTTTTAAAGTACAAAATTATTTTGTAATTCATTAAAAATATTTGTTTGAATTATTTTATTATTTTGTTTTTGAACAGTTAAGAAAAATATTCTATTTTAAACGAAAGTGTTTTTTATTTTTTTCAACGAAAATTTTAAATTTTATGTTTTTTGTTCGTAATTTCTGGTCTCTGGATTTAAGTCAGAACTTAAACAGAGATTTTACTACAGATTTAATTTAAAACGAGACCATAGTGCTATAAATATTGCTTTATATTTAGAACTATACATAAATGGCAGTAATATATTTAGTGCTGAATCTAGTCGTATATTTTGAGCTTAATTTAAAATTATATCTAGTACTAATATGGTTCTATGTTTAGTGCTATATTCATACGTGTAGCAAATGCTAGTTCTATTCCTTGTGCTACATTTAGATATATATTTAGTACTACATCCAGTGCTATACCTAGTGACAGTCTAGCCTTATTTCACTCTTTATCCAGTGCTATTATTAGTGAAATATTTAATGTTATACACAGTATTATACCTATTTCGATATTTAGTGTCACATATATGTTGTTATACATCTAGTAATATATCAAGTGCTACATTTAGTGCTATATTTAGTTCTATATTTTTTGGTTTCTCTTGTACTACATTTTGTGCTGTATCTTGTTCGATATTTAGTGCTATATTTATATATTGCGATATCTAGTGCTATATTTAGTGATATAGCACCAGATGTGAACTAGACTATAGACTAGACAATACATCAGACAATAGATTATACAATAGACTATATAATAGACTATAGATTAGACTAGACTAAAGTCTAGACTATAGTCTAGGCTAAAGACTAGACTATAGACTGGAGTATAAACTAGACTATAGACTAAAATATAGACCAGGATACAGACATAAATATACGCTAGAATATAGACTAAACTATAAACTGGATTATAGACTGGACCATAGATTATACTATAGTTTGTAGTAGAGTCTATTCTAAAGTCTAGACAATAGTTTACACTATAGACAACAGTTTAGACTATAGACAATAGTTTAGCTTATAGTTAATAGGTTGTACTAAAATGTAGACTATAGTTTAGATCATAGTTAAGAATATAATTTAGACTATGGTTTAGACTTTGGTTCAAACTATTGTTTAGACTATTGCAGTGTAAATTATAGTTTAAACTATAGTTTAAACTATCATTTAGATTACAGTTTCAATTATAGTTTAGACTATAGTTTAAACTATCATTTAGATTACAGTTTCAATTATAGTTTAGACTACAGTTTAGATCATAGTTTAGACTATAGTTTGGGCTATAGTTTAGATTATAGTTTATACTATGGTGTAGACTATGGTTTAGACTTTAGCTAGACTACAGTTTAGACTATAGTTTAAATTATAGTTTAGACTATAGTTTACTCTATATTTTATACTATAATTAAGAATATAGTTCAGATTATGTTTTAGGCTATAGTTTAAAAATATAAGAATATAGTTTAGACTATAGTTTATACTACTGTTTAGATTAGAGTTTAGACTATAATTTAAACTATAATTTAGACTATAGTCTGAACTATAGTTTGAATCAAAGTCTAAACTGTAGTCTAAATTATATTCTTAACTATAATCTGAACTATAGTCAAAATTATAGACCAAACTATAGTCTAAACCATAGTCTAAACCTTAGTCTAAACTATAGTGTTTAGTACAGTTTAAACTATAGCTTAGACTGTAGTTTTGAATATGGTTTACTCTACGGTTTGGACTATAGTTTAGACCCCATTGTGTAGTCTCCAGTTTAAACTATAGACTCGACTATAGCTTATAAAAATTTAGAATGAACTATAGTTTACACTCTAAACTAGACTATTGGTTGGATTATAGACTTGTGTAACTAAATAAATTTAGTATTTTCTTTACCCCATCCCTGCCTTTTGCTCCAATACTTTTAGTTATTGCTTACAATTCTCCACCATTATTTCCCTTTGTCCTCCATTTGTTTTTTAAATTTTTTTTTTCATAGTTTTTGTAATCCAAGTCTTAAATAACATTTAGTGCTTTTCCTAATTGAAATTGGCACAAAGAATTCTCTATGTATGAGTTTTGTTTCTTGTTTTCATTTTCTTTCGTTCTTCCGGCTTTTTTCTCTATTTTGAGTTTTATCGGAAACGAAATGCTTTTAGTCTCTGTATAAATTATTTATTGTATTTAGGAAAGCACAAGAAAAGGTTGAAAAAACAACACAAGAGGTAAATAAATATGAGCAGCATGAGGATGCAAGTAAAATGATGATGATGACGCTGTTGCTGTAGCTGGCTGACTGGCGGCAGTAAATGTAATGGATTTTGTTATTGCAGTGCAATCATTGTAAATGCTGTTGTAATGTGCTGTATATTTGGACTGCTGTTGTAGATGATGCAAGTAATTTTTTGTTTATTTGTTTACAATCCAAAGTCAAAGAATTAAATTAGACGTATTATTTTCTCAACTTAAAATAATGGCAATCAGAAAGTAATAAATAAATAAATTACTATTGAATAAGTTGGGGAAAAGGAAATAAATAAGAAAGAAATAATACGAAATAATTTAGTTAGTTATTAAGTAATAGTAGGAAGTTTATTAAGAATTTGTAAAAAAAATAGTTTAAACATAATATGCTCTAATAACTATTAATTTTTATTGTATATTTAATAATTTTAATTTAAAAAAAATTATATTTAAAATTTATAACACTGGTCAACAAAAACATTTTTTTCGTGCTGCTTAAAAAAAATATGTGGACTATATGAAATTTCGCATGCTAAACCCGAATCTGTTTTCAGTTTTTTCCTATCAGGTCGAGATTTTTTTTATGAGCGTGTCTAATATTGCGTCCTAAATAAGCCGATTACTCGAGTATATTTCACTATAACTCGAGAACGGTATGCATGATTTATATAAGTAATACACCAATATGTGTGGAATAAAATTGGCTTTTAGTCGTTCTACTAACAAATTTTTATCCGCTCAATAGTTTAGGAAATAAGTGTACGAAAAAAAAAATTGTTAATGCTAAATTACAGATTTATTTTTTTTACTAAAACTTCTTTTTTAAAGTCAAAACATCAAAAATGTTTAAGTTTATCATCTTTATTTCAAAGCTGGCAAAACTAAGAGTAAATAAAGTCAAGTATCATAAAGATTGATGCACAAATCCTGATTACATTCACAGTTAATTTAGGATACCCATGCATACCTACAGTTAAGAGGAAAAACACAAGTGGGCAAAAAAAAAAAAATGGTTGGATTAGATGGAATTTAATGTGCTAAATAAGAATCTGTTTTTACTTTTTTCTCTCATGAATTGATTTTTTATGGGCATGACTACTATGACCCCGCCTTTAGGCAGTCACACTTGTATAACTCGAAAACGTTTTGTCCTATTAAGATAAATTAAACTCCAATATATTGCGACTTAACCCATTAATGCCCACGGCGATCTAGGCAGCTTAGAGATTTAAAGTTTTGAACATCATGTCAAATGAGGCAAATAAACACATTGACGGTGAAAAATTGTTTATATTTGGTTTAGTAAGGAAGTTATCAGCCGTTACATATACGTAACAACAACAATTTTTGGACCTTGTATTTTCTATATAAATCTCATGAGCTATATAAGCAAATCCTAAAAAATGCAAATTTTTTTTTCAAAAAGTCACAATTAAATTGTCATATTAAAAAAGTTTTACAATATTTATACTAGTTCATCACTTAATTTTATTTCTAAATTCATATATGGAATGAAGTGACTATTTTCCGTTACCGGAAATGTCTTCCTCTGCTTGATGTAGGATCGCGACATCCTCATGATATGCGTTTTCATATAAATATGTGACACAAGAATAAAGATATTCAAAAATAAATCTGACTGAATGCGTGTATAGTGCCTAGGGCGAAATTTTCCATAGGCCCCCTACTTATTAATACCCACAATATTTATCAAACTGCTAATAATAAACGAGAACGGTGCTAAAATCACTTGTTTAAACAATTTATCATGTTTACTGCTCAAATAGTATATTCAATTGAAAAAAAAAATTGTCATTTAGTCCTTTTTGTATTGAAAATAGAAGGGACCAAAAAGTTCTGAGAATGACCCAGTGTTACATATACGTAATACTTTGTTTTTCCATTTTCTAATTTTTATCGGACACGCCTTATATACTTTTAAACAATCAAATGAACAGATTTAATGTGTTTTCTTTTAGTATACAAATAAATTTTTTCGTTAAAATATGTTGAACGTAAATAATAAGCCTTTTTGCAAACCTCCTGCTGTTAAAATCGAGTTTTTTCAAGCTTTCAAATAATGACCTTTAGAAAATCACTTTTTACCACAATAACAGTAGAGAAAGTGAAGAAAAAAAAAAAAAAACTTTTGAGGATGCAGGACGAATATTAAATTACACAATTCTTAGCAAAATTTAAGTTTATATTATTCCATTTTTTGACAATATAGTTCTAAACTTCGATATTGTCGCGGTACATATACGTAACAGTGGGCATTAATGGGTTAAATTGCCTTTGAGCTGAATTTACATAATTTTTGTTCAGTTAATGTTTCCGTAGTTATTCGGTAATTAGTAGCGAAAAAAATTAATTTTTTTTTTGAAAAGTGGTGAACATTTGTATCCATAACTCTGAAATTCTTGAGCGAATAAACATGTGTATGTTATCTCTTTTAGTTTAAGAGATATTCGGGTCGAAATAAATTTTTACCTTAATAAAATTTCCCCTAGAATTTTTCTAAAATATTTGTCAGATTACTTACAAAATTCTAAATAATATTACTGCAAGAAACATATAATATATGAATCCGTTTAAAAGTTATATTAATATTAATTGGAACTTTAAAAAAAATTTTATTTTATTTTATTTTTTTATTTTTTTTTTTTCAAAAAAAAATATTTATTCAGTGATAAAATTAGTTTTTTGTTCTGGGCTTTATCATTTTTTAATGTTTTCAAAACAAATCTTAATATAAATGCGTGTTAAGTTAATCCTGAGGAGTTTGGGACAAAGGTCTGCCCATAAGCCCTATCCAAATTTTGTAAATTTTTTCTTTCTTTTTTTGTAATGTTCTCAAATAGCAAAGCTGGGATAGACTTAGTATTATTTTACCCAAAAAGTATTTTTTACGAAGGCCCTTTATAATGATAGGGTGACCATTTCAATGAAAAAAGTAAATTTTTGAAGCAAGCTTTCCCCAAACTGGAATTTTGGATATTTCGGAGTAAGAAAATTGGAATCTATTTATTCTCTTCTTTTAAGGACAATTTTTTTTATATTGTACTAAAATTTCACAATGTAGTTATACCCTACACCACCAAAGGTATTATGTGTTTGTGCAGAAATTGTAACGCAGAGAAAAAATCTTCGGACACCCACCTTAAAGTATACCGTTCGACTCAGAATCACTTTCTGAGTCGATTTGGCTGTCCATGTAAAGCTTGTGCGCAAAGTACAGGTCGCAATTTTGAAAATAATTTGATGAAATTTGGTACATATGCTTTTCTCAACACAAGGACGAAGCCTATTGAATTTGGTTATGATCGGCCCATTATTTCACCTAGCCCCCATACAAATGTTCTCCCGGAATAGAGTTTTAACACTTATAGATGCCTTAAAAATAGGAATATTTTAAATAAAATTTAGTACAAATAAGTTTTATGTTAGCAAAAATCTGTCTGCCAAATTTCATGAAGATCGGTCCATAATTGACCATAGCTCCCATATATACTCCTCTCCCGAAAATCACTAACGTGCATAAATCCCATACAAATGTTAGTATTATGTTAAACTTAAAAACAAAATTATGTGGATCGAAATGGTGTAGGGTATCATATAGTCGGGCTTGACCGACTATATCTTCTTCTCTCGTTTTTATTTAAGTTCAAATATTATTTTTTTTTAAATAACACTAAATACAAAAATTGGGGGAGGACCTCCGAAATGGGTAACCTCGGATATTATATAATAAATAATTGAAGGATTTAACCACTTTTGGAGGTTCTCCTTCCACAGACCAGCTAAAAAACACCTCAGAAATAAATATTGCCACCTTTTTGAAAAATAGAAAATGCTAAATTTTTTTAAAGTTTCAATTTTAGATTAATATAACTTTTTAACGGATTCATATAATTATATGATTCTTGCAGCAATATTATTTAGAATTTTGGAATCTGACAAATATTTTAGAAAAATCTAGGGGAAATATTAAGGCCGCCAAGTTAAAAAAAATAAAAAAAAACGCGGCTAAAAATCAGGTAAAAATTTATTTCGACCAGAATATCTCTTAAACTAAAAGAGATAACCTACACATGCAAGCGTATTTTTCGTAGAGATTTACAAGGACTATTTATATATAAAATTTCTTTTCGAGATTACATACCCGAGATGGCCAACTTTGGAGGGCCACCCACTTCCCCCTGACCCGCTAGGAACCTGTACTCCTCCAAATCATCTCGAAAGCACCTCAGCTCTGACCATGTGAAATTTTATAGAGATATCTTTAACGGTTCTTTAGTTACTGAATTATTTCCAAAAAAAGCGTTTTGGAACCACTGTGCACTGTATTTCCACTCAATTGTATGTAACAGGGGTATTTTTACTTAACTGTGAATAAAATCAAGATTTGTGCATCAATTTTGAAGATACGTGCCTTACCAGCTTTAAAAAAGAGATGATAAACTGAAATATTTTTGATGTTTTCATTTATTAAAAGAATTTTTAGTAACAAGCAAATCTAAAATTTTGCATGATTTATTTTTTATTTTTTTGACACTTATTTCAAAATAACTTTGAAACTGTTGAGCACATAAAATAATAAAGTGTGGGTGATTTGAAGATATTTTAGTACGCATCTTTTGGTGTATCACTTTGATCAATCGTACACCCCGTTCTTGAGTTATGAGGAAATATACTAAAGTAATGGTCTTACTATGTGCAAAATATTATACACGCCCATAAAAAAAATCCAGACCTAATGGAGAAAAACTGATAGCAGATTAGTGTTTAGCACTTGGTGGAGGATTTTTTTGTCGAACAGTGTAGTTTTAAACTTCCAATCAATTCCATTTTAGTTTTTGCCTTTACGTGTGGCATTTCAAACTAATACCATAGAAAATCAATGACCTCTTAATATTATATTTGATAAGCCATATACATGTATGTGTTATATTATCCTGTGCGGCATCTACCATATCATTTTGGTTTTAAACATTCTTTTTCAAATAAAAATCCTGTTCGTTTTTTTTTATTTTTTGCTGCTGTGTCAATAACTTTAGCCACAATTACATCCGACCTTTAATACAATTTGTCCTCTTCATATGTATTTAAACAGGACTTTCATATAGCTTGCCCTGAGACTTGTCGACAATGTAATACAAATATTATCCTTAACTAAATACCCAATTTAAAAAATTGTTCCTTTTTTTCTCTTGCTTTTGCACATGCAATATATTTTTTTAATATTTTATTTTTTCATGTTTTATGTTGACAATAAGAAGCTAATCATGTTGAAATATAAATTTTCTTTTTCTATACTTTTTTTCCTTTCCTTTTGTAGTCATATACACATACGAGTCTATATGATGTGAATGGATGAAAAAAAATATCTGCTTGATTTTTGAGATGATGACGATGATGATGATGATGGTGAGCTTCATTCACAGTGCCATTACTACATATCAAGTGATTGGATTCTCATCGCTATCAACACCAAATTGAATTGTCGTCGTCGTCTTCGTGCAATTTCAAAAGTTTGCAACTCTTTATGTACATATAAGACCAGATATGTATATATTTAGATATATGAGTGCTTGCATATGGTCGTATGTATGTATGAGTATGATTGTGTTAGTTGGCAATTTTGTTAGATATTTATTTGATAAGTATTTGCAAGTACCTATTTGGAGGAAGAGGGAAAGTTTAAAATGAACATGTTTTATATTGAAACATACTATAGCCTTACATATATATATTTGTTATAGACTTCTCTTTTTATATGAAGGAAAAGAAAAAAAAATCATATAAAATATATTTTATCTTTATGTCGTTGTGAAGAAGAAAAATTTGTCGATAAAATTTCCCCAATACCTTAAAATTGAACAGAGTGCTTTTAAAAGTAAAACAAATATATTGCAACTAGGTTGTATCTCGTATCATAATTTCCATAAGCTGGCTTTGAAATCTTCCAAGTACGAATTTCGATAATTGGAAACACTGAAGAATACTCGTTTCCAATTATGTTTTATTTGATCTTACAGTTTTAATTTTTTTTATTTCATTAATATTATATTGCAGATCGCAGAAAAATATAACTTTTATAGTTATAACCACTACTTATGAACTAGTGGATCTTTTTTGGTGACCCTTACTTTCATAGTTATTTCAGTCACTTTTTTGGAACAGTTTGTCATTCTCCTTTTAAAATCTTCGTTATTTTGGGATAAATTTTATGTGTTTTTCAATCCTCATTTCGACTGGTATTAACACCTCTCTCGGTACAAAAGCTACATAATGTTATTGTTTTGGTATCACTTCAGGACTTTCTTACCGTATTGACATGATGTCAAATCGATCCAAACATATGTGGACACATTGTGCTCTCTTATGAAAGGAAGAAGTTGCAGTAAAAAAATTACAATTTACGTCTTAAAGTCAATTCCTTAAATATGTCTCTTCCCTAGTAGAGAAGCTTTCCCAAAAATATTCCGACTAATCAAATCCATTATCCTATATTTATTATTCTATAAGTTCTAGAGTATCTGATAATTATAAGTGAATTAACATGTAATCTTTTAAGCTCCGGTCGAATAGAGATTTATTTTAGAGCATCTGAAAATTTGTATTATTTTTTCTTAAAATTTGTTGTAATAAACACACAAAATAAAAGCACCCTTTTATAACATTGATTCGTCTGTATGCATTTTATAGTTATAAACATGTTTTCGAAATATATATGTTTGTACCTATCTGTTAAGTTCAGTTAGTAAGCAATTTTTGGAACATTTCAAAAGTCAGACGTTACAGGCATTTTCATGTCTATTGCATACTAACTAAACGTCTTTCAAGCCATTGTTAGTATTTATGTACTTTATGTGATACATGTGTACGAATTTTTAAAAGCAGGGGAAAATGCACTTGAAACTGCATATGCCAGTTAAAGTTGATAGTTGTTACTAGGGTGATCGATTATTCGACTTTTTTGAGAAACCGGTTTTCGTATAGTTCGAATAGTTGGTATTTTAAAAAAACCGGTTGCACTTTTTGAAATTCAGAAAAAACCGGTTATCCGTTTTTTTGCAGAAGTTAATATTTATATCAAAAGACTACTTTTCTTAAAAAAAATCAATTCTTATAATTAAGTTAAAATTTATTAAATACAAGCGTAAAAGCCTAACAATGTCAGGAAAAATAATATAATAATGAAAATATGCACAAACAAATCCGGAAATTAAAAGAAAAAATATGAACAACATTTAGACACCTTCCTCTCCCTAATCGAAGTCAATTATTTGAAGCCGTTGAAATTTATTGGAATTATATTGATTAAAGTTTTAAATTAGTAAACCTTTCAAAATAAAAAAATCGTCGTGAATGCGCTCCCTGGCCGAAATACAGAATTAGTTTTTGATAGGATTTAGAGAGCAAACAATAAGTAGAGCAACTCAAAAGTTCTTAATACCAAAACAGACTTTTCCCTGGTAGAAACATCTGGCACTGTTAGAATTTGTTGAACGAATAGTTTTATAAGTATGCTGATTTTTAGTTTCTTACGTCATCTGGGAGCTTCAGAAAGCTCTGGAGAGGAAACAATGCTTTAGAAAGATATATATAAATCCATATATATAGAACCACGTATTTTCGCTCCCTGATAGAGATTTCAAAATCTGGCTCCGTTAGGATTTGTAGGACGAATAGGGTTATAATTAAGCTGAATTTTAATTTTTTTTTCTGCGAGCTTTAGAAAGCTCTGGAAAGAGAAAAAATTCTTAGAAAAAGACACATAAATCCTCTTATATCCACTCCCTGATAAAAATTTCAAAATATGGCTCCATTAGGATTTGTTGGACAAAAATTTTTATAATTAAGCCAAATTTTAATTTTCTATGTCGTTTGGTAGCTTCAGAAAGCTCTAGAAAGAGAAAAAATGCTAAGCAAATTATATATCTAGATGACTAGAAGATAATTATGCTTCAAAATTGTAGAAAAAATCATCTAAATTTTAGTTAGCATAAAAAGAAACCATGGCTTAATATGGAAGCCTGTCTCAATTGAAACGATTCTGCAGGTGAAACTTTTTTAACAACAACACCTTTAAAAAATAAAGGAAATATTGGATCAAAAAAATTAAATTGGGTCATACAGGATAATTATTAATTATTTATTTGTTTAATATTACAGAATAAATTCCAATTTAGACTTAAACTATATTTTAAAAACATAAGGAATCAGTCTATGAATATTTAAAAAATTATTCCTAAATTTTCAAATATCACTATCACTATTTAGTACATGTTTTCTGAAATAAAATGCTATTTTTAAAACCGGTTTTTTGTGTTTAAAAAAACCGGTCTATTCGACATTAGAAAAATGAACATTTTGAAAAAACCGACAGCACATTGACTGAAAAAACCGGTTTTAAAACCGGTTGGAAAACCTCGTCGATCACTTTAGTTGTTACTTCTTTTTTTTTATCTTTTTTTCTTTAATGAAACACCATGTATATACTTATAAGGATAATTGTATAATATTCCATTTAAGGATTTCGTTAACGGCTCTTTTTTTAATTTGTACATCTTAAACTATGACAGCTGTATTCAAAATGAAAAATTTATGCTTGCTAACGAGTGACTAACTAAAAGTTAGCTAATCCTTAGCAAGCATAGATTTTTTATTTTGAATACGGGTGTGAGTGTATAGTTACATGTTTACCTATCTATTGAACTTCAAAGCATTTGTAAATACTTATGATGTCAATGTCATAGGATATTACTAAACAACTTTTCAAGATATTACTGTTCCTAATCAATATAATTTGTTTACTTAAAAAATTAATTTTACATCGGAATATAATTTTTTTTGTTTACGAGTAGCAGCAAGGTATTTTATAAAATACATAGTAGTTACTCATTTGTTTGACAGTAGCCTGCTATGCTATTACTAGTATAGCGAAGTTTTAAAACAAATATTCAGTTAAATTCTATTAGAAGGCAAACATTTCTATCTATTCGAAAAATATAAACAAAAATTCATGTTACATGTGCTTTGAAATTAGATTTTAAAAATTGATTCATTCAATTTTCGTTAAAATTAATTTTCATGCCCGAGCTAATTTTCATATTGCGTAAAGGCAAAAAGCATTTTGGCATATGTATGACGCATTATTATTAAATCATATTACGGTGCACATGAATATATAGGCACACAAAAAGTTACAGTAGATGGTAAAAGAGATATGACAACTGAAAATATTTATTTAGGCTAGACTATAATATCATTTAGGCAATAGAAGCTATACTATAGACTACACTATAGACTACTCTATAGACTGCACTATATGCTAAATTACAGACTACACTATAGACTAGACTACAGCTTAAATTATGGACTAAACTATAAACTAGACTACACTATAAACTTGACTACACTATAGACCAGACCATAAAATAGGCTATAAACTAGACTGGATCAGACTATGGAATAGACTATAGACTTTGCGATAAAATATACTATAGACTACAATTTAGACTAGATCATAGGCTAAACTATAGTTTAATCTATAGTCAAACTATAGACTAGACTTGATTTTAAACTGGACTATGGACTAGATTATGTACTATGCAATAGACTACAGACTAGACTACACTATAGGCTAAACTATAGACTAGAATATAGGTTAAGTTACATACTAGACAATAGACTAGAATATAAACTAGACTATAAACTAGACTATAGACTAGATTATAAACTAGACTATAGACTAGATTATAAACTAGACTATAGACTAGATTATAAACTAGACTATAGAATAGACTAAAGACTGGCCTATAGACTAGACTATAGACTGTACTATAGGCTATACTATAGACTGGACTATTGACTAGACTATAGACTAGACTGTACTATGGACTAGACTATAGACTAGACTAAAGACTAGACTATAGACTAGACTATAGACTAGACTATAGACTAGACTATAGACTAGACTATAGACTAGACTATAGACTAGAATATAGACTAGACTATAGACTAGACTATAGACTAGACTATAGACTAGACTATAGACTAGACTATAGACTAGACTATAGACTAAACTATAAACTAGACTATGGACTATACTATAGACTAGATTATAAACTAGATTATGAACTGGACTATAGGCTATTCTATAGACTATATTATAGACTACAATACAGACTAGACTATAGGCTGGACTATAGGTTGGACTATAGACTAAACTACTATAAACTACATTATAAACTAGACTACACATTGGACTATAAACTAGACTATAAACTAGACTATGGACTAGATTATAAACTAGATTATAGAATAGACTATATACTGGGCTATAGACTAGAAAACAGACTGGACTATAGACTATAATATAAACTATGGACTATATTCTGGGCTATAGACTAGAAAACAGACTGGACTATAGGCTATAATATAAACTATGGACTATATACTGGGCTATAGACTAGAAAACAGACTGGACTATAGGCTATAATATAAACTATGGACTGGACTATGAACTAGACTATAGACTTGACTGTAGATTATACTATAAGCTTGTCTATAGTCTAGTTCAAAGTCTATACCGTAGTCCAGTCTATAGTCCACTCTATAGTATATTCTATAGCCTAGTCTATAGTCTGGTCTATAGATCAGTCTATAATTCAGTCTAGACTGTGGTCTATAGTCTAGTTTATAATGCAGTTTTTAGTCTATTCTATAGTCTAAATTTTTAGCCTATAGTCTATAGTCATCTGTTATAATTTTCTTTACAGTTACTGTATACTTTTAGCCATGAGCCACTACTAATACAAACATATAACAGCTTAAATACAAACACATTCACATCCATATATGCGCAAAACATTTTCTAAATCTAAACATGCATCAGTAAAACTCAACAAAATGTTGTTAAAGCAATATCAATTGCAACTGTAGTAGCAGCAACAAAATTATCAATTAATACGCAAACACACACATATATAAAATATCTATACATTCATATCATTATCATATGTATGTAGAACACTAATATAAGACAACAGTTACATGCATTTATCTCTCTATACACGTGCCAATGTTTTGTTATTAGTGGATTTTACATATTCTACTATATTTTGGATTATTTCTCTCCTTATGTGGTTTTTATGTATTCCCTTGTGTAGTTTTCTAAAACAAAACTGTAATAATACAGTTTTGTTTTCAAACACCCTTCTGGTTGTTTTTTTTTTTTTTTTCTTTGAGAAGTAAGAAGAAAAAGAAAAAATGCAATATTTCTTTGGCTAAAAGTATTATGCATGAAAAATTTGTTTAGGTCCTTATCAGGATATTTACGTATGTGTTTTATAGAGAGTGTAGGTTATATGGTTTTTAGCTTGTTCTAACAACCTTAAACCTACAATTTTTTGTACTTACATATAAGTATGTTATTGCTATTGACCATTAAATATGTTGTATACAATTTGATCAAATATCATCGCCATCATAATCATCATTAACAGTATATCATCATCAATATTATCATCTGTATGAGGTTTTAAACATCTGCTTAAGTTGTCCACTTGGTTATACTATAACCAAAGTTGCATACATTTCAGAAATGACAAGTAGTGAATTCACTTTCTTAAAAGGTGGAATAAAATTAAATAGATTTATCTTTTTCTGTAAATATTGTATCCAAATTCTAAAACACTAAAGTAAAAACTACACAGAAGATTCCTTATGCTTTTGATAAGTGGTTGCTAACTTTTTAATTCCGTCAAAAGCTGGAACAATATGGATTTTAAAAACTTATCTTTTTAAGGTTTAATTCATTAAATATCTAATTTTCTTCATTCTTTTAAAACTCTGTATTTAAATAGCCACAGGAAAACTACTAAACTCTACTAAAATTGCATTCATCTAACCATTCATTTGCTATAACTTCTACTACTAATACATACAAATAGACAGCAATAGCAACATACAATTCATCAATATTATCATGTGTCAATGTTTATTATCAATACTAATTTGTGATTGAATATTGATTTGTATTTTATTTTATATAAACAACCGTATGAATAATTGCATGTGTATATATGCAACTACCACTATAAGAATAAATACCCAGCAGTCTTTTCGGTGTGAATTTACCCGCTTTTGTACAGTAAAGTTCATTTGTCACTACCCACCTAACTCATTCAAATGTGTACGTTTTTTTTTATTCACCCTAACTTCGCATATTTTGTGAGCGATAGTTAAGCTATCGCACCTTTTATTGACTCTTTAGAAAGCATTGAGGTGGCGATAGCACCATTTATTAACTCTTTAGAAAGCGTGGAGGTGGCGATTTATACTTTATTGACCTTTTGGTGAGCGTGGGGGTGGCGATTGGTTTTTTTATAGGTCACAAAAAAGTTCAAAAAAGTAAATAGTTCATCCATTGGCAGTACAGGTTGGGTACATGACTAACGGCAATAAATACATGGTAGGACATTTGGCTCTGATGCATCTTTTTTAGACGTGTGTAGTGTAAAATATCAATTTATTGACTCCTTGATGCTTAACAAAGTCTTTAGTATTTTACTTTGTAACTACTTTGTTTTTTATATTTTTATGTTATGCGTACTAAATTAATTAAATATGTTTTTAATTTAAACAGGTGGAATACATCTAATAGAAATAGACTACCTCTCAATTATTTTATATAATAATAAAACCTAGTCTTGATAATTAGAATTTTCAATTTATTAAAGAAATCAATTATTCTGCATTTTTGTTTTTTTTAAATTGACTTTTTTGTACCAGTCACAATATGGCCACTGGTTAGTAAAGTGACTAGTAAAAATGTTTGTCAGGTGACTGACTCAATGTAACTAGTAAAAGGAACGACTTCCAAAGGGTGACTAAAGTGGAAGTAATAGCCACCTCATGCTTACAAAGGGTCAATAAATTAACATGCTCATTAAAACAACAAATAGTGCAATGTATGTAAGAATGCTCTGTGGCTGAGTGGTTAGAGTGTATGACTATAAAACATAACGATGTGAGTTCGAGTCGGGGGTGCAGCCATAAACAAAAATGTAAAAATATAAAAATGAATTAAACTGATTAATATAAAATAATATGAAAAGAATTATTAAATAAAATATTAATAGAAAAAAATATACGCAAAAAAATCTTTTAATTTTTTTACATTCTGAAAATAACTAATTGAAAGATTGACTTTTTCGTAAATAGTCACTATATCGCCACCTTTTGGTCCTTTGGTGCCAATACACTTTTTCCTAGGACATCCCCATGTTAAAGTGTCAGGTGATTGTCAATTTCACCAGTAAATGGATTCCTATGAATTTACTTTTTCGTACTAGTCACACTATATCGCCACCTTTTGGTCCTTTGGTGGCAATACACCTCTTCCTAGGACATCCCCATGTTAAAGTGACTAGTCAGGTGATTAGTAAAGTGACTAGTGGTGCTCTAATGTCATCAGTCAAGTAATTGGTGTATGTACCCTGCAGTCACCATTGACTGCAGGGTACATACACAAGCAGCTGCTTATTGTACTACACACACATGAACAAACATATGAATAGAAATGTTAATATCCTTGAATAGTAGTACATTTGTGTGTTTAGTGGATAAAACTGGAGTGAGAGTAGGAGAAGGAGACAAAAGGTTATTAGTATTGCATTAATATTGCATGATGCTTAGTCATGTATGAAAACATCTACTATAAATGTATAAATAATCTAATAATCTTAATCTACTTGTTTGATTCATTGCTAAATGATGTTTAGAGTTTTGTATTTTCTATTTGTATTTTGGTTTTAATCATACAAAATCATACAGATACAGATAAACATACTCACTCATACATACATACATACATACATACGGCAATAAGAATTTAGCACAATCTGGTATTAAATATGTTAGAATAAAACAAAAATGTATGTATTTTATTTTATAGAATCGTCATGAATACATTTATAAATAAATAATAAACTGCACAAAAGAATTTATATTTAGTTTGAGTTTTATTTATTTTCTAATGGATTTTGAATTGAATATTTTAAAGAAAATTTATAAAAATTAATATTCGTTTTTGAAAGTCCTTTTTTTAATTCTAAAATACCAATTGTTTTTAATCCTTATTGCTTTTTAAAGTGCCTTGATTTTTATGGGGACAAATAAAGCTTCAAATGTACCCTCCTAAAATTAAAGATTGATATGTTTTAAGCTAATTTCCAAAATATTTCGGTTCAATTATTTAACTTACGTGAGCTGGACCATTTTTAAAATACCTCAAAAAGTATGGTTTTTGATCAACGGTATACATAATTTTTAACTTTATGCCATAGTGAGCAAAAAACATTTTTAATTTGTTTTCATTCTCACGAAATTCAAATTTTAGTAAAATTTTCAATGATTTTATTTTAATTAGTATTTTATTAAAGTTTGAATATTTTGGACATTTTCCATCATAATTATATTTTAGGGCATCATTGGAAAGCTCTCATTAAATACTATTAATATGTATATTCATTTAACTCTTTAGTTGCACAAATAATATTTTGGGATTTCCGGTCCACAATTGGTTAAGTCAATTTTAGCGGCAAATAAATGATAAGTTAAGAATATAAATGTCTCCGAAAGCGTAAATTGATCAGAAAATCTGTAAATTCGTGTAAAATGGCGGCTAAATTTTAAAAACTCCTTTTTATTCGATTGTTTTCGCGATTTCATAAATTCATTAATATATAAGTGTAATAAGTACTTCCATGCGACTTATTTGCAAAAATTGCTAATTTATTCTTTTGGGAACTAAATGCATAAAATTAACTCCTAATAGGTTAATTACGTGTTATCTTCAATAGTAACAGGATAGACCATTGCTATGGTTCATTAGAACTTAATATATTTTGAAAAATGTCCGAAATATATAAAATTACAAGTATGAACAAAGAAAATATGATACAAAATGTTAGTAAAATCTTAATATTCCGCGACTGAAAATTATTATTTAAATGAATATTCAAGGTCGTAGTATGCCTCTATTATAATTTGAAGTTAATTCTCTTATAACTAAAATTTTGATAATGATATTGAAAGAAATACTTAATTTTAGAGGTGTTTTGAATATGGTCCAGTTCACGTAAATTTTAACATTGAGATGTAATGGTTGGAAACCTAAGGGCACACGTGGGGGTAAAAATGAATTTTGAAATTTAAGTTTTCGTAAAAAAGATGTCAACATCAATTTAAATCATCAAGCTAGGTTTTGTTGTTATTTTTTTTGTACGGAGCTGTCAAATTAAAACATTTTTTTTTTTTTACATTTAGGAAAAAGAGTAAAAAATTTAATTTTCATCAATTTTGTTTAGTGCATTTTTTTTAACCCTAGAATACTAACGTTATTTTGACCACTTATTTACTTGCCCCTATACTAGTAATCCAAACGACTAAAAATTTTATATTTTTGCATTTATATATGTAAAAACTTCTGATGAAAGTTCCTCTGAATTTTGGCCTTTTAAAAAAAAAAAATGGTACTTAAAAGATTGTTTAGCAAAAATTTAGAATGGAATCATCAACTTCAGGTATTTATATGTACTTCTTTTCAAGTATTTTTAGATTATGCTTGGTTTTTGTTATTTTTTAAAAATTTTCCTAAAATACTAGTGTTGTCATGGAATGCAACTTAAAATGTTACAGGATATTTGTTCTGAAAATTTGCTAAAAAAAAACGTGCGCATATGTTGCACTATTCCAGTAGCTCTCATAAAAAAAACAGCTTAAGTGCAGACTTTTTTCTTTGATTTATCAAATAATACTGTCTGGCAGAATCGAACATTTTTCGAAATAAGTCTGTTGCTTCTAAAATCCAATCAGCTATTTATATAAAATTTCACATAGGCACAGCAGAGGAGAGTAACATGCAAAGTTGGGGAGGAAAATCCTAAATACGTTTTAGAAGCTGTTAAGGAGTGAGATCGAAAAAAATCTTAACATACACATATGGGCAATTATCAAAAATTTTGATTTTAGCCCTTCAAAAAAATAAAAATTTTTTTTTGATGGCACATTAAAATCCTTTTGTATAAATATAAAGTGATTCGAATGCATGTAGAATCAGTTCGCGTTAATCATTTCATGTTAGGGGCGTGAAAGTTATAGAAAGACTAGAAGTTTATATACAATTCTGGTCAAAATTACACATAATATCAAAACCGACTGAGTTATTCCAATAAAATTTATGATATTTTCAATGCTTGATGGTTTTAATGCAGCATATTCTAGGGTTTCCTAGTAAAATTTAAAAAACTTTTTTTTTTCAATAAAAATCGCGATTTTTAAAAATTTTGTGAAAAATTTGGATCGAATCTATGTTATTACTCCATATATTGATTGAAAATATATTTTATTAGAGTTTATTACATAGAAACGCTTTTTAATATTGTGATCCTTTTTTAACACAAGTAAATATTTTTTGGTCCATAAAATGTTTATCTCTCAAAATTTGTTGATGCGCCTCCGGATTTTCATTAAGCATAACAAACACCTTTCTAATTATGTCAATTATAGTAAATTTCATGCTGTCCACACGATGTGCCTTAGAGAAATGTGTTTTGACAAAAGTGTTCCATTTTCAATTATCAACGACATTTCACTTAAATTTATGATCCCATATATCCAATATATATCCAATATTTGTTTAAATTGCAATTTTCTATATAAAAATACAAAAACAAATAGTGCAATTTTTGCATAATTTTCAAAAATTCCATAAAATTTTTGTATTAAATTTATTTTTAATGCTCCTCCGATTTTGTTGTGTAAAATGACAAAAAAACTAAGTTCACGCAGTAATCCAAGTAATTCCATATCAAAATGTGAATGTGCCTCGCGAAAAACTGACTTTTCGGTCTTGTTTTCCAAATTTTGAGACTATCTGCTACGTTGACTATTTCGGGTACATCAAAGGGATATAGCGCAAAATACGTATTATTACAACAAATATCAATCCTTATCCCAAATTTTGTATTCGGTTGAAGGGCGCACAGACCGCGCCCAAAAATCTGAAAAATTTAAAAAACCAAAAAATGTTGTCATCAAAACTTTACTACCCTGTATTTAGTTGTTGAAAGTCTGCACAACAACATAGATAGTGCAGAATTTATGTACAAAGCCCGATTAATTTACTTATGATCGGGTAAGATCAAAAAGTATCAACACGCGTACAAAAATTGTAGAAGAATGGTAAAAAATTAAGTAGTTTTTATCAGTTTTTCTATATTCTTGAACTTTGAACAACAATGATGGTTAGGAAAAGAAACCTATTGTGATAAAATTTTGCACTGTATTAATTTCAAGTCTTGTGAGTTCAGAACTGTAACAAGTTTGTTTAAAATATCATTACCACAAAAGTTATTAAGGATTTAAGTCAGTTTCAGCCAGGTTAAAAATTTTTGATAATTGCCCATATGTATAAAATTCAATAATTTGCAAACGGTTAATCTTTTTTTGGGAACCCTTCTATTAGAGATTTGATAGTTGTTTCAGTATTTTTTTTTTCTTTTTTAAATAGTTAGCCCATCTCCTTTTAAAATCTTCGAAGTTTTGGAAACCTTTTTTGTGATCTTAAATTCTTTTTTCAGAAGAACCCAATATCTCTACACTGGTCTTAGCTCCGTACAAATTGGAAGATTGACCTCTATTGGTACATGATATTGTTTTGGTACCACTCTAGAACTTTCTTACCGTAGTAACATGATGCCAAATTGGCCCAAGAAGATGTGGACACACTGTGCTCTCTTATGAAAGGAAAGAACAAATGACTTGCTTCTTTTCCTGCAACTTCATAAAACTTGCATGCCAGGAATTTTTTTTAGAAAATTTTGTCTGCTTTTGGGTCCTAAACTTATCTTCAACATTTTGTCGAGCATTAGTAACATAAAAGTTTTACCCGGAAACAGCGAAAATTCTGCTAGTACATACGTTTCGTCGTCTATACGAGTATTTTTTGTATGAAATTTGATATTAATTTCCGTGGCCTATGCTTGGCTTCAACATTCCAGCAACTTGTCAGCATTCCTGTCAGTAACTCTTTGGAATTTGTATACACAGAAAAAGGATTAATTAGAAAATGGTCAGAGTTATTAAATTTTAATAGAAAAAAACTAATATTTCATTACAATTTCTATAATATTTTTAATATAAAGGGTTTTATGTTCCTATAGCAGCAAAAATATTGCTATAATCATTTTGTAATTGTTTTAATTGTTAATTTGGTTAATGTAACCAAAACGTGTCGCTATAAAACAAAATTTGCAAATTCTGTAAAGACTACCAATATAAGTTAACATCTTAGTACAAAATATTGATAGTTGCAATCGAAAATATTTTAGTGTAAGGATTGTTTTACTCATGAATATATTTTCAGATATTGTATCCAATAATTCCGATAATATATTTGTCAAATTCGGACGTAACTATCAACTAATATATTCGGTATTCCCAACCGAAAAAGTCACATGCTTTTGTGAAAAAAATAAAATAAATAAATAAATAAATAAATAAATAAATAAATAAATAAATAAATAAATAAATAAATAAATAAATAAATAAATAAATAAATAAATAAATAAATAAATAAATAAATAAATAAATAAATAAATAAATAAATAAATAAATAAATAAATAAATAAATAAATAAATAAATAAATAAATAAATAAATAAATAAATAAATAAATAAATAAATAAATAAATAAATAAATAAATAAATAAATAAATAAATAAATAAATAAATAAATAAATAAATAAATAAATAAATAAATAAATAAATAAATAAATAAATAAATAAATAAATAAATAAATAAATAAATAAATAAATAAATAAATAAATAAATAAATAAATAAATAAATAAATAAATAAATAAATAAATAAATAAATAAATAAATAAATAAATAAATAAATAAATAAATAAATAAATAAATAAATAAATAAATAAATAAATAAATAAATAAATAAATAAATAAATAAATAAATAAATAAATAAATAAATAAATAAATAAATAAATAAATAAATAAATAAATAAATAAATAAATAAATAAATAAATAAATAAATAAATAAATAAATAAATAAATAAATAAATAAATAAATAAATAAATAAATAAATAAATAAATAAATAAATAAATAAATAAATAAATAAATAAATAAATAAATAAATAAATAAATAAATAAATAAATAAATAAATAAATAAATAAATAAATAAATAAATAAATAAATAAATAAATAAATAAATAAATAAATAAATAAATAAATAAATAAATAAATAAATAAATAAATAAATAAATAAATAAATAAATAAATAAATAAATAAATAAATAAATAAATAAATAAATAAATAAATAAATAAATAAATAAATAAATAAATAAATAAATAAATAAATAAATAAATAAATAAATAAATAAATAAATAAATAAATAAATAAATAAATAAATAAATAAATAAATAAATAAATAAATAAATAAATAAATAAATAAATAAATAAATAAATAAATAAATAAATAAATAAATAAATAAATAAATAAATAAATAAATAAATAAATAAATAAATAAATAAATAAATAAATAAATAAATAAATAAATAAATAAATAAATAAATAAATAAATAAATAAATAAATAAATAAATAAATAAATAAATAAATAAATAAATAAATAAATAAATAAATAAATAAATAAATAAATAAATAAATAAATAAATAAATAAATAAATAAATAAATAAATAAATAAATAAATAAATAAATAAATAAATAAATAAATAAATAAATAAATAAATAAATAAATAAATAAATAAATAAATAAATAAATAAATAAATAAATAAATAAATAAATAAATAAATAAATAAATAAATAAATAAATAAATAAATAAATAAATAAATAAATAAATAAATAAATAAATAAATAAATAAATAAATAAATAAATAAATAAATAAATAAATAAATAAATAAATAAATAAATAAATAAATAAATAAATAAATAAATAAATAAATAAATAAATAAATAAATAAATAAATAAATAAATAAATAAATAAATAAATAAATAAATAAATAAATAAATAAATAAATAAATAAATAAATAAATAAATAAATAAATAAATAAATAAATAAATAAATAAATAAATAAATAAATAAATAAATAAATAAATAAATAAATAAATAAATAAATAAATAAATAAATAAATAAATAAATAAATAAATAAATAAATAAATAAATAAATAAATAAATAAATAAATAAATAAATAAATAAATAAATAAATAAATAAATAAATAAATAAATAAATAAATAAATAAATAAATAAATAAATAAATAAATAAATAAATAAATAAATAAATAAATAAATAAATAAATAAATAAATAAATAAATAAATAAATAAATAAATAAATAAATAAATAAATAAATAAATAAATAAATAAATAAATAAATAAATAAATAAATAAATAAATAAATAAATAAATAAATAAATAAATAAATAAATAAATAAATAAATAAATAAATAAATAAATAAATAAATAAATAAATAAATAAATAAATAAATAAATAAATAAATAAATAAATAAATAAATAAATAAATAAATAAATAAATAAATAAATAAATAAATAAATAAATAAATAAATAAATAAATAAATAAATAAATAAATAAATAAATAAATAAATAAATAAATAAATAAATAAATAAATAAATAAATAAATAAATAAATAAATAAATAAATAAATAAATAAATAAATAAATAAATAAATAAATAAATAAATAAATAAATAAATAAATAAATAAATAAATAAATAAATAAATAAATAAATAAATAAATAAATAAATAAATAAATAAATAAATAAATAAATAAATAAATAAATAAATAAATAAATAAATAAATAAATAAATAAATAAATAAATAAATAAATAAATAAATAAATAAATAAATAAATAAATAAATAAATAAATAAATAAATAAATAAATAAATAAATAAATAAATAAATAAATAAATAAATAAATAAATAAATAAATAAATAAATAAATAAATAAATAAATAAATAAATAAATAAATAAATAAATAAATAAATAAATAAATAAATAAATAAATAAATAAATAAATAAATAAATAAATAAATAAATAAATAAATAAATAAATAAATAAATAAATAAATAAATAAATAAATAAATAAATAAATAAATAAATAAATAAATAAATAAATAAATAAATAAATAAATAAATAAATAAATAAATAAATAAATAAATAAATAAATAAATAAATAAATAAATAAATAAATAAATAAATAAATAAATAAATAAATAAATAAATAAATAAATAAATAAATAAATAAATAAATAAATAAATAAATAAATAAATAAATAAATAAATAAATAAATAAATAAATAAATAAATAAATAAATAAATAAATAAATAAATAAATAAATAAATAAATAAATAAATAAATAAATAAATAAATAAATAAATAAATAAATAAATAAATAAATAAATAAATAAATAAATAAATAAATAAATAAATAAATAAATAAATAAATAAATAAATAAATAAATAAATAAATAAATAAATAAATAAATAAATAAATAAATAAATAAATAAATAAATAAATAAATAAATAAATAAATAAATAAATAAATAAATAAATAAATAAATAAATAAATAAATAAATAAATAAATAAATAAATAAATAAATAAATAAATAAATAAATAAATAAATAAATAAATAAATAAATAAATAAATAAATAAATAAATAAATAAATAAATAAATAAATAAATAAATAAATAAATAAATAAATAAATAAATAAATAAATAAATAAATAAATAAATAAATAAATAAATAAATAAATAAATAAATAAATAAATAAATAAATAAATAAATAAATAAATAAATAAATAAATAAATAAATAAATAAATAAATAAATAAATAAATAAATAAATAAATAAATAAATAAATAAATAAATAAATAAATAAATAAATAAATAAATAAATAAATAAATAAATAAATAAATAAATAAATAAATAAATAAATAAATAAATAAATAAATAAATAAATAAATAAATAAATAAATAAATAAATAAATAAATAAATAAATAAATAAATAAATAAATAAATAAATAAATAAATAAATAAATAAATAAATAAATAAATAAATAAATAAATAAATAAATAAATAAATAAATAAATAAATAAATAAATAAATAAATAAATAAATAAATAAATAAATAAATAAATAAATAAATAAATAAATAAATAAATAAATAAATAAATAAATAAATAAATAAATAAATAAATAAATAAATAAATAAATAAATAAATAAATAAATAAATAAATAAATAAATAAATAAATAAATAAATAAATAAATAAATAAATAAATAAATAAATAAATAAATAAATAAATAAATAAATAAATAAATAAATAAATAAATAAATAAATAAATAAATAAATAAATAAATAAATAAATAAATAAATAAATAAATAAATAAATAAATAAATAAATAAATAAATAAATAAATAAATAAATAAATAAATAAATAAATAAATAAATAAATAAATAAATAAATAAATAAATAAATAAATAAATAAATAAATAAATAAATAAATAAATAAATAAATAAAATAATAAATTAGAATAAATTTTTGATATTTATACACAGAAAATGGTTACCAATTAACTAATATATATGAAAATAATTCATTCAATTAAAAACTTGTTTAAATTTGCACCTCTCACCAAAATGATTATATCAATTACTAAAAACTATAAAAAATACAAAACAGAAAAAAATTCCCAATTAATAAATTAATTAAATCAATCAAGTTTGGTTGAATTAAAAATTTATATAAGATATAAAAGTATAGTTAAATTTTATTTTTATTTAATTTTTGCTTGAATGAATTTATTAAATTTCGATGCAAAATGAAACAACCATGTTAATTGAAAAAAATACCGTAATAATTTTTTCTGTGTAATAAAATTATATAATTATAAAGAAATAAAATTTCTACAAATTTATGTAAATAAATGTTGTATATACGAAAATGGTCATGGAAATAACATGAGTTAATTGACATTAAAATGTACTTTAATTACGGGTCGGTCATTGGTATTCTTTAAAAGCATAGTTTGCTGAAATGAATAGTTAAATAATGCAGTTTATATTTTAAAGGTTCATTGGATTTGGAGTAAATTGTTATCTTTAAACTTACTAAAATTTCGTGCAAAACTACAGACTGGAACAGTTGTGTGATAATGATGATTTTAAGTCTGGTCATAATATGTTTTAATACGTAACCTTCAATATCGTGTGCTGGAATTTATGGAATTTGGTTTTAGAATATACCATTTTTTTTTAATGAATAAAACAAGAATGTTAAAAAAAGATAAATAGAATCAATTATAATACAATTGATTCATAAACAATTGCTTTTATTTCAGAAATTTGAGCAATGTCAGCCCCTAAAATGCAGATTGAAATTGAAGTTTTTCCAAATGCCGTTACATGATCATTTTGATGGTGGTAGTTGCATGGATGCACGATGCGAGAATCTGCTACAAAACATATTCCAAAAAAAGGACATTTTCACAACTTCAAAAGTGGAACAAAGTGCATATTTTTTGGATGTTCTTATAATTACTTCCAAAAAAGTGAAAATAAATGAATTTTTAGCGGGAAAAAATGGTAATAATTTCTAACAAAATTAAAATTTTACAAATTTTAAAGCATTTTTATTCTCTTTTAATAAGGCTTAAGCGGAATTTTTGTTAAAAAATTTTATAAATATAGTTTTAAGGGAAGTACTTCCAAAGCAGTGAGCTAAAAGTATAAAAGAATAACATCCTACCAATGACAACCATGGTTTAAAATCATGACATTTTCAGTTCTTTTTTTTTTTGCTGGTTAATGCCAACAGAAGATATAATTTATACAAATGTATATTCATTTAAATCTTAATATGATGTAAAATGTTTATTTTTTAAATAAACTCTCATAAATATAAACTGAAAACCTATTTAAGTATAATTCACAATAGTAATTGAAAGTTTCAACACTTTTCATCCAATAGTTTTTTTTTTTTTTCAGTCTGGAGTACCATATACATACATTCGGTAATCGCAATTGAATTTTAAGATAGTAATTCGAACTGACAATTTTTAATTGGCAAAAAATTCGGTTGTGATGACGAATCCGTTTTCTCTCAAGCCTGCATTGAAAAGAGCAATGACATAACCGAGCTGCTTTTGTGCTAGATGTGCTTAGAGCTCTTTTCAATTTTTTGGACATTCCCAGTATCATGTGGACCTGTCTTTTTCTTTCCGAACTAGGTTTCCCTTTAACCCTACGGTACATACCCAAAAAAAATTAACGTTAGTCAATACTCGTGGTACCCGGGTACCATAGTGTAGTTTTCGTGGATTTTATTAAAAAAATATATAATTTTATACAATTTATTTATTACAACCATCTATGACCACTTAATAGATCTTAAAGCAAATTGGTAAATACATTTAGAAAAAAAAACATGTTTGAGTATTTTAGCGATGTCCGTCCGTCCGTCTGGTAGTAAATATTAAACTTTTAATGAAGCTACAAATCGCAGTTTTTTAAATAATTGTATGAATTTTGACTTTGTATGATGCTGACACAATCTCTGTTAAAATTTGTTTATAATTGTTACCTATTATAATCAAGTACCCATACAATTTTTCTCCTAGAATAGGGTTTTGACGCTCATATATTTTTCTAGTATTACATAATTTAGTACATATAAAAATTTTATGGACGTTAGAAACCCTATTTTATTTTATAAAATAATTTGTATAAACGTAAAAACTAAACCATAAAATTTGTTATCAGGTTCGCACCTCAAAAATCCATAGCTCCCATATATAGCTCATTTTCGAAAATCATCATAAAGTGCATAAATTAATATGTGTAAACATTACTGGGGGATTCACAAATGGTGCTATCATGTAGTATTGTCATAATGTCATAAAATTTTACAAAGGAAAAGCAATAACAACAGCCTTCCTTGCAATTACTTTATATGACCAATGTAAGATTTCATGAAAAATTTGAATTATGTGTTTAGTTGTTTTTTGTTAAATTTCCATTTTAAGAAAAACCAATTTTGCTATTACCATGAAACTTAGTACATGGCTAGTGAGCATAATGGCAAATACAAACCAGTTAACATAATTATTAATTTTTCACCACATCAAAAGTTATAAGCCCAAGAGCATGCACGGATTTTTTCGTGCGCAGTCCTTATTTTAGTAAAATCTAATAAATATATCTTTTTAATTTAAAACTTAAATATAATACTCTTTATCGAGAAAAATTGTCGAAATGATTAACCCATGAGTTTAATTTTTTATAAGCTGAATTACTACAACAAATTGATATCAAAATAATTAAGATTTTTTGAAACGGATAAATAACTAACAGTTTGCTTCATTTGAAGCCTAAATAGAAAAAAATATATAATTTAGCATATTTTTGGTTACCCTTGATATCACAGATTTTAGTAATTTTTGCTCTGTGTGTCATTGTTTTTTAACTTTATTTAATATTTTTCTATCGAGCTTTATGTGCCTAATTGTCTGTCTACCTTAATTTATTTCACTAGCTGTCCATTATCTTAAAAAAAAAATGTCAAAATATTTAACACTCATCTGTAGACATAAAAATTTATTTTATTTAAGGGTCATAGAAAGAAATAACTTTGTTTACTTTATAAAATATTTATTAGAACATGTCTTAATGTAACACATTTTAAAAAACCACAACTACCACTGTCAGCTTAGCAAAATATCTATTAAATTAAATTATCTAGAAAAAAAGAAAATAACATAATTTCTCACTTAAAATGGAAGGGAAAAAAACTAGAAATAAGGTTCATTCACTTATGGGAGCATTAGGTTAATTGTACGTTTAACCTAATTTTTTTTTTTGTAGCATACTTTAAAGAGCTGCTTTTGTCTTTAATGCTCTTATAATGATGTTATTGTTATTGTTATTAGAGTTTTTTGTATTATATATAGCATTTGAAAAGTGTATTTTTTTAAGTTTAATATCTAAACACACAGGTCTTTAGTTAGATGTCCCTATCGGGAAATTTTGTTATACAATTTTTATCCAACTTAAATTTGAAACTTATTTTTAATTTTATATACAAAATGTTTTTGTTAAATTTAAAAAAACCTACATTGAAATTAAACCCTTTAAGGTTCCTTTGATTTTTGTAATAATAGGAGAAGAAAAAATGAGCTTGTAAAAAACTAGGAAATTTCCTATTTGTTTAAATACCCCACATTTTTTTTTTTATTAAGCAACGAAAACAAACGTTTTCTAACAATAGTAAAAGACTTTAAAGAGAAAAAGAAGATAATTTTTTACCCTTTAAACATTTGGAAGATAAATTTGTTGCCATTCTTCCAGACGTCACTCCTTAGTGACTTCTGAATGATAATTGGAAGATTGTTCGAAATTTACAACAACAAAATACATTGCTATTGCGCATTAATCGTGCAGACGTCACTTCTTAGTGACTTCCAGATGATTGTCAGAAGTGTGTACGAAATTCACAAAAACAAAATACATTACTATCTTCCTTTGATTTTCCAGAAGTATACTTTGAAGTCACTTCTGGAAGATAATAAGATGATAATTCGAATTTGACAAAAACAAAATTCATTACTATTGCGCAATAATCTTCTTGACGTGTGTTGGGAAGATTGTCAGTTTTATTTTTTATGAAAAGAAAATAACACAATAAAGAAGCAGGTAGAATCATGTTTTCAGTAACAATTTAACTTTGATACAGTTTGGCTGCAATAATAAACATAAAAAGAAAAATGTTCCTGATAATTACATGTGTTTTTTTATTGTTAATAATTTGAAAATTATTAACAAAAGAAATTTTTAAAAGGTAAGTAAATCTTCTTAATTTTTTATTTAGTAATATAGGATTTTACTCACAATTTATATTAATTTTAGGAAAAACTTCATTCAACAAACAAGTATTTGCATATTTAAAGTACAAAACTTTGCCTGTAAAAGTGTCTTGCCGCATTCTTTGTAGAAAAGGTTATCTAAATACAATTTAACTATAAAATTATTATTAACCTTCTTTTCTTCTTTTAAAGGTACCGGATTTGACCAGAAATTTCTCATGAAGATTTTATTATTAAATGTAAAATTAATTTATATGTGAATTATTTATTGTGTAGTTTTATATGTATAGATAATTGTAAAATAAGTATAATTATGAAATATAAAAAAAATAATAATTTTAATTATAAATACAGAAATAAAAAAATGAAAAATCATTTTCTAGAAGAGACTAAGACGACACTTCTCTGATCATCTTCCGGGTGACGTCCAGAAGAGTGTTCTTCGACACTTCCAGAAGTGTCTTCTTCAAGTAGTCTGGCAGACACTTCCACGAGGAACAGTTCTTCCCGACGGAAGATGATTTTAATGATACTTTGGCAATAGTCGTGGCGATGAGTTTCAACTTCTGGAAGACTCTTCTTAGCCACTTCCTCAATAAAAAATGTTTGCAGGGTAACTGTGACTTAATTCCAGTCTAAATGTGTATACGTAAGTGGGTGTGTGTGTGGGAATGTGTATTTAGGAGTATTTTTGTGGACTTTTTGCTTGCTTTTACAAAAGCATAGACTAAGTGCAAAGTTAAGTATATACTTTTCGCTGTTGTTGCTATTCAACATAATATGTATGTATGTAAGTATGAATATGTTGTTGCTGCTATGCTTTGTCCTGGGGCCATTATACAACTTAATGTGAAAATGACTCAAAAATAACAATAGACAAAAAGAACAACAACAATATGAAAGGAAAAATAATATACATTAGATTACCCATAAAATGTATGAATTTTACAAAAGTTTTGATTTTGCTTGCTCCACCGGCAGTTTCTGATAGATGGGGCTAAAAAAATAATATGTGTGCAAAAATTGGGTCGATCGGTCGTAAACCGGCCAGTCGATTTTGACCTTTGTCCTAAAACAAGCCTTAAAAGTAACTAATATCTTTATTGCGATATAACTCTTTAATTTAACATTTTCCGATAAAATAACATATAAGCTTTTTTATTCAAAATAAAATGCAGAAATTTTTGACATATAATTTTTTAGCCTACTATGACTTGTTGTGATGTTATAAGTAATCAAAGTAAAAATTTTTACATGAACTTTTTTTAAAAAAGCCCTGGTTTTAATATGGGCCTAGCCTGCTAGAAACGGTTTTTATTATTTTGTAGAGCAGGGTTTGTAGTTTTTATAAATCGATACGTGCTGTCACATTTGGTTAATATATTAGGGTAGATGGACCAAAATCTGAATTTGGGGTATCAACTTTTTATTTATTATACAAATATTGGTACTAAATGTAGGGCGTAGCATGCAATTTTGAATCACTACAGAGTATTTTAAATTGTTATCGAATTAAATAGTTACTCTAAATTTAGGTGTTGCCGATTAACCAAAAAAGTTGACATGTTAATATTTTTACATATAAACCACTTTTTTATTTCTTCTGCCTTAAAAATCGGCGAAGTATATTAAAAACATAAAACTTTTTTATCAACAGCTCGCATATAGGTTAATAATTATGTGTAATATTAATAACAATTTTCTTTATTATTCGTAAAAATTTTAAATTTAAACAGCAGGTGATGATGAGGAATTTCTAAAAGTAGAATGGAAGTAATTAGTTTATAAAACCTTGTATTTAAGTAAATATTTAAATAACATGTATGTACTTCTTGATAAAAACATAGGAACTGAGATTAAAAATTACAATTTAAGTGATCAAGACAATTCATTACGGAGATAAAATGGTTTACTTTTAATTGACCTTTATTATGTTATGTACCCTCAACAGAGGTAAATTATAAAATAAATTGCATAATTATTCCTTTTTGAAAGAAAACTAAACAACAGACAAAAAATATTTTTTATGGATTCGAAACAAAACTTAATTCCGTTATTTTATGAATTTAATTCATATATTTTTATTTATTTCCAAGTCATTGTGAGAAGTGTTATCTTTTTTTAATATATATTACCGATTTTTATGGTAAAAGAGATAAAAAAGTTGTTTATATGTAAAAATATTAACATGTCAACTTTTATAATTTTTGGTTAATCGGCAACACCTAAATTTCGAGTGACTGTTTAATTCGATAGCAATTTAAAAATACTCTCTGTAATGATTCAAAATTTCATGCTACACCTTACATTTAGTACTAATATTTGTATAATAAGTAAAAAGTTGATACCCCAAATTCAGATTTTGGTCCATCTACCCTAATATATTAACCAAATGTGACAGCACGTATCGATTTATAAAAACTACAAACCATGCTCTACAAAATAATAAAAACCTTTTCTAGCAGGCTAGGCCCATATTAAAACCATGGCTTTTTTAAAAAAAGTTCATGTAAAAATTTTTACTTTGATTACTTATAACATCACAACAAGTCATAGTAGGCTAAAAAATTATATGTCAAAAATTTCTGCATTTTATTTTGAATAAAAAAGCTTATATGTTATTTTATCGGAAAATGTTAAATTAAAGAGTTATAGCGCAATAAAGATATTAGTTACTTTTAAGGCTTGTTTTAGGACAAAGGTCAAAGTCGACTGGCCGGTTTACGACCGATCGACCCAATTTTTGCACACATATTATTTTTTTAGCCCCATCTATCAGAAACTGCCGGTGGAGCAAGTAAAATCAGAAATGTTGTATTCATGGGTAATCTAATATACATAAATACAAAAGTTAAAGAAATAACAGACATACAGGAATAAAAACAAACATAACTACATATACTGCTAAAATAAAGTAAATATAATATAATATGTTTCTTTTTTTCTTGCTAAAGGAACAGCAAAATACATACAAAAATGTTACAGAAAATATAGCAAAACACGTGAGAGTTACAATAGTTACAATAACATAAAACAGTCAGTCACATACACTTACACACACACATACCCTTTCATATTAATATCGGAAGTAAAACAAAAACAGCAGCAGCTTGAAAACATGTGAAAGTACAATATGGCAAAATATCCATAGTTTTCCTCAATAGTAGTAGTAAGAGGAACAATCACCATTTTAAAAAGCAATAGGCATAATAACAAAATGGTTTAATAACAATAACAACAGTAGCTGCAACAACAAAGGCAGTAAAATAAAAACAAAAGCAACGCTTAAATGTATGCTACAAAAAGAGAAATCGGGTTGAATGTACAATTAACCGGAAGCGCCCACATTTATTACGCCGTCATTAAATTTTATACATTTCTGTAAGTGAATTTACTTTTTATAGTTTTTTTCTTCATAAGAGGGAAATGATGTTATTTTTATTTTGTTGAAAAATTGTTTTTGATAGACATTTTGCTGCCAATGGTTGTCATAGTTTTTAAATTGTGTTAAATTTAGACATGATCTAAAAACATTTTTAAAGAAAAAAAAGAAGATTTTTTTCTTTTGTAGTCTTCAATATACGAGAGAAGTTTTTCTAGGCGAGGAAATATAAAGAAGATTATTGAATTATTATAAGCAGTTAGTGAAATGGATTAAGGTAGTTAAATGTATCCTCTATAGTAGAGTTCAGAAATGGAACTTTTTTTTTAAACGACAACCTTTTTATTTTAGGGGTCCACTTAATGTGCATATCTGGTACATTTTTTGCATTAGACCCATTTTGTCACAGAAGAGTGAAAATTTTTCAAAGCACAAAACTCTGTGTCTCGTAAACTAAAATGTATATTTTTTTTTAATATTTCTTACATTTGATTTGAAATTATAAATCAGACATCAACATTTATGTTTATTTTCTCAAAATATTTTCAACCAATAAAAAAATTACAGAATTAATCAATCCATTAATTAAATTTATATATAAAATCAGAACATAGTGTTAATTGAAAAAATTTGAGCAATAGTTTTCTGTGTAAGTTCAAAATATTTTTCTGAAAAATGTTTGGGGTACAAAAATGGTAAAATTTTTGAAATTTTCCAAGCCCTGCATTTTGGAAATATAAAATTTTGTACAGAATCGGGTAGTGGTCAAAAATACTAAAACAAATTGATGCCAAAATTCTTAAAATTATCTTAAACGGATAAATAATAGTTTGGTGAATTTTAACCCTCTACTGCATACAACGCCAAATATGGTTTTCGTCCTTGAATGCATTGTATTTTCTATAAACGGGACTTAATCAAAAGGGAATAATATTTGTCATCTTCTATGTTTTGATTTCTTCTCAAATATAAAGCAAAATATTTTCAAAGTGCGTTTCGGCCACTGTTTACTTTAGTTCTTTTTAGGGCTTCATGTGTGAAAACAAAAGTAAATTTTGAAGCGATTTGTGTACAATTTTTCAAAAAATATAAGAACAAAAATAACACAAAAAAATATATTCATATAGGAAATGAAGTTATTTTTCAAATAAAAATATTATTTATCTGCAAAGTAAGTATTTTATGTATGATTTTTTTTGGAAAACTGACGAAGCCAAATATGGCCTTACATGCACTAGTAGTATATAATTAACTTACATATATACATGAGTGCATTTTATTCTTTCCATAAAATGCAATGCAATTTTTTTTAGAAATGGATGTACGATCATTTTATGGTAATTTAAAATATGTTAGTGAAATTTATAACGTTGATCATAGTGGTGATAACCAAATATCTGCTACTGACGAAGAAGACTTTATAAGTCAACCGTCAGGTCAGGAACATATTTATATACCGGAGACTGCTGACAGCGATTACTCACATTCAGATGATTATGACAAGATGATTATGACAAGCGTCGAATGCAAAATCTACTAAAAAGCCAAGATCTCCAATTTGGAAAGAAAGTAATTTGCCTACTTATTCGAGTGAAAATTTTCCACTTCTTAGAGATACGAACCTTATTGACCTTATTGAGTAACTGGAGACACCAAAATATGTCTCCATAAAATTTTTAATTTTATTTTCTACGATAATATGTTTCTACGGCGAATATTTTTTTTTTTTTTTCAAAAATAACTCTTAATGCATATAAGGCTATATGTGGTTTAATTTTTTTTTTCTTCCAAAATTCCGAGTGAATTTTTAAATTTTTGTTACATACGTTTTAAATTGTCCATAATAAACATATATTTACGGTGATTTATTTTTCTTGTTTATTTTAAACATTTTCATGCAGTAGAGGGTTAATGGTGAATTTTATTCAAAATCACTTCAGAGCTCCTAAATTATTAAACTAATTTGATATCGAAATTAAACTATGTAAATAAATCTAAAGTATAAGAAAACAATTTCAATTTCAACAATGTTCAATGCTACTAGTCCATTTATGATCATCATGAATGTGAAGTTTAAAAATTGTGGGCATTTATTTTGTTCCTTTTAAAAATTAATTTTTAAATTTTAAATTTTTTGGGAAGAACGGTAATGTCGGTTCGTCTAAAAAGATGAAAAGGGAAAAATGATATTAATATTTTAATATTTACAATTGTGTTTTTATAACGACCGAAAAATATAAAAAAGAAAATATATTTTTGAATTTTTTAATTTTTTCTTGAGTGAAATCTGATGTCCGTCCTTCTGTCCGTCACTTTATCAATTTTTGCAAATTGTCGAGTTAAAAATCGTTTATTTTAGGGCTCAATTAAGACATCGACTTCAATTATTTCGTTCTTTAACTAACTATGAAAAATATAATAAAATCAGTTGAAGATGTTGAGATGTAACTTGTCCAAGGTTTAATAAAATTTAGATTGTTAAAATTTCAAACACATATAACATTAAAAATATATAAGATATGGAAAATAAGAATGTGAAAAGTGAATTGAAAATTTCATAGAAATTTTTCGGAAAATTTTCTTTTTATAAAAACACTTTTCATTTTGTAAACATTTTTTATTGAACATTTTTTTATGAACATTTACTAGGACCTACACTTATACTTAATAGTACAATATTTTAAACTCTTAAGTTTAAAATCCTTATTTCTGCCACAAAGAATTGTCCCTCCTGTTAGGGCAAACGTGTTAGCGTGTATTTAACTATTTAGAAACAAACAATTAGACATATGTAAATATATTTTTAGGCAAATGAATGCACATTAACAACAAGGAAGTCTGGTGCCAAAAACATGTTAAACGCTTAAGAAAATACTAATCATAACAAACAGTTACAACACATTTTAAGGAAACAAATTAAATTGTAAAAAATAAGGCGAGAAATTACAAGTTTGTTCCATAAAATAGGACAAAACAAAAGCCTTTCAGCATTCAACTGGATCCTACGAAAAAAGGAAGTAGTTAGATATTAAATAAAAAAAAAAAAAAAAAACAAGTGCTTAAATGCATAATTGAAATATTTTATACAAATGTTAAAATAAAATCAAGCTTAACATAATTTTTCTTTTTATCATTTACATAAATATTTTAAGATAAAAAAAAAAATATTTTATTATTTTTTCTAACTAAGTAGTTTACAAACTACTCCTTCATTTTTATCTTGACTAGAGTCTGCAGTTTGTTTGAACTATTTTTTTGCATATTTTATATAATTTCTTTTTTTTTTTTTTTTTTTTTCTCTCCTTTCATCTATGAATTTATGTGTGTTTTTTATAGTTTATGTGCGACATTTACACTTTCATATAAATATATTGTCTAGTTTGTAAATTTATATGAGTAAGTATTTTGGTTAAAAGCATTTTACTAATATTAATATGTATTAGTGTGTAAATGTCACTGTAGTGGCTTTTACTACATTTATCATCATTGTAAGTGGAAAAATATTATTTTAACACAAACACACGTAGAATTGTTATAAAATATGCACGTTTACATACACACATACTTATACTTCTTAAATATATATGTGATTACACAATTCATGAGAAATTCTTGCAGATGATTATAAAGTTATAGAAGAGATTTTAGTAAATTAAAGAATATCCTGCATTAGTTCTTTGCTAAGATTTGTAATATCTTAGAATAAATTACCGAATTTCAACATTTTAATCTAAAATTATCAATATAGATCGTAGTTTTGCTTCTATACAGAGGCTATATGTCTGAATAATAGTTAGTTGGTATTAATAACAGATACTACTCATATTATCGTTTAACCCCTTTTCCGGAAGGACATTTGTATGGGAGAAAAAATGTACCGATTATAAGCAATTTCAATAAGCTTCGTCCTTGACTATAATAAACCTGTGTGGCAAATTTTATTAATTTATGTGCAAAATTGCGACCTGTAGTTTGGTTACAAGGTTTACATGGACGGACAGACGTATGGATGGACATCGTTAAATCGTCTTAGAAAGTGATTCTAAGCCGATTGCACATTGGGGTAAAAGGGGTCGAAAATGGCGCTTAATTGAGGGAGAGGAGATATCAATATTTTAATGATGAGGATCTATTTTTATATTTATTATTAGGTAAAAAAATTTATTTTTTGAATTTTAGATTTTTTTTTTTGGCAGAATGGTAATGGCTGTCCGTCCGTCTATACCTTATGATTAAATGGGTCTAAAATCGCCGCATTATTCACAGAAAGGTGATATGAATATTTAAATGATCATGATTTAATATTTTATCAACTAGTTAGTAAAAAAATATATTTTTAGAACTCTTGAACTTATTTTGTCAGAATAGTAATGTCCGTCCGTCTGTCTATACATTGGAAAAAATGGGTCTAAAATGGCCGCATAATTCAAGAAAAGGCGATATCAATATTTTAATAATCACAACATGTTTTGTTTTTTATTAGTTAGTTAAAAAATATAAACTATAAAAATTCTCCGATTTTTTTTGGCCGTCCGTCTGTCTATACATTAGGATATATTGGTTAGAAGAAAGCCGAATAATTCAAGGAAGGGCGATATGAATATTTTAATAACTACAACTCGTTTTGTTCTTTACTAGTTAGTAAAAAAATTTACCATTGTATCTCTACGATCTTTTTTGGCTAAATGGCAACATCCGTCCATCTGTCTGTACATTGTGAAAAAATGGATCTAAAATGGCCGTTCACTTCAAGGAAAAGTGAAATCAATATTTTTATAATCACAACTTGTTTGATTTTTACTATTTAGTAAAAAAATGCATTACAAGAATCTTACAAATTTTTTCTGCCTGATATGTAATGTCCGTCCGTCTATCTATACATTGGGGTTAAACATGTCAAAAACTAAGCATACTTCAGAAAAAGGGATATCAGTACTTTAGTGATCACTTTTGACTTTATTATTTATTAGTTAGTAAACAAATTAATTTTTAGAATTCTTAGGCTTTCTTTGCAGAATAGTAATGTTTTCATACAAAAAAAAAAAAAAAAAAAAAATCGTCATCATTGAGAATAATCAACTGCGGATTCTGGTAGGTCTATATGTTTTATTTTATACTTTTTCCCCATACTTGATTGGATCGGAACTTATCAAAAGTCTATTAAATATATCTTCGTTTGATTTTTGTGAAAAATGTTTCCGGTAATTTTTTAAATCTTTTTTTCTTGCTTCTTGGGTGTCTCAGAAAGTTGACTATTTCGTAGAAGAGCATGTTTTATAAATTCTGGGCCGTGAATGAAAAACTTGTGGAGGATAGGAGACATACAATACCATGGATATTTATCAACGTAGTATCTGGCTGTATTGTTCGCATAGTTCCTGAATTTTTCAATATTAAATACCAAGTACCAATATAAGACACATCACTTTGTAGAATATAAAAATATTACATGAAATCATGTTCATTTTAACTGAGTTCGACTGTATTAAGCAGTAAAATTATTTTGTTTATTTAAAATAATTGTACAAAACAATAACAAAAAACAATAGTGAAATAACGAAATAAATAAAACAAAGTAAAAAATAAAAAAAATCTGCACTTAACCTGTTTTTGGTTTGGAGCAACTTGAGTTTTTTCACAAAAATGTAAATTTCTAAAATCGGGAAAAATATGCGTACGATATTATTTCAGAATATTTAAGTAGACAATATGTAATATTTTCAGATCAAAAGTCTTGTTATATTTTTAGTTGCATTCCATGAAATTTGGAAATTAGTGCATTTTTGGACTATTTTCAAAAAAATAACAAAAAATACCAGAACAAAAAATAATTTACAAATTCTTGCATAAAAGTAAGCTCAAATACCTGTAGTTGATGGTTCCATTTTAAAATTTTTCTTTAAAGCACTTTTTATTAAAACAAAATTTAACCAAAGTTCATGAAAATTTAATTTTTTCCTCTTTTCTTAAAATATAGAAAAATATTGAACTTTAACAGCTCAGTACTCAAAAACCACGCAACCTACGTTAATGACTTTTATCGTTATTGATACATAATTTTGTCTATTTTTATTCGGTTTTTATTCAATTAAACGCCACTTTCGAGCCCTTTTACCCCAACGTGGATTGGTATAAATTAAGGTGGGTCCTTTGTGTGTTATAAACATCAGCATAAACATATAATAACCTCCCGACCTATAGTTGTGTAGGGTATAAAAAGACTGAATCAGAAATAATTTTAATTAGGTTCGAAAATAAAATATTTGCTGTACTAGACTTATGTGAAATAAGTCCAAACAGTTACAGCCACTAATGAAATTATATAATATTGTATATTTTCCTCATAATACCTACTTCCGAAAGTCACTTTAAATGGTAAAATTGACAAAAAGCCATTCACAAATGACCACAACATATAAAGATCATATAAGGAATGCGATCAAAAAAATCTTAACACACGTTTTGCCTCATAACTTTTTACGGTATCAATATTAAAATTTTTTTTGATCTAGTTATCATGGAAAAATACGTCAGTTATTATTTTTAATAACAACCATGTTGATTTGTCGTGATTTTCATCAAAATGAGTCACGAAAAAGATTTATGTTCTACAAAGTGCTTCGACTATTTGGTGGAAAAGTTTAAAGCTAATGCAGAGTAGATAACATAAAAAGTCAAAAAAGTTCTAAACAGGTATTCTGCAAAAAATTTAGAAGCCAGAAATAGGACACGGAAATTAGAACCAAATTTCATACAAAAATACTAAAGTTGTATAATTGACGAAGAAACCTATGTGCTGGCAGAAATTTTGCAGCCTATGTGTGAAAACTTTTTATTGTTAATGCTAGAGGCAATGTTAAAGATAAGTTTAGGACTCAAAAGCAGAAACAATTTCTTACAAAATTCCTGGTATAACAAGCTTTTTGCAGTTGCGGAAAAACAGGAAAGTCATTTGATACATTCGGATCTATAAACACCAAAGTATGCATCAAGGAATATTTGCAAAAAAAAAAAATTATTCCTTTCGTAAGAGAGCACAACGTATCCACATATTTTTGGACCCATTTGGTATTATGTTACTATGCAAAGAAAGCTCTGGAGTGGTACCAAATCAATAACATAGTTTTTGTACCAAGAGAGGTAAATTTTCTAAATTGTCCATAGCTCAGACCAGTGCAGAGATATTGAACTCTTGTGAAAAGTGAATTCAAGAGCACAAAAATGGTGTCCCAAAATACCGAAGATTTTAAAAGAAGATGTACACACTGTTCCAAAAAATTTACTGAAACAACTATCAAATCTCTAACGGAAGAGTTACCAAAAATGATCCACAAATTCATAAGTAGTGGTTAGAACTATAAAAGTTATATTTTTCCCTGATCTGTAATAAATTATCAATTAAATAGAAAAATAATGAATACTCTAAGATCAACCATTTCCAAGTTACTGAATATTATATATGTTAAGATTTTTTCGAACGCACTCCTTTTTTTTTAGTTTAGTTTTCAGGGAAGGACCAAATTATAATCTTAAATGTGTTTCTTACTTTAAAACGAAGTAAAAAAGTGATTGTTTAACAATAGAAAAACAAACTTCAATTCAAACTCGAAAATAATATCAGATTTATATGAAAAAGGAAAAATCTTTGCGTGAAATTGCAAAAATTGTTTCAAGGAATTATTGCGGAATAATATATACCCTGCGGGAAATTTGTGACAATTGCAGTAATGGTCCGGTTCCTCTGTACCAGTTGAGTACCAATTGACACCTAACTCGTCACCAAAGTTCCAATTGAGAACCAGTTGACACAAACACACTCACTATTTAACAGTTGAGAGTTAATTTATAACATGCTCGTTAAGTGTGCAATTACCAACTCGCGCGCAATAACAATCAGTGGCTGAGTGGTAAGCGTTGAAGACTATAAAACATAACATACGTCAGATGAACATGGGTTCGAGCCGGGCTGCCGCCATCGACATTAACGAAAAATTATAAAATTGAAATAAAGATAATAATAAATTTTTATAAAATTTTTGTTACATTTATCGTTACTGAACCTGTCCTCTTGGACCAGTCCTAGGATCTATCCTGTGACCTGTCCCAAGTGGCTAATTAGCCACCTTCAATGACAACCCCATGTAAAAGTGACAGGTTCTTCTTATATAAAGTTCACAACTGGGACCGGTCACTAGCCCTGAGAACCTGTCACGTGACTAGTTTTGAACCGGTTCTCTTTACTCTAGGGTAATTATACCAAACATCATACTGCAAATAATTTTTCTCGGGCATGATGGTCAAATAATTTTCAGACTCAAAGAAAAAAGCTATAGTTTGCGAAGTTAAAGAAAGTCCTTCTTCTAGTACCTTAAAAAAAAGCTGAAAAAGTAACGTTAATTTTCGCTTATTATTTTAGGGCTAGTACTACACAAAAAATGCTTCTGCAGAAGAACACCACGTAAGAACCCTACATATCGTAAGCCAGCCAAACTAAATGTTTAAATCTCGCCCAAAAGTATAAAAATTAGTGCTAAATTTTCCAGGAAACGGTTTTACTCAATGACGAAAGTAAATTTAAATATTTGGCGCCAAAAGAACACGAAAAATATTGCAATGGATGGAATGAAGGCGTCTATGTCATATGTGTGGTTTAGATAGTTGAAAATGATGGGTAATGGTCTAAAGACGTCTGGTGGCTTCAGGAATCAGTAATTTCATATTTATAGAATCGACAATGAAATAGGAGATCATATAAATTGTTTTAAACATAATATGGATCCTAGTGTGCGAAAATTTAGCTTATTGCAAAACTGCTTATTCTAAAATGACAAAGATCCCAAGTATTTTTCCAAAATTGTGAAAGAATGGTTGCTTTATCGTACTCCCAAACCTATTTGTAATGCTCTGAAATTCCCAGACTTTAATCCAATCGGGCATTTGTTGGAACATATTGGCAAAAAAAAAAAAAAATAGAAAAAGTACCATTATTAGCAGTGATCATCTCTAGCTGGCTTTACAGAAAGAGTAACCAAAAATATCACCGAATTTTGCCAAAAAACTTGTCGACTGGTTGCCTAGGATATTAAAGGATACATATTTAGTTAGTTACCAAACAAATGTGCATTAATCTTTTCTATATAGCGTTTTTAATCTAAATATAAAATAACTTTATTTTATATTTGCTGTTTACTTTTTTTTTACGCTCACAGTATCATTGAATCTGAAATACTTACAATCTTTTATGTAAAATGTCAATAGTTCCATAAATAGTCCTGATGCTAAGTTCTTATCGTTCTCAATTTTTGTGTAATATATTTTATTCTAGAATTTCTTCGTGTCTCTTACATTGTATATAGAGCTCTTTGTCAAGTTTTTCAAAATGTATATTAACCCTACGGTACATACCCGGGTACCCGGGTACCATTTTTAACTTTAAAGTGCTCGCATTTCTTTACTAATAAAGATATAGCCACGAAACTTCAGATCGCCTTGATTAAAGTGTTTATACATTATAAAAACTGAAAAAATTAATATGTTTTTTTGACTATTTATTATTGAAAATCTTATTTTTATTTTCATTTGATTCATATAAATTTAAAATTTTAATAATTTTTGTTTAAACTAGGGAATAAGCATGTCCATGACAGTCAAAATTAACAAATTATAAGTAGTAACTCCATTGGCATTTGAAGGAGAACTAGTTCCAGAAATAAGTTATTTATGAGCTTCAGAAAAAGAAATAAAGAATAATATGTGACAACTTAAAAAATTTACGAATTATCGCTGTTTTGAGTCAGTATTTATAAATATGAAAATGATAGCGCACATTTTAGCCGTTTTAACATCTTTCACCGCATTGACTTTGGTTTTTGTGAATTCCTTTCAGTTTCTCAATATCATATAGTAATGTCCACCACTTTTAATCCAAAATATCATGTAAGTGTTCAAGATATTGCAATTATTTCCTACATTCGTGATAAGCTTTCTATATTGTAGCTCCAAACATGATAAGACGCTATGACAACACCGTCAACATTCCATAGTGTTGTAAAAACGTTATTCTTGGACGTGACCTATTTTCTTTCAGTGTATTTAATTTATCCTGTGCTTAATTGTGGATGAAGTCAGTGCTAATATTCTTTAGTACTGTTAGAACGTTATAGTCTTTCTTGACCGATTTTCTCAGAGAGCTTATATGGAACATATGTTTTATTTCAATTTAAGTCTTGTTGTAAAGTTTAAAATTTTAATTTATACTTTTTACAATCTTTTGTTTAAAAAAAACGTGATGTTTACCAATACTATACACTTAATGGTGATTTTCGGAAATGGGCCACATATGGGAGCCATGGATTTTTGAGGTGTGAACCTGATAAAAAATATTATATATTAGGTTTTACTTTAATAACAATTATTTTATAAAATTAAATAGGGTTTCTAACGTCCATAAAACTTTTATATGTACTAAATTATGCAATACTAAAAAATTTATGGATAAAAATTGTATGGGAACTTGGTTGTAATAGGTAACCATTATAAACTAATTTTAACAGAGCACGTGCCTGCATCATATAACACCAAAATTTATACAATTATTTCAAAAACTGCAATTTGTAGCTTCATTAAAATTTTATTATGGACTGCAAAGCAGACGGACGGACTTCGCTTAAATATTCAAAAATGTCTTTCTACATATTTTTATCGACTTACTTTTATATCTGAGGCCAATTAAATGGTTGTAATAAATAATTTGTATAAAATTATATATTATTTTTTAATAAAATCAACGAAAATTACACTACGGTACCCGGGTACCACGGTTATTGACTAACGTTATTTTTTTTGGGTATGTACCGTAGGGTTAAATATTTGCTTAGCGCATATGATGGTGAGTTTGTCAAAGAGGTGATGGGTCTTAATGGCATGTTTTCTTTGTGAATCTTAGGAAAGCCATAAAATTGTGAAGCTGTAGTGATTCTCGTCATTAGTTTACCCTTATTACGTAGATTTATTAGATTGAGCCTAAAAAGTTTTTCAACCAGAATATTGTTCTTATCTGTAAGCTTAAAGTGGGATCCTTTTTCAGTCGTCTATATGTGCACATGTCTCTCAGAATTTCTTTAATCTTCACATAATAATCTTGAATTTGATATTAATATGTCTCTATTGTCATTCAACAATTTTTCTGTTTGAACCACTGTGTTTAAAATAAATTTGTCCCTTGTATTTGTTTTTGTTTTCTTCATTTCGAGATTTTTATCTCGATTGCTTTTAAGTCAATTTAGATTTTTTAAGTGGCTGTGAAATCTTTTTAAAAACACAATCTCAGTTTTAAATATTTTCGGGTTTTTTAAACTCTAAAACCATTTTTGACTCACATATTATTATGCATAAAAAAGGCCATCAATTGTTGACAGTTATTAGATAATAACGCAAATAAAATTATTAAAATCTAATAAGATTGCTGATATTTTTAAGTAGTTTTAATAATCCATTGTTTAACAAATTTTATTTCGCTACAAATCCCTTAAAAAAGTTTTTTTTTTTTTTTCTTTTTAATAAATAATAAAAAAACTCCTGCAATAATTTGACATCAATCACCAATAAATAACTAAATCCTTCCACCTGACCTTTGTGAAACATACAGGTGTTTTACAACAGAAAACTGTAGGTTTATTATATATAATTCATAAATTCTGGGTACTTTTGTATACATATATATGACATCTGTATTAGGTATATGTGTGTATGTCCTTATTCATGACTCCTTGTTAAGCCGGTATGTATATACATATGTATATGTTTTAACATACACAATATGTCTATACTTATCAACTGTAAAGAATTTATAATAAAATAAAATAAATAAAAATGAAAAAGTATATAAAGTGCACAATGTCATGATTTTTTAAAATGATGATTTATATTGTATGTCAGTGTAATTTATTTAAATGATTTTTTTTATTACCTTTTTTATACATTTGCCAGTATATTTATTCAGCCATATTTATATATTAATAAATTAGTAAAAAAGATAATGCTATCATTTCGCTGAATAAAGTGTTGAAAAAAAAAAAAAAAAAACAGCAAACAGCAAACAGTAGAATTAAAATTTAATTATAATCAGGTTAATTATACATGCAGCGTTAAACAATACAGAGAAATGAACTCATCTGGACAAGTGCGAAATCAATAGTTATAATTATGATTATAAAACATTTGTTGGCCACGGGCCGAGAGAAAGCATTAAAAAACATAAAATAAAACCTTTTAATTAATAAAATTTAACAGAGAAATTATAAATTAATTAATAATAAACTCCAAATTAAATACTACGTATAAAATATTTATAAAGGGTGTCGTATTAAAAATAGTTTAAAATTATTTACAAATTAAGCTTCATAAAAAAAAAATAAATTTTCAACTGTTATGTCATTTGCTAAAATTTCATTGCGATCAGTTTCAGCATGTCACTACAAATTATTTACACATTTTAACTTTTTTATATATTTTTGTGTGTTTTTCTTTCACTTTATGAAGCAACATGTAGGAGTAGAGTTCACTTGAAGCAATAAATTGTATTAAACATGACACTTATTGTCTGTATGAAAAAAAAAAAGGAAATAAAAATTCACCTACACAGACTCTAGTATACAAACACATTCATATAAGTATTTAATTTCTACAGTTCAGGCGTATAAACGTGGCTGTAAAGTCATAAAATACAATTTTATTTTTAATTTCATTAACTTATTATACACCTATATAAACACTCACCCATATACACCCACGTACTTATACACTTAAAATCATATACACACATATGTACATGCGGATAACATTTCTCAGAGAAAAGTTTATAGACAACCGGACATATAAACAAGCAGATAAGTAAACAAACAAATAAATGAATTAATGGAAGTATAAATAAATGAATGAACAAAAAAACAATGTGATAATTGGTTTAATTATGTGCTATTGAAAAAAAAAGTACAACAAAAGTGACATCCTTTTTTAATTCCCAAGCAACAAGAGAAAAAGGTTGTAAAAAATTTAAATAATTTCAAGCTGTATATGAAAAAAAGAGCATTTAAACATTATTTTTAAAATGCTGACAAATATTTCAGCATTTGCAGGATTTATTTATTTTTTTTTTTACTACTTTAAGATATTGCATATCATTTTAAGCTGCTCTTCGTATTAATTTCTTCTTATCTATTTTTATACACTCTAAACTTGTTCCTGTTTTAGAAATTGTACAAAAAAAGTTTGACAACATTTAAACCTCTAATGTGCGTGTGTGTATATGAGGGAGTTGTTTTTGTAGAAGTATACTTGTATTTGTTGAAAACTTTACATATGCATATTTTATGTTTACAATGTATTAGATACAAGGCTAAAGAAATTTATAAGTTATTTTAACTCTATCTTTTAAGTCTTTTATATTTTTAGTAGATAATGGTAGGCTTTTTACATTGCTAGTGCAGTGTTCTTTAATTAAAAGCAAAATTTTAAATAACTTAGTTCACGCAAAGAAAAAATATGGTGTATAGCAACCGTAATCGAGTACTGCCATGTTATGGTTGTTTGTAAATTATATTATGGTTAGATGTAGCACCATAATATGGTTGAATCATAATAAAAATATTTTTGATCTGCAACCATATTTCTCTTGTATATATATATAGGAACTGGAGGGGAAAATGGGAGGATCACCGAGGTTTTGCTGGAGGGAGACGTTAGTTTAGAGTTTTAAGGGTTGGGCTTAAACAGGACGGGATAAGACAGAATGGGAACATGGGTATAAAAGACCGACAGTTTTGGACAAAAGGGAGAGTTACTCAGTGTTGTGTTGTGTATATAATTTAAGAAAGAGTTAGAGTGTGACAAAGAGATGTCAAAAACCACAAAGTGTTCAACAATATGCTTTCAAAATCTACATACAGTGTCTCACTAAAGTATTTGAATTTTTTAAATTAATAACAAAAACGTTTTTATTATGTGACCTAAAAAAAACGGTTTTATTACGTGACCTAAAAAAATAATTTTTAGATTTATTAACTGAATTGTGTTTGTCTATTTGTTAACTATATAATGCAAAAAACTGCAATCAAAAATATTACATTGTTTCCAAGTTATTCCAGAAATAGTATGAATTTATCGAATTTACCTTACAAAAGTATTTGAATTTTTATCACATTTATATTTGAGAATGTCAAACAAAATAATATAAGAAATTCTTGAAATTTTTATTAAAAATAGGTCATAGGTATCACTATTAAATGTTTACCGATTTATTTCCCCAATTTGGAGTTAAAGTTTGGGCGATTTTTAGTCCAATTTTTTATTTAATGGATTTAGACGGTTGATTTAAGAAGAACACGCCTATTTTTCGTCTATAAATGACAAATATGATAATCTTTTTTGCCATTATAGTAAAAAAAATAATAAGTATTTAGTTCCTTATAAGTTTTTTTTTTTGTTAAAACGTCTTATATAAAGGATCCAAGTGGTTAATTGTGAGGCATTGCGGCGTTAAAAATAGAATATCTTAAATATCAAGAATATTTTGGTACCTTTCGCATCAAAAATTTATTTCAAAATGTTGGGAAATGTCTTCCCGATATATAGCAATTGATACATTTGGTGACCAAAACACCTGACTTTACAATATAGCTCCAAAATATACCCCGACATAATTGTACTTGGTGTTATTTCTCTAATTACTTAGCCATATTATTTTTGGATCAATAACTTGAACTCCAGAAATGTTGGAGCGGAAAACTTTCAACTTTATTTTCATCAACACAAGTAATATAAACAGAAAAGTAAACTTTTTCGGGTATTTTTATCTTTTTATAGTGTCCCTATAGCTTGAAAGACGTATAACTATACTTAAAATATACCTTTTGTCGCGTTTTATACTATGGCACCAATTGGCTTTGTATTTTTGTAGCCGGTATCCAAGTCTCCCATTTTATAACAGCTAATACCTACAGAAACACAATATGAAAGTTTCGTTAAAATATGTGGACCAATACTTTAGTAAAATGGGCTTAATATTGAAGATTTTTAATTTTTAACAAAATAATGAAACAATGTGCACCTCTTGTAATGTCAATATTTAGAACTTTTGCAGTTAAAATCATTTTTCGACGACATGATAAAGTCCATTTATATTTTCAAATAAAACAAATTTAATTAAAGAAATAATTAAGGAAAAATTAACCGATTATTCCAAATTTTCTTTTTTGTAAGATACATGTAAAGAAATTTCACTCAATTTCTTGGAAACGATTCAACATTTTGTGCTACTTTTTGCAGAATTTGGTAGAAGACGAATCAGGCAAAAAAATCCCATTCATAAAAAATTATCATTTTTTATTTACCTAGTGTTATAAACAAAAAATAACTCATTGTTTTATTTAAAAATTAAAATTCACTAACTTATGTGAGACACTGTATATACTTTATCCATGTATACAGCAATAATATGGCTGAATCACAATAAAATTATTGTTGATCTGCAATCATATTTTTTTGTATATGTTCTTGATACATGTATGTAGCTATAATATGTTTAAATCTCAATAAAAATAATGTTGATCTGCAACCATATTTTTGTTGTATTTGTACTTGATTCATGTATACACCAATAATATGGTTAAATCGCAATAAGAAGACTTATAATGCCGAGAAACAATATCCATAAAAATAAATTAAAGCTAATTAATTTATCGTATGGTCTTTAGTAAAATTAATTATAATTAAGTTATGTAAAATAAATCACTTTGGAAATTTTTTGAATACTCGTACAAAGTGACGCCTTTTTCTAAGCACTCTGAAGATAACCTATTATGTAGTTTTCTTTGTATATTATCCATTTAAAATATTTTCACAATCTGAAACACTTATTTATTTCTAGTTTACTTTTAAATAAAATAATTTATTTTAAATAATTCACTATTTTTAATATACATTTAGTATATTTTCTAAAACTTTCTTAACTTTCCGACAGACAACTAGCTCTATGCAAGAAGCACAGTAAAATGAATAAAAATCAGAAAGTATACTTATTGTCAAGCACTAATAATGTATATTGTTGCCAATACAAAACAAACATTTTATTGTCAATTCAAAATTACAAACACAATAATATATTCAGGTATAGAAATTTTGCACATGCAGTTTTAATAACAATAAAGTGGTTCTAATTTAAACATATTGCTTAACATGTTGTGCCAAAAAAATAATTTTTAATTGAGAACAAATGTATAATTGCTACAACAAAATTTTTTTAAAATAAAATATATTCAACAATAGGAATGTTTGCGATAAAAATAATATTGTTGGGACAACCATATTGAAAACATGTTTTTTCTCTGCGTGTTTAGACTAGGCAACCACCACGAGGCCATCTCACTTGGTTATTTCATTGGATCCATTCGTAGTACCAACATTACTAAGGAACATATTCATATATCCCTAATAAATTTCATTGCCCTCCAAGATATGTAGCTAACCTGATTAATTAATGTGTATTCTATGCAGATCATTGGGAGAGTAATGCCAAATAATTCGGTAGCAATATTACACTTAATGGACTAAATCTTATTAGGATATTATTTCCTTCGTTGTTTAATAAAACTTCACTTTTTATTTTATTATTATTTTTAACTTTTGTTAACCCATTTCCGACCACTACCCAATTTCGTTGAGATAACTTTACGAAATTTTGTACAAAGTTTGTTTCTGTGATTGTGATAACAAATGTGAACGCCTAGATATTTTTCGTTCAGAAATACAAGGCCTTGAAAATTTCAGAAATCATACCATTTTTGGACCTGGAAAATTTTTCTGAACAACATTTTGAAAATTTTTTAGCTCAAACATAAAGCTATTTACCTTTAGAATACAGCCATAGCGTAAAATTACTTTTTCGGAAAGCAGATTTAAAAATTTCGCCGAAATGACCATTGATACGTTTTCGCAACACTAACGTTTTAGGCGATCCGTGTGGCTTTAACACCTAATTTTGGAGAGCCTATTTATAAAAAAATATATTTCTTCTCTTATCTTTAAGACAACATATTAATATAATAATAACTGCAAACTGCTACTTTGTTAGCGTAGATTTTTTGGAATAAAAACCATACTATATTATGAATTTAAATTGTGTTTTATTAAGTTACAATTTTATAACTATACATTTTTGAATAATATTTATAATAGCTTAAACACACTGCGCTTCGCTACCCGATTGTATTGAAATAAAATAAAAGCTTCGAAATAAAATGTAAAAATATACTAACAAACACAGATACACTTTTATATAGATAGCATTTAACTCGATCTTGCAGTACTATTATATAGACCAGATAAAAACGGTAGACGTTTTATTTAGAAAAAACAAAATGAAATACCAAAAGTAACAAAAAAAAAAAACGTAAAATAAACTTTGATTCCTAACTTCCGTGGGAACAGTTATAATATTGGTGTTCTGCCGACATTAAGAACAATAAACCTTTTAAATATTTTAGTTACCAGTTTCTTTTATCTTTAACGTTCGAAGGTTCAAAAACTAACAAACAATTTCTAATATTATATTTTAGTAGATAAGAATGTGACTAATAGCGCTTGTGGATTCTCAACACAGAATCATGTTTAAAAGTTAATTATTATTACAAAAAATTCAAAGAGTAATATCATAGTCACAAAAAAGTACCATAAAGTCCCAGATGAATTCTTACCCACAAAGGATCAATTTCATGTTTCTATGTTCAATACTATAGAAAATGCAAAAAGAATCATTAGAAGAACAAAAGCGTCTTACACAGGACTATGTATTTTATTTCATGTTTCTAAGTTCAATATTGTGGAAAATTCAAAAAGTACTTTACTATGAAAAAGTACCACAAAGTCCCCTGTTATAGATTCTCATTCACTTAGGATCATATATCTTTAATTTAATTTTCCAAGGTTCAATATTAAAGAAAATTCAAAAAATACCATTAGAAGAACAAGATAGATAGATAGATAGATAGATAGATAGATAGATAGATAGATAGATAGATAGATAGATAGATAGATAGATAGATAGATAGATAGATAGATAGATAGATAGATAGATAGATAGATAGATAGATAGATAGATAGATAGATAGATAGATAGATAGATAGATAGATAGATAGATAGATAGATAGATAGATAGATAGATAGATAGATAGATAGATAGATAGATAGATAGATAGATAGATAGATAGATAGATAGATAGATAGATAGATAGATAGATAGATAGATAGATAGATAGATAGATAGATAGATAGATAGATAGATAGATAGATAGATAGATAGATAGATAGATAGATAGATAGATAGATAGATAGATAGATAGATAGATAGATAGATAGATAGATAGATAGATAGATAGATAGATAGATAGATAGATAGATAGATAGATAGATAGATAGATAGATAGATAGATAGATAGATAGATAGATAGATAGATAGATAGATAGATAGATAGATAGATAGATAGATAGATAGATAGATAGATAGATAGATAGATAGATAGATAGATAGATAGATAGATAGATAGATAGATAGATAGATAGATAGATAGATAGATAGATAGATAGATAGATAGATAGATAGATAGATAGATAGATAGATAGATAGATAGATAGATAGATAGATAGATAGATAGATAGATAGATAGATAGATAGATAGATAGATAGATAGATAGATAGATAGATAGATAGATAGATAGATAGATAGATAGATAGATAGATAGATAGATAGATAGATAGATAGATAGATAGATAGATAGATAGATAGATAGATAGATAGATAGATAGATAGATAGATAGATAGATAGATAGATAGATAGATAGATAGATAGATAGATAGATAGATAGATAGATAGATAGATAGATAGATAGATAGATAGATAGATAGATAGATAGATAGATAGATAGATAGATAGATAGATAGATAGATAGATAGATAGATAGATAGATAGATAGATAGATAGATAGATAGATAGATAGATAGATAGATAGATAGATAGATAGATAGATAGATAGATAGATAGATAGATAGATAGATAGATAGATAGATAGATAGATAGATAGATAGATAGATAGATAGATAGATAGATAGATAGATAGATAGATAGATAGATAGATAGATAGATAGATAGATAGATAGATAGATAGATAGATAGATAGATAGATAGATAGATAGATAGATAGATAGATAGATAGATAGATAGATAGATAGATAGATAGATAGATAGATAGATAGATAGATAGATAGATAGATAGATAGATAGATAGATAGATAGATAGATAGATAGATAGATAGATAGATAGATAGATAGATAGATAGATAGATAGATAGATAGATAGATAGATAGATAGATAGATAGATAGATAGATAGATAGATAGATAGATAGATAGATAGATAGATAGATAGATAGATAGATAGATAGATAGATAGATAGATAGATAGATAGATAGATAGATAGATAGATAGATAGATAGATAGATAGATAGATAGATAGATAGATAGATAGATAGATAGATAGATAGATAGATAGATAGATAGATAGATAGATAGATAGATAGATAGATAGATAGATAGATAGATAGATAGATAGATAGATAGATAGATAGATAGATAGATAGATAGATAGATAGATAGATAGATAGATAGATAGATAGATAGATAGATAGATAGATAGATAGATAGATAGATAGATAGATAGATAGATAGATAGATAGATAGATAGATAGATAGATAGATAGATAGATAGATAGATAGATAGATAGATAGATAGATAGATAGATAGATAGATAGATAGATAGATAGATAGATAGATAGATAGATAGATAGATAGATAGATAGATAGATAGATAGATAGATAGATAGATAGATAGATAGATAGATAGATAGATAGATAGATAGATAGATAGATAGATAGATAGATAGATAGATAGATAGATAGATAGATAGATAGATAGATAGATAGATAGATAGATAGATAGATAGATAGATAGATAGATAGATAGATAGATAGATAGATAGATAGATAGATAGATAGATAGATAGATAGATAGATAGATAGATAGATAGATAGATAGATAGATAGATAGATAGATAGATAGATAGATAGATAGATAGATAGATAGATAGATAGATAGATAGATAGATAGATAGATAGATAGATAGATAGATAGATAGATAGATAGATAGATAGATAGATAGATAGATAGATAGATAGATAGATAGATAGATAGATAGATAGATAGATAGATAGATAGATAGATAGATAGATAGATAGATAGATAGATAGATAGATAGATAGATAGATAGATAGATAGATAGATAGATAGATAGATAGATAGATAGATAGATAGATAGATAGATAGATAGATAGATAGATAGATAGATAGATAGATAGATAGATAGATAGATAGATAGATAGATAGATAGATAGATAGATAGATAGATAGATAGATAGATAGATAGATAGATAGATAGATAGATAGATAGATAGATAGATAGATAGATAGATAGATAGATAGATAGATAGATAGATAGATAGATAGATAGATAGATAGATAGATAGATAGATAGATAGATAGATAGATAGATAGATAGATAGATAGATAGATAGATAGATAGATAGATAGATAGATAGATAGATAGATAGATAGATAGATAGATAGATAGATAGATAGATAGATAGATAGATAGATAGATAGATAGATAGATAGATAGATAGATAGATAGATAGATAGATAGATAGATAGATAGATAGATAGATAGATAGATAGATAGATAGATAGATAGATAGATAGATAGATAGATAGATAGATAGATAGATAGATAGATAGATAGATAGATAGATAGATAGATAGATAGATAGATAGATAGATAGATAGATAGATAGATAGATAGATAGATAGATAGATAGATAGATAGATAGATAGATAGATAGATAGATAGATAGATAGATAGATAGATAGATAGATAGATAGATAGATAGATAGATAGATAGATAGATAGATAGATAGATAGATAGATAGATAGATAGATAGATAGATAGATAGATAGATAGATAGATAGATAGATAGATAGATAGATAGATAGATAGATAGATAGATAGATAGATAGATAGATAGATAGATAGATAGATAGATAGATAGATAGATAGATAGATAGATAGATAGATAGATAGATAGATAGATAGATAGATAGATAGATAGATAGATAGATAGATAGATAGATAGATAGATAGATAGATAGATAGATAGATAGATAGATAGATAGATAGATAGATAGATAGATAGATAGATAGATAGATAGATAGATAGATAGATAGATAGATAGATAGATAGATAGATAGATAGATAGATAGATAGATAGATAGATAGATAGATAGATAGATAGATAGATAGATAGATAGATAGATAGATAGATAGATAGATAGATAGATAGATAGATAGATAGATAGATAGATAGATAGATAGATAGATAGATAGATAGATAGATAGATAGATAGATAGATAGATAGATAGATAGATAGATAGATAGATAGATAGATAGATAGATAGATAGATAGATAGATAGATAGATAGATAGATAGATAGATAGATAGATAGATAGATAGATAGATAGATAGATAGATAGATAGATAGATAGATAGATAGATAGATAGATAGATAGATAGATAGATAGATAGATAGATAGATAGATAGATAGATAGATAGATAGATAGATAGATAGATAGATAGATAGATAGATAGATAGATAGATAGATAGATAGATAGATAGATAGATAGATAGATAGATAGATAGATAGATAGATAGATAGATAGATAGATAGATAGATAGATAGATAGATAGATAGATAGATAGATAGATAGATAGATAGATAGATAGATAGATAGATAGATAGATAGATAGATAGATAGATAGATAGATAGATAGATAGATAGATAGATAGATAGATAGATAGATAGATAGATAGATAGATAGATAGATAGATAGATAGATAGATAGATAGATAGATAGATAGATAGATAGATAGATAGATAGATAGATAGATAGATAGATAGATAGATAGATAGATAGATAGATAGATAGATAGATAGATAGATAGATAGATAGATAGATAGATAGATAGATAGATAGATAGATAGATAGATAGATAGATAGATAGATAGATAGATAGATAGATAGATAGATAGATAGATAGATAGATAGATAGATAGATAGATAGATAGATAGATAGATAGATAGATAGATAGATAGATAGATAGATAGATAGATAGATAGATAGATAGATAGATAGATAGATAGATAGATAGATAGATAGATAGATAGATAGATAGATAGATAGATAGATAGATAGATAGATAGATAGATAGATAGATAGATAGATAGATAGATAGATAGATAGATAGATAGATAGATAGATAGATAGATAGATAGATAGATAGATAGATAGATAGATAGATAGATAGATAGATAGATAGATAGATAGATAGATAGATAGATAGATAGATAGATAGATAGATAGATAGATAGATAGATAGATAGATAGATAGATAGATAGATAGATAGATAGATAGATAGATAGATAGATAGATAGATAGATAGATAGATAGATAGATAGATAGATAGATAGATAGATAGATAGATAGATAGATAGATAGATAGATAGATAGATAGATAGATAGATAGATAGATAGATAGATAGATAGATAGATAGATAGATAGATAGATAGATAGATAGATAGATAGATAGATAGATAGATAGATAGATAGATAGATAGATAGATAGATAGATAGATAGATAGATAGATAGATAGATAGATAGATAGATAGATAGATAGATAGATAGATAGATAGATAGATAGATAGATAGATAGATAGATAGATAGATAGATAGATAGATAGATAGATAGATAGATAGATAGATAGATAGATAGATAGATAGATAGATAGATAGATAGATAGATAGATAGATAGATAGATAGATAGATAGATAGATAGATAGATAGATAGATAGATAGATAGATAGATAGATAGATAGATAGATAGATAGATAGATAGATAGATAGATAGATAGATAGATAGATAGATAGATAGATAGATAGATAGATAGATAGATAGATAGATAGATAGATAGATAGATAGATAGATAGATAGATAGATAGATAGATAGATAGATAGATAGATAGATAGATAGATAGATAGATAGATAGATAGATAGATAGATAGATAGATAGATAGATAGATAGATAGATAGATAGATAGATAGATAGATAGATAGATAGATAGATAGATAGATAGATAGATAGATAGATAGATAGATAGATAGATAGATAGATAGATAGATAGATAGATAGATAGATAGATAGATAGATAGATAGATAGATAGATAGATAGATAGATAGATAGATAGATAGATAGATAGATAGATAGATAGATAGATAGATAGATAGATAGATAGATAGATAGATAGATAGATAGATAGATAGATAGATAGATAGATAGATAGATAGATAGATAGATAGATAGATAGATAGATAGATAGATAGATAGATAGATAGATAGATAGATAGATAGATAGATAGATAGATAGATAGATAGATAGATAGATAGATAGATAGATAGATAGATAGATAGATAGATAGATAGATAGATAGATAGATAGATAGATAGATAGATAGATAGATAGATAGATAGATAGATAGATAGATAGATAGATAGATAGATAGATAGATAGATAGATAGATAGGTGTCTTAAAATTCTTTTAAACTGCATGCATATACATACAAATGCATACATACATACCTACATACACATATACATACAAACATCCAATGATAATGAAATTTTGAACATATAAGGGAAATTTGTGGTTTTTGCTTAGCGGACTTTTTGATTGTATTTCTTATCATTTGTTTTAAATTAAAAAAGTTTTTCATGAATTTTGGTAGGCCTTATAAAGTTACTATGACAAAGTTGTAAGCAATAAACTTAAAATTTATCGAAACTTTGGCCACTTAATACTTAAAAAATCGATTTACTTTATTACTGCAACTATAATTTATAACCCTACCTGAAACGTGTGAAAATTATTACAATAGTTCTGGTCCCAAAAATTGTTAAAATGGGAAGAAATGAAAAAAAAATAAATAAATAAATATATAGAACTCATAACCAGTGAAAAGGGAACAAATCACAAAAATAGCATAAGGTACCAGAAAGTAGAAACTATATTTTATAAATATAAAAATGTTTTTTTTATTGTGATAAATAAATTGAAACTTAACAGTTTCGCCAGTTTCCGTAACGAGAATAACTCTGATCAGCAGAAAAAATTTTTACTCTTAAAATAATGATAATAAAAGTAATAAAGGTTCACTAAAGGTAGTTTCAAAAAAATTCTACCCAAAATTACAGTTTTTAACAAATTTTACATCTTCGATTTTTTCATAGCAGGTTAATATGCCATATTAAGCGCATAGGGGAGTAGATGGTAAACATCCGAGCTGGGTCGAAATTGGAATTACCCAAAAATCAAACTTTTTGTAAAGCATCATTTTTAAAATTAAAAGCAACGATATTACGAAAACAAGTCAAAGCAAAGTAAAAAAAAATTACTATTTATTGTTGTGCTTCAAATCAACATATCAAAAATGAAAATTCATTTAGTTTTCCTTTTAAATTTGAAATGTTTTAATACAATTTTTTACTACTAATTTTATTAATATTATTGAAAGTTTAGAAACAGAAAAACTTAGGGCTCGTCTTAAGTCGCATAGAAGCTCCTTTTTTTTAATCCCTATACAATTTTCATTTCCATGTTATTTCCATCAACATAAGTTTATGTTAGAGTTTGCATTTGTTTGTTAGTGTTTAGCTCCCGTTTACACGTATGTGTTTTTAGAAGAATGTTTCTGTGTGTGTTATACTATTCGAGAGTATTCGAATGTATGTGTTTTTTAAGTATTTAAGCTATAACATTAATATTTTACTAAGTGGAATATATGAAATGAAACTTTTATATATTTGGGTTTGAATTGACATTTAAGTACATAAACTATTTGGAAAAATAGATAAGCGCAACGATATGCCAACGAAAATACGAATGTATGCTGAATTTGTGAATACATTTGAAAAGTTTCTTAGGGGTAGAATAAAGAATGAAAAGACTTAGAAAAAAGTTTTTGAATAAAACCACAAAAAAACTTGAATTTTATTAGATTAAATAAAATTTGTGAATACAAATTTTTTAAACGAAAAGATTAAAAAGAGTTTTATTTTAAAATTGTATAAAAATAATTAATAAATTTAAAAATATATTTTTATTTTTAATACAAAATAGATATGATTTTTAAATTCCAATGACAGTAAATTCATTTATCAAATTTAAGTCCTTTCACTTTTATCCATTAATATGTATTTCTAAATAATTTATGAATTCCCACTCTAAGACGTTTACAATTTATGACATCTTTATTTCAAACCTTTAATTGTTTTATATTTATTTAATTTTTTATTTATACTTTATATTATTTTAAATCTCTTCTTTGAACATTAACAAACCAACCAACACGTTCTGGCCTATAATTACGAACAACAAGAAAGTTTTTTTGTTAAAAACTTTTTAGTTTCCTTTTGTATGTGTAATTTATATAACACTCATACATTCATACATACATCGACAATTTATACTTTTACTTATGAGTGTATATGGGTGTTAAAGGCTCAAAGCAACAAAAACCTCAAAATTTGTTTTGTAAGGCGTTACTAATTCGCTCGTTAGCCAGACAATTAATTTTAATTATAGACATTATACTTGAACTTCTATCACTAATTTTTGGTACGTTTTAATATTTGAAATTAAAAAAAGAAAAGAAAACAAAGCGAATAAATAAAAGCATTAAGTTTTTAAATTAAGAAATATTATAGTGTAAAAGTAAAAGTCGTGAAGGATTAAACAAAAAATTGTATTCATCTATGAAGAGAATTAATGAAGGAAAAAACAATGTAATAGAAATAAAAGAAAGTAAAAGGAAAAAAATATTTTAAATATTTTAAATTGTAACCAGTGTTGCCAGTTTAGCCTTTTTAAGGCTAAATCTAGCCTTTTTATTTTGCTTTTAGCCTCAAAATTTTTGTTTTAGCTTCTAGCTTTTTTGTTAGCATTTTTTATTCTTAACATTGCCTTAAAAAGGATAAAAATTTACAAATTTTATTTGTACAGAATCATCAATTTATGCACTTTTGTATATTAATTCTCAGAAAAATATGGAAATTATTTATATTTAATGAAAATTTTCGCCTGCGGCGTTTCATTCTAAAATAATATTACAATTATTTTTTGAAAAATTTTATTACCCATAGAAACTAATTACGGTTTATTTAATTTTATTTAATTTACTAAAATATCTTTAAGAAATACTGAAATCTAATGAGGAAAAAAGAGTTAATGCTTTTTTAAATAAAACAATATGTTAGCTTTTTTCTGGCTTTATTTTTTGGGCCATTTAGCCTTTTCTGACCTTTTTTAAAGTCCAATTTAGCTTCTTTTTTTCTCAAGTCCTGGCAACACTGATTGTAACAAATAGTTGGATAAAAAAAATGTTCACTTAAATCTGAACTTTTATAGTTAAGGGGAGAATGATAGAAAAGAACAAAAAATAAACATTAAAATCAATTAGGCATTAAGAAAAAAAATTCGATGTTTTTTTACGAAAATATTTAAATAGATTTTTGGAATAGAGATGGGGTTATATCAATAAGGGTGTTGAGTGTTCAATCTCACATTTTATGCTTGAGTAAAATTTTTCCATTAAATATTGTTATTTTGGGCAGAAGAAGAGAGCTTAAACTTGTTTATATAGACATTTATGTGCGCTAAACCCCAATTCCGGGAGAATATTTGTATGGAGACTAGGTGAAATAATAAACCAATCATAAACTATTTTAGTTAGCTTAAATCCTATGCCAAAGTAATTACACTGGTCGACAAAAAAAATTTGTGCTCCTTCAAAAAAAAAAAAAAAAATTTTTAAAAAATAAAATATATCGTCCCTGCGCTGACTAAATTACCTATGTAATTTTTAATAACTTTTCAGGAAAGCTGAAAAACTGTTTAGTTATGCAGTTTCTTCGTTACTACACTAAATTTTTACAAATTTTCTTCGTTTATGAATAGGCTTAGTAACACAAATTATATGTTTTATGAAAAAGAATGACATTTTTGGCGCGTTTTCGGAAAAATCAACGAAAACTTTACATAAGTAATTTTGTGGAGCAATTTTTTGTTAAGATATGATTGTGCTTTTCTTTTTGCAGGTTCTTAAGTTAATTTAAATATAAGTTTGAACTATGGAAGGCGGTATTATTAGTAATATCTTGGTCAAATTTCAACTTCCTAAGATAATTGGAACATGCTATTAAACGGTAATTTGTTGATGATCCCAGAAAAATCTTAAAAAAAAATAAAAAAGAAGATTCACCAATATTAATGTTATATGTATCAAACGATAGCTAAAGAAAAATTAATGAACCCGTATTTTATGGTTTTCAGAAAAAATAATATTATTTTCGATCAACACTATACACAACTTTTAATTTTTGATTAAAAGAAATCCAACATATAATAGGTATCGCTCAGATGACATTGACAATACAGTCTCCCGAGCTTTTTCCTATTCTGATTATTAAAAAAAAATAATAAACTTTATAATAATCTGAAACTGAAAGACAGACAGACATCATCAAAGCTTTAGTTGACGTAAGTCTGTGTCAGTTAATTTTGGAGTAACTAGTCTTGGGATGTACACTTTCAGGCGGCATATCATAAGTATACAATATTAAATATTTTATGTTTAAATTTTAATATTACCATTTTCTCTAAGAATATTAATAATATTAACTTGTATGAAAAATTATGTACATAGGTAATTTTGTTGGAGCAGTTTATATATGGTTTTACATAGGTAATTTGGAAATCCTAAACTAGTAGAGATATCGACAAATGCTTTGGTGGTCATATGTATAATTAGTAGGGGATCTAAATGCAGCAATAAAAAAAATTTCCAAAATTTTTACATAAGTAATTCAGTCAGCGCAGGGACGATATGTATGGAATTCTGCATTCTAAACTCGAATCTGCTTTCAGTTTTTCTCATCAGGTCCAGATTTTTTTTATGGGCGTGTCAAATTTTGCATCCTAAATAAGCCGATTACTCGAGTATATTTCACTATAAGTCGAGAACGATATGCACGATTTATATAAGTAATACACCAAAATGTGTTTTAAACTGGCTTTAAGTCTTTCTACTAACAAATTTTTATTCGCTTAATAGTTTAGCAGATATTTTGAAATAAGTGTCCGAAACTAATTTTTTCATGCTAAATTCAAGATTTCTTTTTTTTTACTAAAACTTCTTTTTAAAAGTGAAAGCATCAAAAATGTTTCAGTTTATCATCTTTATCTCAAAGCTGGCAAAAATACGAGTAAATATAGCTACGTTTCATAAAAATTGATACTCAAATATTGATTGCATTCACAGTTAAGTTAGGATTCCAATGCATACCTACAGTTAAGTGGAGATACACCAGAGGGCAAAAAAAAAAAAAAATAATAATAATTTTTCATCTTAAATAAAAAATTAAACTACTTAAATGGATTAGATGGAATTTAACATGCTAAATAAGAATTAGCTTTTTTTTATGGGCATGACTAATTTGACCCCGCCTTTAGGCAGTCACACTTGTATAACTCGAGAACGGTTAGTCCTATTAAGAAAAATTAAACTCCAATTGTCTTTGAGCTTAATTTACATAATTTTTTGTGCAGTTAATATTTCCGTAGTTATTCGGTAATTATCCAGCAAAAACTTGGTAATGACATGTAGTTACGGATATGGTTACTTTGTAATGACAACAACATACTGTCTGTGTTACATAGAAGTTGTTATTGTGTTTTATAACCCGAATGTAAATAATTATTTATGATCATATTTTTGAAAATATTAATTTTAATTTATTTTTATAATGCAATTACCAATTTATATAATTGAAGAAAGGATATAAATAAAAGGTAAAAAACAACAAAAAAATATTTTATATATCTTGGCATTTTATTACTTATTTATAACCTAAAATGTAACTAGTTCCTATTGTTATTACCAGGGAAACCACAATATGCTCTAAAAAAATGTGGTTTATGCGCATTAAATATGCAGTAAAAACCGAAAAATATGCTCCAAAAAAGCAAAAATATGTACTAAAAAACAAAGATTTTGTATAATTTTTTAACAAAATTATTAAAACAAATGGTTTTATTAATATTTCAACGTTATAAAATAAGGCAAAACTGAAATTTTTCAACCGCGTCAAAATTTGATTCCCCATTTTTTACTGTATCTCATAAAAACGTTATTAGTCTTCTATTTTCCTACCCATCTAATTCCAGACATTATTATTAGTTCAAAAATTATCAAAATTATCATATCGATCACTGACTTTCGAAATTCGTGTTTTGATGAAAATCTATAATTTAGAACCATTCAGATCATTTGTCAAAATTTCATTGACTATCAGGTTATTTCAGATTTATAGCGAAAGTAATTTTATCGTGAAATTTTTCATACATATAACAATGTGTAAACAATAACAAAAATGCTTCTCCTGCAAAGTTTTGTTTTCTGCACTTACAACATTTTCGCATTTAGGGTTCGATATGCTCTCATAAAAAAAATTGTTTTTACAAAATAAACTTCTATAATAATATTCAATATTGTTGCTACAAGACAAGCTTCTCAACGATAAACTGGTATCTATTAAACTTAATTTTAAAATTATTTTTTTTTTGTTTTCTCATTATAAAATAAAATTTGAAAAACATTTCATGAGGTATAAAAAAATGATCCTTAAAATGTCAAAATATGCTCTAAAAGGGTTAAATATGACCTAAAAATAACAAAATATATTATAAATATGCACTAAAAATCGCCAAATGCAAAAATATGCCGTTAAGAGTAAAATATGCAAAAATATGCACTATCAAATCGATGCCAAAATGATTTATTTGTTCTGAAACGGATAAATATTTAATCGATGGCTTCATTCAACGTCCAGGAAAAAACATGCAATTGCATATTTTGGTTTCCCTGGTTATTACTAATCATGACTTCAGTAATGTTTTACAATCAATGCGCTATTAAACAGCTTTTAAGTAATTAGTCATTGTAATGACATCTAAGTAATGTAAAGGGTAAGTAGTTGCCTCTAATGTCATCACCGTGTTAAAATAATGAGTTATTCAACTAATGTGTAAGTAGTGAAGAGCCATTATATTAGCTACTTAACTCATTACATGGCAACCAAAGTTTTTGCTGGGTAGTAGCGAAAAAATTATTATTATTATTTTTTTTAAGTGGTAAAAATCTTGATCCATAACTCTGAAATTCTTGAGTGAATAAAAAATATTGTTGATATACCTTGAAGACAATTTATGCATCTTTTGGTGTATCATTTATCAAAATCGTGTAAATGATTCTTGAGTTATAGTAAAAAATTGATAAACCATTCTCGAATTTTATAGTGTGACCGCTGAATAAGGTGATGATATTAGTCATGCCCAATAAAAAAAAAAAAATAGTACGTGATAAAAAAAAAGTGAATGCAGATTCTTGTTTAAATCCACCTAGTGCACCTATTTTTGTTTCAAGAAAAAATACAATATTTTTTTTCCCACCACTGTATTTCTACTCAATTGTATGTAACATCGGTATTTTTACTTAACTGTGAATAAAATCAAGATTTGTGCATCAATTTTGAAAAATTTTTTTATTCGCAGCATTACCAGCTTTAAAATAAAGATGATAAACTGAAACATTTTTGATGTTTTCATTTATTTAAAAGAAATTTAATAAAAAAAATCTAAAATTTTTCATGAAAAAGATTTTTTTGGACACTTATTTCAAAGTAACTTCGAAATTATTGAGCATATAAAAAAATTAAATTTAGGTGATTTGAAGACATTTTTAATTCGCATATTTTGGTGTATCACTTATGTCAATCGTACACACCGTTCTTGAGTTATGAGGAAATATACTAGAGTAATGGCTAAAAATTCCAACCTGTATAAATTTTATAATTGAAGTTGCAATTTAGACGGACGAACGTATACTATCAGTTCGAATTAGTCAGTGGTTCTAAGTAGATGTTGTATGGAGGTTTTAATTTAGGTTTTTTTTTTTTTTTTTTTTTTTTTTTGTGAAACATCTTACTTTATATTAAAAGCTTATTTTTAATTTTTTGGTGAAAAATTAGATTTTGATTAAAAATTAAATGTTTGAAAATGTGTTAAATTATTTTAATTATTTATTAATTATTAAAAAATTATATTTTACTGAACTTTCTTAAGAGAGATCCAAAAACATGTCTACAGCTTGATCACTGCAACTATTCAATGTTTGTATAGTAATTTTTCATTGCTTTCAATAATACCCTGTTCATGATGGCAACGTTTTTGTTTCTGTTTTATAATTTAATGATTAGCCGCAATCAAAATTTGTATATGGTTGACTGCAATAATAATATGTATTTATATATTTTTATATGAAACCATATTTTATGTAAAATCCAAAAATTTATTCAATTCTACAACCATTAAGACAATATTTTCTTTATTATTTAGTACAGTAGTTTGCTAGTATACTGTTTAATATTTTAATTCCCATTTAGTTTATATATGAATTGATATTTTATCATGGTTTTTCTTGAAAGAATGAGGTAATTATCATTTTATTTGTTAAAGATGTTAATAAATAAAATGTTGTTTTAATATGTGTATGAATAAGGGCGTTTAAAAAATTCAGACCTCAGGCTCAGTTGAGGGTTAAATTTGCATTTTTAATGTTACATAACTTTTAGTTCTATTTCCATTAAATTTCATAGAAATCCATGCAAAAATAATTAACTTTTTGTTATGTTTTACTTAAAAATTTTAATTTCTTCTATTTTTCACCTTTGACCTCCGTATTTTAAAGGTTATCCTAGTCTAATTGTTTTAGACTTCAAAATATATTTTTCCATATATGTTTTACCTTATTGTATAACAATTCTGTTTAGTTTCAACATCAGTTAAAAAAAAATTTGCTTTATATCTTAAATACTGCAAACAATTCCTTTTTACCGAAATTCACAGAATTTAAATCGCAGGTATGGGTTTGTCACACAAGTTATTAATCAAATTCTTTTTAAATTAAATTTCTATAGTATTGTATATAAACCTGCAAAGTTTTTTAGATTTTTTTTTTTCAAATTTGTTTTACAAACCCTTTTAAAGTTTGAAAATGGAGTTTTGAAACTCTCTTAAGAAATGAAAAAAATTTTTAACCGAGCATGGAAAGATGTTTGGATTATCCTGCGGAAACAAAACTATATTTTTCAGTAATTATGGTTTAAATTGAATTGAAATTAGCTTTTTATTTAAACATTTATCAAAAAATTAAAAATTTCGTTGTACACTCCTTGCACACCAGGAAAAAATGTATTAGTTCTACAACTAGTTCCAGAACGCATGAAAATAGCCTGTACTTGTTCTACTTTGGCGTCAGTGTTGCCAGTTTAGCCTTTTTAAGGCTAAATCTAGCTTTTTTATTTTGCTTTTAGCTTCAAAATTTTCGTTTTAGCTTCTAGCTTTTTTTCTAGCCTTTTTTAATTCTTAATATAGCTTTAAAAAGGCTAAAAATTTACAAATTTTATTTTTAAGAAATCACAAATTTAAGCATTTTTGTGTATTAATTCGCACAAAAAATCTAAATTTTTTACATTTAGCGAAAATTTTCGCCTGCGGCGCTTCATTCTAGGAGAATATTAAAATTATTTATTAAAAAATTTATTATCCATTGGAACTATTTATGTTAAATTTGTAAATTCGCTAATATATCTTCAAGAAATACCAAAAACTAATAAGAGCTAACAAATAAATGTGTTTTTTAAAAAGACAATATATTAGCTTTTTTTCTGGCTTTATTTTTTGGGTCATTTAGCCTTTTCTGACCTTTTTTAAAGTCCAATTTAGCTTCTTTTTTTCTCAAGTCCTGGCAACACTGTTTGGCGTTACGACCAATGATTTTTGTTTGAAATTGTCACCTCCAGAACTAGTTCTATGGAAGCGTTAGCTAGCCAGTACCTATTCTGTGGAACGGTTTTGGAACTAGTTCTTCAATCAATGATTTTTGTTCGAAATTGTCACATTCAGAACTAGTTATATAGAAGCGTTAGAGAAGGGGTTCAGAACCTGTTTATTTTTTATTCTAATGATCTACTTCATAAAGGGCATTTTAAAAATCAATTTAGTTTTGCAAATACTCTTTTTTTTATTTAATTTTTAGAATTCTTATGAAAATTTTTATACAAGTTTTTTAAACCGTTCTAGGAAGTCGTTCGAGAACCAGTAATTTGTTCTCAGAAGTGATAAGAAGTCATACAGAATTAGTTCTTAAGCACTAGTTCTCTAAAACATACGTTAAAACGAATTTAGAATCACAATAAAGTTCTACTCCATTAGTGTCAGAATTGGTTGTGATACCACTAGTTCTGAAGATGTTATTAAAGAATTTGAAGTGGTTCTGATTACACCAGTTCTAGAACTAATGATTTTAGAACATGTTCTAAAATTTTTCCTGGGACAAGTGTTTTAAAATACATTAATAGTATGGGAAATTTGTAATAACTTTGAAATTTCTTATTCGATTTTCTCTTTTTAAGGAGTGAGATCGAAAAAATCTTAACACATTTTGCCTCATAACTTTTTTCGGAATCAATACACAAAATTTTTTTTGATCTAGTTATCATGGAAAAATACTTCAGTTATTATTTTTAATAACAACCATGTTAATTTGTCCTTATTTTCATCAAAATAAGTGACGAAAAAGATTTACATCCTACAAGTTATTAAAAAATTTCAACAAATCCAAATAGGTGTTACAAATAATTGGCCACAGAATTAAATGTCGTCCGTAAAACCGTTTCTAATGTTATTAAACAGTATCAGGAGAATTTGATTATTGATGTGAAACCTAGTTCGGTAAGAAAAAAGGACCACATGATATTGGGAAGGCCAGAAAATTGAAGGCATATTGAAAGGAACTCCAAACACATTTGGTAGAAAATCAGCTCAGTTTTCTCAGTGCTTCGACTATTTGGTGCGAAAATTTAAAGCTAATGGGAAAGTTGATAACATATAAAGTTCAAAAAATTCCAAACTAGAATTCTGCAAAAAAAAATTACAAGCCAAAAATAGGACTCTTCGAAGAATCTCCGTTTATTGCTAATGCTCGAAACAATATTGGAGATAAGTTTAAGACCCAAAAGCAGCAAAAATTTCTTACTAAATTCATGGTATGACAAGCCTTTTGCATTTGCGGCAAAACAGGAAAGTCATTTGATACATTCGGATCTATAAATACAAAAATATGCATAAAGGAATATTTGCAAAAAAGACTTCTTCTTTTCTTAAGAAAGCACAACGTGTCCACATATTTTTGGACCCATTTGGTATCACGTCACTACGGTAAGAAAGCTCTGGAGTGGTACCAAATCAATAACATAGTTTTAGTACCAAGAGAGGTCAATTTTCAAAATTGTCCATAGCTTAGACCAGTGAAGAGATATTGAGCTCTTGTGAAAAGTGAATTCAAGAACACAAAAAAGGTGTCCCAAAGTACCGAAGATTTTAACAGAAGATGTGCACACTGTTCCAAAAAAGTGACTGAAGCAACTATCAAATCTCCAAAGAAAGGGTTATCAAAAATGGTCCACAATTTTATAATTAGTGGTTAGAACCATAAAAGTTATATATTTCTGTGATCTAAATCTAAATCTAAATTATCAAATGATTAAAAAAATAATGAAAACTCTAAGATCAACCGTTTCCATGTTATTGAATATTATGTATGTTAAGAATTTTTCAATCTCACTCTTTATATGTTATTTGATAGTAATTCTGTGTAGATTACAATTTTTTAACATTTAGGTACAAACAAAGTATTTAGTAGACAAAATTTTCTAAAAGCTTCAAAAAGACTATTTTTCTCATACAAACGCACACTACAAAATTCAGGTCCGATGCGGCACGGGTTAACGATATTCGATTTCACTAATATTTCACACAGTAATTTTTTGCAACCCAAAGAACAAATCTAAGGAGAATTACGGCCGAAAGTTGGAAAATGTTGGTTTATTACTGAATTATAATGTAATGAGTCAGTAGATGTAGTTTGGGTCAGTACTATAATTATATGTTATCAAAATATATATATCAAAAATAAAATCATAATTGCTTTAGTACTATATGCTAAATACTTACATGCTTCTATATTACTTTCGAACTTGCATGTTTATAATTGTTCATTTAGTGTTGTTTTTTCTCATTTCTTATATTTAAGAGCAAAAAAAAAAAAAAAAAAAAAAAAACCAAGACAACAGGAAATCAGATTATGGCTTAACTGTAAATGGTTCTTAAGTTTAAGTTTTGCTATTTAGATTTTTTTTTTTTTAATGTTCCTTAAAACAAAAAAAAAAAAAAAACAAAAATCCCTTAAGGTCTTTAAAACAACATTAGCAGATAAAAGAAATAAAATTGAAGCAAACGAAATAAAAATCGAAAACAAGGACATTTTTAGAATTAGAAAACTAACATAAAGTACGAAAAAAAAAAAAAAAAACTGATTAAATGTCATAAAAACTTGTAACAAAACAACAATTCAACAACTCTTCAGCAAAAAAGTAATAACAAAAATGAATTGTTAAAAGGTCATCATCGCCCTCATCATCAATATACAAGGAGAGTGAGAAAATTTTAAAGGAAAAAACAAATGAACACAACAGAAGGTTATTGATATATCATTTATGGGATTTAATTTCCTTTTTTACAAGTTTAAGTTTTGATATTTTTTATTCTTTTTTCGATTTTTGTGAAGGATTTAAGGGATTGTCAGCTATTGATTCATGTATTTCATTTTGTTTCCTTTTTAATGTTTCACTTTAATAAAATAGCAACAACATATAATCTCACATAAAAAATGAGGTTCCCTAAAATTAAAAAAAAAGAAATCTGTTTCCCCTGCTTAAGACTTTTGAACTATAAAATGATTTAGTAGGTGATGACATTTACGGTCGTTGTGATAAAATGTTATTGGCTGGTTGGTTGGGTAATAAATAATTAAACTAAAAAAAACAACAAATGTCACTTAGGCTAGGAAAAATACAGTTAAAAAGAAAAGTTAATGGTAGATAACCATTTTAAGTTAAGAAAACAGTCAAAAAATTAAAAAGCCTTAAGTTCTTTCACAAATACTTAAAACTCTTTTATACATTTTTATGTCCGTATACTTTTCCCTCTAACTGTATCTTGCTAAGTACTTGTAAAGTATATTCGTGTCATGTAACAAAACACAAAAATATTACACGCACTTTATTACCCAATTTAGTAATGTTTCGTTTTAACATCTATTATGTTTTTTTCTTTTCTCCCTATTTTTTCTATATATAATTAGCTTTAACAATCAAAATGGGGAACTTTTCTTAAGATTTTAGTTTTAACCATTAACAGAAACACGTTTTGTTGTGTGAGAACAATGTTACCCTCTGTAAAGAAAACTTACACCGGAAATCTCTCTCCAAAAAAAAAAAAATAATAATAAATTATGAATCGGATATGTTTATAATGGTAAGTTTTATTTCAAATATTTTGTATATTTTTTTCATTTACTACCCCTGCTTGTGGACAATTTATGTAAATCTGTTTTAAGATTTATATCACCAAATATTTATTTAACATAATTGCACCTGATCACGAATACATTGTTTAACGGGTATTATTTTCAACGCTTTTAATAATTTAAAATTTTTCTTTTTAACACTCATACATACACAAACAAACAATAATATCCCAGCAGGAAAATATGTTAGTGCTTCCTCCCAACAGGCTTTTCTGAATGCCTCCGAACAAACTTTAAACACATTCCTTTTTGCTTTCTGTAAAAATTCGTTAAAGAATGCCTCGACTTCCTTTAAAAAGAAATCCGGTACTAGTTATTGTTTCCATTTCATTAGATGCGAAGTAGAAGGAGTCACTCACCTACTAACTTTGTCATTACAAACATAAAAAATTGTAACTACGAGACTTACAAAGCTCAAACTTATTTAGTCTTGTTTTAAGTGTCTATAAAGAAGGTAGTTAACATGATATTTTTTTATATATTTCATACTCTTTTTTATTAGCACTGAAAATATTAGAGAGCATATTTATTTATTTAAGAGTCATTGCCTTTTCGCTTCTTTTTGGAAGGGAGAATGGAAGGCCTTGCCACCAATGACACAATCAAATAAGTAGTCAAATGCTACAAAACTACAAATATTTCAAAACTACAAAATTGCTTAAAAACAAAAAAAAAAAAAAAAAAAAAAAAAAAAATTAAAAACAAAAAGTTGGCTCAACTGAGATTTGAACCTAGGCAAAAACATTCGTTCATGTTTCAAAGACTACTGTCTTACTCACTACAACATGTATACGTTAAAATTTGTGTGCGTTATTAATAGTTTTAACATACCAATAGAAATTCGAATAATTTTTGAAAAAAATTTGTGGGTTTAGTTTGGTGTTGAACCGACAAACTTCTGAGTGCTACGCTGTAACTAGTTATTCCACTACTCAAAGAAATGAGAAAAATAATGACAACTCATTACCAGGTAATGAGTCTAGTAATTAGTAGTCATTACTAAAAGCCAAACAATTTTTGCTGGGTTTGTTTATACATCTAAAAAGCAATTCAAATAATTAGTGTTTTTACTTGTATCTAGGCATCATACATTTGCATACAAAAGTATCACAGAAAAAATTATAGGTAAAATTTTTCTAAACAAATAATTTTTTGGATTTAAATAAAATTTTATAAAAAGTAATATATGGTTTTAATATTTTATTTTATTGATTATAACATTTTCAAACACAATATAAAAACAAAAACAATTTTATGTGTTTTGACAATTTGAGTAAAAATAATAAAAAAAAAAAATTAAGAAAATACTAAGAAAATAAAATAAATTAATGTACAAAAAAACAATATTTGGAGACGTCCAGAAGTAAATTTTATACAATTTATTAAAGATTATCAAAATGCAATAATTAATATTTATGTATCTTATTTTAGAGAAATCGGAAACCTATTTAGAAAATGTGGATTTATTCCATAATAAACGTAAGTAAATTGCCTTTTTTATACTCTATACCAATATATTCGTCTAGGAATTGATTTAACTATATTCGTCTGTATACATAGCCCTTCGTATAGCGGTCAATTTAAATTGTAAAGGGTGGTCCAACCAAAACCCAAGCAGCTATTGTTTCGTTGGCTGTAAGGCAAGTGGCACCATCCTCTTGAAACCACATCTCGTGCAGGTCTATATCCTCAATTTCTGGCTACAAGAAGTCCGTTATCATCTCGCGATAGCGATTACGACGACGAGTCAAGGTTGACGGCTCTTCTGCCACACTATAGCGAATAACATCAATTTTTTTTCCGCAAAACGAACTGGGCGAGCATGCACAGGTGTTTTCATATTTCATACAGACCCGATTTGCTGAAATTTATGCACAATTCTCCCGATTGTGGACACATTTGGTCAATAATGCTGACCAAAAAAATCACGAAGTGCACGAAATACATTTTGATTTGAACGCCCATTTTTGTAAAAGGCTTCAACATTATGTGAAAAGGTCCGTCAAGTATAATTCTGTGGAAACTCCTGCCCTACATCACTATAGGTAGTTGAGATATTGTGTCTTATAGTATACCGTAACTATAACTATCCATCTAATCTTAAATATACTTTGGTGAAATTTGGCATGAAACTTGTTATGGTATGTTTATTGATCTAGTCCCCATACATGTATTTCACTTTGAATATAGTTTAAACGTTTTTTTATATAAATAAAACTATTTATAACAAATTACTTAAAACCGGTAGGTATGTAATTGACCATACATCCCATATAAAGTCCACATACCAGAGTTACATGGAATTAATGCACTATAATCTCCATTTTAATATCAGCATGATATTATGCATAGGTATACATATTTTATAAATTTAATTATTCGTACTTACTGATATATGCTTGGTAGAGTCGGTATTCAAAGCTAAAGGATTCACGGATTGGGCATATTTTCAATTACAGTAAGTAATATTAAAAAAAAAACTATTTAAATTTTAATAACCATACATTCTTTTATATCAATTAGGTCATTGGTGTATTGAGAAAGGCGGCTCAAAGGAATAATTTTAATATTTAATATTTTAATATTTTTCAAAAAGTATAATAATTTGTTAGAATTTTCAAACATTAAAATTTATATGTCGAGGTTCACATACAGCAGTTTTACTTGCCGCAATTCTTAGTTTATAGGAGAGAGAGGAGAAGGGAATACTAAACATTTACATTCTCTTTACCTCTCTCGCCTACGAAGTCATAATTGCGGCAAGAAAAATTGCTGTGTGTAAACTTCGACTATATATTAAAAAAATTTTAGTAAGAAAAAATAATAATTTTTTTCAATAAAATATTTATTTAAATGTTTGATTTTACTGATAGGTCCGATTTCAGTAAAAAAAATTTAAATGGTTTTATAAATTTAATAATAGAATACGAAATTTATTTTTTTCTGCGTATGAAAAATAACTCAATTTGGCTAGAGGAGGCCAAGTTTCTGTTGGATTTTAAGCAAAAGTATAGACTTTTTATACAAGTATTTAGTATCTAAGAAAATACTAAAATATGGAGATTCATAATTTATAAAAAAGAGTTAGTGGAATGTAATTTAAAGCTTTCGCTTAAGCTTTTGAAAAACATGTTGCTTGTAATATTTATTTTATTTTTTGAGTTATATGCATTTGGAATTTCAACAGTCTCAAATTTGCAAAATCTTTCTAAAGTTTTTTCCATATAAATCCCAACTTCTTCAACCGATTTTATTATATTTTTATAATTAAGTAGTTAACCCATTAAGACGCTGAGATGCGTTTTCATAACGTACACTTTGAACGTTACCCTTAACAATATAAATTTTAAATAATTATTTGGGAATAAAGATTGATTCAATATCAAATTGACATGTTTCAGGATTTTTACAATATACAGTGTTTTAATATTATAAATTTTTTTTTTATAAAATCAATTTTTCTCACTTTTTGAGTATTTTTACAAATTACACTGGTCGACAAAAAAATCCTCCACCATAGACGAATAGTTGGACTTGATGTGTTTTGATCTGCTAAACATGAATTTGCTTTCAGTTTTTTTCCATCAGGTCTGGATTTTTTTTATGGGCATGTGTAATATTTCGCCCACAGTAAGGCCATTACTCTAGTATATTTCCTTCACTTCACTTTTTTTATGTGCTCAATAGTTTCGAAGTTATTTTGAAATAAGTATAAAAAAAAAAAAAAACTTTCATGAAAAATTTTAGATTTTTTTGTTACTAAAATCTTTTATTAAATGAAAACATCAAAAATGTTTCAGTTTATTTTCTTTATCTTAAAGCTAGTAATGTTGCGAAAAAATAAGACATGTATTTTAAAAATTTATGCTCAAATTTTATTTAAATTTTATTCACAGTTAATTAAAAATACCAGGGACCGTAACAATTATGAGTTTTATAATAAAAATCATGACTTAATGATTATTTTTCGACTTTTATTTTTTGCTAAAAAAATAACATTTATTTTTGAATTTTATTTTTTGCTCAAATTTTAATGATTATTTTTTGACTTAAATTTTTTTACTCAAAAAATAACTTCTATTTTTGATTTTTAATATTTATTAAAAAAATTTAAATTATTAAAAAATTTTTTTAAATACATGTGTATACATACAACCAAAGGTTCGAAAGAACTAATTCTTTAATTCACTTTTTAAAATTGAATTAAATTATATAGAATTGTAAATTCATTGTAATTAATTCTGCAGCTTAATTCCTAAAGCTTTTGATAAAATAGAATTAATTCATTTGTGAATTAATTCTTTGGGAATGCTTAATTCTTTTGATTTCATTCAAATTTGTTTAAATTCAAACTATTACAAATTGAATTATAAAAATTTTCAACCATTCAATTTGTACTAGATTGAATGAAAGTTTTATTTTTTAATTCTTTATATTTTCAACAAGTTTATATAATTGCAAAAATAATGTTTGGTAAGCCATATTTATGTATACACATGTTTCGTGGCGTGCACTTCTTTTAATATCAGATATCGAGTACTTTTATCAGATCTGTATTGAACGTGTACTAAATTACATCTGTTATATGCACTTAGACTATTCTGAATCATGGTATTTATCCCTAGATCACACAGAGTACGTATTACGAATATTTTTTGTCTTTAAAACTGTGAAGTCCAGCTTCTTTCAGCGTTTATTTGGACACAATCATCTTGTATTTTATGTGGAGTTTAGCTGGATAGTAACATGTTGATTTTGTATTGTTTTCAGCTAAATACCACCGATTTTCGACTCTTTTGATACTTATTTTGAAAATACATACAAAAATAGAATTAAAGAAAAATGTCATTCAATTTGTAGTAGAAGGGAATGAAAGAAAAAAATTTATCATTCAATTGAATTTAATTTTGTAAGGAATTAATTCTACATATTTTTCATTCAATTTGTAGTAGAATGGAATTAAAGAAAAATTTAATCATTCAAATTGAATTTTCATTCTTTAAGGAATTAATTATCTAGGGAATTAATTCAATACAAAGTTAAGCCTAAAGAATTAAGCCTAAGAATTATTTTCTGAGGAATGATTTTAAAGAATGCTAAATAAAATTTTTATAAGCTGAACTAAATTTATAAGTGAATTAATTCTAAATAGAATTCATTCTTTCGAAGCTCTGCATATTGAGTGGTGGGCAAAAATTTTATTTTTTTTATTTTTTCTTGAAATAAAAATAGATAGATTAGGTGGGTTTTGACGAGTTAAACAAGAATTTGCTTTCACTTTTTTTCTATAACGTTTTTTATGGGCATGACTAATATCATCAACTTATTCAGCGGTCACACAATAAAATGCGAGAATGGTTTGTCAAATTTAGACTGTAACTGTTGACACAAAACAACTTCTAGGTATTGCAGACGGGATGTTGGCGTTGCGTTAAAAAGCATGTTGTGTTGGGTAATCTGATCAATAACAAATATTTTGACATACCCTGCAAGGAAATTTTTTTTTTTTTGGAGATTTTAACTTATTTGATAACAAATTTAAGTAGTTCCCTTATAAAGTTAAGTACAATTAATTTTTTATATCAGTAAAATATTTAAACAAACTATTCATAATTTAACAAAAGGATGCTTTACATTTTATAGTTTAAAACAATAAAATAATTTCACTTAATATCTAAGTACACACATACATTTATATTCCTAAACAAATGACATTTAATTTAGTATGACACCATACATATGACTATACTCCTATTTATGCATTTTTTAACCTTCACTCTACATTTTGTATATCTTTCTTTTCATTAATTTTATATAAAACCTCCTGAATAGAATAGAATGTGCAACAAAATGAAGTACAAAAAACAAAACTACAAAAACAAACGAAATTGTCATGGTAACGAATAAGTAAGTGATTTTTTAGCTGTTCTATGCTCTACCCTTGCTTCTCTTAAACAACAACAACATCATCATCCTTATTGCAACAAATAAGAGCAGCTAACATTTTTTTTTTTTCATTGTAGTTATATGCTCTTACATACAGAGTGTATATAATATTTTGTTATCAAGAAGACAAAATGACAGACAAACATTTTTTGCCATTGGCAAAAAGCAACAGTGTAACACTTCCACTACATAAAACACAAAATGATGATGAAATATCATTCATCAGTTTATAGTGGCTGTTGTCGTTATTGTTGGCGGTGGTGGTTAGTTGGATGGATGGTTGACGCAGATAAAACTGTAGCTGTGAGGCAGCATCATTATTCTCTTTCATGGAAAAATGTAAAAAAAAAAAACAATCAAAATGTGCAAAAAATGTAATAAATATTACTGGCAACATAAAATGAAAATTATATGCAGCAATCATGTTGCAGATACTATAAATATTTAAAAAGATCGCGACCAAACTCAAGGATGCCATTTTTTTTATTTTCATCTACAAATTAATTAATTTAAGTAATTTGTATTGAAACCATAAAAAAAATATTGAAGAAATTTCTGTTGACAAAATATAACATGTATGTAGGGGTAAAAAAGAAAGTCATTTGATATGTAGGCGTTTTGTGTGGGTAAAGGAAATATTTAATTAATTTTGTTTTTAATACATAAAATTAAAAATAATAGCACGATGCTACAAAACACCCAATAAATTCTAACATATTGGTAAAAATGCGTGGCTTAATAAATCAATTAAAGATTTTAAATCAATTATAAAAGCTGAAGGACGCCTATTGGGGGTAAAAGGGGTCAAAAATGGTCAGTTGATACAACATTTTTAATAATCACGTTTTTTTTTTATTTATTATTAAGTGAAATAATGAATTTTTAGAATTTTAAAATTATTTTTTGGCAGAATGATAATGTCTGCCCGTCCGTAGATTGGGGTTAAATGGGTCGAAAATTATGATTAATTCAAGGAAAGGTTATATAAACACTTTACTGACCACATTTTATTTTTCTATTCATTAGTAAATAAAAAATTAATTTTTAGAATTCTGATTTTTTTTTGCGGAATGGTAATGTCCGTCCGGCTGTCCGACTATACATTGGGATTTATAGGTACGGTCAGGAAAATGTGATACTAATATTTTAATGATCACATTTTATTTTTCTATTAGTAAATGAAAAGAAAGAATTATTATTGTTTTTTATTTTTTTGGCAGAATGATAATGTCCTTCTATACCACATTGGGTTAAAAGGGTTCGAAAATGGCGCTTAATTCAGGGAAAGGTGATATCAATATTTTAATGATTAGTTAAAAAAATTAGTTTTAGAATTTTAAGATTTCTTTTTTGCAGAACGGTAATGTCTGTCCGTTCGTCTATACATTAGAGTTAAATGAGACGAAAATTGTGCATTATTCAAAGAAGTGTGGTATCAACACTTTAATGATCACGTTTAACTTCTTCATTTATTAGTAAGTAAAAAAAATGTACTTTTAGAATTATAAGATGTTTTTTGGCTGAATGGAAATGTCCGTCGTTCCGTCTATACATTTGGGTTAAATGGGACGAAAATTACGCTTAATTCATGAAAAGGTGTTATCCAAATTTTGATGATCACTATCTATTTTTTCTATTTATTAGTTAGTAAACAAATGCATTTTTAGAATTCTAAAATATTTCTTGGCAGCATGGCAATATCCGTCCGTCTGTCTATACATTTGGGTTAAATTTGTCGAAAATTCCACTTAATTTAGGGAAAGGTGATATCAAAATTTTAATACTTTCATTTGGTTTTCAAATTAATCAAAAAGTAGAAAAAAAAAAAATATTTTTTGAATTTCAAGATCTTTTTGAAAGAATTCTAATGTCTGTCCATCTGTTCGTCTGTTTGTTAATTTTTGCAAAACTTTCCAATCCAAAATCGTTTTACTTTTGACTCAATAAAGATAGTGACTAAAAGTTTTCTTTGTGCGATAGATAATTTTGCTTTCTAACCAACTACATAAAATATAATAAAATCGTAACCAAGATATTGTAAAATTAAGATTTTTTTAAATGTATTTTATGCAAATCCAACCAGCCAATTAGAAGTTACAGATTTATTTCGATTCTTCCCCACTGTTTAATGCTTGATAAAGCAAAGAAAATGTCTGGAACTTATACTGTATTTTGTATGAAATCTACTGGTTTTTTAAAAAAAAAAAATATTTTCTCGAATCGGGCTATATATGCGCACGATTTTTTTTCGTAGTGTTAAAGTGGACAATATGTGCTATTTTTCAGAGAATTTTCAGAACAAACTTTCTGTAACATTTTAAGTTGCATTCCATGAAAATTTGTATATTTTAGGACAATTTTTCCAAAAAATAACAAAAATATTAGGACAAAATATAATTTACAAATACTTGAAGAAAAGTACACTTAAACATCTGAAGTTGATGGTTTCTTTTTAAATTTTTACCTTAAAAGACTTTTTATTTTAAATAAATACACTGAAATCTGATGAAAATTTAATTTTTTACTATTTTTCAAAAATGTAAAAAAAATCTTAACTTTGACAGCTTCTTGTAAAAAGACATCACAACCTAGCTTAAAGTTTTTAATTGATATTGATACATAATTTTGTATATTTTTATTCGGTGCCCAACCTTATTACAAAACTTTAAGTTTTAAAATTCAATTAAGCGTCAATTTTGACACATTTTACCCCAACGTGCATGCGTCTATACATTGGGGTTAAATGGTTATAAATAGATGATAAATTCAGGAGAAGCTGATATCAATATTTTAGTTTTTAGTTTAGTTTTTATATTCAACGGTAAGTAAAAAATTTATTTTTGAAGTTTTAAGATTTTTTTGAGTGAATTCTGATGTTCGTCCTTTCTTCTGTCTTTTTGTTAACTTTTGCAAATTTTGATATTCAAAATCGTTTATTTTTGAACTCAATAAAGATATTGACTTAATTTTTTTTATTCGATACATCATTTTGTTCTTTAACTTATCCAAGATCTTGAAAAATTGAATTTGCTGAATATTCAAATGAATATAACATGAGAAATATAGAAGATAAATATTACAAGCAACATGGTTTTTAAAGGCATAAGCAAAAGCTGTAAGGTGATAAAAAAATCTTAAATCGGGTAAGTAAAATTTTTAGTGGTTAAAAATTTTTTATGTCATTATACCCTTTTTTGAGCCCCCATAGCTTCGCTTCTGAAATGTAAGTAGGATCCTCCTTATAAACTTCTACTCTGCTACACTTATGTGATGTAAATCCAACCAATCCAAAAGTTACAGATTTTTTATTTTTTTTTTTTTTTTTCAAAAATGTTCGATTCTGTCCCACTGTTTAATATTTGATAAAGCAAAGAAAAAAGTCTGCACTTGTTGTTTTTAATAATTTATGAAATCGGGATATATATGCGTACAATATTTTTTACAGTATAAAAGTAGATAATATTCTCTATTTTTCAGAAATTTTTCAGGACAAATATCATATAATATTTTAAGTTGCATTCTATGTATTTTAAAATTACTGCATTATAGGATCATTTTCAAAAAAAAAAAAAAAAAAAAAAAAAAAAAAAAAAATATTTGAACAAATTATAATTTACAAATACTTGAAGAAAAGTACACTTTAATATCTGAAATTTATGGTTCCATTTGAATTTTTTCCTTCATCCAAAGTTGATAAAAAAAAAAAAACGGTTAAATTTGACAGCTTCGTACAAGCAAACAGCACAACCTAGCCTGATGATTTTGATTGATGATGACACAAAATTTTGTCTATGTTTATTCGGTATTCATTTTTATTACGAAAATTTTAATTTCAAAATTCAATTAATTTCCACTTCTGACTCAGTACAGAGATTTAGAGGAGTACAGATTCCTAAAGTGTCAGGGAAAAATCAAGATTTGAAGCTCTTTTTTTACTATTAATATTTAAATTGAAATAGAATTAAAACCAACAAAGGTATCCTATTTAAATTATTACAGTGTATAAATAATTTTGTACTTAAATTAAAGAATTAGAAAAACTCCCACATTTTGATACCGAAATGTCCAAAACCTCAATCCGAGCAAACATCTTATAAGAATTGACTTCATTCATTTTGTAAAATTTATATGTTTTTTATGATGACTTCCTAAATAATAGTGCTATTATGTTAATAAAATATATATATTTTAACAAAAATTTTGGGGTGAATATTAAACTAGCCACGTTAATAAAACTAAAAAAGGAAAACATTTTCTTTTTGCCTGAACATCTCTTAAACTAAAGGAGATAACCTCCACATGCGTGGGTTTTTTTTTCGTAGAGATTTAATAGGACTTTGTAGATATAAAATTTATTTTCTATCATATAACACTTAAATGAATTTTTGGCGATTAAAAAAAAAAAAATTACATACTGAGATGGCGAACTTTGGAGGGTCATCCACTAACCACCTGACCCCGTAGCAATCTGTTCTTCTCTGAATAAGCTCAGAAACATCGCCCCACTGATGCAGCGTCTTCCTTGTGCGTTCCATTGTAATGCTACATGTGGAATATCCTTCCTTTATTTTCTTCTCTTTATTTCCTTACCAAATGGGGTTTCTTCTGTTTTATTTAGCAAATCTGTGGCCATCACATTCTTAAAATATATCGAAGGCATCTGTTGATAAAAGTTTGTAATTTTTGAGTTATGTTATTGGCTACAAACCAAGTTTCGCAACCGTAAAAAAGTGTAGAGAAAACGCATGATTTAAAAGTCTTAATCTTAGTTTTCTATTATTGATAATTTAGTAAACAAAACACGTTCCTCCGAATCGTATTTTTATTTTTATTTTTTCAGTTCAGTCCAAAAAGATTTGGTATATGATAATATAAATAGCTGTTCATAAACTTTTTTATTATTTTTAGTTACAGTTTCAGATCATTTAGAAATACTCCGAGGTTTTTTATATCACTATACTATTAAACAATCTCAAAATGATTAATTTATTTGTTAAAATTAATTTACTTATAATGGCTCGATATATTTCAAACATCTTAGTTTCTTGCCATTTAGCACATAGTCTTAAAAAAGTCGCAATTTAAAAAAGGGTCCAAAAAGTGGACAGGTGGTTGAAAAAGGGGCAATTGGCGACTAAAGTCGCCAAACGGTAACACTGTATATCCTCTCCATATATCGTAAGTTTAGATGCATTTAGTCTCATTACATTAGACTTTCTTATATTAGTCCTTAATCCAACACGATTTTCCAGTCAGGAATGTTATGAGTTATGGTGTTACATAGAAAAACCACGTTATCTGCAAATTTAAGATGGCTTAGTTTCTGGTTCATTTTCTAAACAGTTCAACATTTACTTCTTCCACAGCGTCAAATACGCACTTTCTCCACTGCTGATAAAAAGCAGTGGAGTGTGGTGTTGGTCATGCATTTTGTGCGACATAATAAAGTTACACTTTACATTATTTCCTAAAATTTTTAAAATTTTTTGATACAAAATGGTAGGCAAATTCTTAAGAAGTGCTAAATTTTAGTCGCCATATTACCAGTAAGTCTTCGGCCACAATTTCTTGATTCCTGATAGAGAAAATTAATTAAGATTAATGTAATTGTCTTTAAGGAGCAATATTTTAGAATCTGAGGTTAAAAACAAAACATTTCATTATACAAAATTACAATTTAGAATGAAAATAATAAGAAATTGAGGTCCAGAAACCCTAATACTGCGAAGTAAAGTCGTAGCTATATCACAATTCTCGCCAAAAAGAATTTCATATTTCTAACGGAGAGATAAAGGAGGAAGTAATTTTAATTATTACAAGCCTGTCCAGACAAGAAATAATGTGAAGTGTCACTTTATTATGTCGCACGATATGCATTACCGACACCACACTTTTGCCCCAAACTAGAAATACACATATTTCAAAAACTTCTATATATATATATATATATATATATATATATATATATATATATATATATATATATATATATATATATATATATATATATATATATAAAAATTCTTTCATTCATGAATTGTGTCAGTGAATCATAAATAAAAAATTACAAACAAGATCGTCAAAATGCACTTGTATACAAACTAAAAAAAAAAAATTGTGCTTAAGGATTTGTATGCTCTATCAACAGAAAAATGAACACAAAGATAAAACAAAATCAACAAAAAAAAAAATATCAATGCTTTCAAGTCAATAATGAAAATACAATGCAAGCAGTCATGTATAAATTTCACGAAAAATAAAAGATAGAAAAAAAAAAAAGAAAAAACAATTGTTAAATTCAAATGAAAGCTTGGTAAAATATAATAAACAAAATAAGAGTAAGTATAACACAAAGAGTATAAATAGACTGCAGCAGTAGCAGCAACAACAAAAATAAGTAAAACAACAAAATTTATAAATAAAAAGTCCTTGAAAACTATTCACCAACATACACATAAACACATTTGAATAGTATAAAAGTTGTTTATTTACATTTTTTATTAAACTTTTTATTCATTCAACTACTGCATTTTTTTCCTCCTCTCCCTCTCTCTCTCTTTATATTAACACAGTCTAAATGAGTATAAATATGTTAGCATGTTTGTATACCAGGATATACATGAATGAATATGTTTGTTCTTACGCTAGATATGTTGCTGTCATTTAATGATCTCGGCAATGCATCATTTCATGATTAATTTCATACGCCATCAATCATTTTGTTTTACTGTTTTTCTACTCATTTTGTTGCTGTTGTTTTTGTTCTTTAAACAAGAGTTTTGTTATGGGTTGTTTTCATTTATGCAGTTTACTCTATTTGTTGTTTGCTGTTCTTTCTATTTATTATTTGCTCTTTTTGTTGTTATTGTGTTGTATTTTATACTAAAAGTAGTTATTCGTAATTTCTAGTTATTTTTGTTTTATAATGAACAATTTTGCCCAACATAGAGTTGTGTTTGTTTATGAGTTTTTCATTGCGAGATAATGGTAAAATTGTGTTTTAGAAATTAATTTATGTGAATGAGAGATGTAACTGCAAGTGAAGGACATAATTTATGGTTTTGTTAGGAAGTCACAAATATGAGTATTTAGAAAAATATGTGTAAGTGTTATAAGCAGAACAGACAGAAATAAGGAATGTGATAATTTTTGATATCCTTAAAATCTTTTTTTAAATAGTGATTGTTTATGTATTTTAAAACAATTTAAAAACTTTGCCATTTGTTAGAACATATTTTGGCTTACAATATAATTTTAGTGTATTTTTTCTTAAATTTTGTATTTTATATAATATCCTAGCCGTATACTTATTATAGTCAATTAATATTACTCATACGTGCATAAATATAATAATAGAGCAGTGATGCGCACACACACTACTATACATTTGCGCTTGGGTATGTGAAGCAGCAAAAAACTCTGCTTGAATTGCATTGATATTAATGAGAGAGCAGCAGCCGAGCGAAGTAGTTTATAGTGTACATGTAAAGCAGCGATGCGTAAGCAGCATTTGTAGTCTAGACTCGCGAGTCAGGAAATTTGAAAATTGCGCATCTCTGTAATAGAGTCATTCCATTTCAAACAAACACGAAAAATTAAAATTTTTGACTTTACCTCTCCGAATTTAATGATATTTGGTACAATCATTATTCCTGTCAAAATTAAGACTAATTCAAATTTCAGATAATTTTATCAAGTGGTTCACGAAGTATCACGATTTGAAAGTGTAAAATGGCTTAAAATATGTACATAGTTCTATACACAAAATTACAAATATCTTTTAAAGTATTTGTGGTATAAGATTTATTGAGATGTCATATTAAAGGTATCAAAATTACCTTTAATATGACGAATAATATGATTTTTTTATCAACATCAAAATGGTTCATATCTCGCGATTTTTCGTTCGTGGGTAAATATCTCGAAAAGTGGTCTTGTTAAAAATTTTCAAAAATTATATGTTAATGTTTAAAATGTCTTCTATAATCGTGGTAAGTACCACTCGGGACACTATTACAGCAAATGTAATAACAAATACGAAATATTTGTTGCAACTGGAATTGTTTTGTTTGTAATAAAATTGAAAAATCGCAATTTTTTTTTTTTCAAAAATCATCCGAATTTAAAGAAATTCGACAAGAATATTAATATTGATGCTGGTAACGCAAAGGCCAAGTTTAGGTTTGATTACTGCAATATTTCGCGATTTGTAATAACTCAAAAATTAATAAAATTGTGTTTTTAAAAATACAATTATTTTTCAAAGTATTTACGTTACAACGTTTATTGAGGCGAATATTTAAAGTTAATGAAATTACCTTGAAACATGTTTTTATGTTGAATTTTATTGGTGGATAATTCGCGAATTTAATTTCGCGGTCGCATATTTCAAAAAGTAGTATTTTTAAATTCCTGAAAAATGTATATGTAGATGGTTTAGTCTTTCTGAGTGCTTTCTGTAAGAATCGTGTTGGGACTATAAATGGCTTCTGAATTATTGTAAAAAATATAACGCAGTGTAAAACAAAAAAATAATTATTTTGAAAGAAATTTCAAGCATAAATTTGTTCACTTTATTAGGGCGACTTTTTTCAATAACTAATAAACTATTTAGAGTCCCCTCACGATACTTACAGGGAGCATTTAGAATGGTTTTATCCTCTAAATATATATTTTTCACGAATTTAAAAATAAAACTTTTTGAAATACGCGACCGCGAAATATAATTCACGAATTATCCACCAATAAATTTCAACATAGAAACATGTTTCAGGTATCATTGTAAAGGTAATTTCATTGCCTTTAAATATTCGCCGCAATAAACGTTGTAACGTAAATATTTCGGAAAATATTTATATTTTTAAAAACACAATTTTTCTCATTTTTGAGGTATTCAAATCGCGAAATATTGCAGTAATCAAACTTAAACTCCGCATTTGCGTTACCAGCGTTAATATTAATATTCTTGCCGAATTTGATTACATTCGGATGATTTTTGGATTCAATTGGCGATTTTTCTGTTTTATTATAAACAAAACAATACAAATTAAAATAAATATTATTAATTATGACATTTGTTGTAATAGTTCGTAAAATATTGCGGGTCCCACATACATTTTTAAGTTCTTGTCAGTATTTATAAATGAAGCTTCATAGAAAACAATCTTATATCGCTGGTATATTGAATCCAATCATTGATTGTTTTTGGCTCTAAAATTAATTTTGTGAAGGTCATCTAAAAACTGTTGTTTTGGTGAAAAAACACGGATACTGTAAGATCATTGGTTATGCAACACCAACTTATAAAATATCGTCAGATCGAGAATGTCTCGGGAATTAATTCCATCAATATTGCAAAAATATTTGAACGTCCAGCACAGTTTTTCACTTTGAACCCCATACAAGTTAGCAATTATTTAAAAAATATGCGCGTAGATTTTTGCAGGGAAAACGAAGAAAAAATTAAGACTATATTCTTGAATGCGTTTATGAAAATGTTACAGATGACAAAATCTAGATTTATACGTATGATTCCGAAGCAAAATGACTGTGAGCAATTTAACTTCTTCAAAGTTTGATCATTAATATAAGTTTGTAACCAGTCGAAACATTTATTGTCAAGGGATCCTTTAAATCATAAATTCAAATATCTTTAAATTATTTCAACTTCATTTTTGTATGTACTCAATAGTTTCGGAGTTATTTTGAAATAAGTGTCCAAAAAAAACTTTCTCATGCAAATATTACATTTTTTTGTTACTAAAATGTCTTTTAATGAATGAAAACATCAAAAATGGTTCAGTTTATCGTCTTTATCTTAAAGCTGGTAATGCTGCGAATAAAATAAGGCATGCATCTTCAAAATTTAAGCACAAATATTGACTTAATTGACAGTTTAAAATTAGGACGCAATATTAGACACGCTCATAAAAAAATCTCGACCTGATAGGGAAAAACTGAAAGCAGATTCGAGTTTAACATGCGGAACTGAATCTAGTCCACACATATATATATATATTTTTTCTGGAGCACGAAAAATTTTTTTTTTTTTGACCAGTATAATTAGACATCAGCAGAATGAATTACGTATTTTCTATCCCGTTATACACTTTATCAGCATTGGTGGTGTATCATCTATTTCGATTATGTTGAAACCTAAACACCTCTTATAAATGTTGATTTTAATTATAATTAAATGATGACTATACAATGTTTAGTTTTATCATAGTTTCAGTTTTCACAATATTTTTATTCTTATCAACAATTTCAATTTCAAAATATCTAATAAACTCAATTAAATAAATTTAAATACTCATAATTAATTAATAATAAATGTCTTATAATTTATTAAAATTTATAAAATACTTCAATATACAATTTTACCATATTGTGTATAAATGGTATTTTTGTTTTAGTTCATAAAACAACACACAAAAATCTACATACATTTTCAATTAGAATGTTTGTTTTAATTATTTAGCCAAGGATTTTCCAATTATAAACATTGAAACATGCATCTACAGCAAAATTGTAGTCATATTTAATTGGCCTAATTGAAACTTATTCTCTATGACATTGTTTTACATAATTTTGCCAGTTGAATTGAATATATTAGTTTTTAAATAATAAGTTAACAAATAACATGATTTGGTTGTTGTATTTTCATTTGAAATATAAATTTATAATTAATTCTACGTTATGTAATTTATTCGTTAAATAAAATAAGTATACGCAGTGTATGCCGGTTAAATATCTTTGTTTGCGAAACGAAATTAATATTAATCATACGCTTAGGTGTGGGCAAATTTATTAAACAAGTGTTTGTTTTTGGATTTTTATCAAACTTTTTTATTTGTTTGGTATTTATATTTCCATATTTTCTCCCACTGTGTAAAGTGAGGCTTAAAAAATTTATTTACTACCATTTTTAAATATAAACCATCATTTCATTATTATATGCGAATATTTACCAACTTCCTGCCAACGTAAACATTTTTTTTTTTTCAAAATTAAAAATATTCTTCTTCTCTTCCCTTTTACGTTTGAAGTTCTCATCGCACAGTGTCACATTTAGACAAATTAGAACGAAAAAAGTAGAGCTGCAGAGATATGAAATTGAAATTTGGTACTCAGTTAGTACATAGTCTAATAAATGTTCCAACCTAAAAAGGGCGGGATAGAATGATGTTATGGGGTAACATTGTGGTAAAACTCATGCAATAAATGTTTCAAATGATTATCCCTCATTTAAGTATCCGTTAAATAAAAAAGAAATTATATATACTATAATCAGGGCAAGTTTTTATATGCACAAAAAAAATTTAAATATGCGCTTGAAAAAGCACGAAAAAATGGTATAATATGCACAGAAATATGCAAAAATAGCATGAATATGTGTATAAAAACCAACGAATTTATGCATTCTTATATATTAATGTGTAGAAAATATGCACAAATATGCATTTTTTAACTTTCAATCTCTAATAGATTTCGATGTTTATAAAAATATAACTATTTTAATTTCAAGTATCATATTTGACGCTTCTGAGTTTTTTTCTTTACAATATTTACAATGTACTCAAAATACTCAGAAAAAAAAAAAATTTTAAATTATTTGATTGAACTCCAAAAAATCACAAAAAAGTGTGTTTTTGTTAAGAAAACTAACTTTTGTATCCATTATATGCAAATTTATGCAAAGATTTAAAATATAAGCATTTTTTGTGAAATTCTTTTGAAATATGCAAATGCTTACTTTCCTAGCGAAAAGCTTGAAAAACTTGCCCTGATTATAATTAAACAAATGCAAAGAAAAACAAAAAAAAAAGAAAATAACAAATTAAACAAATATTCTTTAGCAGCAAGTTTTCAAATAAGTTCAGAGTAGTTTTCAAATGTCAAACCTTCCATTATTCTTAATTTTTGAACTGATAATTTTCACAAAAGTTTTAATTTGTTTAGCATCAACATATTTTCCTACGATTTCCGCGATATGGTTAAATAAGTTGTTTATTTTTTTGCAATCTTCTTTAATCCACTTTTAAAATATGATTGTATGAGCAATTTTTGTAATCATCTTTAATATTTTTTAATATTATTCAACGGTTATAAGAGTTTAGTTAAAATTAATTATAATTTATATAAATTAATGGACAGTATTAAACCACTTACCTTTCTTTTAAATTTAAATTTAAATTTTTAATAACTTGAACTTCTTTTAGCTGTTTGAATATGAATGTATATAATAAACACATTAAATTCTTTGAGAATTACAACAATATTCAATTAACAAACAAACTATATGGACAGGAAATTAGAAGAATATATGACCAACAAAAATATTTTAAAGGTATTTACAAAAAAATAAGTTATGTTTTATAAAGTAATTTTAGAATAAAAGAGATTGCTTCAAGTCAAATGAGTTAAAAATATGCGAGATACGCCTATTAGTCACCAAAACATGATATATTTACGTATATCCGCAATACAAAAATGCAAGCCTACATATCTACAATTTATGAGAAAATTGCAATTTTTATAAAAATTGCAAATATTTGCAAATATCTTAATTTTTTTTTTTTATTATATTTATATGTATTTTTATGTGGGTGTGGTTGTAGCCAACCTTATACGCTATTTGTATCCCAAAATAAAAGTCAATATCATAATATTTGAATTTTTGCTTTGGAACATTGATATTTTAAAGGTCTGTACATTTTGTAAGATATTTCCAAAGATCGCAAAAAGTCGCAGCCAATATTTTCAAAAATATTTTTTTGGATGACCTTTTATATACTAACTAGCAGAATCTTCTCATATAAAAATCTTTGAAATCGGTTCAGATATAAGGAATCAGGATCGTTTTTAATAAATTTTATACCCGAGGTGTCCAACTTTGGGACCCTGTGGACTCGCCTATATGGTCCAAGCTCAAAACTTAAACTCGCCTACTCCTCTACTGTCACCATGTGAAATAGAAATCGGAGCAGCCGTTCCAAAGTTCCATAATTATTTCCATTTCATTTTCTGAATCGCACACTGTGCAACGTAAAAAATTTATTTTCAAAAATATATATTATAATATATTTAGCTTGGAACTCGTTGGAACTTTTTTTTTTATATTCCATTAAAATTACGATTTTTTTTTAAATGCGAAAAAAAAAGTTTAAAAATAGCGTTTTCACCAACATTTTTTATTAAACGTCAAAAAAATAATGTCTATATATGCAATACTGACCAAAATATATGAACATATAGATAACATATCACTTCATATTTATTATAAGAAAATTAAACAAATTTAAAAAGTATCAACTCTGGGTGTCCATAATTCGCGTTGTAGACATTTCACAATATTGTAGGTTTTTTCTTCTTAATATATGAAGTGTTTGCATATATCTGTAAGAAAAAATGGTTCAATTAGAAATGCTTTATTGTTCTATTTTTGTCGTTCTAATTTGGATTAATGTGATACTGTGCATCGTAAACCCCTATAAAAATATAAAATATTTCAACTTTGTTACATATTTTTGTCCTCTCCTATAAATGCAATAACACTTATTTAATTTAGCTGCCACCCCAAAAATTTCCTACCATTGACATAAGGTTTAATATTGTTGCAATGTTATCAATAAAATTGATTTCGATTTGGTTGTTATTTGATGACACTATCGTTACACATTCTTAAAAGCAAGAGAATACTTGTGCTGATGCTGGTTGCTTAATGTTGGTACCAAGTAGTCTTCACAAGAATTTCCTTATTTTGTTTCGTAAGAAGAATGTTTTCTAAGAAAAAAATAAGAAATGCTATAGTTGGTAAAAGTAAACGGTAGGTGCTGTGATGAACCCTAGAAGAGTAAAGAAAAAAACCTGTTAAAAACATGAGGGTGGTATCGAATAAATTCAATGTATTTAATTCTTTCCTTTTCGTCTTTTTTTACTCGAGTTGTTGAACCAAAAAAAATAAACTAGAAAATATAAAAAAAGGAAAATATTTGTTTGCTTGTTGTAAGTTGGAACTAACATAGAGTGAATGAATAAAAGTAAAGGAAAGAATGAACGCTGAGATGTGGCAACAATGTGTACAATGCACTTGAGAAAAATGTAAAGGTGTCAAGAAAAAAACACTACAAGAAAAACAAGATAAGAAATGAAATTTATTCCAAAAAATTTATTCTTTAACCCTACGTTACATTTTTAACTTTAAAGTTCTCGCATTTCATTATTAATAAATATATAGCCACGCAACTTCAGATAATTGTGATTAAGGTGTTTATATATTATAAAAACTGAAAAAACTTAATTTTATTAACTTGGTCTATATGTAAAATGGCTTTAAAATTGATACCTACGGGAGTCAATACCCATGGTACCCGGGTACCCCTATATAATTTTTGTATTTTGCACTACAATTAACTTTTCCTTTTAATTGTCTTTTGATTCATATAAAGTTAAAATTTAACTAGTTTTCTTCTTAAACTAATGAATAAGCATGTCCATGATAGTTAAAATTGCCAAATTATAAGAAATGGCTCCGTTGGGATTTTAGGGAAAACTAGCTCCAGAAGTAAGCTTTTTTTTTTTTTTTTAATTTCTAGTTTATTTAGGAACTTCAGAAAGAGTAATAAAGGATAATATGTGACGAGTTATCACTGTTTTGTGCCAGCATTTATGAATATGACAATTATAGCGCACTTTTTCGCCGTTTTTACATCCTTTACCGCATTGACTTTAGTTTTTATGAATTTCTTTAATTTTTTGAATATCATGTAATAATGTCCACCACTTCTACTTCAAAATATCACACAAGTGCTCAAGATATTGAAATTTTTTTCATATTATTTGTGCTAAGGAACGTAAACATTCAATATTGTAGCACCAAACTTGATAGGATGCTATATAACATTCCTTAATGTAAAAAAAGTTATTTTCGGATGTGTCCTATTTTCTGTGAGGATGGTATATGGATCCTATGCTTAATTGTGGATAAAATCAGTGCTAACATTCTTTAGGACTGTAAGAATGTTATAGTCTGTCTTGACGGATTTTCTTGTAGAGTTTATATAGAACGTGTGTTTTATTATAGATCTGGTTTTGTTGTATAGTTTAGGATTACATTTTATACTTTTTACAATCTTTTGTGTACAAAAAATGTAATGTCAACCAATACTAATTTATGCACTTTATGATGATTTTCGGAAAAGGGCCATATACACTGGTCGACAAATATTATTTTTTTCGTGCTCCTTCAAAAAAAAAAAAAAAAAAATATACGTAGACTAGATGGAATTCCGCATGCTAAACTCGAATCTACTTTCAATCAGATTCCCATCAGGTCGAGTTTTTTTTTATGGGCGTGTCTAACATTGCGCCCTAAATAAGCCGATTACTCGAGTAGCTTTCACTATGACTCGAGAACGGTATGCACGATTTATATAAATAATACACCAAATTATACGAAATAGAATTGGCTTTAAGTATTTCTACCAACAAATTTTTATCCGCTCAATAGTTTATGAGATATTTTGAAATAAGTGTCCGAAAAAAATTTGTTCATGCTAAACTCAAGATTTCTTTTTTTTACTAAAACCTCTTTTTAAAAGTGAAAACATCAAAAATGTTTCAGTTTATCATCTTTATCTCAAAGCTGGTAAAACTGTGAGTAAATAAAGCCGTGTACAACAAAAATTGATGCACAAATTTTTATTGCATTCACAGTTAAGTTAGGATACCCATGCATACCTACAGTTAAGTGGAGATACTCTAGTTGGCAAAAAAAAAAAAAATTTTTTTGTCCTATAAAAAAATAGGTGGATTAGATGGAATTTAGCGTGCTAAATAACAATCAGATTTTACTTCTTTTCTATCACGTATTGTTTTTTTAACTCTGAAATTCTTTAATTAATAATAAATTATGTTGACAAACCTAGAGAACAATTTTCGTGTGCATCTTTTCCTGTATCATTTATCAAAATCGTGTAAACGGTTCTTGAGTTATAGTCCAAAATGTACAAACCATTCTCTGACCGCTGAATAAGATGATGACATTAATCATGCCCATAAAAACAAATTAGCAGGTGATAGAAAAAAAGTGAATGCAGACTCTTGTTTAACTCGTCAAAATCCATCTATTTCACCTATTTTTGTTTCAAAAAAAAATAAAAAAAATTTTTTTTTGCCCATTACTGTATTTGTACTCAATGTATGTATTTGTATGTGTACATGGGTATTTTTACTTAACTGTTTAGAAAATCAAGATTTGTGCATCGATTTTGATAATACATAACTTATTTTATTTGCAGCATTACCAGCTTTAAGATAAGGATGATAAACTGAAACATTTTTGATGCTTTAACTTTTAAAGAGATATTTAAGTAACAAAAAAATCTAAAATTTTGCATAAAAAAGTTTTTTTTTTCGGACACATATTTCAAAATAACTTCGAAACTATTGAGCACATAAAAAAAATTAAGTTAATGTAATTTGAAGATATTTTTAGTACGCATCTTTTGTTATATCACTTATGTCAATTGTACACACCGAGTTATGTGAAAATATATTAGATGGCCTTACTATGGGCGAAATATTAGACAAGCCCATAAAAAAAAAATCCAGACCTGATGGAAAAAACCTGAAAGCAGATTCGTGTTTAGCACATCAAAATGCATCAAGTTCAACTATTCTTCTTTGGGGGAGGATTTTTTTTTTTTTGTCGACCAGTGATATGGGAGCTATGGATTTTTGAGGTGCGAACCTGATAAAAGAAAATATAATAGATTGATTTTTACATTTATAAAAATTATTTTATTAAATTAAATAAACTTTCTAACGTTCATAAAAGTTTTATATGTACTAAATTATGCAATACTAAAAAATATATTAGCGTCAAAATTCCATTATTGGAGAAAAATTTTATGGGGGCATGGAAACAATAGGTAACCATTATCAACTAATTTTAACAGAGATCGTGTCTACCTCATATTAAGCCAAAATTCATCCAATTATCTCAAAAATTCCGATTTGTAGCTTCATTAAAAGTTTAATATGGACTGTCGGACAGACGGACGGACATCCCTAAAATACTCAAACATACTTTTTCTACATGTATTTACCAATTTTCTTTAAGATTTGTGGTCAACTAAATGGTAATAATAAAAAATTTTTATAAAGTTATATTATTTTTTAATGAAATCAACGAAAATTACACTATGGTACCCGGGTACCACAGGTATTGACTAACATTAATTTTTTTGGGTATGTACCGTAGGGTTAACGAAAAAGACAAACGTACAAGAAAATTCCAAGTGTTATTCGTATCCATTTGTTGGGCATAGACTTTAGTAGTGAATATATACATGATTTTTTGTAATTTTATAGCAACATACAATGATTTTTTGTATAAACACGCGTACATTTTTCTAGATATAAAAATAAGAAAAATACTTATAATAATCAAATGTTTGTTTAGGAGGTGTATACAAATATTTTCAATAAATAAATAAAAAAAAATTAATTAAATTGAATTTTTGATAAAAGACTAGCAGCTTTTTTTATAATATATAACATTTTAGATAATATTACCTTTTACAATCATATACTTTTTTCTCGTTCATAATCTACAAAAGGGGTTGAAAATGGCTCTTAATTCAGAGAAAGGTAATAGCAACACTTTAATGATCACATTTAAATTTTCTATTTATTATTAGGAAAAAAAAAGTTAATTTTTAAAATTTAAAAATTTATAGCAGAATGATAATATCTATTCGTTCGTTTATACAATGGGGTTAAAATTATGCTTAATTCACAAAAAGGTGGTATCACTTTTATTTAGTAAGTAAAAAAATGCATTTTTAGAATTAAAGGATTTTTTTTGGCAGAATGGTAATGTCTGTCCGTCCGTCTATACGTTGAGGTTAAATAGCATAAAAGTAGTGCTTAATGTCAATATTTAAGGATGTCAATATTTAAATATTTACATTTGGTTTTAATATTGATCGAATAGTAAAAGGAAGAATTTTTGGAATTTTTAAACTATTTTCTTGAGAGAATTCTGATGTACTTCCACCCATCTCTTTGTTAATTTTTGCAAATTTTCCAAATTATAATCATTTATATTTGAACTCAATAAAGACATTGACTTCAAATTTCCTTCATGCGATAAATAATTTTGTTTTTAACTGATTAAAAAATGTAATAAAATCGGTTGATGATGTTGGGCTATATATGGAAAAAACTTGACCAAGATCTTGCAAAATTGAAAAATTTCAAATACATATAACTCGAAACATATGTAGGATAAATATCACTAGCCACATGTTTTCCAAAGACTAAAGCAAGAGCTTTAAGGTGATATAAAAATCGTTGAAATTGGGTAAAGAACGAAAACTTGCTAGTGTTTTAGCATTTTCTATGTTATAAGTACCCTATTTTGAACCCCATAGCTCCGCTCCTGAAATGTATGTAGGATCCTTCTTTAAAACTTAAAATTTTACTCTCCTTATATGAAATTTTTTGTAAATCAAGGCAGCCGCTTAGAAGTTACAAACAAACAAAAATGTTTGATTCTGCCCCACTGTGTAATGTTTGATAAAGCAAAAAAAAAAAAGTCTGCATTTAAGATTTTTAAGTTGCATTCCAAGGAAATTGAAAATTATTGTATTTTAGGACAATTTTCTAAAAAATAACAAAAATATTTGCATAAACATATACTTGAAGAAAAGTACAGTTAAATACCAGAAGTTGATGGTTCCATATCCATTTTTACTTTAAAAGGTTTTTTGTTTAAGAAACTACACCGAAAGTTGATGAAATTTGAATTTTTACTCTTTTTCAAAAATGTAAAAATTTTAAATTCATTCAATCATTCACTTAATTGATTTAATTAATTTTTTAATTAGAAATTTGTTTCTGTTTTTAATTTTTTACAGTTTTTAGTAATTGATATAATCATTTTGGTGAGAGGTGAAAATTTAAAAGAGCTGTTAATTGAATGAATTATTAACTAACATATTTGATGATTGATTTTATTTTTTGATTTTTTCTGTGTGTTGTAAACTACGTGCCAAGTCCAATATGGCTCTTCTGGCCTACAATTTGTAGATTTATCTACACTCACAGAAACATCGAAAATATATAGTTACAAAAAGACACCCATCAGTGTCAATAATGCACTATTTGTATTAAAATTAAAGATTTATACCACATTAGTATCATACTGACATCACTTTTCTGACAGATAATTGTTTAAAGGAAAACAAATTGTAAAAACTAATTTGACTATATTAAAATTCTACAAATTTTTTTTATGATTTTCCAATTTTCACCTTTATTTCTCAAATCGCAAAGCTGGAATTAGAAACAAGAATTAAAACGAAGTTGACAAATTTGAGAAGTAAATAAAACTTTAAAATAATCCTCAAAAAATTTATTCCGTTGCAAAATTTTATTTATAAATATCCACTAACAAAAATTTTATTAAAAATCAATAATATGTACAAAATCTCAAATCAATCATTTTGCTTTTTTTCAAATCAATACATATACTATACTCCATGATGAATATTGCGTAATTAACATACGGAATGATTTCTCTCCCACCTTTGCAAATGGGTAAAAAATAGACAATTACTTCCATTAGACAATTACTTTATTGCTATAAAATCCTCTTAAACCCTCTTTATAGCCCCTCAAATAAATTCCTTTTAAATTTTTATTCAATATAAAAATAAATTCTATACAAAAGATTTCTATCAATAGATAAAGGTGTAACCAAAATAATTTTCTTATTATCTTATACTTTATTTTAATACTTTAAATTTGAATATAAAATTTTATAGTAATAACTGTGGTTTCTTTAAGGTATTATCACAAAATCCATATCTAACGACCTAGCAAAAAGAGCACAAGTAAATTCAAAGGACATCAATGTTGTTATTATTTTACTATTTTCTGGCTTTAATAATTTTCCTTAAGCAAATAAAGTAGACTTAAGCTTAAAATCAAACGAGAGTACACAAAATACCCTTAATCCCTTGACTAAGTCTACTATAAATTGGTAATTTTTGCTTCATTTCGTTTGCTTATTTTTGTTTTTTTTTTTTTTTTTTTTTTTTGTTCTTATTCAAGTATTGACAATAATGGCATTATCAAGGTCAAAGACATCGAAACGTAAAAGATGAGAAAAAAAAAAAAATAATAAAAATGAAGGGGAAAAAAATTTAAAATATCTTACAGTTCATAGACAAGTACATTTAAGTAGCATATAACAAAAAAAAAAAAAAAAAATAAGTATACAATTGTTATGCGTTACATAACAACGGTTCAATGTAGGGAGGAACTACGTGCAATAACACCACTTTGTCGATAGCATCACCAATAATGTTCCCTCCCTCATTCCGTTACTCTAGCAAACAATAGCGAACTAAAAAAAATAGAAAAAAGGTTGTGAAAATATTTGACAAATCAAACGTGATTGACATTGATTTATGACTTTAACGTCACAAATTTGCTAAACTTAACAATATAAACTTTTTTTGTTCTCACTCCTGTTTTTTACATTTTTGGTAGTATATGATGTTTATTTTTTTCGAATTTCAATAGAATTGTAAAGAAAATAAAAAATACATGAAAACTTCATGTCATCACTTTAAATAGTTGAAATTTATAACTAAATTTAGAAATTTAATGAAATTTATGTTCAATTTCAATTTAAAAAAAGGTTCATATTGCAAATTAAATTATAGGAAATAAGGATCATAAATTATTTATTGTGGAATCAATTGTAGAAAATAAAAATAACGTTAATATATGTATGAAAACAATTTAAGTTTTCCAAAAACTTGTTCAAGGATCTTGGTTGTAATCCTCAAATTGAAGCTTCTAATAGATCTTCTAATCGCAAACTTGCTCAAAATAAATGAAGTGGAACTGTGCCAAATTTAATATTAAACGATCTAGAACAGAACTAGAACAGAACCAGAACTATACTAGAACTGAACTAGAACTGAACTAGAACTGAACTAGAACTGAACTAGAACTGAACTAGAACTGAACTAGAACTGAACTAGAACTGAACTAGAACTGAACTAGAACTGAACTAGAACTGAACTAGAACTGAACTAGAACTGAACTAGAACTGAACTAGAACTGAACTAGAACTGAACTAGAACTGAACTAGAACTGAACTAGAACTGAACTAGAACTGAACTACAACTGAACTACAACTGAACTACAACTGAACTAGAACTGAACTAGAACTGAACTAGAACTGAATTAGAACTGAACTAGAACTGAACTAGAACTGAACTAGAACTGAACTAGAACTGAACTAGAACTGAACTAGAACTGAACTAGAACTGAACTAGAACTGAACTAGAACTGAACTAGAACTGAACTAGAACTGAACTAGAACTGAACTAGAACTGAATTAGAACTAGAACTGAACTAGAACTGAACTAGAACTGAACTAGAACTGAACTAGAACTGAACTAGAACTGAACTAGAACTGAACTAGAACTGAACTAGAACTAGAACTGAACTAGAACTGAACTAGAACTGAACTAGAACTGAACTAGAACTGAACTAGAACTGAATTAGAACTGAACTAGAACTGAACTAGAACTGAACTAGAACTGAACTAGAATTTTTTTTTTTTTTTTTTTTTTTTTTTTTTTATATTCTTTATTCATAATAAATATTTTAAGTTTAACAATATCATACAGATTTCAATATTTACATTAATATATTTTATATCTTAAATCCTAAACCCGCTAAGCCTTATGGCTTGACAGCAGGATGATAAAAAAAAATAAATAATACATTTATTAATTGCGTGTTCATTGCGAACTGATCAAAAAGTTTTTTATGAGTTTTTTTCTTTTATACTCGCTTTTTGTACTAATGATGTTTACAGGGAGTTTGTTGAGTATTGTTGGTAGGATGACGGTAAGTGTGTTTCTTCCATATTCGTTGGAGAATCGGTCGACCTTGAATCGCCTTTGTGCTCTGCGTCGTGTGTTATAGGCGTGATCTATTTCTTTCAAAAAGTTTTTGTTGTTGAAAAATTCATTTGCCATAGTTGAAGAAAAAATGCTTTTTATATTTAATATGTTTAGCTCTTTCGCAATGTTAACATTGTTTAGGTTGCTTGTGGTGTTTGTGTTGTATTGTTGGTTGTTCAGTGAGTTTCCTGACGTTGGGTTGATTGTGACGTTTGTGGTGTGGATCCTGCTATTTGTAACAGTGTTGTTTGTTGCTGGGTTGTACATGTTTGTGTTTGTTGGATTGTGTGTGGTGGTGTTTGTTGGGTTACGGTAGTTTTTCCATAGTATCTTCAAAATTTGATTTTGTGATTTTTGCAAAGTATTACAGTATGTGGCACCTCCCCAGGCAGCAATTCCATGCCTTATATAAGACTCAGCAAGTGAAAAGTATGCCTGTCTTAATACGCTGTACGTTGCACAATTGCTTAAGTGGTACAACATGTAGGATGATTTTCGAAGCTTCATTCTTACACTATCCACGTGAGTTTTCCACTTAAAGTTAGAATCAAGATAAACGCCCAAGTATTTATAAGTTTTAACCAATTCAATATTTGTTGTACATGTTTCATTGTAGTTATTGGCATTTAACACTTTCTGGTGAAGACATTCTTGATTGTGAAATTTTATTTCAATTGGTGAGTCCGCCAGATGCCTTGGTTTAATGTGCATGATTTTTGTTTTTGTTGCGTTTATAATTAGACCATTGTCGTGACACCATTTAGTTGCTATATCTAGCTGTTTTTGCATTATTTGGGTAGCAGAGTTTATATTTTTATTTGCGACGACAATTGCGGTATCGTCTGCATAAGCATATGTTTCACTTTCGTTTAGACATCTAATCATGTCATTGGCATAAATAATGTACAAAATTGGTCCTAACTTTGACCCTTGAGGTACTCCATAATGTGATGTTATTTCTTTACTCAGAATATTGTTAACTTTAACTTTGTACGATCTCATTTTAAGATAACTTTGGAACCATTTGAGTGTATTGCCTCTTATTCCTATTCTTTCTAGTGTTTGAATTATGTTTGTGTGTGATAGCGTATCAAACGCTTTGCTGAAGTCAATATATAACACTAGACAGTGGTGATTACTGCTTAAGTGGGAGTTAATGTGGTGTGAGAAGTTACCGAGTAATTTATTAATACTCTTACCCTTTTGAAAGCCGTATTGGTTGTTGTTTATTATTTTATATTTATTTAAAAATTCATTTAACCTCCTAACAATGACTTCTTCAAGTATTTTTTCGACCACGGGAAGTATTGCTATAGGCCTATAATTGTTGTATTCTGTTGTGGATCCGCTTTTATAAATAGGTCTTATAATGGAAGTTTTCAGAAGATCTGGTACGATTGCGTTTTCTAAACTACTATTTATTAGTTTTGTTAGAACCGGTGTTATAATATTTGCATTTTTTCTAAGATCTTTTGGTCGTATGTTATCTACTCCTGCGCCCTTTTTGATATTTAAGTTTTTCACGATATTAAATACTTCATTTTCACAAGTTAACGAAAAATATATTGAGTTTTGTTGTGTGGGTTCGGTTGTCTGTAATGTTTTTATGCTACATTTATGAATTAATTTGTTTACATTATCATTAAAATTTTTTGCAAAGTAATTTACGATATTTTCTATATTTTCATTTTTAAAATTTTTTATTATTACACCATCAATGTTATTTGATTTTTTCCCAATTATTTCATTAATAAGTTGCCATGTTGCTCGTATATCACTTCTATTTTCGATAAATTTTTTACGATAATAATTATTTTTAGAATTGATTATTTGTTTGTTTAAACGATTTCTATATTGTTTATATTCTGTTTCAAGATTTTTGTTAGTTTTATTGTTTTTCCATTTTTTATAAAGTTTATCACGCATGTCACATTGTTTTATTAGATCTTCATTAATCCATGGATTAGAAGATCGCTTTTTATATGTTTTTTCTGTTTTATAAGAACTTTTATAAATTTCACTAAATGTTTCGTTTATTGCATTAAAAATGTCATTAGCATTATTATTTGCATTAATTATATCATTCCACTTTACTTCCTTTATTTTTTTATTTACTAAAAAATTATTTAATTGTGGCCCCTGAGTGTTGTGGTTTTCACTGTCCTGATTTTTTTCTTGTTTATTTATACAGCAAAAAAGAGAATAGTGGTCTGATATTGTTGTTGTTATTACACATGAATATGACTGAGTATTTACATCTTTGTTTTTTATAAACAAGTGGTCAATGCAAGTACTTGTGTTGTTGTTTAAATCTTCGCGTGTGCACTCATTTATAGTACATTGCATACCATTCGACATTAGCATATCTAAATATGTTGTTGTTGTTTTGTTTTGTTTCTTTATGTCGATATTCATATCACCAACTATGATGATTTCTTGTTTTTTGTTTATTTTGGTAATTATTGTTTCTAGCTCGTTTATGAATTCTGCGGCTTTTTGATCAGGGGGGCGATAAACGGAGAAAAGAGAAATATTTTTATTATTTATGTTGAAATCGATTTGTATTAGTTCAAAGGAGTTCGTGCTTTGAGAAATATGAGTATAGTTTATGTTTTCGCTTATGTATACTGCTATACCTCCACCTTTACCTTCTCTATTTAAGAACACAGAATTAAAACCTTTTATATTGTACATGTTATTTTCGTTATTTGTTATGTTTGTTTCAACAAGAATTATTAGTTTAATTTTGTGTATTATTTTGTTAACGCTAACAAGAAAAGAAGTGAAATTTAGTCGTAACGATCGGATGTTCATGTAAATAATTGACACGGGATAACTTAGATATTTTTTTTCAATTTCATTAAAAAGGGATAATGTTTGTTTTTGATTATTATTCATTGTTTATTTCATTTATGCACACAAATATATAAAAATTTTTGAGAAAACAAGTTTTTATTAAAAAAATAGTGTTTTTTATGAAATGATACTATAAATATTATTTAATTTAAATTGTTGAGGTTATAGACTCAATATCAGCAGCGTTATTAATTATTATGGATGGGCTATTTTCGTTTTTACGGGCGAAGATATTGCCATTTCTAACCCAAACGAACTTCCATTTGACCTCGTGAGCTTTGGTTTTAGCTATCCATAGCAGTTGGCGATTGTTGTAAGTCAGCTGATCATTTATGTAGATATATTTCACGTTGCTATTGTTTTCTCCTTCACTGTTGTTTATTATTTTTTCATCTATCCTGTGTCTCTCAATTTTGCTCATTAGTTCGAGCTTTTTGTTTAGAGAAGAGAACTCTACAATGATTTTATTCTCACGATTTTTTAAACGATATGCTCTATTTACATCTTCATCTTTGATTTCTACATTTCTTGTTGCTGCGATTTTCTTTAGAACATCGAAAGCTGATATTTCTTGGTTTCTCACGTTTTTTATTTCTATGTTTCTTGCTAGATTTTGTTGTTCAAGTTTATTTATTCGTATGTCCATGTCGTTGATTTGTTTTTCTCTCTTCTTGTCTTTTTCGTTTAATTCGCTTACTTGAGCTACTAACGTTGACACTGTGTTAGTGATTGCAGAAAGTGCGTTTTGTATTTCTTCCTTCAGTTGTTGGTTAGAGGCAATAGAGTCATTAGCATTTCTTACTAGAAACTCAATTTGAGATTTCATTTCTGTTATCCCATTTTCTACAGAGCAGAGTTTTGCATTTACAGTGGAGAGGGATAGTGATTCTTTGAATTTTTTTCCTCTATCATTCTCTATGCAATTATCATCCTCTCGTAATTGTTTTTGCTGATTGTTTTCGTCAAAAACTACAGCTTGATACAAGTTATTGGGGGATCTACTTCGAGGTTTGCATACATGACATCTCCAATTGACTTTCCTCTCATTAGTCATTGTGGAATACGTAGACTCCGACAAAGGAGAGCAAGTAGAGAAATGGTAATTCGAATTGCAGTTGTAGCATTTCACATAAGTTGTTGTTGTAATTTCATTTTTACAATTGTTGCAGAGAACACTACTCATTTTTATGTTGTTTATACTTTGTTCTTTTCTGTTGATTTTATATTTTAATTTTGTGTTTTATTTTGGGATTTTGATGTTTCTATTTATTAAAAAAACACTTGCACAAAAAATTGTTTTAGACACTATTTGAACACCAGAATTAATGATTTTGTTTGATTAATAGTTTATATTTTAAATAAATTTTAAACACTTTTTAATGTGATAAAGAAAAAAGGATTTACGAGAGCACCTTGAAATACACGTCCGTTCGCAATGAAGCCGAGAACTGAACTAGAACTGAACTAGAACTGAACTAGAACTGAACTACAACTGAACTACAACTGAACTACAACTGAACTAGAACTGAATTAGAACTGAACTAGAACTGAACTAGAACTGAATTAGAACTGAACTAGAACTGAACTAGAACTGAACTAGAACTGAACTAGAACTGAACTAGAACTGAACTAGAACTGAACTAGAACTGAACTAGAACTGAACTAGAACTGAATTAGAACTGAACTAGAACTGAACTAGAACTGAACTAGAACTGAATTAGAACTAGAACTGAACTAGAACTGAACTAGAACTAGAACTGAACTAGAACTGAACTAGAACTGAACTAGAACTGAACTGGAACTGAACTAGAACTGAACTAGAACTGAACTAGAACTGAACTAGAACTGAATTAGAACTGAACTAGAACTGAACTAGAACTGAACTAGAACTGAACTAGAACTGAACTAGAACTGAACTAGAACTGAACTAGAACTGAACTAGAACTGAACTAGAACTGAACTAGAACTGAACTAGAACTGAACTAGAACTGAACTAGAACTGAACTACAACTGAACTAGAACTGAACTAGAACTGAACTAGAACTGAACTAGAACTGAATTAGAACTGAACTAGAACTGAACTAGAACTGAACTAGAACTGAACTAGAACTAGAACTGAACTAGAACTGAACTAGAACTGAACTAGAACTAGAACTGAACTAGAACTGAACTAGAACTGAACTAGAACTGAACTGGAACTGAACTAGAACTGAACTAGAACTGAACTAGAACTGAACTAGAACTGAATTAGAACTGAACTAGAACTGAACTAGAACTGAACTAGAACTGAACTAGAACTGAACTAGAACTGAACTAGAACTGAACTAGAACTGAACTAGAACTGAACTAGAACTGAACTAGAACTGAACTACAACTGAACTACAACTGAACTACAACTGAACTAGAACTGAACTAGAACTGAACTAGAACTGAACTAGAACTGAATTAGAACTGAACTAGAACTGAACTAGAACTGAACTAGAACTGAATTCTATTCTTCATTGCAAGCGGACGTGTTTTTAGTTGTGCGATAAACAAAGAGCGTTATTCTGTTGATCGATATCATTATAAATTTAAAAATCGATTTTAAAAAATATTTAAAAGCCGTGTGAAAATAAAACCAAATAGTTTATTAAAAAAGCAAAAAATAAAATCAATAATTACAAAAATATAGTGTTTTTATGTGTGAAAAAATCAAAAAATATAACAAAGCACAAAATTTTAAAGAATAAAGCAAAAAACAAAACATAAAAAATGAGTGTCTGTTCGCAGTGCAGTAATGATTTACCAACAAAATTCGTGAAATGTTATGGATGCCATTCTCTCCTTGTTGCTCTTTATCAGAAAAAACCTATGCGACTATGGCTAATGAAAGGAGAAGCGAATGGAGATGCCATAAATGCAAACCAAGAAAAGCATCCACTAATAGTAATATTGCATACCATATAATAGTCGACGAAAATCCTCAAGCAATTGTCCAACAAAAACAACAAAGAGAAGATGATGTAGATGATAATGATGTCACTAAACGTTTTAAAAACTCTTTGTCTCTTAGTGACGTCAATAATAGTGTTTGTCAAGTAAAGTCCGAGGTAAATGGTTTAAAAACCGATGTTTCAATTATGAAAAACGACATAGGTGACATAAAAACAACTATACAAGAACTCGCAATATCCATAAATCAAAACACCCAGATAAAAACTAATGTCCAAACCGCTCTCAACTCAATCACAAACACTCTTGCTAATCTTTCGTCTCAAATAAATAATCTTTGTGAAATAAATAAAGAAAGGGAAAAAGAAATGCAAAACATGAATAATCGTATCAACGATTTGGAACAGCAACTCTTAAATAAATGCATAGAGATAAAAAACATACCAGAAGAGAACATTCTCCCAAACGATGTTGTGAAGAAGATTGCTACTTCGTTAAACGTTCAAGTTAATGATGCCGACATAAGTAACTCTTATAATCTCAAAAAGTCTAAAAAAATAATAGTAGAGTTTACAACGCTAAACAAAAAGAAGGAATTATTGGGCAAAATCAAACGTCATAGAGTCGAATCCAATATAGTTACTGGTGACAATAACAACAAAAGTTACATGTATGTCAATGAACAACTAACCGCACACAAACGACGTTTACTGTGGTTAGCAAAAACAAAAGCTAAAGAATCCAACTGGAAGTTTGTGTGGGTTAGAAATGGTAACATCTTTGCAAAGCGAAATGAAATATCTAACCCTATTATTATACATAATGCATCGGATATTGAGCTAATCGCAACAACAATTTAAACACTCAACTAAATCCCAAAATCTTTTCCCCAAAACACACAAATAAAGTAAAATATGAATTCTATAAAAACAATTAAAAACTTTAACCAAATTGAAATAGATCTCTTAAGTTATCCCAACAATTTTCTGTTTATTAATATTCGTTCTCTTCGTCTAAATTTCACTTCATTCCTTGCTTCTGTACATAACATCATAAACAAAATTAACTTTATTGCTCTTGTTGAAACAAATATTACAAATTATGAAAATAATATGTATAATATTAATGGTTTTAGCTCATACTTTCTAAACAGAGAAGGTAGAGGCGGAGGAATAGCGTTATACGTAAGAGAAAACATTACCCACACAAATATTAACATAAACACAAACTCTTTTGAATCAATTCAACTAGATGTAAATAATAGCAACAAAACATTTTCTCTTATTGTCATATATCGACCGCCAAAAAATAATATAAACGAGTTCATAATAGAACTAGACAAAACAATAAACAAAATTAAAAACAAACAAGATATTGTTATTATTGGTGATATGAACATTAATATTCTTACTCAAAACTTAACAACAACAAAATACATTGATATGCTTTCATCTAATGGACTGCAATGTATTATTAATGAAGCTACAAGGGAAGATGTAAAAAACAAAACAAGTACCTGCATCGATCATATACATGTACGCAACAACAACATAACTACACAAACAAATGCTTCAATAGTGAGAACAAGCATCTCTGATCACTATGGTCTTTTTTGTTGTATGTACGACAATAAAGAAAATAAAAATAAACAAAAACAGGGTGAGGAAAACATTTTAAATCAAAGCAAAAGAATTAACAATTATAAAGTTAACAAATATATAAATGAATTCAACTGGGATGAAGTAATTCAACAGAATTTAAATACTAGTGATTTATTTAATAAAATGTATGAAAAATTTTGTGATATTTATAAAAAATCAAATACACAGAATAAAATCAATAAAAAGAGAAAAATAAATCCGTGGATGAACGATTATCTATTAAACGGTTGTAACATACGGGATAAACTTTTTAACAAGTGGCGAAATAATAAAAACAATAAAATTTATGAAAATGATTATAAAAAATTCAGAAACTTATTAAATAAAAAATTAATTAATGCAAAAAATTTTTACTATAAAACAAAATTCCTAGAAAATAGAAATAATTTGCGAATAACATGGCAAACAATAAATGAAATTACGGGTAAAGTGACTAAAAACATCGATACAACATTAATAAAAAACTTCAAATGCGAAAACATTTTGACTACAGCTAATAAATTTGCATCAAATTTTAAGAGTAACGTCCAGAAAATTCTACACACATGTGATATTAAAACTCTAAACTATAACAAAATAAGACTACCGAATTCTATCTATCTCTCCCCTACGACAGAAGAGGAAATCTTTGGTATTCTGAGAAAATTAAACGAAAAAAAAGGAGCAGGTGTAGATGACATAAGACCTAAAGACATCAAATGTAATGCTATACGACTGACACCTATAATTACTACATTTATAAATTCCAGTATCAACAGCTCTTCTATTCCTGAAATGCTAAAAACTTCGATAATAAGACCGATTTATAAAAACGGAGCTAAAAATGATGTAAATAACTACAGACCAATAGCCATACTCCCGATTATTGAAAAAGTATTGGAGGAAATAATAGTTAGAAGACTTAATGAATACATCAAAAAGTATAAAATAATCAATCCTAGCCAATACGGTTTTCAAAAGGGTAAAAATATAAACAAACTTTTGGGAAACTTTTCAAATAACATCAATAAAAGTCTTAGCGAACACAACCACTGTTTAGTATTATTCATTGATTTTAGCAAAGCGTTTGATACTCTGGAACACAAACATCTGTTGGACATTCTAGAAAGGTATGGGATACGAGGAAGTTGTCTAGAATGGTTTAGAAATTACTTAGAACTTCGGGCATATAGGGTAAAAATTGGCAACAGTCTAAGTGAAAAAACTTTATCAGGTAATAATGGTGTACCCCAAGGTTCAAAACTTGGTCCAATCCTTTATCTAATATATGCCAATGATATGTTAAATGTAGTAAAAAATTGTACAACATACGCCTATGCAGATGACACAGCTCTCGTGATATGCAATAAAAACATCGAAAGCGCAATCAGATTTATGCAAGATGATCTAAATATAATTTCGAAATGGTGTCATGATAACGGCCTAATTATCAACGCATCAAAAACTAAATTGTTGCACATAAAGCCACCTCATCTTTTAAATCATGAAATTAAGCTAATATTCCACAATGTACATTGCCTACACAACACAAACCCCTCTAAAACAGACACATGTAACTCGCTTATAGAAGTAGTGAAATCGTACAAATACCTCGGTGTCCACGTAGATGAAAATTTCAAATGGTTTACGCATATACAGTATTTAAGGAAAAAACTAAGAAAAGCTGCATATAGTCTGTTTCATTTGAGCAACTGTACCCCTTACACAGTTCTCAAGCAGGCATATCTTTCGCTAGCCGAATCTTATATAAGGCATGGTATTACAGCTTGGGGAAGTTCGACATATTGCAGTAGTTTACAACAAACTCAGAACCAAATCCTGAAAATTCTTTTAAAAAACCAACAACACAACAATCAACAAATACATTTCAATATGGTATATGGAAACACAAACAACAATACACGCGTGAGCAATAACACACACGTCGACAACAACACCATCGTCACCAACACTCACGTGAACAACACCAATACACACGTCAGCAACAACAACGCACATGTTAACAACAACACTCACGTTAACAACAACACTCACGTCAACAACAGCAACACTCGTGTCAACAACACCAACACACACGTTAACAACGACGCTCACGTCAACAACAATACTCACGTCAACAACACCAACACACACGTCAACAACAATACTCACGTCAACAACAACATTCAAGTCAACAACACCAACACACACGTCAACAACAACACCAACACACACGTCAACAACAACACCAACACACACATCTACAACAACACACACGTCAACAACAATACACATATCTACAACAACACCAACACCCACGTCAACAATAACAACACTCACGTCAACAACACCAACACACACATCTACAACAACACACACATTAGTCGCAACGCTCACGTCAACAACGACACACACGTCAACAACATTAATTTCAACAGAAACACACGCATAAACACAAATGAAAACGTAAATACAACGAGCTTAGCCTCCAAACTTCAGGTGTTGAATATCAAAAGTATTTATAACATCACACTCATAAATGAATTCTATAACGACTCGAGATTCCTTATGCCAATAGATCACACATACAATACAAGACGTCGTGCTGAAGGAAGATATCAGGTAGATCGCTTTAGAAACAACTATGGAAAGAACAGCTTAAGTGTCATACTACCAACCATATTAAACAAAATACCCACAAACATCTTAAACCAACAAAATATATATACAAGAAAAAAATTATTAAAATCATTTTACATTTATTCGCAATGAAGAAATTTAATTTAATATAATATAATGTATTTATTTTAATATATCCTGCAGATAAGCCGAATGGCTTCGTGGGATTAGTCCTAAGAAACTGCTGTGAATTTAAAATTTGTTAATAAAAATTTCTTAATAAAAAAAAAAAAAAAAAAAAAACTAGAACTGAACTAGAACTGAACTAGAACTGAACTAGAACTGAACTAGAACTGAACTAGAACTGAACTAGAACTGAACTAGAACTGAACTAGAACTGAACTAGAACTGAACTAGAACTGAACTAGAAATGAACTAGAACTGAACTAGAACTGAACTAGAACTGAACTAGAACTGAACTAGAACTGAACTAGAACTGAACTAGAACTGAACTAGAACTAGAACTGAACTAGAACTGAACTAGAACTGAACTAGAACTGAACTAGAACTGAACTAGAACTGAACTAGAACTGAATTAGAACTGAATTAGAACTAGAACTGAACTAGAACTGAACTAGAACTGAACTAGAACTGAACTAGAACTGAACTAGAACTGAACTAGAACTGAACTAGAACTGAACTAGAACTGAACTAGAACTGAACTAGAACTGAACTAGAACTGAACTGGAACTGAACTAGAACTGAACTAGAACTGAACTAGAACTGAATTAGAACTGAACTAGAACTGAACTAGAACTGAACTAGAACTGAACTAGAACTGAACTAGAACTGAACTAGAACTGAACTAGAACTGAACTAGAACTGAACTAGAACTGAACTAGAACTGAACTAGAACTGAATTAGAACTGAACTAGAACTGAACTAGAACTGAACTAGAACTGAACTAGAAATGAACTAGAACTGAACTGAGAAATATGCCCTTTTACTTTTCTTTCAGCATTTCGAATAATTACTCTTAAATATCATTCTACTACAAATTTACAAAACTTTTAAAAAAGGACTCTAAGTATTAAATTTCTCTAAAAATAATTTAATTTCTTAGTTTTAATACTACAGTTCAATATCTTTAGTAACTGAATCCCATATCAGCCTTGAAATAAAATGGCACTTTATTATTTTGTACCCCATTCATTCAATTCATTTAAAATTAACTGGTACTTCTGGCAAATCCATTAACAAAAGAAAAAAAGTTCCTAAAAAGCTTTTATCCCCCGAAAAAAGGATTGTATTATTGAAATATTTAAATTATAAAAGGAACGGACAGTGAACAATAAGTGGGGGGTAATTTAATTTGTTTTTTGCTGTATATTTTTGCATATAATGAGAAGGGTTTTATGCGCTAAAAAAAAAGATATATGAATGTGCCCAAAATTATGTGCATAATTTTAATTTAAATAACATTCTGTAGTTTTGTTGAAATTCGTTTTCAAATATATACAAAAAATTTGAAGACAATGGGGAAGAAGGATACATTAAAATTATTTAATCCATTAAGGGAATATAATGTTATCTTTAAATAAGCACTGCGCACGAAAAAATCCGTGCATAAAAATCTGCTTACAGAAACTAAACCAATGGGCGAATTTTTTTTAAGGTGATATTTTAATGACTGTTATGTTCAAATTCTGAACATAAAATAATAAATTAATTTTTTTTGGTTTTTAAGAAAATATCCGATCTTTTCCAGAATTTCTCCAATTAAAGGTTTTACTGAGTTTCGGTCATTTTTTTGCTCAAATAATTCCACTTATTTTTAAACTCTGTTTCATTTTAAGCTGAACTTTTAATATCCTTTAAAATATTTTTTATTAGAGCACAATATCTTTCAATTGCACGGAGTTCCGGACAATTTGATGGATTAGCCTATTTCGGTACAAACACTAACAATTTATTTATTACCACTGCATTGTTTCGTTGCTGTAATGATAAGAAGCAAGAAAAGGCTAGACAAAAGTGGATATACTATTTTTTCATAGGAAAAGGAGAAGTCTTTACCAAAGGCACTCATTCACGTATATTTCTTTGTTAATGGAACCATTTTTTATGAATGAAGTGTTTCTTTTCCGCATATACATAAAGCTTCCCAAAACAAAAACATTCTTGGGATTTTAGATTTATTTGCCACACGATATTTTTCTGCCATATTCCCTCTAGCCTCTGCAACATAAAACTCCTGGTCAGGAAGTTAAAAAGAGTTAGCCTTTACGAACGTTTCATCGTCTATTATACACTTATCATAATTATGAAAAAATTTGTCTGAAGAACCTTCACGTTATTTTTTTTACCCCCAAATTTTTGTTTTGCATTTCCATTAGGATTTTTTTGTACTTTATATGACTTCAGGCTAGATTTCCTTTCAACTTTCTGATAAAAATTCAAAGCAATGAATTTTTTGCGACACTTTTCTTCCAGAGATAAGGGGATTTTCTCTGAAAATCCTTTCTATTTTTTCTGAGTCATACAGCGTGAGGATACAATTTTTCTTCCAGTACTAGGTTTCCATTCAGTGACTATGACTTCTTTGTATAATATTATGACCCAAGAAACTGTATTTTTTGTCACAACAGCCTTCCTAGCAATTGTTTTATATGTCCGAGGTGAGATTTCATGTAAAATTTCATTTATATGTTTTGGTGTTTTTTGTTCAATTTCCATTTTAAGAAAACCTGGCTTTGCTGTAACCATGAAACTTAGCACATAACTACTGAGCATAATGACAAATGTAAACCAGTTAACAGAATTATATATTTTTCACCACATCAAAAGTTATAAGCCCAAGAGCAGTCCTTAAATTTAGAATTGGTAAATTAAAACATTGAAAAATATTAGAGCATCAGAAATAATTTCAAGGTTAAATTTTAAACTTGCAGACTTAAGACCCTTTCCGGTCCAAAAATATGACGTTTTAAAAATGAAAAAACTATCAAATTTTATCCAAAAGTGTACATAGTTTATTGCTCATAACTTCTAAACCAGGGGTTCTCACAAGACTCCGTTTCGCGACCCCCTTTTGACATTACAAATGAAGCGCGACCCACTACAACTTTGACTAATTTAAAAATAAAATAGAAATTGTAAAGATAAAGTAATTTTAAAAAATATGTAATATTAATAATTTCGAAATTGTTTTCCTTGAATATTAAGATACTTCTTCGTATAATTAATTTAATATTAATCTCTGCGTCCACAAAAGATCGAATGTCTCTTTTGAAGGACAAAAGAGTGAAAAAAATATGTTTTTACATAAAAATGTATGTTGAAGAAAAATTTGTTAACATTTTTAGGGCTTCGGACCTAACAAGCGTATAAACTTTGCTATATTTCAACTACTTAAAATCCTTTTAAATCAGCTGATTTAAAATTAAATTAAACGAATTTCTCTCTTTTTGAAATGAACCTGATACTTTCTTAATACAAACATTGAAAGGACTTTCAGTTTTTAAATTTTAAAGTTACTTAAACAAATTTTCTTTATATATCCGGGAAACTTATCGATGAAATAAAAGTTTTGTGTACTGAAAACGATTTAAAAAACGTTCTTGGCATAATATATTTTTATAAAATAAAAGTAGAATTTCATGTGAAAAAACTATAGTTTCCTCAAATTTAAGTAAACTACATTTTTATCTTTTTAATTAATTGTTTATCCTGCGATATCGTAAAGTTTTCTTTATAGTGTCATTGGACAGTAGTGTCCCGTAGACAAAAATTTTGTAGGAAGACCCCTAAAACGATACGTAAAATTAGCTTAATATGGGAAATATATTAAAAAATTATTGATCTTCAGTTTTCGTCATTTCGTCAAAAAAATAGAATTGAGTTTTGTCTTAAAATTTTTTTAAAAAAAAATTCGTAGTTTTAAATTAATTATATATAAAAAAAATAAAAAATATTGAAAAAAATTCTAAAAAATTTTGGTCCATAAACCGTCTTTTTATACATCAAACGATTTAAAAAACGTTATTGGCATAATATATTTTTATAAAATAAAAGTAGAATTTCATGTGAAAAAACTATAGTTTCATAAAATTTAAGTAAACTACATTTTTATCTTTTTAATTAATTGTTTATCCTGCGATATCGTAAAGTTTTCTTTATAGTGTCATTGGACAGTAGTGTCCCGTAGACAAAAATTTTGTAGGAAGACCCCTCAAACGATACGTAAAATTAGCTTAATATGGGAAATATATTAAAAAATTATTGATCTTCATACATCTTTATACATCACGCAGAACATATTTCGATATTTTTCTTAAAAAAGTTATAAGAATTTTATAATTTTGTTCCCTTTATGGCTAAAATATTAAAAAAAGTATTGTAGTAATAAGCACTTTATATATAATATACAATATATAATTATCTAAATGTTCCCAAAAAAATTGTTAATCAAAATGCCTTTAAAAGTCTTCTAGCGAATCAAAATACAACGGAACATTTTTTTAAATATTTTTCCATAACCAGCATAAAATTATAATTATTACTCATTTTAGAAAAAAACTTTACGTTTGTCTTTAATTTGAATATATTTTGTAAAAAGATGTATTTCCATTTTTTTAGTTTCATGCTTTTTTGGAATTTTCATTTAAACTTCTAAATAATATTTATATTTAAAAATTTTCTGTTTAAAAATATTATATTTTTATATTTTTATATATTTTTCAGGATCTCTTCACGACCCCCCACGAATGTCCTTACGGACCCCTTGTAGGTCGCGGACCCCCATTTGAGAACCGTTGTTCTAAACTATACATTATAAAATTATATTTTGTATTTCATTTAATAGAAATAGATATTAGCCGTAAAATGACGCATATAAAGTTTATTTACTTCGAAAGTTCAAAGGTCAAAATCTAAAATATAATAATCAAAGCTGAATATCTCAAAAAACGGTATTTTAAAATTCTTTAAAAAATTATATATTGATAACTTAACACCATTCTATACTCGAGCCAAAATTCAATTTGGAGTCTCTTTTGGTTTAGGATTTATGAAGCAGAATATAGTAAAAATAATTTTTTTTGCATGTAAAAATTTAAAATATTTACAAAAATTAATATCTTTATCTTTAAAATGATATTAAAATTTAAATTTTATTGTGTATAGTGTAGAAGTTATAAGTAATTAAATTTTCTTTTGGTCCATAACTTCTAAACTAAATGAGACTCCAACTTGAAATTTTCCGTACATAGGAAGAAGAGTTACGTCAACGTTATATATTTTTTTCAGAATTTTAAAAATACCGTTTTTTGAAATATAATAATTTGATTATTATAAGTCCAACTTTGACCATTGAACTTTTGATTTAAAAAAAATTTATAAATATCTTTATAAAGGGAATATTTTTGTCTTTATTATGAAACTGAAACCAAATAACTATCGTATATAGTTTAGAAGTTATTAGCAATTAAACAAATGCACCTTTGTAAATTTTTTAGCTTTTTCTCGTTTTTTAAACCATCATATTTTTGGACCGGGAAGGGGCATGAGTCTAAAATTTGATGATTTGGGAAACATTTCCAATTGCCAATATCAGTAGTGAATTTCATTGACATCGGAGATGTCAAGTCCGATTGCTGTCCGTTTTGACATGGAATCACTCTTCTTTATTTTACTAATTTATTTTGAAACTTTAAACTTTTTTAAATTATAAAAGCTTTTTAAATATTTCTATTTAATCCTTTAAAAAAATTTACATTTTGTGCCCTTCTTTTTATATTGCTCTAAGTTTAAGTTCTTGGCTTTATTTTTCCATTTTTTATTTTTATTCTACTTCATTCTGTTGCATTTGTACTAATCCCTACAACATTCACTTAAAACCTAAAGTGCAACAGGTTAAAATCCTTGTACCATTTATATAATGTAAGTATATATTTTTTCGTTAACAAACCGACTTCACATAAAATGCGAAGAAAAAAAATTAAAATGTATCTTCTTGCTCTTCCCACTACCAAACTATTTGTAGTATTTATTATCTGTCCAAACAGAGTAGCAGCCTTTTTCGTACTATAAACCACAGACAGAGATATTCACAGTTGAAAATTTTTTGTATTCGTTAGTAAAATACCATAATGTTGTCGTGTTTCTTTTTTTGTATTAAGAAGAAAAAATGGGGAGACGAAAAAACAGGGAACTCAGAATACGAAATGAATTTTCCTCATTTAGGTCAAGTTTTATACGGATTTAACGGAAAATATTTGAAGAGTAAGTAAGAAATGAATGTAGCAAATAAAAAAAAAAAAGATGAGTGGAAAATTCTTCACAATAATTTTTATGAAACAAAAGGTTATTGGAATAAATTCAATACCCAGTTAGCAATTTAAGAACTGACTGTTTTACACAAATTTTTATTTATTTTTTAATTAAATATAGTAAGTAACTCGATTTCCATGTTATGCATTTATGCAAATATTTGGAAATAGATATATAATTTCTAAACGTCAGGCCTCATTTCTTAGTAGCGCAACAGAAAAACATTTGGGAAGAAAGATCCAAAGTCCCAACTTGACTGAAGCGGATGTATGGGGACTCAAAATGAGATAGCTCTTGCAAGCTGATTTATTAGGTGCTTAATTTTCTTTCATATGCCCATTAAGTCTACATTGCACAGTGGGGCAGAATCGAAATTTGTTGGAAATAAATCTGTAACTTCTGATCGGCTAGTTGGATTTGCATGAAATTTGGTATATGCATAGCAAAGGAGTGTACAATGTTAAGGGGAATGAACAGACCCTTCAGGGGCGGAGCTAAAGGGGCTCAAAATTGGGTACCACTGACATACAAATTTTCTAATCGCTTGCCAAATTTTTGTTTCTAGTCCAATTTCAAATATTTTTATATATTATTGTAGGCACTGATAAGACCTATTTATCTCTTATAGTTTTTGAGTTATTTGCAATTGAATTTTTAAGTACCTCAATTTTGTATGTTCTTGGTCCAGTTTTTTTTTCATATATATCCTAGTGTTTTCAACCGATTTCATTTGTTTTTTCTTTAGCTTCTTTAGCTAAACAAAATTATCTATTGAATAAAAAAAAAAAAAAAAAAAAAAAAAATAAAATATCTTTACCCAGTCCAAAAATAAACGATATTGAATTTGAAAATTGCAAAACTGACGATTTTTTGTGTTTTTTAACCGAAAAAGTATCTACACTCTTTTTCTCTAAAATAAAATTTTCTTTAACAACAGGGCTTATATTCAAATCGGGCCTCATGCAGATTTACAAATTTTTTTTTTTTTGCGTCAGACTCTTCAGTTTTCTATTTTTTATATATGGTGTTAATTTTGGAGTCAGAAGTTAATTCTAACACTTTGTTTTTCACTTTTTGATTTTGGGCTATCTACAAACAGTATATTTTTTTAAGGCAAAATGGGATATCTGTAAGTTTTTGTTTGATTTTCAAAGAAATGTAAAAATAAAACTTGATAAATAATGGGAATTTTCTTTGCAATTTGAATTTTTTTTTAAGTTTTTAATTAGTTTTAATTAGTCAATGCAGTCTGAAGAAAAAAGCCATTGAAGTTAGATTTTTTACCTTTTTTAGATGCTTATAGATCATACGCGGGTACACCTATTAACATTTTATGAAGCTAAGTGGGAGCTCTATACCATAGATTTGAAGACAGGAATGAAAAAATTTTAATTAAATTGGTGATTATAAGCAAAAGCAGTTTCTTAAAAAAATTATAATTAAATAAAAAGTGCAATAAATATCGTCTTTAAAGGTTTTAATAATTTTTGAGTTGTTGATATGCAATTTAATTAGCAATATGCCAAAATCGACTTTTTGCGAAAAAGAACTTTTTTATTGTTGAAAATGGTTCTTTAGGGCTTCAGCAGCAACTTTTGTTCTGCGACTTTTTCATAATTCCGTTATATACAAAATTACCGTTATTTTTAGGTTATTGAAGAAAATCAAAATTTTAGCGTTAAAATTTCCAGAATTCGACCAAATGATGTTTGGCAACTTTATACTCAAACCTTCGGCGAGTATTTTTGCTGAATATTTGAACTCATAATATTTGCAAATACAGGGTGTTTTGATGCATTTTTAATAAAATATGAATTTTGCGCCATCTAGCGGCAATAATTTGTACTTACTATGCTCCGCAATTTTAAAGGTAATTTGAATACCTTTCCAAAAAAAATTTTTTTTTGAAAATCGGTTGAAAAATAACCGAAAATCAGTAAAAAGTGTTCTAAAGAAAAACATTGATACAAAGAAAAACAACAAAAAAAACAATAACATTACAAATGTAAACAAGCGGGAATGTTGTATAGGTGAAGGGTGGTAAAGTGGGTGAACCACGCCTATTTTTGTTTCCGTGTTTACATTTGTCCATGAAGTATTTGTGAAAAATTTTTTTGACCTTTCACCTTATATTGGAATTAGGCGGTAAAGTGGGCGGACCACGCCCATTTTCCAAATTTATATCGACCCTCGAACTATCTGTAAATTTTGTTATCGTACATGCTTTTGTTTAAGAGATAGCAGAAAACTATGAAATGAAGCTACAACGGACACCTTGTGTTTCTAGTATTTTGCCCATAACTTTTTTGTTTATTAACCGATTTTAAAAAATAACATTGGTCGACAAAAAAAATAAAGTAAAAACGAGAGAGAAACTATAGTCGATCAAGACCGACCATATGATACCCTACACCATTGTGTATGAGCTAAAAATTAGACCTGTGGCCAATTGTAGTGGCCATTGTACTAACACCTATGCGATTTGATGCCCTTTAGGCCGATTCCTGGAAGTAGGTTTATATGGGAGCTATGGTAAATTATGGACCAATTCTCATAAATTTTGGCAATGTTGTTTCTTTGTTCACAAGGTTTACATGGACAGACAGCCAGTCAGCCAGACGGACGGACAGATATCATTAAATCGACTCAAAAAGTGATTCTGAGTCGAACGCTATACATTAAGGTTTAAAACGATATATTAAAATATGTGGAAGAAAATTGGCTTTAAGTCTTCTTTTTTTTTATCTGCTCAATAGTTTAGGAGTTATTTCAAAATAAGTGTCCGAAAAAAAAATTTCATTCAAAATTTAAGATATTTTTATTCAAATTTCTTGCGAAAGGTGAAAACATCAAAAATGTTTCAGTTTATCATACTTATCGCAAAACTTGTAAGACTACGAGTCAAATAACCCACGTTTCTGTACAGTGGGACAGAATTGAAAATTTTTGAAAATAAATCTGTAACTTCTGATCGGCTGGTTAGATTTGCATGAAGAATCGATTCTGTCCCACTGTGGTACGGCTGTGGTATAGCCGTAGCAGAGGAATCTACAATTTTATGTTTCTTATAGGTCTTACCACGCATACAATAATGTATAAAAATATTGGAAATTGGACGAGAAACAAAAATTTGGCAAGCGATTAAAAAATTTGTGTGTCAGAGTTAGCCAAATTTGAGCCCTTTTAGCTCCGCCCTTGAGGGGTCTGTTCAGTTCCCCTTCCAAACTTAACATTGTACACTTCTCCGCTACGCTTATACCAAATTTTATGCAAATCCAACCAGCCGATCAAAAGTTACAGATTTATTTCCAAAAAATTTCGATTCTGTCCCAATGTGCAATGTTATAAAAATATTTAAAATCATTTAAAAATTCTGATTAATAATTTTATTGACATTTTTTTTTTTTAATATTTCTTCTGCGAACTATATTTTGTACCATATTACTTATTGTAAAAAGTTCAAGGTTATTACAAAATTAATTAATTACTATTAAAATTCAGTAAATTAATGATTAAAGCCCTTCAAAAAACTATTTGATTTTTGATATTATCATAAAAACCTTAACCCTAAAATACTTTTTACAGTTTATGAAATAATTAAATATTTAAATGTCAAACCATTCTCTTGAAACACTCACAAAACAACCCTAACTAAAATGTAAAATTTTTCAAAAGTAAGCAAACAAACGAAAAAAAAAAAAAAAATCCCCAATTTAACCATTTATCATTATAAAAACCAAAAAACTCTCACTTGATTAATATTTTTTACCATAATGTCTGATTGCCTGTCTTACTGTCTGACGGCCGTTGTACTGCAAACAAGCCAGGCATCTTTCCTTTATGCGGTAAGGATACGACAAGTAGATATTAATGTAACTTTCTGTATCTTTCTATACGACGAAAAAAAGAAAATATATTTTATTTTATGAATGCTTTTTTTACATATTTATTATGTAAATGACAATAACCACAAAAACCTCAAATACAAATATACAAAAATAAATTTTTAACAATATTTCATAATGTCGTATTTTTTCACAATCATCATCATTTTTATTTTGTTTCGAAAACATTTCGAAAATTTTCTTTTACACAGCCCTAGCAAAATGAGAACAATAATAATGATAACAACAACAAACAATAATAATTCAACAGCCACAATATGTCTGTAAGTCTGTCTGTCCATCCGTCCGTCTGTCCTTGCATCTGTCTGTCTTTGTGTCAGTTGGTACATAACAACAATAATACAATTATCTGTATGACAGTGATGGCAAAAATATCAAGAACAAAAAATGAATAATTTAAAGAAGCTTTATGAGTATTTTTAATTTTTTGTTGGTCATAGAGTGGGGGTGGGAGGAGGAGTGTGTAAAAGCTATGTAAATCATAAATTATAACTTTTGTTGTTATTGGATTGTTTGTGTTCCTCTTTTCAAGGTTTTTTGTTTTTTTGTTTTTGCAATTGGGACACCAGTAATGATGATCTCACTCACATCACAAATGTATTACTTCATGATTAATTTTACGCGCAATCAATCATTCAATATCTTGTTCAATGCAATTGTAGGAGAAAATGAGATAGTTTAAGTTTGTTATATTATGGGTAACATAAATACTCAATATAAAAATTGTGAGTGTAAGTATTACATTTGATGTGTAAAATTTATAAGAACCAGAATAAATTAAAAAAATTATAATAATAAAATAATTTAGTTTTTAGTTTAAATAAATCTGTATTCGAAATTTAAGATTTCTTTTCGAGAAACAATTTAAAATTTAAAAGCTGAACATTTTTAATTGAATTGTAGATCTGAAAATTTTAATTTGAAATTTCTAAAATAAATTTTAGTTCAAAATGAAAAAGGCGCTAGAGTAAAAATCTTAAAAATGTTTCTTACTAAAAATAGATTTTTAATATGAAAATCTAAAATTTTGTTTTTTTAAGGAAACTAGAACGTGCAGCTGCGTTGGGATAAAAAAATGTCAATTAATTTAATTTTGAAATTTAAATTTTTGTAATAAAGTTGGGAACCGAATAAAAATAGACAAAATTATGTATCAATAGCAATTAAAATAATTAAGCTATATTGTGTTCTTTTCTTATAAGGAGCTGCCAAAGTTAAACATTTTTTTTACATTTTTGAAAGAAAGTAAAAGATTAAATTTTCATAAATTTTCAGTGCATTTATTTTAAACAAAAAGTCATTTAAAGAAAAATTTAAAATAGAACCACCAACTTCAGGTATTTAAGTGAAGTTTTCTTCAAGTATTTGTAAATTTTATTTTGTCTTAATATTTTTGTTATTTTTTTTTTTTTTTAATTGTCCTAAAATACACTAATTTTGAAATTTCATGGAATGCAACTGAAAATGTTACTGAATGTTTGTTCTGAAAATTTTCTGAAAAATAGTACATTGTCCTCTTCAATATTATGAAAAACGATCGTGCGCATATATAGCCCAATTTGATAAATTATTATTATTATTATTATTATTATTTTTTTTTTTACAGAAATTTACCTTGGTTTATCAAATATAAAACAGTGGGACAAAATCAAAATAAATCTGTAACTTTTAATCGCCTGGTTGGATTTACATGAAATTTCGCATAGGCATAGCAAAGGACAGTAGTATTTTAGAAGCAGGATCCCAAGTACGATTCAGGATTGGAGCTATGGGGGTTTGAATAGGGTTCTAATGTTCTAAAAAAGGTTTAACTGCTAGGGAATTGTTGTTCCTTAAACGATTTCCAAGATTTTTATATCACCTTAAAGTCCTTGACATATTCTTTAGAAAACATGCTTGCGTGTGCTATTTTTTTTATTTATGCATCGAGATATATTCATTTGAAATTTCAAAAAATTCAACTTTTCAACATGTTGATCAAATCTTTTCCATATATATCCCAACATTTTCAACTGATTTCATTATATTGTCTGCAATTTATTAGAGAACAAAATTGTCTATCGAATAAAGAAAGTTTGAAGTCGATATCTTTATTAAGTAAAAAAAATAAACGATTTTGAATTGGTAAGTTTTCAAAAATTAATAAACAGATGGACAGAAGGACAGACATTAGAATTCTTTAAAAAAAGTCTTAAAATTCCAAAAATTTATCATTCTTTTACTTCTTGATTAATATAAAAACTAAATCTAAATATTAAAGTATTAGTATTAGCTTTCCCTGAATTATGTATAATTTTTGACCCATTTAACTCTAATGTATAGACGGAAGGACATTACCATTCTGCAAAGAAAAAAATAAAAAATAAGTCTTAAAACTCAAAAACTGATTTTTTCCTAATATTCAGTAAAAATATAAAACGTGACCATTGCAATTTTCGAACACTTTTACCCCAATGTGCGCTGGAGCAAAAGAATAAAAATCTGGGATTACTTATGCTTTTTACCGAAATTTAGTTGCTCTAGGGCAAAGGAGATAAAATTTCTCACCAGAAATTGATTTTTTATAAAAAAAAAAAAAACTTGAAATTTAAAATTTGCAGTTATTATACAAAATTATACAAGGAATTTCGAAATTAAATATTTGCAATTTAAAGTATCAAAACTAATAATATTCATTTAAATTTTAAAGCTAAAAAAGTCTATTCGAACTTGAAATTTTTTATTCTGAATTTTTTTTTTTTTTTTTTTGTACTAACATTTTTTTTCTGTAATAAGAAATTTTTTAAAATTTATTTAAAATTTACAATTTTAATCCTGCAAATGTATATTTTAAATTAAAAATTTTATTCAAAATTTGAATTTTCTATAAGAAATTTAAATTTTTTATTTTAAATTAAAAACTAAATGTCTGAAATAGAAATTGAAAATTTAAAATTTGTATTCTAAATTTACTTTACAGAATTAACTTTGCCTTTTTTTGAAATTCTAAATTTATGCCTTTTATATTTTCTGTTCGAAATCGATTATTTTATTTTAAATTAAAAACTCATTGTCTCAAATAGAAATTCAAAATTAAAAATTTCTATTCTAAATTGAAATTTTCTAAAAGGAATTAAAATTGTCCTTTCTCAAAATATTAAATTTATTTTAAAAACATTTTCTATACGAAATTAATTATATGAAATTTATAACTTCAGAAATGAAAATATATATTTGAAATTTAAAATTAAAATTAAGTTTTTCATTTTAAAATCTAATATTCAAATATACGAAATTCAAAATTATTTATTTAAAATTCAGAATTTAAATTCTAAAAATCTTTAGTCTGAAATAAAACTTTTATTAAAAAAAAATGTATTCTTTGAAATTTAAAATTTTAATTCCAAATTATATATTTTTATTCGAAATTTAAAACTTTTTTTATATATATTATTTATTTATTTTTTTTTTCAACTTAAACAACATTTAAATTAAAATTAAAAAAAAATAAAAATAAACTTTTATTCATAATACAACATCAAAAACTTGAAAGTTTCTAATTCAAATCTAAAATTTCTATTCAAAATTGAAACTTTAAATTTTAAAACAGAACATTTTTATTTAAATTTAAAATTCAAAAATTCGATTCAAAACTAAAATTATTATTTGACTTTAAATTTATTTTTTAAACAAAAAATTTTCTTATAATTAAAAAAAACAATACTAAAATAAAAAAAAAAAAATAATTTAAAAATTTTAAATTCAATTTTAAAATTTCTATTCAATTCTTATACATTATATTCAAAATAAAAGTTCAAAATTAAAATCTCATAATTTTTGCTCGAATTTGAAAATATTAAATTCAAAATTTCGATTTAAAAAACCTAAAAATTTTGTTTTTCTAAACATGAAATTTTTGATTTTTTTTTTTTTTTTATTCAAAACTATAAGAAATTAAAATTTTATATCTGAAATTAAAAATTTTATGTTTTCTATGTTTCGGAATTTAAAATTGATAATTTTTACTCTAAATCTAGATTTGTTCATAAAAATAAGATTTTTTTGTTGAAATAATTTTTTTTTTTTTTTGGAATTAAAATTTGTTTTTTGAGAAAAAATTTTACATTCCCATTCGTAATTGAAATATAAAATTTTAAAATTTTAAGTTTCTAGTTAAAATCTTAAACTTTTATTGGAGATTGAAGTCCTAAATTTTATTCGAATTTAAAATAAAAAATTTCGATTCAGAATTAAAATTGGAATTTAAATCGATTTTTTGGAACATACGAATTCCTATTACTTTTTTTATTTTATTAATTTAATTTAAAAATTTAAATTCAAGTTTAAAATTTTTGTTCGAGTTTGATGTTTAAAAATTAAAATTTTAAATAAAAATTAAAATTTTAGTTTGAACTTTAAATTGATTTATATTTTCAATAAGTTTTGAAAAAATATTTAAAGTTTTTTTTCGAAAAAATTTAAAACTTCTATTCGTCATTGAAATTTAAAATCTGAAAATATAAAGTTTCTAGTTCGAATCTTAAAATTCTATTCTTAAATTTGAAAACAGAACATTTTTATTCGAATTCAAAATTAAAAATTTCGATTCAAAATTAAATTGTAATTGAAATTTAAATCGATTTTTTTTACCAAAAAATTTCTAATATTTTATTTATTAATTAAATTTAAAATCTAATTCCAAAATTTTTATTCGAGATTGAAGTTTAAAATTCAAAAATTTTAATAAAACTTGAAATTTTAGTTTGAATAATTTTAAACAGATTTATATTTTGAATAATTTTTGAAAAAATATTAAAATTTAAAAAATTAAAATTTTTGTTCGAAATTTAAAATTTATTTTCGAGAATTAAATTTAAAATTTATTTTCGAGAATTAAATTTTAAATTTTCTTTTCGAGAATTAAATTTTAAATTTCTTTTCGAAAATAAAATTAAAATTTATTTTCGAGAAAGAAATTTTAAATTTTGAAACTAAAATTTTGTTTAGAATTGTAGAACTAAAAATATTTATTTGAAACTTCTAGAACAAATTTAAGTTGGAAATGAAAAAAAAAAAAATTATACAAATAAAATATGTTTCCTTTAATTTAATAGAGAGAAAAAATATTGAATATCTGTGACCACTTACATTTTTCTTCAAAAATATAATTTTCCTTAAAAGTTATTTTAAAAAATTAGTTACCAATTTTTATCATGTACTGACTTTAAGATTCGTCTTATTAACCACAACTAATTTTTTTCATAGATGCCTTCACCATGAAATATTGTTATTTTTACTTTGTTCATCATTTTTCTTCCATCATTCATTCACTCATTTTCGATTTGATTTCATTTATTCATTTGTTTGTGTCTTCACTTGGGCATTTGCAAGGAAATTATATTTATTATTCATTATATTGCGAATAGGAGAAAAAAATATTTATTATTGATAAATAAATAAAGAACGCAGTTATAATTTATGAAATAAACACAAAACTACCAGTAGTAGCATTCACATAATTTGTAGGAATATAAATGATTGATTTGTTACAAATCGTAACTAAATCTCCAGAACGACAATAAGACTTAATCAATGAAATATCGTAGAGATAAAAATTAAATAAAGTTATTTTTATTGTGTTTATAATAAATAAAAACGGATAATTTTGAAAGCAAACAATTAGTGAAAGTAATAAAATGAATTGCAAAATAAATATTTATTTAGAAAAAAGCTTTAAAATGTGGGAAATTAATTAAAATGAATTTAAAAGAAAAATAAATAAAATTCTATTTAAATTTTATAACTAACTAGATAAACACCTAAAACAGTTCCTTAAGGTCTTGACCCGAATCTTGTGTTAAAGCACAATGCGTAAAAAATTGTGTTAATTTTTTAAATTCTTTTTTATTTTTTATTCCCTTTCTTTAATCCTTATAAAATATAGTTAAAACCCAGCTAGTATGAGTAACTAATTAAAACCTGTATGCACAAGATAATGTTAAATGAAAGAATAAATATCAAAAAGAAAATCTTGCTATTTTATTCTATTTTTTTGCCATCATCGTTTATTTAACTTTATTGTACGACGCGTACTTAACATTGCATTAGGGTAAGTTGTTAAACGCTAAATAATTTGTTTCTCCATCTATTTTTAACCATGACTTTTTCGCCTAAAGACTTATGTGATTTTAAATGAGAAAAAAATACATACTGACAACACCAGAGATAAAAATAAAATAAGGAGGGATTGAGGAGTAAGTAGCTTTTAAACACGTAAAAGATTTTTATATTTTAATAGAAAAAAGAAAATTAATTTAATTAATTATAGAATAGAATATATCTTTATCTTAATAAATGGGTGAATTTTAAAGGAATAAGAATTAAAAGATGTTATTTTTAGAATCTTTTAATATTAAATAAAGTAAAATAAAAAAATAACAAGCGCGAATGTTATATTCGGCTCGGCCGAATTTATATACCCACCATCAACTTTTTCACATTTTACGTTATATGGGAGGTTTGCGGCAAAGTGGGCGGACCACGCCTATTTTTTGTTTCCGAGTTTACATTGGTCCTAGAACTATTTGAACACAATTTCACCTTATATGAGAGATGGGCAGTAAAGTGGGCGGACCACGCCCATTTTTGTTTTTAGAGTTTATATTGACTTCCAAACTGTGTATACAAAATTTCGTTATCGTATATGCTTTTGTTCAAGAGATATCAGCAGAAAAGTTTAAAACGGACACCCTGTGTTTCTAGTTTTTTAGCCTATAACTTTTTTGTTTATTAACCGATTTTGCCCATTTTCGATACCAAACAAACCTTATAGAAAGTTAATATTTGTGCCAAATTTCGTCTCTCTACGTTGCCCCGTTCGAGCCCTATCCTGCTTTCAACAGACAGGCAGACAGACAGACAGACAGACAGACAGACAGACGGAGAGACGGACGAACATAGCTAGATCAACTTAGAATCTAACCAGGACCCAGAAAATATATACTTTGTGGGGTCTTAGATGATTTCTTCGACATGTTATACACGGAATGACAAAATCAATATACCCCCCATCTTTTTGATGGTGGGTATAAAAAAAAAAAAATCATCAGTAACGAAATTTTATGCTTGCAACAAAAAATAGTCGAAGAATCAGCTGAGCATTCAAGATAATAAATAGTACTGTCAGATAAAAAATTAATTTCGGAAGAATATGCAGTAAAAGCAAACTATCGTTTCGTCTTGGATAAATTCCTTCTAGTTTTCACCACGAATCAACAAGATGATTTTTGGGGCATCGAATTTGAATCTTAACTTCGATTATATTTGGGGTCAGTTAAAACTTTTGATTCAAATAGAATTCGTTCGTCTTGAATCTTACCACAAAATCTTGGGTATCGCTTTTGTCAAAATCTTGGTGTAGTTTCTCTTATTTCTTGTAATTCGTACCGTCTAACTTAAAAACGCAACCACTGCTTTGTTCTAAAATACCAAAAATCCCAACTGGGATAAAACGAGTATTATTTCATTCAAATGGTTACGCTGTCCTTGTAAAAGGAATCCGTAAGAAAATTTTAAAATATTTGGTAAAAATAACCGAATATATGCCTAAATTACAACACATTAACGTCACTTAATGTAAAATTCAAATACACAGAAAAAAGTCACCAATTAACAAATATATATGAAAATAATTTATTCAATTATAAACTTGTTTAAATTTGCACCTCTCACCAAAATGATTATATCAATTACTAAAAACTATCAAAAATACAAAACATAAAAAAATTCCCAATTAATAAATTAATTAAATCAATCAAGTAGATGATTGAATGAATTAAAAATGTGTGTAGGAAAAAAAATCATACCAAAATTTATTTTTTATTTTACTTTTTTTGAACATATTTATTAAATTTTGATGCAAAATTAAACAACTGAGTTAATTGTAAAAAGTACGGTAATATTTTTTTCTGTGTAATAATAAAAATAAAAAAAAATTGATTCTGCTTTTTATATTAAATGTTTTATAAGAAATAAATTTGGATAAACATATTGGGTATACTAATGAATGTACATAGTTAATATACCAATAAATTCTCAGTCTGATGTAGTGGATATAATGGAGATGGCTTTGAAAAAATTTTTAATATAAAAGGAATTTGGACTTAAAATTAAAAGGTGGTCCTTTTTGTCATTTTCAAAATGTAATAACTCAGAAACTAATAAATATATTTTCATAATTCTTTCAGAGCCTAACTGACACAAGTCAAAGCAATATTTGCGTAAAATTTTATAATGAGTCGTATTTACTAAATTATAACAAAAATAGGAAGAAAGAAGATATAAAATATTGAAAATTTTTTGGTAAAAATGATGGTATAATTCAAAATAGAGCCAATTATAATTCTTATGCGTACATTTCGGAGAAAGAATTATATATTTTAAATTTACAATAAATTTCTCTATTAAATTGAGAAAAGTAGTTAGTTCTAACTAATTGTATATTTGACTAATTTATTATACAAGTTTATATAATTTATATAGAATTTTATATCTTTTTGCGCCGCTGTTGTTAGGAAATAAAAAATTGCGAAACATTTTTGAACAAAATTTAACTAAAACATAATCACGAAATTACTATAATACAAATAAGAGTATCTTTAAACCATATACATTTGTATAATACGAGCTGTAAACTCGCTTCTTCGTTAGCGAAACTTTTTTATAAAAACCATACTGTATAATAAATTTTAACTAAGATTCTTAACTCCCTTTGGTGTTATGTCATCCATAAATAACATTATCTCTTTAATTTCAGGTTTCTAATCTTAGAATAATGAAAAATAAATATCAGATGAAAATTGTAGAACATTCAAGAAGTACTATTAGAAGAACGATAAAAGGTTCCACAAAGTCCCATCTTATGGATTCGCATTCATTTAGGACCACATATCTTTAATTTCATGTTTCTAAATTCATAATTATTGAAACTTAAAAAAGTACCATTAGAAGAACAAAAAAGTACCACAAAGTCCCCTCTTATGGATTCTTATTCACTGAGCACCACATTTCATGTTTCCAGGTTCATAATTATAGAAAATTAAAAAAATACTATAGGAACAACAAAAAAAAAAAAGTACCACAAAGTTCCTTCATATGGATTCTCATTCATTTAAGACCACATATCCTTATTTCATGTTTCTAAAATTAAAAAAGTACCATTAGAAGAACAGAAAAGTAGCACAATGTCCCCTCTTATGGATTCTCATTAACTAAGGACCACATATCCCTAATTTCATGTTTCTAGATTCAGAATTATAGAAAATTAAAAAGGTACCATTAGAAGAACGAAAAAGTACCACAAAAACCTCTCTTATGGATTCTTACTCATTTAAGATCACATATCTTTAATTTCATGTTTCTGGGTTAAATATTATAGAAAATTCAAAAAGTACCACAAAGTCCCCTCTAATGATTTCTCATTCATTTAGGACCAAATATCTTTAATTTTATGTTTCTATGTTAAATATTATAGAAAATTTAAAAATTAGCATTATAAGAACGAAAAAGTGACACAAAGTTCTCTCTTATGGATTCTCATTCACTTAGCACTTCATGTCCTTAATTTCATACTTCTAGGTTAAATATTATAGAAAATTCAAAAAGTACCATTAAAATAACAAAAAAGTACCACAACGTCCCCTCTTATGGAATCTCATTAACTAAGGACCATTATCTCTAATTTGGTGTTTTTAGGTTTATAATTATAGAAAATTCAAACAGTACCATTAGAAGATCGAAAAAGTACCACAAAGTGCCCCCTTGTGAATTCTTTACAACATCGGATCATTCGGATCATAGAAGAAGAAAAAAGTCCCACAAAGTCCATTCTTTTGACCCACAGGACCTGTATCTTTAAGTACCACAAATTCCACTCTTGTGAACTCTTATCTACATTTTCTTAATTTCATGTTTCTATGTTTAATGTAATTGAAAATTCATTATTAGGTTTGAATAAAATGTAATTTCCCGCCTTTACCCCTTTTTTTGGTACTTTTTTTCACCCATCGAAATATAAAAAATTTTATTCCAATAAATTTCTAAATTGTAGTGGTATCCCATATTAAAATATTCATATGAATATTTCAATAAATATAAAAAAATGTTTTATGAAAAAGGTACCAAAAATAGGTACGATTTTTACCCCTTAAACGTTTAAATTTCTAAAAAGTACCAAATTTGTATTTCTCATTTTTTGATATGTTATGAATACGACATGAATTTTATCTGTATGTTCATTGGTTTCAAAGATACATATGATGCAAAAAAAAGTACCAAAATACAGTTTTTAACCGTTTTCCCCCTAAAACGGATGATTTTGAAAAAAGTACCAGACACCTGTCCAATTGTTTTTTTAATAAATAACTATAACTATTCAACCTTTTTTACCCCCTAAACATTCGAATTTCTAAAAATCCCGTCTTAGTGGATCTATATGGAGGGAGACCTACCTACGTTCCAAATTTCGTCTCTCTAGCTTCAGCCGTTTGGGCTGTGGGATGATGAATCAGTCAGTCAGTCAGTCAGTCAGTCAGTAACGTTACTCTTATATATATATAGAAGATTAAATAGATTAAATGACTGTCTAGTACTAAATTTAATTGGATATATTTGGCGATCAGTCATTGTAGTATATTGGTTATACGTTCTCAAATTTCAGTTGTTGTAGTCTTGATACTAAAGATATTGAGATATTTTTTCGCTGTAGCTAAACTATTTAAAGATTTTATGCTCGAAATAAATCTGGGTTTTGTAAATCTCCGACACATAAAAATATTGTACACACATTTTGAATATATCTGAAAACCTCTGTGTAGTACATAGATTAGTATGTGTCCAAATTGTAAAGTGAGGTTATGAGACAAAATAGCTAATTATTCCAAAGTGGATAAAAATTCAACATTCATTTTTATTTTTTATCAAAAGTATAGATAATTTTCTTTTATTGGTATTATTAGTTTTTTTTTCACATTGTAAATCTAGTCATTTTATAGCGTTTCAAATCACACTTTAATATTATATTTTTTAATAAGCATTGAAGAAACGAGTAAAATGTAAAGGTATATGTTCTCGAATAACTTGAGTAACTTAAAAGTTTTACTCGATTATTCGAGTAATTTAAAAAGTGTATTTTCGAGTTATTTGATTATTCGAACAATTAAACAGACGAGTAAAATGAATACTCTAATAGCAACTTATAAGTAATTTTCTTAAGGTGTAGTGTTACTACTATGGTCGCTAGATTCGTGCGTATATCGATTTTTTTTTGTGTGAAAATGACTGTCACAAGGTGTATTATATAGCTTTTTGAATTATTTAAGTAAAAAAATAAGCTTTAAAATTGTCTTATAAACTTTAACCAAAATATTTACTTAAATCCCCTAAGACCTCTTAATTTAAGCTCATTAATACTTTAATCGTTAACAGACATCATTACCATTTGCTTATCAACTAAGAATAATCAAATTTAAAAAGTTTTTTGTATATTTTTTTTTTTACTTATTTTTTTTTTTTTTAATGACTATGAAACATGTTTTTCTTTCACCCACCAACTTACAACTACTAACAGAAATGTTACTAAACTATAGTAAATTGTTTTCAAAAACTTTTGCCAAAAATTACCTTCCATATTAACGAGCAAAAAACACTTAAAATCATCATAAGAACCATGTGTAAAAAAAATATTGTATCAAATGTAATGAAAAACCAAAAAAAGAAGAAAGAAAACTAAATGATGCTTCTTATCTGCTGAAACGGCAAAGCGATGAAAACAAATACTCAGCAATGAATGACGCACTGACTTACTAAGTTTTAGTATTCAAGGCTTTGGAAGAGATAAAACTTGAATTTAATGTTTGAAAAGTTTTTGTCAAATTTACTGGGTTGATAAGATTTTATGAACACATTTTTGTGCTTTCTAATAAAAAATTTAAGGAGATATTTTTATACCCTTCACCACAGGTGTAAAGGGTATATATAAGTTTGTCATTCCGTTTGTAATTTCCACAATTTTCGTCGGAGAGCAAAAAAGTTTATGTTTTCGGAATCCTTGTAAGAAGCGATGACTATTGGAGCATGTCCGTCCGTCCGTCCGACCGTCCGTCCGTCCGTGTGTCGGTTGAAATGGCGTTTATGAAGCCCACCGATAACTGACATATATAATATATATGTCAAACGATCGGAAATGCTTTCGAGAATTTTGCTATTGGATTTCAGCAAGATCGGTTCATACAATGCGGAGATATGTTAAAAAAACCGGTTTTTAGAACCGGTTTTCCAGTTTCTGAAGCCTCTGTATATTCTAGAGACTTTGTTTTTACAAAGAAGTCTCGGACATTTTTTCTGAATTTTTGTTCTGAAAAAATGAAATAAATCGGTTCAATAATAACTGAGATATCGGACAAAACGCATTTTTTATTTTTTGAAGCCCTGGTTTAAGGTATTGATTTTTATTTTTATACAGATCGGTCACAAATATTTTTATAAAATTTTGGTTTTTTGAATCAGCAGGATCGGTTTATAAATGGCGGAGATATGCTTTAAAAACCGGTTTTTGGAACCGGTTTTTCAGTTTCTGAAGCCTCCACATATTCCAGGTACTTCGAATTTTTAAAGGGGGCTCGGAAATTATTTTCTGAATTTTTGTTCTGAAAAAATGAAATAAAGCGGTTCAGTAGTAACTGAGATATCGGGGAAAACAATTTTTTTATTTTTGAAGCCCTTGTTCAAGCTACAAATTTTTATTTTTATATAGATTAGTCATAAATGTTTTTACAAAATTTCGTTTTTTTTAATAAACCAAATTCGTTCATAATCAACAGAGTTATGGCCCAAAAACAAATCTGTTAAGAATATAAATACACACACAAACATGTATATTAAGCATTGTAATGACTATTAGTGACGTTTTTTGTTTTTTGTATAGACAAGTAGTTTAGTTAGAAACAGCAGTCATATAATGAATAACAGTGTTGTTGTTGTTCTTTGTATATGCAGTCTGTACAAAAATAAATAGATATGGAATTGTTGCTGTTTATTTTTTAAAACTAAAACATATCTGTTAAGAATATACATAAATGCATCCACAAACATGTATATTAAGCATTGAATGATTATTAGTGACGTTTTTTGTTTTTTGTATAGACAAGTAGTTTAGTTAGAAACAGCAGTCATATAATGAATAACAGTGTTTTTGTTGTTCTTTGTATATGCAGCCAGTTTGTATATACATACATAAAAAAATAAATAAATATGGAATTTTTGTTGTTGTTTATTTTTTAAAAGCAAAGCCTGCTATGATTGTTTTTTTATATATTCAAATTTTCGTAGTTTGAATAAAATTTAGATTTATATATGTGAAAATATGAAAGCATACGTTAAGGCGAAAATTTTATTATTTGTCGGTAATATGGTAATATGATGTCGATAAGATACTAAGATGGTAATATGGTAGTATGGTGAAGGGTATCAAAGATTCGGCACAGCCGAATCTTTTTTCAATTTCATTTTTATTAAACAAGGAAAACGTTACATATTTTTAATAATTTATTTAAATTACAGACGGTATATAACCTTTTTGTTAATATTTTCTTAGTTTATTGTTAGAGATTTATAGTTTAAAGCAGGTGGCTAAAGAAAACATAAATTTAAACACAAAAACCTCAAAATGCAATTAAATTGTAGTATAAAGCAGCCATAAACAAAAATGCTAAAAAAGGATAAAAATAAACCAGGGATTAGCATTTTATATAGACAAAACATATGAAAATATACTTTAAGATTTAAGTCTTTGACTGATGCTAAAAGTACACTAACCATAAAATTAAAAAGCCTCGTTTGACGACCCACAGTGTGCGATTCCAAAAATTAAATGGAAATAATTATGGAACTTCGGAACGGCTGCTCCGATTTCCATGAAATTTCACATAGTGATAGTAGAGGTATAGGCGAGTTTAAGTTTGGACCATACAGACCTACAAGAGACGAGTCCACAGGGTCCCAAAGTTGGACACCTTGGGTATAAAATTTATTAAAAACTATCCTGATTCTTTATATTTAAACCGATTTCAATGTTTTTTATATAGGATATATGCATATATTATCTCTTTTTGTTTAAGAGATATTAAGCTTCAAAAATTAAAATTTTTACTTTTTAGCCTGTCTTGGTAAAGTTTTTCACTACAGCGGATCCAAATTTAGCCCCATTTTTTGTAATTTCTTATTTCATTAAAAACAAATAGAAAAGTTGTGTAAAGAAAGAATTTTAAAAAAATATTTACGAAGTCAAAAGTTGATTTTTTCCGTTTTTTTTTTTTTTTTTTGCCAAAAAAGTGGTAACATTATTTTTCTGTTATAAACAAATTTTCTTTAACAATATATATAGTACTTATATTTTTCTGAAAGATAACTAAACACAAAATACTTTAAAGGAAAAAAGCCTTCAAAAATCGAATTTTGCGAGAACCAAAGTTTCCCAAATTTGACCTATTTTTCCAACAAATTTCGAATTTTCGCCTTAATTTCCCAAATCACAAAGCTGGAATCAAGAAAAAGTTATACTTTTTATTTAGTCTAAAGTGTTTTAATTTTTTCGCAATTGAAATTTTTCCTTCCCGTTATCGGCTGGAAAGATATAGCAAAAAAAGTAAAAAATCCCATTTTTGTAAATTTTTTAAAGATTTTTGGGAATTACGGGAGTTTTTCATAGATATCAACTAGCAGAATCCGCCCATATAAAAATCTTTTAAATCGGTTCTGATATAAGGAATAAGGATCGTTTTTAATAAATTTTATACCCGAGGTGTCCAACTTTGGGACCCTGTAGAATCGCCGCCTGTAGGTCTATGTGGTCCAAGTCGCCTACACCTCTACTATCACCATATAAAATTTCATGGAAATCATAGCAGCCATTGAATCGCACACTGTGCGACCTTAGAAATAATGACAAAAATCTAAATTTTGAGATCAAACTAAAATAATTTTTACTGGAAAATTTCAAAATTTCAGGCTCCTACTTCCATATTAATAAAATTAAAATGCGAAATTAGTTCATAATATATTTTTTGACTCTTTCTAATTATGCGTCAAAAAAGTTTTAGGTGTCTTATTTGCTAAACACCTGCTTTTTAATGTTTATTTTTATTTTGTTGACCAAGATGCTTTTGAGTTTTTTATTTGTATACATATTTACATTTCCAAATAAAATAAAAAAAACTTACACTCAAAATTACATTATTTATTTATAAAACAAAATATCTTGCACAATAAGATTTTCCAAACAACAACGGCTCACCCACCCTCTATAAATAAATAACAAATTTTGAAAAAATGGCCTTTAGCCCTACCAAATAAATTTCTTGAAAAAAGGGTTCTTTTTAAAATATCTTCTACATCATATAAACATCATTATATTCGTCCATATAAGTTGTTAATGTACAATAAATGTTGCTGATTTTTTGTTTTGCTTCTTATTTTCTAACAGAATATAAAAAAGTATTAAAAAAACATCATTATCATGTGTAAGGCCGTAGTAGCAGCAATAACAAACAATATTGTTGGTAGATGTTACCCCAGCAATCCAATGAGGTATAAAAATCCTAAAGATTTAATCTTTGTTAAATGTTGACTGTTTCAAAACCTACAAAAGTTATATAAAAATATTTTTTATTTGTGTTTTTTAATAGAAAAGTTGTTCTTTGTTTTTTTTTTTTTTTTTTTTTTTTTTTTTTTTTGAGAAAATAAACAAGAATGTTTAAAAGTCATTATTATGATTTAGGTTGTTCTTTTGCTTGATTTTAATATAGAAAATAAATTGTGTATATTTTTTTAAGAATCTGTTAGAGAGAAAGTTTTAAAAAGTGATCAAGAGTCTATTCGTTTCAATGCTACACAATTAGCTCCTAATGTATTTATTAAGAAAATCGTGGTCGAAAAAACTAATCACTATCTACATTAACTAATAAACTGTTTTTTGTTTATGTAGCCAACCCTTCTCAGTTTCTCTCTCATTCTTAAGCCCAAATTACAATAGCGCGTAGTCAGCAGCAGTGTGTGCTGCCATAATCAGCTGATTATTTAGAATGCACTGTTTGTTATGGTGTTGATTACATTTAGTCAGCAGCAGTTTGCAGTGCTATTTCATTTAGCCCTGTTTCTAAATTCATTGCGCTGCATTCAGATTGAGAGTGAGACAAAGAGAGTGAGCAAATAAATGAAAAATACAGTGAAAGCTCCCATGGGTGGACAACGATCGTCACGCTGATTTTGTCCGTTATCGGGAGATGTCCGTCTATGGGATATGGTACATATTTTTGTTTTACAAGGGGTAACTCATTACTATATCTTTTTATTTCAACATCCAAGATTGATTGTAATAAATTATCTTATAGATATACATATTCTTATTTTGTACATATGTATCGTCAACTAAAATGCAAAAGACCGTAACCACTTAAAAATCAAATGTTGGACGTTTGAAAAATTTTACTTAATAGCTCAATTTTAAAGCAAAAAACTAAAAATTGTGTTTGTTTTTCTTTTGCTTCTGCCGCAAACGACGTTTTTAATTTAGACATTATTCGAAATAAATTCATGCTCATGATATTTTATGATATTTATTTTATAGAATTTATGCTTCTTTCCGTTTTCTTTTTTCGTACGCGAAAAAAATCATCTCCTTATTGGCTAAGGGTCAGAGTTTTTTCAACAGCATTTTTGGTAACGAATTTTCCACGAAATTTAAAAAATTAAAAGCATGTTGAAGACAAGTTTGACTACAAAGTCATCTACATATGTTGGCATGTTGTTAGCATTTAAAAAGAACAGGACAAGTTTGACTACAAAGTCATCTACATATGTTGGCATGTTGTTAGCATTTAAAAAGAACAGGATTAACTTGGAAAAATGATGTTGGTGGCATGGCCTCGGTCTTAAGCAGCGCCCAATTTTTTTATATGACTGATGACAATATCGCTCCGCACAACAAGAGCAGAGTTTCTATGTCTTTTGTTCAAAAAAGTAGTCAAGATTTTTAGAAATCTGCCGTCATTGTTGTTCGAAAAATCATGGACCCATCATCGAGACTGTCTTCAGGACATAGATAACTGGGACAGCATCTATTTTAAGGGATCAAGTTTTCATTTTCTTTTTTCAAGTATGAAGAATTTTTAATGAAGTGTAAAAGTCAAAATTAAAAAAAAATAAAAAATTAAATAATTTTTGCTCAAAACCAGCAAAAAGTTATCTAAAAACGAATAGTAAACTATTTAATTAAATAAATGTAAGTAAATATGAAATATGAATGCAAACTCGGACGAAAATGATATATTTCTTTTACGGTTTAGGATTTTTATCCGCCTACGAGAGATGTTTTCTCTAGAAACAGGTGTCCGCGTCCGCCCAAGATAGCGTCCGCCTAACGGAGATTAATATATTCTAAAAATGCCACCTAAACCATGGGACCTAAAAAATTGTCCGCCTACTGGAGATGTCCGCTTATGGGAGCTGTTTGTTAAGGGATCTTTTACTGTATTCTGTAATAAAATCAGCATCACTATTTCATATTTTGTTGTGTTTACCATCAAAAAAAAAAAAAAAAAAAAAAAAAAATGGGGGTATATTGATTTTGTCATTCCGTATGTAACATATCAAAGAAATCATTTAAGACCCCACAAGGTATATATTTTCTGGGTCCTGGTAAGATTCTCAATTGATCTAGCTATGTTTAAGGTTTGTTTGGTATTAAAAATGGGCAAAATCGGTTAAAAGACAAAAAAGTTATGGGCTAAAAACTAAATACACAGGGTATCCGTTGCATACTTTTTTGCTGATATCTCTTAAACAAAAGCATGTATGACAACGAAATTTTGTATAAACAGTTTGAGAGTCGATGTAAACTTGGAAACCAAAAATGGGTGTGGTCCGCCCACCAAATTTTCTATTCGGTTGAGGGGCGCACAGACCCCGACCAAAAAACTGAAAAATTTTAAAAACTAAAAAATTTTGTCATCAAAACTCGACTACCCTGTATTTAACTGTTAAAAGTCTGCACAACAACAAAGATGGTACAGAATTTATCTGCAAAGTCCGATTAGTTTATTTATGATACAATGAGATCAAAAAGTAGAAACGCGCGAACAAAAATTGTAGAAGAATGAGAAAAACTTAAGTAATTTTTAGCAGTTTTTCTATGTTCTTGAACTTTGAACAACAATCATGATTATAAGAGAAACAAATGGTGCTAAAATGTTGCACTCTATTAGTTTAAGGTCTTGTGGGTTCAGATCTGTAATCAATTTTTTTAAAATATCATTACCACAAGACTTATTAAGGATAGAAGTCAGTTTGTTTTAGTATTACAATCATAAATTTTTAATTTTTACTAATCAACTGATTCCTTATAGAGTCATTCCATTTAAAACCAATTAGCTGATTTTCTCACATCTTCCGAATTTGATAATATTTGGTACAATTATTATTCTTGTTAAATTCAAAATTTCAGATAATTTCATCAAGTGGTTCGCGAAATATCGCGGTTTGAAAGTGCAAAATAGCTCCAAATATGTACAAAGTTGCATATACAAAATTACAAAAATCTTTCGAAGTATTTATTATATAAGATTTATTGAGATGTCATATTAAAGGTATCAAAATTACCTTTAATATGATGTATAACATGACTTTTTTTCTCAGCATCAAAATGGTCCATATCTTCGTTTGCGGGTAAATATCTCGAAAAGTGATCTTTTTAAAAAGTTTTAAAAAAATTTATGTTAATGATGAATATGTTTTCTATAACCGTAGAAAGTGGCATTCTGGGACTCGCCATATTTTAGAAGTTATTACAATAAATGTCATAATAAATACGAAATATTTATCTCAATTTGAGTTGTTTTGTTTGCAATAAAATAAAAAAATCGCCAATTTCTTCCAAAAATCATCCGACTATAATAAAATTCGGCGAGTTTCAGTTTGATTACCGCGATAGTTCGCGAATTATAATATCGCAAAAATGAGGAAAATTGTATTTTTAAAAATACAAATATCTTCCAAAATATTTACGTTACAACTAAAAATGGACTTCAATTATGAAATTGCTAATATTAATTAATTTTTAATTGATTTTGCTCCAATCATCAAAATGATAATATTAATAACTAAAATAATTGATATTATTATTACTTTTTTCCTTAAATAGATGTAATGAGCTGAAAATTTTTAAAAATTTTCTTAAATTTATTTTATTTCTGTATTTTTATAGACAAATCTTTAATTTTTCTTTATATTTTATAAACAACTGTTAAGTTATTAAAAAACAAAACTGCAAACCAATTAGAAAATTAATTATATTAATAAATCATATAATTAAATTCCAATATAAAGTTAGTTAATAATTTTATTAAAAAATTATTTGAAATATTTTTTTCTGTGTTAAAGGTGTATTCGTGAAAATCTTATTTAGCTCATTAACGTCAACAGGACAGGAACTATTTTTGCTTTCTTTTCCAATATCAATATCCCTAATAGTTTTCCAGGTATTTTTGGAATCTATTGCGGAACTAAATTTGTTGGAGTAATAATTTGTTTTAGCTGTTCGTATCATCCTATTAAAATTTTTTCTGGCAGAACGAAATTCGAGTTTTAGGTTTAAAGTTTTAAAGTGCTTCCACCGGTAATAAAGTTGATCTCTAAGTTTTATTGCATCTTTCATATCTACATCTTTCAAAGGAATAACATCTTCATATAAGGTCAAAATATTGGAAACCAAGAGAATATGCCATAGTTTACATTTTTAAAGTCACGGTAAAAAAATATCTTGAGGCTCCTGTTGAAATTGTAAATCATAAGCTATAAAAATCAGGTCATGTTTGGAAAAACAAGGAGCGGATGTTTGATCATATCGAAGAATATTTAATGGATTTCTAACAAAGATGATATCGATTAAAGTGCTGCTTGTCGTTGTGAAATGTGTTGGTGTAGTAGTGTTAGCAGGGATTAATTCTATTGCTTCCATATCTTCTTTGAAAGATGATTCATTTAACAGATTTGAGTTAAAGTCACCTAAGACTGCCACATCGTTAAAGATTCCATTTTAAAAAAAATGAAGCATGATCATGAAAAATTGAGGTACTTAAAAATTCAAACGCAAATAAAAAACTATAAGAGATAAGTTTGTAGTTGTTATCAAGGCCTACAATGATATATAAATATATTTGAAATCGGACGAGAAACAAAAATTTGGCAAGCAAAAATGTCAGAGGTACCCTACTTTAAGCCTCCTTAGCTCCGACTTGAGAGTTCTGTTGGGTCCCTCTTCCAAACTTAATATTGTACACTCCTCTGCCAACCGATCAGAAGTTATACATTTATTTCCAAAAATGTTCGATAGTAAATTTCTTCGAAATCAGAGATCCAAAATAAAAATATGGCTTTTTGTTGTACTTTTTGTTATGGAATTACTCATAAAGCTAATTTTGGCTTCATTTGAAAACTATGCAATTTTATATAATGTCCGTTTATTCGTCCGTCTGATCATTAAATCTTTGGTCTCATTGAGGAATTTTATGTATGTCTCTTGTATTTATAAAGCTTGATTAAAAAACGCGTAAGCATTTGATATGTTTCTGTAGGCAACAAAATAAAATTACAAAAAATTGAATATGTTTTAGGATCATCGACTTAAATGGCCGTGTTCTGTACCAAACATCGTAGGAAGTTGAAATTTGGCAAATATGATCTAAAGGATGTCCCCTTTAATAATTTAAGGTACGCTTAAATGTACGATACATTTTGGTTTTTTTCATACAATGCACATAGGGGCAAAGGTATACGAAACGTGGTATTAAATAAACCACGGTGTATTACCATAAATTATTAGTATCGTTGAAAAGATAATTTTCTCTATATTTTAATAATATAACCCACCGAACAATATTAATGCAAAAATAATGAAAATGTATATAGATATTTATTTTTTTTTTTTTTGTTCTTTGGTGAATATAAAATTTCTAAATACTATTTTATTATTCAATAATTAAAAAAAGTCTAAATAATTGCAAAGTATTTTACTATTCTGAAGTTTATTCAACATAAAAAGAAATTATAAATTTAAGAAAATTTTATTTTTTTCCATGCGTACCATTGTGTTATATACCGTTTCTGATGCCCCTAACATTTTAGAATCTTATAAATAAAAGCTAATAGTGCCAAATGTGAACCTTACGTTAAAACTATTATGTAGTTTATGCACCATAAGTAAATTTCGGGAGGTACTTTTTATGGACACTGTGGTCTAGTATGGACCAATTCTTTTGAAATTTGGTAGAGTAATTTATGGTTACCAATAATTCTTGTGACAAAAAACCATTCACACCAAATTTCATTCATTTATTTTCAAAATTTGAGCTGCAAAATTCAAAATGGTTAAAAATTTAACTTCGCAAAATTTTTAATTATAATATGTAAATGGACATAAATTAATCGCTATATTTGCCTCAACTTTGTCTTACAAATCAGTAACTAAATACTTAACTTTCTTAAGCAATTAATTAACAAAACTCTCCAATAAGTTTAAATATACCCTCTCCCAGTGTAGCGTTAAAAGGATGTTAATGAATATGTTCACTTAGCCAAGCATCGTATTGATAGCCTCAAAGGATACATTACGGTTGAATGATTGTTGGTTTCAGAAATGTTAGAGTAGGCAGCTTTTGTTTTGTATTAGAGTTTGATGTTTTCAGCAAATAGTTTTAAAGCCCATAAATGAAAAATAAAAAATACAAAAATATGTACATAAAACAAAAGTTTCGGTTTTTTTCTTATAATGATTAATGTTAAATAATATAAGAGAAAAAAGAAACACAGGCTGTAATGTAAACATAAAAAGACTCCAAGACGCCACAAAGGATAAAAAGGTTAAGAAAAATGTTGGCAACAAGACACATACACCCAAGACAAAAGTAACAAAGTTAAGGAAACAACAGTCAGTAAAGGAAACAAACAAAGCAGTAAATTATGTAACAGAAAAATGCAAAGAAAAAAGCGTTGAGGTTTAAGGAAAGAAATGAAAACAATTATTTTCGAAAATTTTTTATAAAATATTAAAAGTTGATCATGAATTTTGAGAAGCAAATCATTTTATATCTTATTAAATTATATTTTCCCTAGAAATATATTTTCTCCAATTTCCTTCATTTTAGTCCTTAACAAAATTTGTTAAAGAAAAACTTTCTTTTAACTGTATATAAATTATTTTTTCTTAAATGAACTTTTTTCTCCTGTTATTACTGTCGTTGCATTACTTTGGTGTTATTGAAAATTGTAAAAAAAGAAAAGAAACCCAGTTTAAACCTCATCATCTTATGGTAAAAGTGACAAAAAAAGCGTAAAGAAGAGTCAGGAAAGGAACCAAAAAAAGAAAAAAAAAAAAAAAAAGACTTATGAGGATTTTTTGGAATGTAATTTAAAATTGTCAAACAATAGGCTGGATGGCTGAATTCATTTATTTATTTATGCTCTTTTTCTTATTTTGTAATTTTTCAACTGTTTCAAATGAAAACCAAAAAGAAGAAAGGATGATGGGCATGTAGGGAATTTGTGGGCTGTACTAAGAACTTTAGTGGGTCGTTTGTTTTTGTTATTTAACTTAATTTTGGCAAGAGTAAATAACTGTCATTTAACAACAAAAACAACTTAAATGTATGTAAATGTAGTGAAAATAAATAAATGTTGATGAATATGTGGGTGAAACAAAGAGAATAAACAAGAGTCGTTATTTGTATTTATAATACAATATAAACTTTAACATTCCCTGCAGTCAATGGTGACTGTCCGAAACCAGTTACTTGACTGACGACTTTAAGGCACCACTAGTCACTTTACTAATCACCTGACTAGTCACTTTAACATGGGGATGTCCTAGGAAGAGGTGTATTGCCACCAAAGGACCAAAAGGTGGCGATATAATCAAATCATAGGAATCCTTTTACTGGTGAAATTGAGTAGACACCTGACAATCATTTTAACTGGTCACTTTACTAATCACCTGACTAATCACTTTAACATGGGGATGTCCTAGGAAGAAGTGTATTGCCACCAAAGGACCAAAAGGTGGCGATATAGTGACTAGTACGAAAAAGTTAATCTTTAAATTAGTTATTTTCAGAATGTAAAAAAATTAAAAGATTTTTTTGCGTATATTTTTTTTTATTTCTTTTCTTTTTTTGTAATTTTTTATTTTTTTTATTTTTATTTATATTTTATTTAATAAATCTTTTCATTTTCTTTTCATATTATTTTATATTTTTACATTTTTGTTTATGGCGGCACCCCCGACTCGAACTCATATCGTTATGTTTTATAGTCATACGCGCTAACCACTCAGCCACCGATCATTCATACATACATTGCACTATTTGTTGTTTTAATGAGCATGTTAATTTATTGACCCTTCGTGAGCGTGAGGTGGCTGTTGCTTCCACTTTATTTACCCTTTGTATATTCACCTTTACTGGTGAAATTGAGTCAGTCACCTGACAATCTTTTTAACTGGTCACTTTACCAATTAGGTGACTAGTCACTTTAACATGGGGATGTCCTAGGAGGAAGTCTATTAACACCCCAGGACCAAAAAGTGGCGATATTATGACTAGTACGAAAAAGTCAATTTAAAAAAAAAACACAAATGTAGAATAATTGATTTCTTTAATAAGTAAATTGAAAATTCTCATAATAATTAGCAAGACTGGGTTTTGTATTATATAAAATAATTGAGAGGTAGTTCATTTCTATTGGATGTATTCCACCTGTTTAAATTAAAAACACATTTAATTAATGTAGTACGCATAACATAAAAATAAAAAAAAAAATACATTATTAACTTTTTTCTTACAAATTAAAATACTAAAGACTCTGTAAAGCACCAAGGATTCAATAAATTGATATGTGACACAACACACGTCTAAAAAAAGATGCATCAGAGTTAAATGTCCTACCATGTATTTATTGCAGTTAGTCAAGTTACACAACCTGTACTGCCAATGGATGAACTATTTACTTTTTTGACGTTTTTGTGACTTATAAAAAAACCAATCGCCACCTCTACGCTCACCAAAGGGTCAATAAAGTATAAATCGACACCTCCACGCTTTCAAAAGAGTCAATATATTGTGCTATCGCCACCTCAATGCTTTCTAAAGAGTCAATAAATAGATAGGCACCTCAACGCTTTCTAAAGAGTCAAAAAATAGTGCTATCGCCCCCACAACGCTTTCTAAAGAGTCAATAAAAGGTGCGATAGTTAAGCTATTGCAATCGCTTACAAAATATGCGAAGTTAAGGTGTATAAGAAAACGTACATATTTGAAAGAGTTAAGTGGGTAGTCACAAATGAACTTTAATGTACAAAAGCGGGTAAATTGACACCGAAAAAACTGCTGGGTTGTTACACATACAGAATTACAGTTACTCAATGTGTTAATCAATATATGTGTATATGTATTAGTATTTTTTATTGCTCTTTTGACACATTTGTAAGTTAATGTGCTGTTAAATGTTTTATTTAACTGCTTGCGGTTGCCATTAGTAATGACAAGAGAAAGAGAAAAAATAAAACTCTGTCTTGTCTATGTTCCTCAGAAGAAGACAAACGAAAAAAAGTGTCAAAAAAAGAAATTGTAATGAAATGTTACATGATGGCAAAAGGCTTGTTGTTCCCCGACACCCAGAGGAGAAAATAACTTTAATTTTCTTAGCAATAAGATACGACTATAAAATGACTAAGACTTTTTTAATTAAAAATTCATGAGACAATAATAATTTTTTTTTTTTTTTTGCTTTTTTTATACCCACCATCAAAAAGATGAGGGTATATTGATTTTGTCATTCGGTGTGTAACATGTCGAAAAAATCATTTAAGACCCTATAAAGTATATATTTTCTGGGTCCTGGTTAGATTCTCGATCTAGCTATGCCCGTCCGTCTGTTGAAAGCAGGATAAGGCTCGAACGGGACAACGTAGGGTGACGAAATTTGGCACACATATTTATATAAGGTTTGTTTTGGCAGAAAATGGGCAAAATCGGTTAACAAACAAAAAAGTTAAACAAAAACATGTACGTTATCGAAATTTTGTATAAGAGTCATTCCATTTAAAACCAACACGAAAAATTCCAATTTTTGACTTTTCCTCTCCGAAAGATATTTAGTACGATCATTACTCTTGTCAAAACTAAAACTAATTCAAAATTTCAGATAATTTCATCAAGTGGTTCGCGAAATATTGCGAGTCCCAGAATGCCACTTTCCACGGTTATAGAAAACATTTTCATCATTAACATATATTTTTTTTAAATTTTTAAAAAGACCACTTTTGAATATATTTACCGCGAACGAAAATTGCGAGATATGGACCATTTCGATGTTGAGAAAAAAGTCATGTTATACGTCATATTAAAGGTAATTTTGATACCTTTAATATGACATCTCAATAAATGTCATATAATAAATACTTCGAAAGATATTTGTAATTTTGTGTATGCAACTTTGTATATATTTTGAGCTATTTTGCACTTTCAAACCGCGATATTTCGCAAACCACTTGATGAAATTATCTAAAATTTTGAATTAGTCTTAGTTTTGACAATAATAATAATTTTGCCAAATATCATTAAATTCAGAGAGGAAAAGTCAAAAATTGGAATTTTTCGTATTTTTCAATACGCTGATTTTGAACTGAATCTTGAAACTTTACACTGTTGTATATTTGCAAGTATAAGGTCACTACTTAACCTTGAATTTCCAGGATCATAGTGTGTGATTAAAAAAAATAAAATTTAAATAATTATTAAATGTCGATTTCAATGAAATTTTACATTTTGTGGTAGTATAGGTATAGGCGAATTTAAGTTTTCTTACGTAGTGACATGATGCCAAATCGGGCCAAAAGTGTGTGGACACATAGTGCTCTCTTATGAAAGGAAGGAGATTTTTTCGCAAACATTCGTTGATGTATTTTTCGGTATTTATATAGCCCATTGTAACAAATAACTTGCTTCTTTTGCAGCAACTGCATAAGTCTTGCCAAATTAATTAAATAATGAGGCGATGTTAAAGTTACTGATTAAAGTTACTCACGAAAAAATCCGTGCATGCTCTTGGGCTTATAACTTTTGATGTGAAGAAAAATAAATTATTCTGTTAACATTTGTCATTATGCTCACTAGCCATGTGCTCAGTTTCTTGGTAATAGGGAAGCTAGTTTTTCTTAATATGGAAGTTTGACAAAAAACAACTATTATACAAAGAAGTTATGGTCACTGAATGGAAACCTAAAAGTGGAAGAAAAATAGTATCTTCAGGCTGTAGGACTATGACAAAATAGAAAGAATTTTGAGAGGAATTCCTCTCATCTCTGGAAGGAAAGTGTCACAAAATGTTAATTTTTTTGAACCCTTATAAGAAAAGTTAAAAGAAAATCTAGCTTGAAGGCTTTTAAAATATAAAAGACGTAAAAAATGGAAAAGATTTCTCCCTTTCCTAAGAAAATAAAGCGTATACGCTTCTTCCTGCCCTGTTCTCGCTTCATCTCATTACAGCAACAAAACAATGGAGTGGTAACAAAGAAATTGTTAGTATTTGTACCGAAAGAGGCTAATCAATCAAATTGTATGAAGCTCTGTGCAATTCAAAGATATTGGCTCTGGTAAAACATAATTTAAAGGATAAATTCAGCATAAATTGAAATGGAGTTTAAAAATAAGTGGAGCAAAAAAAAAAAAAAAAATACCGAGATACAATAAAACCTTTAATTTCAAGAATTCTAGAAAATATCAGATATTTCCTTTAGAACCAATAGGAAACATATTTTCTGTTATGTTTAGAACTTAAACATAACATTTCACTGCACGTGCCTTGTCTTACGTTTGAAATTATGTTTTTAATTTATACAATTTTCCTCATTGATTTCATAAATTGGTCCATAAATGACGGAGATGTCGCAAAATAATATTTTTTTTTTATTTCTTAGGATTTATCACCTTTTTAAAGCTCCTGTATGTATAGGCCAAGGACTTTCTTTTTTCCAATAATTTTTTAAATCTTGAAAGAAATTACAGTCAAAGCTCGGTATAACGAACGATATATTGTCAGGCCCTTTCGTTATAGTGAAAAATTCGTTATATCGCAAAGTTTTTTTTTTATTCAAATTTTATTAAAAATTTTATTAAAATAAATTAAATTTTATTAAAACATTTTATTACTTCAGAATGCTTTATTTTCGTTTCATTATTAGAAAATTGGTCAACAATTTCAATATTTTCCTCATTTTCGTCATCTTCATCCAAAGTAATATCATTTAAGTCTCCATTGTTCCAAACGTTTAAATCGTCTGTACTAAATGGAATCTAAAATTAAAGAATAGATAAACAAAATGTGAAAACATTAAGGCAAGGATTTAAATTTGCTTACATTTGGAAAAATTGTACTTAATAGTCTGACTCCACGTCTTACACATTGAACTTCATCCCCTTGAAAAAGTCTAGAAAGGGGGATTTCGTCCTCATCATCAAATTCAAAATTTTCAAAAACTAGAATTTTTTTCCAACATTTAGATAATGCGTCCTCCTTAACTTAATCCAGGCGAGACCAATCATACAGGATGCATCATAAAGAGAAAGACTTTTTAAAAAATTAATGATGTCATCTGTTTCAGATGTCACTATTTTTGAAAGGAGGCTATTTCTGTAGTGTAATTTAAGTAAGCGAATGGCGTTTTGATCCATTGGCTGGATAAGAGGCGTCACGTTTGTTGGCATGTACATTGTCCAAATTTTCCCATCTTCTGTATTTTTTACGAGTTCCTCTGCAGGAGGATGACTTGGAGCATTGTCCAGTATCAGCAAAGCCTTCATTGGCAAATTATTTGATTTTAAATATGATTCGACTTAATAACAAAGGTTTATAATAATCTGTTGCAAATGTCTTTTAAGAATGCTTACCTCAGGAATGAACATTTCAAAAAACCAAACTTTAAAAATTCCGGTATTCATCCATGCGTTTTTTGAGTGCAGATAATTAACTGGTAAAACTTTATTTCGAAATGATCGAGGTTTTTTCGCCTTTCCAATAAGAAGGGGCGTCATTTTCTTTTTTCCTGATGCATTAGCGCATAGAAGAGCAGTTATCCTTTCTTTGGATAGTTTTCTTCCAGGTGCTGTTGATTCACCAGCATAAACAAATGTTTTGTTTGGAAGCATTTTCCAAAACAAACCTGTTTCATCAGCATTAAATATAGAATCATGTGATAAACCTTCATCTAGAATAACTCTCTGCAACTTCCTCTTAAACGGATCTACCAAATCTTCTCTTGACGATAATTTTTCTCCAGCTTCCTTCAAAAGTCGTACACCATACCTTTTTTTAAATCTGGATAACCATCCATCACTAGCATGAAAACCACCGGTGCAGAACTTGTTTTGAATTTCCATAGCCTTCAATTTTAATGTTGTCCCATTGACCGGAATAAAATTCTTTCTTTGATTAAGAAACCACTGATAGAGTTTTTCCTCCATTACGGGATATTCTCTCTTTCTGAGGGATCGACGGTTTTTTGATCCATTGTTTGTAGTTTCAAGATTTGAAACGATTTTACTTTCCATTTTCTTTAATGTACATATGGATGATTTTGATATTTTATATTTGTTTGAAATCACTGAAAGCGATATTCCATTTTTGCACTCTTCTAAAATTTTTATTTTTTCACTTAAAGAAATTCTTTTTCTATTTCCCATCTTTTTATAAAATAAAACACACAACTTGTTACAAATGACTAAAATTTTTATGACCACTTGTTCAAAAGCAATGTGTGTTTGTATACAATGAAAACCAACGGTACTTTAACGAACATTTTTTGTGTTCTTTTGTGTTACATTCTTTTTGTTTTTACCATTTTTTAAATCATTCGTTATACTGAGCTTGAAAATTATAAAACATTCGTTATATAAGGCAGTCAATGTAAGAAATTTACTCATTCGTTATATCCCGAATTCGTTAAAGTGAGTATTTGTTATACCGGGCTTTGACTGTATTAAAAAAAAAAAAAAAAAAAAAAGAAAAAATGTAAAAATTTATTGAAAATAATCCATGGAATAAAAATCGCCAAATCTAAAAAAAAAAAAAATATAAGAAAACAACGCCATTCTTTTTTTTTTTTAATGACAATATTTTATCAAAAAGTGTTTTACAAAAAATAATAATCCAATATGAAGAGTATTTAAAATTGTACCTAACACTTTTTCACTGTCAATACACTTTGATATGGGTCACTTACTTATAGGTTCCTTTTTTGATTAGTTTCTTTTCACTTAAAAACTCTAATAGAATTTAAGTTTCTTTCTCCGCCATCTGAATATAAATTTGGAGCACAAAAAACCACACACGGCTCATTCTATACAAAGTTTAAATAAAAATTCTGTCATTGTTAGTTGTCACATGTTTTAGAGCACAGTAACTAAAAGAAAATATGAATAAAGAGAAAAACACATAAATTAAGAGAAAATTGTATATGTGTGAAAAGACATTGTTGATAATGTTGTATAATTTATGTATTTTCGTTTCGTTTTATTAAATAAATGTATTTTATGTACATTTGTTGTTTATTTGTACTATCTTTTACAGGTTGAGTTGTGAGAAGAAAAAGAAAAAAATAAAAATATGTTTCCTCCAACAAAATGAGAGAGAAAATAGAGAAAACTTTCTAAGAACAATTGGGGCAACATATTTTTTGATTGTAGTATAAGTGAGGATCATTAGAGTAATTTAATTAACCACATTTGTAACGATCATGTCTCTTTTAAATCTTTTCTTTTTGCTGATAGCAACTGCTATTTGCTTACACTTCTCTGTATTATTTATCCCATTTTTACTTCCCTAATAGTATGTTTTATTTCAAATAGGGTGTATATTTGTTGTTTTTTTATTTAAGAAATTTATACATTTCTTTTTCTCTGTGTTATTTACGAGACAATACAATACAAAAGCCTTAATATACGCCTTTTTTACAATGCGTAATGATTTATTGCTACTTTTATTTATTGCATAAAAAGCAAACTCTAAAATGAAAACAAATAAGTAAAGAAATCAAACGTGTTTCTTTCTTGAAATATAAAATAAAGGATGAGTTAATCTTAAGGATTTTAAGAACGAAAAAAATCATAAATTATAAAAATGTTTCCTTTTTATTTCAAAGGAATAGTCTGAGTGTTTCAAAGGACAGGGAAAGAAATTAAATTGTTGAAATAGAGATAATCGATGATTTTTAAAAAGTTATTTAAAGAATATAAAAAACGAGCTGTAAACCCGCTACTTCGTTAGCGGAAATTTTATATAAAAACCATACTATATAATAAATTTAAACTAAGATTCTTAACTCCCTTGGGAACATTTTAAATAATGGTGTTATGTCAGCCATAAATAACAATATCTCTTTAATTTCAGGTTAATAATCTTAGAATAACGAAAAATAAATATCAGAATCACGAAAAAGTATATTAGAATAAAGAAAAAGAACCACAAAATCCATTTAAAGGTTTCTGATTCACTTAGGACCTTACATCTTCAATTTTATGTTTCTAAGGATGAAAATTGCAGAACATTCAAGAAGTACTATTAGAAGAACGAAAAAAGATACCTCAAAGTCCATTTTTATGGATTCTCATTCATTTAGTACCACATATCTTTAATTTCATGTTTCTGGGTTAAATATTATAGAGAATTCAAAAAGTACCATTAGAAGAACGAAAAAGTACCACAAAGTTCTCTCTTATGAATCCTCATTCACTTAGCACTTCATGTCCTTAATTTCATATTTCTACACTCATAAAATTATGTATGTAAATTCAACAGAAAAATCATTAAAAACAAATATTATTTCATTTAAAAAACGGACTGCTTACATATCATTTGAAATAAAAAATTTTTTCAATTACTTTTTACTGTTGAATTTTTAACTAACAAATTCCGTAAAAGTAAATTATTTTTCATTTGTTTTAACTTACAAAATTTCAACATACAAAACAGTAAAAACGAATGTTTTTGTCAGTTATTTTAACTTAAAAAAAAATACCTACCAAATCATTAGAAATTACTGTTTTATCATTTATTGAAAATTAAAACTAATAACCTCCAATAAAAGAAAAACAAAAAATTTATATATTTGTATTCTATTTTTGTTTATTGCAAATAATATTGCAAAAAATCATATAAAAATAAAAAATAAACTTATGAGATAATTAAAGGATACAACATGCATAATTTTATCTATATAAATAAAAAAATATATCCTCTCTATACATGAAGGTGCATTTGTCCGGGATATTTCCTGGGCTATCAGTGGATATTGTCATCAGTTTTGAAATTTCATTTGGAAAATTCATGATAAAATCTATGAGACATGAAAAAAGTTGTCAGAAATATTTAAGGTAATAAATGGATACTAAAATCTTACCATTTTTCAAAGATAAACATTTTCTGCTAAATTTATATCACGTTTTCCTGGACTAGACTTATGGAACTTCACCTACAATAATCATCACAAATCTTTAAAAAACATGTTAGATTATATATAAGTATATATAGTTTTGTCCAATTTGCCATATGTGCTTACCAAATATTTCTTGTTTCATTTGAGGATAATTTTTTTTAATTTTCTTAGTTTTTATTTATTTTCTTTTGGAAAAAAATGACAGTAAAAAACATGTATTTTTCTTTTTAAATACATAAAAATATGGAAAAATAAAATATAGCAATATTTTCATTTAAATTAATTTAAATTATCATTTATCAGGTATGTCACAGAACTCAAATTCATACGAAAGTGAAATTGAAATCGTATTTAGCTTCTACAGAAAACGAAAACCAAAAAATATTTTCGTTTTCAATCCACATAAAAATAGTAAAGTGGAATTGACTTTGAATTTTATTTATGAAAAAAGAATTTTTTATATATTTCGAATTTATGAAAACGTATTTGAGTTGAAGAAGCAAAGTGAAAACGTTACGAATTCAATCATACGAAAATTTTCACTTCCGAAAAATTTCTATGACATACCTGTATATATTCAAATGTTAGTTTTATTTTCAAAAGAAATAATAAAGGAAAATATTAACTCTAACCAAAAATACTTTTTTATGGTAGGTTATTTTATAAATAACATTCATAAAAAGCTAAAAAATTATTTTCTTTCTGAAATAACTAAATTTTCATATATTATTAACTTAACAGAAAACTTTTTTTAATAAACTACAATCAGTAAATGTAAAAATTTTTTGAGTGTAGGTTAAATATAATAGAAAATTCAAAAAGTACTATTAAAATAGCAAAAAAAGTAGCACAACGTCCCCTCTTATGGATTCTCATTAACTAAGGACCACATATCCCTAATTTCATGTTTCTAGGTTCATAATTATAGAAAATTCAAAAAGTGTCATTAGAAGAACGAAAAAGTACCACAAAGTCCCCCCTTGTGAATTCTTTCCAACATCGCAAAATGCGTTTTTATTTTTATGTTTCTAGGTTAAATATTACAGAAAATTAAAAAAAGTACCAATAGACGTAGAAAAAAGTACCACAAAGTCCATCCTCTTGAATTTTTACCCACAGGACGACGTATCTTCAAGTACCACAAATTCCACTCTTGTGAATTCCTATCTACATTTTCTTAATTTCATATTTCTATGTTTAATGTAATTGAAAATTCATTATTAAGTTTGAATAAAATGTAATTTCCCGCCTTTACCTTTTTTTTTTTTTTTGGTACTTTTTTTTCACCCATCGAAGTATCAAAAATTGTATTCCAATAAATTTCTAAATTGTAGTGGTATCCCATACTAAAATACTCATATGAATATTTAAATAAATATAAAAAAAGGTTTTATTAAAAAAGTACCAAAAATAGGTACGATTTTTACCCCTTAAACGTTTGAATTTCTAAAAAGTACCAAATTTGTATTTCTTATTTTTTGATAAGTTATGAATACGACATAAACTTTATCGGCGTGTTGATTGGTTTCAAAGATACATATGGTTCCAAAAAAAGTACCAAAATACAGTTTTTACCCGTTTTCTCCCTAAAACGGCCGATTTTCAAAAAAGTACCAGACACCTGTCTAATTATTTTTTAAATGAATAAATATAACTATTCAACTTTTTTTGTATCTTTATTAGTTTATTAGGGAGATATAAAGTTACCAATTTTACCCGTTTTTACCCCCTTTTTTTCCCCCTAAACATTCGAATTTCCAAAAATCCCGTCTTAGTGGATCTATATGGTGGGAGGCCCAAACGGCTGTGGGATGATGAATCAGTCAGTCAGTCAGTCACGTTACTCAATTATATATATAGATAGATTGTGTCAAATAAACAAAGATTTGTTTATTATAATTTGCCTTTACTTAAATTGGAAAGTCATTATTAGTCTATCAATATTAATGTTTTATATCTCACCGGTATTTTTGAAATACAATAATTTTTTAATTTTGTATCTATTTTTGGACTATATTTTTTTGTTATTTCAAATACTATTGACGGAATTATTAGATTAATTGTATTTTTGTATTACCTCTTCTCTCTATATTTTTAAACCGTTTCTGGGTTATAACAAAATAGTATCAAAAAGCAAAAAAAAAAAAATAAAAAATCAAAAGTCTATTATTTTAAAAAAATCTTAGAAAACCAAAAATGATCAAAATACCAAATGTGAATGTGTTAAAAATAAAATTACTTAGGCCCGGTTTTATACATTTCCCTTAGTGTCTTTTAAGTGCTAACATAGTTAAGAAACATTTAAGTAAATGCTCACACTTAAGTATTATTTCGTTTTACAGTTTAAAACTTAAGTTGACAAGAAAATAAACATAAAGCTTAAAGCTTTTATGTATTTACATTAGGTTGCTTTTATGTTTCAAGATTTTTTAAGTTAAATTCATAGTTTTATTTTATTTATTCTAAAACTTTTTCTACTAAAACTAAAGTTATTTTAACATTTTATTGAATAATCTTTAACTTTAGATTATTATTTGCTTCAAATAATGTCAAATATCGTTAAAAAAAAAAAAAAAAAAAAAACAAATATATTTTTTATGCACAACATTTTTTTGTGACACCCTAATGAAGCATCAAAAGTAAATAAATTAAGAAAAATATTTAGTAATTTGAAATAATTTAATAAATGTAGAGAAATCAGCATCTTATGAGCTATGCAATTAAAAAAGGCGTTGTGCAAAATATAAAACCATACAGAAAAGATTTATTCAAATCGTTTTCTGGTAGATTTCTAAAATTTTAACAAGTGTATTGTTATTTATTTTTGTTTATTTTCAATTAATATTTTAGAAGACTTAAGAAAATGTTCATACTTAGGAAAAACTTAAAGGATAAGAAAGGAACACTTAAGTTTTTAAAATTTATATATAAAACAACTTTTACAACTTAAGTACGATTTCGCCACTAAGTGAGCACTATAAGACCGGGCCTTAAAATTTCACTAAATTCGATCCATAAATTTTATTACGCTAACAAATAAATAACACAGAGTTACAAAATAGAAAAAAATCTGGGCACGGGGTTTCTCAGTAAATTTGGATACGCGGTATTAATAAGTACTAAGCCTCTAATCCATTGTTTTTTTATTGACTCTAGTTCTCACGAAAAATAGGTAACCTTTTTATATGTTCCAAGTGCGATACAAATTTTTTTGGTTTGTAATTATTTTCATTTTAATCTACTGTTCCTATTTGTAAAATTTTAGAATCCACGTGACATTGTATTCGAAGTACCGTTATAGTAAACCAATTATTGGCTAAATTTTAATAGAAAATAATTATATGTGCAAATTTATATTTTTACTCATAAATCTAAATTTTGGGTTAAAATCTTTAAATACACCATTAGTTCATGTGCATAAGAGATAAAAGATTTTATATTTTAATCATCCAAGTGTGTCATAAATATTACATGGGTATTCGATATAAGGATTTCCAATTAATACTGTCTGCTGAGATATATTTAGATTCAAAGGTATGTACATATATGACAATATTAAATGTTTCAAATTGATTTTGTATAAGTATATTTAAAGAAAAAAGGACGAAGGTTCAACTACATAGAATACTTTCGCTTCAACTGCGACTGACAGCTACGCAACGCATAAATGATATTAATCCAGTCGTTGCATTCTTGTTTTATTAAAATTGTATATAATAAAATATAAAGATGTAAAAATTAAATTATGTTCTCAGTTGAAATAACAAATTGCATTTTAAAATTTCCAACTCAATGAAAAAATATTAAAATAAGAATAAAACAACCGACAAAATGTATTTACGTACTTCAGTACTTCAAAGTTGAATACTTTTCATCTTTGAAGTACTTCACGCAAAAGTTTGGCGTACTGATTTGGTTCCGTTCCATGTAAATACATGTATTTTACTGCAGCTGTCAGTTGCACTTGAAGCAAAAGTATTGTATGTAGTTGGGCCTTCAGTACCACAAGGGATGCATCTGGTAATGTTATATTAGGACAACACAATTCCTTAACGGGTAAAAACTGCATGTTCTTTAAAAAGTAAAAATCGTACCTGTTTTTGGTACCTTTTTGACAATTTTTTTTTTTATTTTTACTGACACTTACATATTAATATTTTAACATTAGATCCAGTACAATTTAGAAATTCATTGGAATACAATCTCTATTGCATTCAGGGAGTATAAAAAGTACCAAAAAGGGGATAAAATTGGGAAATTAAAATCTATTAAAATTAAATAATGGAACTTAAGAGTGAGAATTCACAAGAAGGAACTTTGTGGTACTTTTTTGATCTGCTAATGGTACTGTTTGAATTGTCTATAAAATTGAAACTAGAAATACAAAATTAAATATATACTTTGTGGTACTCTTTCATTCTTCTAATGGTACTTTTAGCATTTTCTATAATATTGAACATAAAATCATGAAGTTAAAGATTTATGGCTCTATCTAGGTAAGAATTCAAGAGTTGGACGTTTTGGTATTTTTTTTCTTATAATGATACTTTTTTTAATTTCTATAATATTTAATCTAAAATCATAAAATTAAAGTAATAGGTATATAGTGAATGAATCCCCATAAAAGGGAACTTTTCGTTATTTTAATATTACTCTTTGAATTTTTTTAATAATAATTAATTTTTTCACTTTTATTATTTCATTTTGTTTTTTCTAAATAAAAAGTCTACCAAGTTTTTATCTGGTCTATGTAGGAGTACTGCAAGATAGGGTTTAATGCTATCCATATCTGTGTTAGTTTGCCTGTTTTTGAATTTATTTCGATGCTTTTATATCAATACAATGGGGTAGCGAAGCGCACTGTGTTTAAGCTATTAGAATTATTACTCAAAAATGTATAGTTATAAAACTTTAACTGAACACAATTTATTATACAGCGTGGTTTTTATTTAAAAAATCTACGCTAACGAATTAGCGGGTATACTGCTCGTATTTATATGATTCTTTTAATTGCATTAATTTCCGAGATATGAAACAATTTGGAAAAATTAAAAAAAAAAAGAATAAAAAAGTGGGGCTATGGTCAATAATAAATCGATCTTCATGAAATTTGGCAAACGGATTTACGGTTATATAAAACTTCTTTGTGTTAATTTTCATTAAAATATTCCTATTTTTAAGGCATCTACAAGTGTTAAGACATTATTCCAGGAGGACTTTTATATGGAGACGAGGTAATATAATGAATCGATCATGACAAATTTGTCCAATAGCATTTGTCGTTATGCTAAAATAAACATATATGCCAAATTTCATCAAATTATCTTGAAAATTGCGACCTGTAATTTATGTAATTTAAGATTTACATGGACAAACAATAAGCCAGTAGGACAGACGGACATAGTTAAAACAACCCAGAAAGTAATTCTGAGTCGACAGGTATACTTTAAGGTGGGTGTTGGTATATTTTTTCTGTGCGTTACAAATATCAGCACAAACGCATAATACCCCAACCACTTTTGGTGGTGTAGGGAATAAAAATCAATATCAATTACCTACAGTGCGTATGATGAATCTTTAACTTTGTTCTATATATAAAAATACCCATACGCCTCCTTATCATTAATGTAATTTTTAGTAAATTCGGCCTCTTTCTGCAAATTTCCTTTTCAATTTAATTAAAACGTAATATAAAATTATCTTTCATTTCATCTTTTGGTTTTAAATTCCCTTTAATTTTAAGTTACCATAACACCCGACATTATTCCCATCGTAATTTTATATTGAACATCTTTTACAATAATTTTGCATTAACAAACGCCTTATTCTTTCAATTATTTCATAATATTTAGCTACAAGGTCACATTTAATTAATTTAGCAATTTAATAATAAAATATCTTCTAGCGAAAATAAACTTATATTTGAAGCCAAATTGTATTAGCACTTGCAAGTGTTTTTCCTCTTACAATGCTTATGATGTTGATGACTATAATGAGATTTCAAGTATTTAAAAAGAATATTTTAAGTATGAAATGGTACTTCAATGTAAGACAACAAGTTTGATATTAATCATATTAGAATATAAATTCATAATATACTTGGACATAATTTTTTAATAAAAATAAACAACAGCAAACTTGAAGCATTTTACGTTGAGTGGGCTTTTTGCTAAATACATCACCTTAAATTTACAGTAAAAAAACACAAAGAATTGTAATTATACTTTGAAATTTGTACGTAGATATAAAGAAATTTGCTGAGATAAGTTAGTTTTAATTTGAACTAAACGCTGAGTGTGTGCTATGATTCTTTCCTTCAAGTAATAGGAAGTGCGGATTTTTTTTTTTATAATAAAAACTATTAAAATTTTAATATAAAAAACATATATAAAAAAAAATATACTTCCTCCTCATTTTACCTATAAGTGCAATCCTTAAAAACTAAAGAAAAACTTCAAAAACAAATATTTAATAGAAACACAATACAAGTACTTATAGAATATATAGAATAAAAATAAACAAAATATGTCAATAGCTTTTAGTGACAAACAATAAAACCTCAAAGTTGTAAACAAGTGGATAGAGTAAAAAATAAAAATGAAACTTTTTTAAAACAACAAAAAATGCACTTTGGAAAAGTGAAATAACAACTCGCCAAAAAATTGTTAAACTATCAAAAAACGAAACAAGAAAAAACAATACAATGAAAAGCAACAACAAAGTACCACTACTCGTACTACAAACACATACACACACATGTCTAGCATATAACAGTAACTGTCAACATCATCACTTTTGAAACTCAACAAAATTTCTGAAACAAACTCACTCACACATATATGAATGAATGTAAGTTTGCACTCATTCATACTCTCATATGACAAGTAGTAAACAAAACAATTCATGAAAGTATTGTTAAAAATAAAAATTTTAACTATAAAAAAAGGAAAACATATATTTTAACATATAAAATTTTTGGAGTCTTTTGAGCTACGAAATAATGAAAATAAAAAATATTTATAGAATCATTTATACACAGGAGAGTTATAATTTAAAAAAAAAAAAAAACTGTCAAGGCCGACAATATGATACCTGTACCCTTGTCTACATAACAATTTGGGTAGGGGTTTATTCAGTTTTGAACATTTGTATGGGGGCTAGGAGAAATAATGGACCGATCATAATCAATTTCAATAAGAAGCGTGCAAAATTTCATTAAATTTTAATAAAAAATTCAACCTATAGTTTTATTACAAGGGTTTACTTGTACGGACAGACGAACGGTCATCGTTAAATCGACTCAGAAAGTGATTCCAAGCCAATTGGGTCTTAGACCAATACTTTTGGGTGTTACAAAACCAGCATAAATGCATATTACCCTCCCCACCTAGGGTGTTGTTGGGAAAAAATTTGTAGGTATTTTATAGCTTTAATAACAAATTAATATTTTAACACAAGTACATATATAGATATGGATATAAAACCTGAGCCCTCTACACTCAAAATTATTTAGCTCATACAAATAACAACTAATTGACAATACCTGACAAGTTAAATTGTAATTTAAATTTGATTTTTTTTTTAACACAAATGTACTTTACAAGCTGTGTTGCATTTAAAGGGAATTTTTCCCAAATTGGAGGGATCAAATAGAAAGAGAGAATTTTCTAAAAACAAAGTTTTTTATCCCTTTCTTTATAAGCAGCCTTTGATATATTTTATCTTTATAGATAAATTTTTGTCGATAAACTTTTTCCTCATAGATAAATTTTGTTAAAAATTTTCTTTATAAAACATTTTGGCTTAATTTTTAATGATTTTTTTCTTTAATGAATGAATTTTCTCCCTATAAAAATTTTTCAATAAATTTTTTCTTTATAGAAGTCATAAGTTTAATAAATTGTCTCCTTATAGAAAAATTTATATAAATTTTCTCTTTATAAAATTTTCAATAAATTTTCTCTTTATAAAATTTTCAATAAATTTAAAAATTAATTTTCAATAAATTAAAAAATAATTTTCAATAAATTAAAAAGTAAAAAAAAGAAATCTTGAATTTGGTATAAAAAACTTTTTGCGAAATATCTCCTAAACTATTGAGCGGATAAAAATTAGATATTAGAGTGGTTTAAAGCTAATTTTGTTCCGCACATCGTGGTATATCATAAAATTTTCAATGAATTTTTTCTTTATAGAAGTCATAAGTTCAATAAATTTTCTCTTTATAGAAAAATTTATATAAATTTTCTCTTTATAGAGAGATCTCAATAACTTTTCACTTTATAAAATTTTCAATAAATTTTCTCTTTATATAAAATTTTCATTAAATATTCTCTTCATGAAAAATTTTTGATAAATATTTTTTTTTTTTTTTGTGTAAAATTTCTGATAAATGTTTTCTTTAAAAAAAATTTTGATAAATATATAGATAGAAATTTTTTTAAATTTTCTTTGTAGAAAATTTTCAACGAATTTTATAGAAGATTTTCAATGAATTTTCTCTTTATAGAAAACCGTTAAAGAATTTTCAATAAATTTTCTTTTTATAGAAAATTTTTAATGAATCTTCTCTTAACAGAAAAATTTTTTATGAATTTTTTCTTTACAAAAAAATGTTCGATAAATTTTCTTCAAAAGAAATTTTTGACAAACTCAATAGAAAATTCTCATTATATTTTCTCTTATTAAAAAGTATTTCTTTATATAAAAATTTTGATGAATTTTCTGTTTGTAGCAAATGAGATAAATTTACACTTTTTAGAAAATGTTCTCTACATTTTATTTATATAAATTTTGTCGATATAGATTTTTGTTATATTTGCACTTTATAAAAAATGTTTGGTGAATTTTCTATACAGATGAATTTTTTCTATAGAAAATTTCTAAAGAATTTTCTTCATAAAAATTTTTTAATAAATTTTCTTTTTACAAAAATTTTTTCAGTAAATCTTCTCTTTATAGAAAATTTTCAATAAATCTTCTTTATCAAAAACTTTTAATATAATTTTATAAATTTTTTTAATAAATTGTTCTTTTTCTAGAAAAGGTTTAATAGTGTTTTTCCTTTATAAAAAATGTTCGTTAAATTTTTTATAGAAAATTTTCGTTAGTTTTTTTTTATATAAAAAATTTCCATTTAATTATCTTTTATATTTTCATTAGATTTTTTTCGTAACATTTTCTATATCGACCATTCCAGGAAAAAACGCCCGAAAAAGTATATTTTTTTACTTGTTGGCTTTCAATTTCGATAAAAATTTGTATACATAAACTCTATTAAGCATTTTATCAATTGCAAAAACTCGCGATTTAATTTCGCTTTTTAATTTTCTCAAAAACCAAAAAAATTTCAAAAGTATGTAACTTTGAATAGCAATATCTCTGGAAAGACTTTGTCAATTTTAATGATTTAAACGACCTTAAAATTTCGCATATGGCAGCTTTACGACGAACGTTTTAAAAATAAGAAAGATTTTTTAAAAATGCATTTTAATGCAATTGCATTTTTCTTTAAATATGCTATTAAAATTTTTTAATTTTCTAACATAAATGAAAAGTTTGGAATCTTTACATTAAAATAAAAGTGCCAAATTTTTGGGACGCGAAAATCTTATATGCATAGTACAATTTTTATAAAAACATGTTTCAAATTTTTCATATAAAATTAAATTTTTTCTTGTTTTTGAAATTTTCTTTAAAATTTTTATAAAAGTTAACAAAATATAAAAAGTATGCAATTTTAAATATTCATATCTCTTGAAGTTATTGATGGATTTCTGTAATTTAAAAAGTATTTAAAAGGCCATTATATATTTTTTGTGTAATTTAGTCAGCATTTCAAAAACCACGTCTTCGAACCATAATATTTTAAAAATATAAATGCAGTTTTTAGATGCATTTTTGTTAGTTGCGAATTTATTAAATTTAAATTTTTCAAAAGTGTATTTAAAAATGCTTTGTTTATTATAACTTAAAACAATAAATAGTCTGATACATAAAGTTTTACTATTTTTCAGGATTTTTTAAAAAATAACACAATAAATTTTTTTTAACAAAATACGTAAAGATACTCATAATACCAGAAAAATATAATTTTTATATGGAAAAATTTAAACTAGTTGAGGAAAAGGGGAAATTATGCACAGTACATGTGTGCGTCCCAAAAATTTTAAATTTTTATTTTAATGTAAAGATTTCAAACTTTTCAATTATCTTAAAAAATTAACAAATTTGGATAGCATATTTAAAGAAAAATGCATTTACAAAATGCAATTGCATTAAAATGTTTAAGCTAACATAATTACAATTCAAACGCGGTTTAAATCACAAATTTCTGCAAAGCCTTCCTAGAAATATTTGTATTTAAAGTTGTATACTTTTGAGATTTTTTAGATTTTTTCAAAAGTGAAAAAGCGAAATAAAATCGCGAATTTTCTGAATTTTGCGAATCTGAAAACGGAAATATTTATACATACCCATAGACCATATACGTATAAAATTTTATAAAAATTGTAGGACACTTGGTATATTTTTGGGCGTTCTTTCATGGAATGGACGATATATATTTTCGTTAAAATTTTGGATGAATTTCCTTTTAAAAGAGTTTCAATAAATTTTCGATAAATTTACTAATAGAAAATTTTAATTCAATTTCTTTCTTTATAGAAAGTTTTTTAAGTTAAATTTTCTCTTTTTGTTTTCAATTCATTTTCTCTTTATACTTTCACGAACAGTATACCCGCTAATTCGTTAGAGTAAATTTTTTAAATAAAAACCACACTGCATTACAAATTCTAATTGTGGTCAGTTAAAATTTTATAACCATAAATTTATTAATAATATTTCTAATAGCTTAAACACAGTGCACTTTGTTTGAAAAATTGTATGAGTTTGTGTTCAATATTATAGAAAAGTCTAAAAGTACCATTAGAAGATCAAAAAAGAATCACAGAGTCCCCTCTTGTGAATTCTCACTCACTTAGGACTACATATACTTCAGTTTATGTTTTTAGGTTTAATATAATAATACTATCCATTATTTATTTTGAATAAAATTTAATTCCCCGATTTTATCCCCAAAAAAGATTTTATTTTTATGTATTTCTAAATTGTACTGGGACCTAATATTAAAATATTCATATGTATATGTCAGTAAAAAGAAAAAAAAATATTTTGTGAAAAGATACTAAAAACAGGTACGATTTTTACCCTTAAACGTTCGGATTTTCAAATGTACATGCAGTTTTTACTTGTTTTCTCTCATTTCAAAAAAGTACAAGACACCTATACGATTATTTTTTTAAATTAATAACGAGAACTATTAAACTTCTTTTATATCTCTGTTAGTTTAGGAGGTATAAGGTTACCGATTTTACTCTTTTTTACTCTTTTTTACCCTCTAAATATTCTAATTTCCAAAAATCTAGTCTTAGTGGATCTATTCGGTGGGAGACCAATCTACAGTCCATATTTCATCTTTCTAGTTTTAAATGTTTGGGCTGTGCGATGATGAATCACAAAGTAAGTCATTTAGTCAACCACTCAGTAACTTTATTCTTTTATATATATAGATTAAATTTTCTGTTTATATTTCGTTACATGTTCATCTCATAGACAATTTTCGCTAAAATCCTTTTATAAATTTTTTCTTAAGAAAAATGTATGTATATTTCTCTTACTGAAAAAAAAAAAAAATAAAATAATATTTTCTTTGTGAAAAGTTCTAGGAAAAATATAATCTTTATAGAGAATTTTTCACAAATTTTCCCTTTACAGAAATTCACTAAAAATATCCCCAAAAAGGATATTTTAGAAATATCGAACTTTAATTAGAGGATTCCTCATTTTTACTGCTACTTCATGAAAAGATACTTAAACTTACAGTGCTGTCATGCATTTTGTTAATAGCACTATTAACAACTAATCATCCCCATAGACGATTAGTTGGACTTGATGTATTTTGAAGTGCTTAACACGAATCTGCTTTCCATCAGTATTACTTTAGCACATTTCCTCATAACTGAACGGTGTGCACGATTGACATAAGTGATACACCAAAAAATGCGTACTAAAAATATCTTCAAATCATCCAAACCAAATTCTTTTATGTGCTCAATAGTTTCGGAGTTATTTTGAAATAAGTGTCCAAAAAAAATCATTTTCATGCAAAATGTTAGACTTTTTTGTTACTAAAATTTATTTTAATAAATGAAAACCTCAAAAATGTTACAGTTTATCATCTTTATTTTAAAGCTAGTAATGATGCGAATAAAATAAGGTATGTATCTTCAAAATTGGTGCAGAAATCTAAATTTTATTCACAGTTACAGTGGTGGCCAACAATTTTTTTTTTTAATTTTTCTTGAAACAAAAATAGGTGGAATAGGTGGATTTTGACGAGTTAAACAAGAATCTGCATTCACTTTTTTATTCAACGGATATACTAAAAAATTCGAGAATGGTTTGTCGAACTTATGCTATAACTCAAGAACCCTACACACGATTTTGATAAGTGATACATCAAAAGATGCACACAAAAATTGTCTTCAAGGTATGTCAGCAATATTTTTCATTCGCTCAAGAATTTGAGAGTTATAGATCAAAAATTTCACCGCTTTTCAAAAAAATAAATTTTAAAATTTTCGGTACTAATTACCAAATAACTACGGAAATATTAACTTAACAAAAAATTATATAAATTCAGCTCAAAAACAATTTAGGTCGCTATATATTAAAGTTCAATTTATAATAGTAGTCATTCCCATAAAAGAAAAATCAATGCGTGATAGAAAAAAAGGAAAAGCTGATTCTTATTTAGCACGTTGAATTCCATCTAATCCACCTATTTTTTTTATTTAAGACGAAAAAAAATTTTTTTTTTTTTTTGCCCACTAGTGTATTTCCACTTAGCTATAGGTATGCATGGGTATCCAAACTTAACTGTGAATCCAATCAAGATTTGTGCATCAATTTTTATGATACGTGGCTTTATTTACTAGTGGTTTTGCCAGCTTTGAGATAAGGATGATAAACTGAAACATTTTTGATGTTTTCTCTTTTAAAAAGAAGTTTTAGTAAAAAATTTTAATTTTGCATGAAAAAAAAATAAAAAATTTTCCGACACTTTTTTTGAAGTATCTAAACTATTGAGCGTATAAAAATTTAATTTAAAAGCGATTTAAAGCTAATTTTATTCCGCACATCGTAGTATATCATTTATATAAATCGTGCATACCGTTTTCGAATTATACTGAAATATGCTCGAGTAATTGGCATATTTAGGGCACAATATTAGACACGCCCATAAGAAAAATCCCGAGCTGATGGAAAAAAACTGAAAGCAGATTCGAGTTTAGCATACGGAATTCCATCTAATCTATATATTTTTTTTTTGAAGGAGCTCAAAGAAAAATATTTTTGTCGACCAGTGTAGTTTTTGTGTGAGTGTATATGTGTATTTAAACGACTAAATCGTTATAAAAGTTAACCTTAATTGAAATTTGCTGTTAGCAACATTTATTGACAATCAAAATAGTATATACAATTTTATTTCTAATGTATTTTGTGGAAAGTTTTATAACAGTCAACACTTTTGAAGCAGTAAAATTCTAATAAATAAAAGTTATTTCTTAAATTAATAAATTAAAAAAGAAAAAAATAAAGTTTTTAAAATATATATTTTAAATGAAATTAAATTTTTCCTGCGGTAGCGTTTCGATTGTATAAATTATAAACTTATCTGAAACTATATGCTTTTACTATATAGCTGAGTGAGATGTGAGCTTTACCACCGTGCTTTTAAAGGGTCATCTATTTAATACTTTTTCTGTTGATATTTTTGTTATTTCTATATTTGTATAGAAATTTGTTCTATTTGCTATATATTTTGGTAACCAAGGGGTAAAATACAATTTGATAAATTTTTTTTATTTTTTTTTATTTTCATAACGTGTTTTTTAACTATGGGTTTCTATTATTTGGTATTTATATTAATTTTATTTTTCAAAAATCTTCTTAAAAGCTTCCCAAAATATTTTCCATATTTTTGTATCATTTCCGGTCTATTAAATTTTTTTAAAGTTTTTTCCTTTGAAAATAACAGACAATACACAAGAAAGCAGCTGAAAACAGCATTAGCAGCAGCGTCAAAAAGGAAGAGAGATAACTAAGGAAACACGTTTGCTAAATAAAACGTGCCTTACATACGTAAATATTTTTTTGTAGTTACATTACTTTTTTTCTTTTGCTGTTCAAAAACAAAAACAATTTTTCGAAAAAAAAAAAAAAAAACAGTAAAACTATAGGGAATTAATAAAAGCGAGGAAACAATAAAGGTAAATTTTTATAAACATTTTATAAAGGAAAAAACACATGTATTTTAATATTAAATAAATAGCCATCATTTAAATATACTGCAGATATACACGAAAGTAAACTCAAAATATTTAAGTCCTACTCCTTCTCTCTTTTAGGCCATTTAACGCATATTAAACATTTTAGGCTTAAAAATACCAGCCATGAAGTCCTTTTGTCTGTCTGCAGGTTTTTCAAGTTAAGAGTTGTTTTTAATGGTCAAGCAATATGGTTGTTGTAGTAGTGAGTATTGCTTTCTTTGTTTTAAGTTAAAGTCAATATGTAGCATATGTTGTGGGGAGAAGTACTCGCAGAAGTATTTGTAGCTTACATTGCTTTTATTGGAATTCAAGTATCTAGGGGTTTTTTTAAAAATATTATAAAGTTTTTTTGCAGCAAGTTAAATTGAGAAAATAAGTTTTATTAAAAAGTTAAGTTTAGCGAGGGTAACTACTGATGTTTGAAAATAAAGAAAATATTAAACACAAAACGCATACTTAATCGTAAAGAAAATAAAATATTTGAAAATTCTGGCCTACATCTAGTCTATAGTCTGGGCTATAGTCCAGTCTATAGTCTGGGCTATACTACGGCCTATATTATTGACTGTAGTCTGGACAATAGTTCAACCTATAGCCTGATTTATAGTCCAATTTATAGTCTGGACTATTGTCTACAGACTACACACTTTAGTCTGCTAATTTGTCTGGACTATAGTCTATAGTCTGGTGGCACAAAAACTGCTAGGATAAACTTACTTAGAAAACTAAGTATAGGGAGGTCATTCGTGAATCCTTGATGCTGATAAGCTGATTCAGTTGCCTTGTCGATCAAAATTATGTCGAAAATGTGGTCAGGCAAATCATATCGCAAAGGATTGTACATCTAAACCAAGATTTATGTTCTGTGTATCCAATAAGGAAGAAGAGACGGGATACATAACAGGAAGTGGCAAATGACCTTTCTTTAGAAAAGCTTTTAACCTATGTAGGAGATGAAAGGTCATACAATTGAAAATAAACCACTGTGCAGCGGCTCGAGATGTACTTAGCCAAACAATCCGATAGATTAATACAGATGTGGTATTATCGCCACATTTGTCACACTATGAATAAAATTAAAATATATTACACGGTGTATGGGAGAAGCATGACACGGAAAAAGCAGCGATATGGTCATGCAGTAATTTTGCTTTCCAGGAATCGATAAGAACCCACATGAAAGGATACGTTAGAGTTAAATTAGAAGAGATATACATTTACAGCTATTGCGTTTCACAAAACATCTCATTGACTGAATTTGAAACATATAAAGACGGACTTGTTTCTGGTACCCGAAGATTATTAGAGGAAATCTATAACTGGGGATGAAAATCGACTAATGCAAGGGGTCGTATACTTCTGGAGGTATTTACACAATTGGTCCTTGTACTCTGTAATATGGGAAATGCACAGACGTTAAAAAGTGGAGATACTGGATCAGTAGTCGATCTAACATTCGTAAGTGCCACTCTAGCGAAGGAACTCAGTTGGTATAGAAGAAGTAGCGGAGAATGAAGTTTTACAATTTTGTTCAAGCAACGGTGATAGCAAGGCACTAGGCCTGGATGACGTTCCGAATAATGCACTTAAATTGGCTTTAATGGATAAACCGCAGACTTTTGCAAACGCCTTCAGCATTTGTCTTTGCATTCTCCTTTCCTGAGGTCTTGAAGTAACAAAAGTTGGTTCTGATACCGAAACCCTACAAACAACTAGGGGAACCAACATCTTACTATCTGTTTGCTAGAAACGCTTGGAAAATTCTGGAAAGGATTATTTATAACAACTTTTCCTGTAGTTTTGGACTATTTTCAAAAAAATAACAAAAAATACCAGGACAAAAAATAATTTACAAATTCTTGCATAAAAGTAAACTCAAATACCTGTAGTTGATGGTTCCATTTTAAAATTTTTCTTTAAAGCACTTTTTATAAAAGAAAAATTCACCGAAAGTTTATGAAAATTTAATTTTTTGCTCTTTTCTTAAAATATAAAAAAATGTTGAACTTTGACAGCTCAGTACTCAAAACCCACGCAACCTACATTAATGACTTTTATCGTTATTGATACATAATTTTGTCTATTTTTATTCGGTACCCAATTTTATTTAAAATTGACTTTCAGAAAGTCAATACGAATTTCGAAAAGCAAGATTGACAATTGATGCAATCAATACAGAAAGAAATATGCTCATCTTGGACATCAAAAAATCCTTCAATAGTGCAGGATAAATAGTAATATAGGGGTTTCCTCTTACATTTTGAAGATACTCGGTGACTACTTCACAAACAGGACTCTGTGGTATAATACAGACGTCGGAATGCGATGCTAAAAAGCAGGAGTCCCACAAGAATCAGTATTAGTCCTACTTGTTTGGAAAGTAATGTATAAGAGCCCAAACACAACCAAACGGATTTCAACGTTGTTTTCCGCTCTAAGAGAGAAATGCAAATTAAATGAAGACGGTATCCAGCGTATTTCATATATATTTTGTTTTTGTTTCTTTATATTTTTTTGTGTTTGGCAACAACAAAACTACATATATAAAAAAATATTTATCATTCTCTCTTAAATTCCACACATAAAAAATAAAAGGCAAATCTATCTATCTCTTTCTTTCTTAATAAATTTAATGTAAACTTATGTCATTCATTTTGCAATAACGGCAACACTGACAGAGAGGGAGAGTGAGAAAATGAGAGCTATTGAGAATCCGTTGTGAAATTAAAATATATTTTAATTTCCAGCGGATTCCGCTGTGTTGTTTTAGTTGTCAAATCTTCATATAAAAAAGTAATCCGCTAGGTTGTGTTTGGGCTCTAATGAGGTACTATGGTTAAATGTACCTGATGAGGTGAGTATCATTGGCTTTGCTGACAATATCGCCATTCGCATCACAAAGGATTGGCTCCAGAAAATAGGTTTTTAGCTTACGGATCACAATACAGAGGACGTACTAATTAGTAGTCGAAAGAAGAAGGAACCAATGGATTTAAGTAGTTAGGAGTAATGATCGACGAAAGACTGCAGCGGTAAGCAATACCTTCAATCGAAGTGGAGTACATCCATCTTGCTTTATGGAGCACCAATTTGGTAGAAATCCATTAGAAATACAGTGTACAGCTCTCAGCTTAAATTATGCAGTATACAGTTTTATTTTTAAAACTCAATAACAATGTAACAGACTGGAATTCAAAATAAAATTTGGTATCATTAGAAAGAGGAAGATTTCTAGTTTAACATAGAACCATTATTTATTGTAAAGGTTTACCTAAAAAAATCTAATATTTTTATCTCACAGCTTATTTAGTGCATCCACTTACATTGAGCGAAATGTGTTCCTACTGCATTTTTAGGGCCTACTTCCTATTTTATTATGTAAATATCCAATATGGACCACACATTTTTAATAACATTGAGGTGTGGTGATTGTTTAGAGAGTAAATTCCAACATCACACCACCATTAACTGATATACAGGCCCAAACCATGAAACTGCCACCAACTTGCTTCGCTGTTACTTTTAAGTTTTCTTGATTCAGCTCAGTATTTGCTTGTCGCCACAAATAGGACATACTATCTGAGCCAAATATATAGAATTTTAACTCATTAACAAGAAATAATTTAATTCCAAAACGTTTAATCATTGGAAACAAGTTCCTTGGCAAAGTTGAGCATGCAGCCCCTTTTCTTTAAATTGTTAAAAGTCTTCTTGCGTGAAACTCGGCCTTCAAAATAGTGTTGCTGCAATACATGGCTAAAAGTTTTGACACAACATTGTTTTCACAAGTCAGCTTGAACTCCGGATGTCGATTTTGGTGCTGAGAACCTTGGGTTGCCCTTTGTTTTCCTTACAATATATCGCAGTCACGATTGTTAAAATGTTTATTCGGTACTTCACTGCCTTTATTGTTCAATCAATTTTCATGAAGAAAAACTCATTCATAATGATTTATTGTACCATAGAACCATATATTTTAACTGTTTGGATTATTTTTCGCTGACCATTTTAAAATGGTTTATAGCCAATACTATTTTCTATAGAGCTGTGCGTTGACCAATTTTACATTTACATTATTATTGAAGCATTAACTAACAAAATCAAATCAAAAATGATACGCAATGATATTTTCCAGAAGTAGATATAACAAATAAAGTCCACTGGACAACGCTACATTGAACTTACTTTCAAAAGAGAAGAGGCTGCATAAAATAAGCTGTGAGCTAAAAAATTTAGTATATTAGTGAGCAACTGTATATCCCAGTGAGCAACTGTATATCCCAAAAAAATGTTCTATCACTTCTTCGGCAATCTTGTTTCAGAGTTTGCAGCGGTTACAGAATAGTGTCACTAGATGCAGTACGATCCCTCTAGACCTGTCTGCAGATGAGGCATGTAGAGTATATACCGCGACAGAAGGAAATAGCGCTGAGGATAGACATGAAAGAAAGTATATTGAAAGAAATAGTAATATGGAGAAATGGCAGAGAAAAAGGGCGATGGACCTTTATGTTGATTTCAGCATTAAAAAACTGGATGGAACGCAAATACGAAGAGCTTAACTATTACCTCACTCCATTTTTCTCAGAACACTGGGGATATAGAATCTATAAACTATTTGTTTAAATATGAACATGATGATAGTACGGACTATAGTCTGAACTATCTGGACTATTTTCTATACTACCATACCGTTTTTTAGGTATTTTTGTAAATAAAATGTATTTACATTTTTACAATAAAATCTGCATTTAATTCTATTTAATTAAAGATATTAAATTCCATGAAATGAACATAGAAACAATTTTATAAAATATTTTATGGTAATTACACTCACATGAAATTTAAAGCATGTAAACGAAAATTTTTTTTGCATTTTCAAATGCATATATTTAAGCCACAGTATATAGTATTGGAAAAGCTAAAAGGTTTCTGATTCTGTAAAGTCTTGAGAATATATATCGTCATCGAAAATGCAAAACAACGTAACATCACTTTTCATAACTTTACAGGAGGCACAAAAAACTTTCTAAAATCTAAACGAATTGTCCTACAAACAAGATTTTTGGGTCATTATATCCTTAAATATTGCTCAATAAATTGATGATGAATATTTTTATTAAATAATTTTTAAGTTATGAGGTTTACGTTTTTCAAATTTTCAATTTTTTAAAGCCAAAAAACGTAACATCAATAAAAATTTAAGAAAAATTGCAATTAAAAAGATTTTTGATAATTTTTTATCAACAATTTTAATAGCTATTATATATTTAATAATTTGCAATCTAAATTCGTAAAAAAAAAGAAAACATTTTTTTTTATTTTTTCAACAAATGTGATGTTACGTTATTTTGACTTAAGAAAATCATTGCTTTCGTTAATATAATCGTTATTTTTTGAGCTACAAGTCTGAAAATTTTTAATCACATGTATATTGGAAAAACAAACTATACTTCATCAAAAACACAAATTTGAAAATTTTGATGTTGCGTTGTTTTGCATTTTCGGTGACGATATGGAAAATTCTTCAAACTTGTTTACTTTTGATGTTCAAAAAAATGTCGAAAATTTGTTAATGGCAATATTTAGTACCAATATTCTTTGGCTCTAGTGGAACACAGATCTGTTCGCGTGAATGACTTTTACCGAACGGCATCAATGTTACGGCGGTTTAAGATAAATTTGTTTATAAATTGCCAAAATTCGATTTATAGTCCTAAATCAAAAATTATTGCATTTATGATTCTACAATGCTATATCTAAAATACAAATTAAAAATATCGCGATAAGTTAGATATGCGTGGGTATATTAGCGATTTAATTATTATTAAACCTTCTCATAAAATTTACAAAATTCAGTTTTTAGTGATGTAGTCTTGTTGATATTCATCCATTTATTGCAAAATTCATAATTTTTTTTTTTTTTAAATAAGTCATAAGACAATGTCATTTATATACATTTTATAATGGCACTTAGTCAAATCTCTAAAGTTGCATTCAGTGTTATCGTTTGGCGACTTTAGTCGCCAATTGCCCATTTTTCAACTACCTGGCCACTTTTTTGGCCCCTTTTTCAAATGGCGGCTAAATGCGACTTTTTGAAACTATGTGATGAATGACGAGAAATTAAGTTATTTAAAACATATCGACAAATTATATATTAATTTAAACAAATAAATGAGTCATCTTGAGATTGTTTCATTAGTTTCATTAGAACAGCGAAGTATTTATAAATGTACTGAGACTGTTAGTAACTAAAAATCATAAAGTTTATGAATCTTTTTGGACTGGATTGAAAAAAAAGAATCGATGAATATTATATCCTAATTTATATTTTTACATTTCACATAGCAACTAAATTATCGATAATAAAACTAGATGGTCTAATAGACTTAAGTCAATACTTGTGGATCCATCCGTTCCGTCCTAAATCTGTCTGACTGAGATTTGAAAGACTGAAGTACGAGTGAAGAACTCGTACAAAAGTACAGAATTTAAATTAATTAAAAGAATATTGTAAACATACAATCAATAAAATGTGAATAAATCTTTATTTTTGCAATAATAAAAATTGTTGTAAAACAATTATAATTTTTTTTTTTTTTTTTTTTTGTATAAATAAAACCGAATTTTGTAGTTTTTCTTAAAATAAAATTTTTTTTTTTTTGTTTTTGTTGATATCAAATAAACAAACTTTTAAGAGTTTTTGTAAACTCTAAATCAGTTGGCTCCTTTTTTTCAAAAAATCCCCTTTTTTGGCGACTTTTTATTTTGAAATCCCCTTTTTTGGACACTTTTTAAAAATTCTCAACGGTAACGCTGGTTGCATTAAATGAAAAATCGAACTTTTTTTCGAACGCCATATTGATTTTGATATAGAGTACTAAAGCAGCTACAGATTGACATATATTATCGCCAATTTTGATTAGCGCCTTGGATGTGCCTCGACGATTAATGTTAAAATAAAAACATCGCGTTCTTAGCCAATGAAAAACGTTGATGAATATTTTTAGTGAAATGATATTAAGTAAAACTTTACACAAAAATTATTTCAGTTCAAAATTGATTTATAACACCAACATCCGCTATAACAAAATATGCAAAATTGCTGAATTCTTTAAAATAGCCATACACGTTTAGCAGATTAATATTTTAAAACGCCTCAATGATTTTAAAATGTAATTTGGAAACCTTCTTTGATAACGCTATACTCCAGCTTCACTGAAATAACGTTGCTAGTGTGCCTCGCGAAAAAGGTACCTTTTGGAGCCATTCAAGTTTTTTCTCTCCAAGTTTGGGTACCTCCTACAGAATTTCTGTTGAGGGCACATTAACGAGATGTATGTCAAATGATGCTTAATTTCAAGAACTATTAGGCTCTGTTTTGAATTTTAAAATATCCGAAACGGCATAAAATCCCCATTGAAAAAACTGCAAAATTTTAAAATTTGGTTTCACGACTTTTGCACAGCACTATTTGACACTGATTAATTGCACGCTAATTAAATCCATGCTGGTCCTTTTCTACAAGTGTTTATCTTTCTTCTTCTTATATATAAAAATTAATGTGTGTTTGTTTGTATGTATGTATGTATGTATGTATGTATGTATGTTTGTTTGTATGTAGATATGTATGTATGTATGTATGTATGTATGTATGTATGTATGTATGTATGTATGTATGTATGTATGTATGTATGTATGTATGTATGTATGTATGTATGTATGTATGTATGTATGTATGTATGTACGTATGTATGTATGTATGTATGTATGTATGTATGTATGTATGTATGTATGTATGTATGTATGTATGTATGTATGTATGTATGTATGTATGTATGTATGTATGTATGTATGTATGTATGTATGTATGTATGTATGTATGTATGTATGTATGTATGTATGTATGTATGTATGTATGTATGTATGTATGTATGTATGTATGTATGTATGTATGTATGTATGTATGTATGTATGTATGTATGTATGTATGTATGTATGTATGTTTGTATGTATGTATGTATGTATGTATGTATGTATGTATGTATGTATGTTTGTATGTATGTATGTATGTATGTATGTATGTATGTATGTATGTATGTATGTATGTATGTATGTATGTATGTATGTATGTATGTATGTTTGTTTGAACTCTATAGCCGCCTAAACGGCTAAACCGATTTTCTTGAATTTTTCACAGTGTGTTTCTATATGCCTGGAAGGAAAAATAAGCTACTTTTTATTTTAAAATTCCATGTGGGCGAGGTGCCACGCCCACTTACTAAATAACTATTAAAAGTAGTATATCTCGGAAATTGGTAATACTAGAGTCCTCAAATTTTGCACGAACAACTTTGACACCTATATGAACATTCTGGAAAAAAATAGGAGAACTAGCAATAGGGGGTGTGGCACATCCCACGCCTAATTTTGGTTGCCAATACCAAATGCCGTAAATTTAGGAAACTATTACAGTTACATTTCCCAAATTTTGTACAATAAAATTAAGTGTCAATGTAAAAATTGCAAAAGAAATAGTGGGCGTGTCATCTTTCATATAAAGTTAATACCGAAATGTTTATATCTGGGAAACCATAAAATTTAGAGAGCTCAAATTTTGTACGACAAGCATTAGCTTCAATATGAATATTTTGGACAAAAATTGGTACACTAGCAATAGTAGTCGTGGCACCTCCCATATAAAGAAAATATTAAATTATCATATCTGAGAAAATATAACAGTTAGAGTTCTAAAATTTTGTCGGAGCCACATTGGTATAAATATTAATAAGAAAAATATGGGCGGACTAGAAGTAGGGGGCATGGTACCTCCCATATGAATTAAATGCAAAAATTAGTATATCTGGGAAACTATAGGAGTTGAAATGCTCAAATTTTGCACAAAGAATTTTGACATCCATGAAAATTTTTGTCTAATAAATTAGCGGATTATGGGGGTATGGTCCCTCCCATAAAAATTAAATACAAAATTTAGTATATTTTTTTAATCCTTTAATTACTATGTATTTTATTTCGGGGAGTGGCGAAGCACACCGGGTATTAGCTACTAGTCTATATTAGAAGAATTGGACATTTATACCAAAATCCGCGACTACAGAAATAAAAAGAAATAAAAAATCTTGTTAGTTTCTAACACCTTTTTTGGAATTTTTTACTTTGGGTGCTTGCCGGCACCACATGGAACCATTTCAGGTCTTGAATTTTTTTTTGTGTTACACAATTAAGTGTTGTTAACATAATTGCATCAAAAGATGTTTAAAAAAGTCAGAATTTAAAAAAATATTTGAGGTTGAAGGTCGGTTTCATAAAGGCAAAAGTAAAAAGGGAATTGCCCGATTACATTTTGAGGCAATGAAATATCTTAAAAATTGCAAAACATCAAAAAAAATTTTTGGACAAAAATGTGTAAACGAAAATTTGTTTACATTCTTAAACCTAAATATTTCAGTCGCTGTTAGCAATATGATATAAATCGGATACTTTTCTGAATCTGCAAAGTCCGAAGATTTTAAATATGTAACACTTTTTTATTAAATCTAAACTGTTAATTCATAATCTTAACCCATTTCCAACCACTGTTGCGTTTTCGCATCAGTAACTTTACCTATACCGTAACTAATTTAGTTTAAAATTAATTATAATGTTTTATATATGTGCATTTAGCTTGGAATGTTAACTTGAATTGACCAAAAAAATATTTCCGAAGATTTTTTACCCCCGGTAGAGTGGATCAAAAAAAGTTCTATAAAATAGACCTTTTTTTAAAATTTAAAAATTCATTCGAAAAATGTTACAAGACATTTTGAACCTTTAAAACGATAGCCAAGACATCAAGAAATATGAAACTATTCAATTTTTGACAAATAATTTAGGGAGATAGAAACACCAAGCTTTGCAAAATTGGTGTTGCGAAAACGCATCAAGTGTTATATTTTTTACACTCATTGAGAACAAATGTAAGAAAAAGAATTTCCAAATGATCGACGCTACCTGAATATGAAGTGTATTTTGTGAAGGATGCTGTTATATTGAATATGATCATAAAAATTCAAGGAGTTACCTGTAAAATTTAGAAAACTGATGAATGAAACCAATAAATTTTTTCAATTGTCTTTAAAAAGGGATAATAAATTTTCTACAAAGGTCATAAAATTTGCTAAAGGAAAACATAATATTTACAAATTTTATGACTACATACTAATATTTTTTGTTCAAAGTATTAAAAAATGTTAAAAACCAATGTGAATAGGTAAAATTTCATAATTTTCGAAACAGCCTTTTTCTATAAAAGGCCATGCTCTCTACTCAAAGTGATAGTTCATTTTGGGTTTTCAATCAAATTAGATTAAGAGGATATCAAAATATAAACAAAATAAGATCTCCAAGGTTATTCAAGGTATAATAAAAGAAAAATCTGTAAATATAAGTGCACGGATAAATGAAAGCAAACACATTTTTTCTTAGTCGTTTGAAAATGTGTACATTACCCAAATTTTCAAATCCTGTTTCAATTGAAATACATCATATTATGAGCCACTGCATTTAGTATATTACCAGGATTTACGATTTTTAAAATTTGGGAATATTCTGCAAGAATAACAGAATCGACTTACGTAACATTTGTGTTTGGAGCACAACGTGGTTAGGCAGTCTGTACGAAGGACCAAAATGCTTTCCTGACCACCGTATTGAAATCATAATCGAGATGATGCGTAAACAGATAATCGAATGCAATGTACATTACATTCCAAATGCTTTAACGTGCAACATATTTTATTTAATATATAATCTATTTTATAGATTATACGATTTATTTATCTTACACCGTAAGACATTTAAAGTTTCTACGTCATTATTTAGTTGCCTTAAATTCCAATTGAAATGGTCTACCTCCAATTATTTTTGTTCACACTTAACATATTTAACAACAATTTGTAAAATAATCACAAAATTAAATTTAAATGACAAATAAAACTCATTTTGCCATACAATTTGTTTAAACGTCTACTTCTTATATGAGCAAAACAACAATTGACCATTGATGCGTTTTCGCAACATCCTATATCTCGGAAACTAAAAAGGCTAGGATCACAGATCTTTCGATTTTATGATCACAATCACTAAAATAGACTCCGTTCTTAATTTTATTAATTTATCTTAACGGGATCGGGTAGTGGTAAAAAATGGGTTAAGAATTGGAAAATAACACAAAATTAATTTTGAGCACATTTTTTTGAACACTGCCTCAACCAACTTCAAGTCAAAAAAGATCTTAGTTTAATAATGACAATTTCGGTAAAAGAAAATACAATGTCATAATCTATCAATTTAAATACTAAACAATGTGTCGATTAACATCCTGGCTAGATTTGGCATCGAAAAGTAAATCGGAAAAAAGTTTATGATAAGAAACCCTAAAACACACTGAATATGGGTGTCATAAAAAATTAATAAAGATCAAAACCAGTTAAAAAATGTTACATACAAGGTTGACATAGTATCAAAATAACGTGTAAAATGTGAGAAAATTGTGAACATTTGAAATTTTATGAAATTTACAAAAAATTCTTAAAAAATGGTGTGAAAAAAGTGTCCAACATTTTTTTTTTCTGAATTTTTAAAATTTTTATATTTATTCAGCGACTGATGATTTTAAACAAAAATAATAAGAATATTTGTATTCTTTGGAGTCTCTAGTTTTAAATAAATACAACATTTTTCAGATACCCTTTATAGATACCTAAATATTTACATTTGAAAATGTAAATTTTTTTTCGTTTACATGCTTTAATTGCCAAACTTTGACATAAGTAAACAACAACAACAAAAAAGAAATCTTAAGAATTTATCAGTATAAACGAATGTAATTGTAGTATTTGTATACAACAAACAAAACAATTAAATAAAAAGATTTTGTAATTGACATTGACTTATTGTATAAATTAATTTATACATATACCTTAACAATTACGGTTTGTAATGTATGTATAAAGCAATGTATAAATATACTATAAATTCTTGAGATGTTAAGATAAAGAAATAGCTTTTGAAAGGTAGTAGATTTGTGTTTTTCGGAATTATTATTTTTTTTTTTGAGTTATTTCTAAGAGGTTAAATATATTTATTATTTGTCTTATTTATGATAAAATTTTATTGTTTTTTGATGTGTATATTTATGGTTTATTGTTAAATCAATATTAAGAAATTTATAAATGTCTGTGGGAAATATCTAATGTTATTTAATAAAAATTCTGCTGCTTTTTTGTCATACGTTTTACATTTTCTACATGCCATATCATTTATGTTAAAAGTATAAAAAAGTTATTTCTATAAAAAATGTTTATGATAAATAACACATGGATTATTTAAATTTAATATTCGTTGTTTGTATTTTTGATAACATTTCAATTTATTTTTCTATATTTGTTTATAAGAAGACAAGAAAAATAGCAAACACATTTTTTAATTATAAATAATAAATTTTGTTCTAAAAAACTTTATACAGGTCTGGGTAATAATTATGTAAAAAATTTGAAAGGTTTTTGAAATTATTAGAAATAAACTAAAAAAAATAAAATAAATAAAACTTTTAAATGTTGGTGACCTAATTTCTATAAATTTTTTTTTTTAACGTAATATTTTTGAAAATATAAAATTTTTTATAAAGGTCTAATTATTTTTTAGTACACCCTCGTTATATTTTTTTTTTTTATTACCAGTATTATTTTTACAAACTGATAATGTTTAGTTTTCATACTCGTTCAGATTCATTTAAATAATTAATCGATTTTTTATACCCTACATCACCATAGGTGGTTGGGGTATTATGTGTTTATGCAGAAATTGTAACGCAGAAAAAAAATCTTCGGACCCCCACCTTGAAGTATACCGTTCGGCTCAGAATCACTTTCTGAGTCGATTTAACGATGTCCGTCCGTCCGTCTGGTCGGCTGGCTGGCAATTTTGAAGATAATTTGATGAAATTTGGTACATATGCTTTTTTTAGTACAATGACGAAGCCTATTGAATTTGATTTCACCTAGCCCCCATACAAATGTCCTTTCGGAATAGAGCTTTAACACTTAAAAATACGAATATTTTAATGAAATTTAGCACAAATAGGTTTCATATAAGCACAAATCTGTTTGCCGAATTTCATGAAAATCGAACCATAGCTCCCATATAAACCCCTCTACTGAAAATCACTTACGTGCATAAATCCCATACAAATGTTAGTATTACGTTAATATTTAACACAACTAAGGAGTAAAGCCCTGCAAACTGTGTCTTATAAGGCATTTCAAGCCACTTGATATTTTTCAAGTGCTGTTATCAGTGTGTGTGCGGAGCAATAAATACTGTTCTGCAGGCACTTAATACCATACAAATACTGCGTGTGTGCTTCAACTTTATGAACAAATCATGAGTGTGTTATGATAGCGACCAAACAAGACATGAGAGTGCGACGCTAAAAAAAATACAAGCCTTTTGACCACTTGATTGCTTCAATAAGAAAAAAATGAAAGATTTTTTCTGTCTTCTTTGCATGTTTTTCTAAAAAAATATATATATATATGTATGTGTGCGATCATTACTGTGACAAAGAAAACCCAACAATAAAATGTAGACATAAATATATATGTGTGTATGCAAGAACACTTATAAACAACCCCTTTTCACACATTTTTTGCTACACACAGCAACTACGTATTACAAAAAATAAACAAATCATCAAGACCACTTGAATGCTTTAAATCATTTCTCAACGTCTTGTATGATTTGCTTTTTTTTGCCACACCACTTGCACCACTTGTTTACGATAAATGATTTGAACGCACGGATTTGCAGTCGCTCATACACAGTACACACTTGCTTTGCTTCGGGCAGCGAACAGTACGAACAGTATTTATTGTTGTTTTTGCACATGTTGGCTATGAAACACACACTTGAAATTCAAGTGTATTTGCTTTTCAAATCATCTTGCGCAGGAGACTACTAAGGAGTGAGATCGAAAAATTATTAACATACAATTTGCCTCATAACTTTTTTCGGAATCAATATTCAAATTTTTTTTTTTATCTAGTTATAATGGAAAAATACTTCAGTTATTATTTTTAATAACAACCATGTTAATTTGTCCTTATTTTCATCAAAATAAGTGACAAAAAGATTTACGTCCTACAAGTTATTAAAAAATTTCAAAAAATCCAAGTAGGTCTTACAAATAATTGGCCACAGAATTAAATGTCGTCCGTAAAACCGTTTCTAATGTTATTAAACAGTATCAGGAGAATTTGACTATTGATGTGAAACCTAGTTCGGTAAGAAAAAAGGATCACATGATATTGGGAAGGCCAGAAAATTGAAGGCATATTGAAAGGAACTCCAAACACATCTGGTAGAAAATCAGCTCAGTTATCTCAGTGCTTCAACTATTTGGTGTGAAAATTTAAAGCTATTGGGAAAGTTGATAACATAAAAAGTTCAAAAAATTCCAAACTGGAATTCTGCCAAAAATAGGACTCGGAATTTAAAACCAAATTTCATACAAAAATACTCAAGCTATATAATTGACGAAGAAACGTAGGTGCTGGCAGAATCTTCGCAGCTAGTGTCTCAAAAATTTTTATTGCTAATACTCAAAGCAATGTTGGAGATAAGTTTAAGACCCAAAAGCAGTAAAAATTTCTTACAAAATTCATGGTATGACAAGCTTTTTGCAGTTGCGGCAAAACAGGAAAGTCATTTGATACATTCGGATCTATAAATACCAAAATATGCATAAAGGAATATTTGCAAAAAAGACTTCTTCTTTTCTTAAGAAAGCACAATGTGTCCGTATATTTTTGGACCCATTTGGTATCATGTCACTGCGGTAAGAAAGCTCTGGAGTGGTACCAAATCAATAACATAGTTTTAGTACCAAGAGAGATAAATTTTCAAAATTGTCCATAGCTAAGACCAGTGGAGAAATGTTGAGCTATTGTGAAAAGTGAAGATTTAAACAGAAGATGTGCACACTGTTCCAAAAAAGTGACTGAAGCAACTATCAAATCTCCAAAGAAAGGGTTTTCAAAAATGGTCCATAATTTTATAATTAGTGGTTAGAACCATAAAAATTATATATTTCTGTGATCTGTGCTAAATTATCAAATGATTAAAAAATAATGAAAACTCTAAGATCAACAGTTTCCAAGTTATTGAATATTATGTATGTTAAGAATTTTTCGATCTCACTCCTTAAGTTGTATATAAGTAAAAACTAAATTATGTGGGACGAAATGGTGTAGGGTATCTTATGGTCGGGTTTGACCGACTATATCTTCTCTCGTTTTTTGTTATCGCCATTTTAGAGTTTTTCAATTATTTGGCAATTATTTCCACTAAATGAAATATAAGAACAAAAAACTACAAATATATAAAATAAACAAGGTTTTTATTTTTTAAACAATACAAAATGTAGGTTTTGTTGAAAATTAATTATTTGTTGGGGTGAAGAAAAAAAAATAGCTTTTTGTTTAAAAATCAATATCCATGTAATTTTTCATAAAATTAAGTTTGCTGTTTTTCTGGTGCTGCTTTCGTTTCATTTGTTTGTTTTTCATTAATTTGACCATAAAAAGGCGATATAAACGCAATGGATTAACAGTGTTTTTTATAGATTTTTTTATTTTAATGATAAAATGCTATAAAAAAAAAATCATTAATATTATAAAGACTGCTGCCTATTAGGATTTAACTTTAACTAAATGAAACAAAATTTCTGCGGCACGGAGTTTCTCAATCAATTAATATACACAGTGTGAATATGTACTAAGCCCCTAATCCACTTTTTTTGAATTGACTCTAGTTCTCGTGATAAATTGCGACTTATAAAATCAAGGATGTTGCACATAAGTAAACAACAACAACTTATGTCAAGGATTTTTCGAGCGTATCTCGAAAATGATTTGTCTGATTTAGTCCAAAAAAATATCAAAAAATTTTAATTAAAATTATCTTCCAGATCTTCTTAATTTACTTTAAAATACGACCAACAGTTATGGAGATATTAAGCCAATAGATATACTCAGAGGCCTACCAGGACCCAGAAAATATATTGTCCATTCCATGAAATAACGCCCAAAAATATACCAAGTGTCCTCCGATTTTTATAAAATTTTATACGTATAAGGTCTATGGGTGTCTATAATTATTTCCGTTTTCAGATTCGCTAAATTCAGAAAATTCGCGATTTTATTTCGCTTTTTCACTTTTGAAAAAATCTCAAAAGTATACAACTTTAAATGCAAATATTTCTGTTAGCTTAAACATAAACATTTTATAAATAAAAAATATTTTTTAAAAATGCATTTTAAAGCAATTGCATTTTTTAAATATGCTATTCAAATTTGTTAATTTTTTAACATAAATGAAAAGTTTGGAATCTTTACATTAAAATAAAAATCTCAAATTTTTGGGACGCACACATGTACTGTGCATAATTTGCCCTTTTCTTCTTCTAGTTTAAATTTGTTCATATAAAAATTATATTTTTCCGGTATTATGAGTATCTTTACGTATTTTGTTAAAAAAATTATTGTGTTATTTTTTTAAAAAATCCTAAAAAATAGTAAAACTTTATGTATCAGACTATTTATTGTTTTAAGTTATAATAACCAAAGCATTTTTAAATACACTTTTGAAAAATTAAAATTTAATAAATTCGCAACTAACAAAAATGCATCTAAAAACTGCTTTTATATTTTTAAAATATTATGGATCGAAGACGTGGTTTTTGAAATGCTGTCTAAAATACACAAAAAATATACAATGGCCTTTTAAATACTTTTTAAATTACAGAAATCCATCAATAACTTCAAGAGATATGAATATTTAAAATTACATACTTTTTATATTTTGTTAACTTTTATAAAAATTTTAAAGAAAATTTCAAAAACAAGAAAAAATTTTAATTTTATATGAAAAATTTGAAACATGTTTTAATAAAAATTGGATTATGCATATAAGATTTTCGCGTGCCAAAAATTTGACACTTTTATTTTAATGTAAAGATTCCAAACTTTTCATTTATGTTAAAAAATTAAAAAATTTTAATAGCATATTTAAAGAAAAATGCATTTGAAAAATGCAATTGCATTAAAATGCATTTTTAAAAAATATTTTTTATTTTTAAAATGTTCGTCGTAAAGCCGCCATATGCGAAATTTTAAGGCCGTTTAAATCATTAAAATTCACAAAGTATTTCCAGAGATATTGCTATTCAAAGTTACATATTTTTGACATTTTTTTTTTTTTTTTTTTGGTTTTTGAGAAAATTAAAAAACGAAATTAAATCGCGAGTTTTTGCAATTTCACAAAACTGAAAACTGAAATTAATAAAAGTCCTAATGGAGTTTATGTATACAAATTTTTATCGAAATTGAAAGCCATCAAGTAAAAAAATATAGTTTTTCGGGCGTCCTTTCCTGGAATGGTCGATATACCTTAAGTGATTTTTAACATAAAAAAGATGGTGGCTGTATTATAAGCTTATTACTTATTACTACCCTGTATCCAAATTGCTCGAGAAACCCCGTACTGCAGAATTAGTGTTTCCCTGTGGTATTTAAGAAACTATAATTAAAATTAAATAAAATTATTACGAAGAATATAAGTGGTAAAAAATAAACGTTATTTTCCTTTTTGGATTCTTATATGTAAAGAAATGGAAATTTTAAATTTTCATGATAATATACGAAAATAAGTTTATCATTTCACTGTGCCTACATAGCATTATAACGTTCCATTTATACTTTACAACAAAAAGTGTTACTATTTAATTGAATATATTTATTTGGTAGGCAAGATTGTGTTGGTATGTATATATTACCATATGAAGTGGTTCCAAAATGTTTTTTTTTTTTTATCTTTGAACTATTAAAGATAACAAAATGTCAATTGACCAGAGCTGAGAAGTAGAGATCGCTAGTAAGAATGGTTCCCAGCAAAATGATCCCATGCCAAATCGCCCAAAGCAAATATAGAAAAATTTTCTAAATGAAAACTGTCCCAAAGGATGAAAAATTACTCAAAAATAAGAAAAAAAAAAAAAAAATACTCCACGAATTAAAAAAAAATACCCAAATATTTATGAAAAATCACCCACGTCTTAAAGGCGTTGATTTTATGCAGCTTTCTGCATGAAAATTATTATATCGAGGGTTTATATTCAAATCAGACTCTTCAGATTACTATTTTTTATATATGGTGTTAATTTTGGAGTCAAAAGTTAATTCTAACACTATGTTTTTCACTTTTTGTTTTTGGGCTATCTACAAGCAGTATATTTTTTTTAAGGCAAAACGGGCTATGTGCAAGTTTTTGTTTGATTTTCAAAGAAATGTTAAAATAAAAATTGATAAATAATGAGAATTTTCTTTGCGGTTTGAAGTTTTCTTAAACAATTTGCATTAGAATCTTAATATATCTTATAAAAATTTTGTTATCTCAATGCAGTCTGAAGAAAAAAGCCATTGAAGTTAGATTTTTAGATTTTTTTAGATGCTTATAAATCATACTCGGGTACACCTATTAACATTTTTTGAAGCTAAGTGGGAGCACTATACGCTAGATGTAAAGACAGGAATGAAAAACTTTCAATAAAATTCGTAATTATAAGCAAAACATCTTAGATACCAAAATCAGTTTCTTAATCCATTTCCTACTGCTGTTGTGTTTTCGCATCAGTAACTTTAACATCATCTAATTAACTAATTATGCAGTCAATGTTAATTTTTTTTACAGTTATTATTAGAATAATATGCTGTCTTAAGGATAAGATAAAAAAAATCAAATTTTTTACAAATAGGCTCTCCAAAATTAGGTTTTAAAGCCTCATGGATCGCCTAAAACGTCAGTGTTGCGAAAACGCATCAATGGTAATTTCGGCGATATTTTTAAATCTGTTTTCGGAAAAAGTATTTTTTTACTATGGGTGTGTTCTGAAAGTAAATGAAAGCTTTAAGTTTGAACTAAAAAATTTTCAAAAAGTTGTTAAAAAAATTTTCCGTGCCCAAAAATGGTACGACTTCCGAAATTTTCTAGGCCCCGTATTTCGAAATCAAAAATATCTAGGGGTTCAAATCTTTTTAATTTGTTATCACAATCACAAAAACAAACTTTGTGCCAAATTTCGTCAAATTATCTCAACGGAATCGGGTAGTGGTCAGAAATGGGTTAAAAAAATGATAATTAAATAGAAAGTGCAATAAACATCGTTTTTAAAGGTTTTAATAATTTTTAAATTGTTGATATGCAATTTGATACAATTTTTATTGGTTTAAATTTTTTTTTGCAAAAAATTTTTTCGCGTTCAATTTTTTTTTTTTTTTTCAAAATTGTATTTATAATTTTAATTTTGAACACATTTTCGTCCTTTTAGTAAACATTTCTGTTATTTTAAATTTCTAACGATTAAAAATTGTCCAGCCAACCACAAAATCTCATTTTTTTTTATCTCCTTGTTGATATGATATCATAAATTATTTTTTATTGTAAATTTTTTTTCCAAAAATATTATGTTTTACTTCTTTAATTCCCAATAAACAAAACGGGCTATGTGAACATTTTTTTACAAACATTAAAAATTATTAAGACAAAACGGGCTATCTACCATAACTTCGCGAATAATGGAGTTAAAAGATTTATTTTTCAGTGTGAGGTTTAGTAGACGTAATATTAATAAATCGTAGAAGAACGAATGGCAAAATGTTGAAAAATGGGGGAAATAAACAGTTTTTATGTTCTCCTGAAAAATGCTGTTTTGCAGGAGGCCCGTTTTGAATATAGACCATCGAAATGTTAAATTTATTTTTTCCCTTCCAAACCTCACATAACTATGGCAAAATGCATAGCAAAGAGAAGTAGCCGCGGAAGAATTTGTAACGTGTAGCTACAAATATTACACCAGCAACATATTAACATATGTTGTAGCTACTATATTAGTTACAAATATAACAAAAATCTTTATAATTCTCATTTACTTTATGTAAATTTAAACATATGAATCGAAGTACCGATTTTGTTATAGTTTGCTCTTAGGAATCAAAGTATAACCAGGCAAGATTGAAGTGCTAAAATTCTCGAAGTAGTTAGCAGATTGAAAGCCGACGAATTTATCTCGTCAGGTTTTATTGAGTACATAAAGTAGTTACTACGATGCTAGCTGGTTGATACTCGTTTAACTTTTTTTATAGGTAAACCTTTAGAGCCGGTATCATTCAATTCATACACAGCTTTTTTGAAATCGTCAAAACATGGTATATAATATTTTGCAGCATCAAGCCAAGATGCACATCTCATAGTAATTAGTTTAGAAGGAAGTGTCAAATTGAGTAAATGTTTTTTTTTATTTTGCATTGCTACAGTATCACAGCTATTTCATGATATGGATAAAATATTTTATTTAAAAATTTTAAATTTCATTTTAACTAAGGACTACGTACGAAAAAAATCTTGGGCTTATAACTTTAGATGTGGTGAAAAATGAGTATTTCTGTTAACTGCTTTACATTTGTCATTATACTCACTAGCCATGTGCTAAATTTCACGGTAATAACAAAAATAGTTTTTCTTCAAATAATTAAAATTGTTCATGAAATTTTACATCGGTCATATAAAACAATTGCTAAGAAGGCAGTTGTGTCACGAAATATAGTTTTTTGGGTCATAATATTATACAAAGATTCATGGTCACTGAATAAAAACTTTGTAGTAGAAGAATAATATTATTTTCGGGCTGTGGGTCTCAGACAAAATAGAAAGGATTTTGACAGAAAATACCCTCATTTCTAGAAGAAAAAAAAAAAAAAAAAAAATTCTAACAGAAACGCAAGCATGAATTTTGAGGTAAAAAATAACGTGAAATTATTTCAGACGATTTTCTTCATAACTATGTTTTGTTTATAATAGACGATGAAACGTTCGTACAGGCTGAATTTTTTTAACTTCCTAGAAAAATCCCCAGAAAAATATCCTGCATCAAAGAAATTAAAATTCACAAGAAAGTTTTTGATTTGGAATCCATATGCATATGCGGGAAAGAAGTACTTCAATCATAAAAAATGATTCCATTAACACAGAAATATACGAGAATGAGTGCCTATGGAAAAGACTTTTCCCTTTCCTAAAAATATAACGTATATCCGTTTTTTTTTCTGTCCTGTTATGACTTCACATTACAGCAACAAAGAAATGGAGTTGGTAACACAAAAAAAGTAAAAATATTTTTTTTATTTTATTTTGCTACATTCCTCAAAATGATATTAATAACTAAAATAATTGATTTTATTATTACTGCTTTTTCTTAAACAAATATAATAAGCTGAAAATTTTTGGAAATTGACTTAAATTTCAAAATAATTTAAAGGTCATTAAAGCTCAGCGGAGTTTAGAAATAAGCAAAAAGGTGAACGAAACACAATAAAACCTTTAATTTAATGAATTCTTGAATAGATTAGATATTTCATTAAAAACCAAAAGGAAATAATTTATTCTTTTATATTTAGAACTTGAACCTAATAGCCATTAATAAAAATATAATAAAAAAAAAGCCCATTGGTTTAGTTTCTACAAGCAGATTTATATGCGCAGATTTTTTTGTGAGCACTGCGCAGTCCTTAAATTCTTAAAGAGTATGGTAGAACGGGAGTATTACCACTTTTTTGTTAAAGTGATGAATTTGTAAAACCGTAAACTATATCAGCAAACTTTGTTTAGTAATAAAAACCTTGATATATTGACTTATATTTAAGCCCTTTTAATCTTGACTATCTCCCTGTTACGTTATTTTTTTATGAATTTCTGAAGTGACCAAAACGGCTAAACTTCCCCAAATGGGGTAGATTAAAATTGATGGGGGCCAGAACCGTAATCCTGTGTATGATGTTTTTTTACTTTATTTCAATACAGTAACTGAAAAAACAAATCAAAATTAATATGTTTAATTAAATGTTATATGTAGAAAATAAATAAAAAGCCGACTTAAAAAAGTACATGGGAAAATTATTAAATGATTTTTGTTTGAATTTCATTAACACTTGACATATCTATAGCAAATAAGCGCCTCGTAGCTAATCACGACGTTTTTGGAGGATAATTAAGATCGGCTTACCAGCAGTTTGACAAATGCCTTCAGGAGGAATCTTAGGCACAAGCGATAATTTGTTCACATTTTAAAGGAATTTATTAAAACACCTGTTGCCAATTCTAGTTCGTTACTATCAAGTTTATAACATGGAAAAAAATCTTTAATCTTATACTGTGAATGATGTTTCTTTGATATTTTAACAACTATACACTAAAGCCAGTTTTCTTGTAATTTCTCAACCTACCATATTCTCTTTAAAAATTCTGGAGAAATTTCTGAAGATTTTTTGTTCATTAATTTCTCATTTAATTAACATTTCATTTCCAGCCATGTTCGGTGACTACCAGCAAGGTGACCCATTTTGCTGCCAACCATTTCTGCTGGATTAACATTTATTTTGAGTGGCAACGGTATTATTGTAGGCCATTTAGTTTTTCATAGGTGAGGGACTATTAATATCTTGACTTAATGAGGTTGGACGTAAAAGGTTTTTATATCGTTTTATCAGCTGCTAAGATTCTGAAGCTGCTACTATAGTAAGCAGCTTCAGAATCTTTTCCTTAGATATTTTGAAGATAATTTACGTTAAAATTGAAAAGCTAAAGACAGTCAAGGCCGTAGGTGAGATATCAAACTAAATATATTTTAAATTAAAAGGAGAAATATGCTACACATACCAGTATATCTTTGTAGAAAATAATAGGAACTATTGATAAGTAATTTTATGATAATCTTGGTGACCAATTTTGAATGTTCATCCAATTTCCCTCTGACACGTTAGAGATCTTCGCATTTTCCAACTAATTCAAGAACTTATCAGCTCTAGACAAGTAGAACTTAATTCAAATATATTTAAAGTTTGACAAGTATAATGATAATTCCCAAAAATAAATGTTTGGAACCACTGTAAAATAACATTTTTTTTATATTGCTTTTATATGTATTTGAGTGTAGTAGTGCATGTGGTCATTTTATTGTGTATATTCACAATTTAAATAAACAAATTCATGGCACCGTAAGTTCTATACTAAAAACAAATATTACAGGATATGAACACATACATATAACAAACACATACATATGTATAAAAATTTGTTGGTAAAAATGTCTATACTGTCATATACATATGTATGTAGCTATGTATATAAATGCAAATATTCATGTTTATATAAAGAGATGAAATAAATATACTTGCCACACATAAACACTAAAAATAAAAAGTTATTTACTCAAACATTAAAACTATGCAGAAAAAAATATGTTAAAAAAATACAATTTTGCAATAAATATTTAATTTTATTTGTTTTTTTTTTTTAATCCTTTTTTTGTAGCTTTTTTTAGTTCACTAGCTAAAGATATTTACTTATTGTTTATTTTATTTTTTTATTTTTCTTTTTTATATTTTATTTAATTTCATTGTGTATGTATTTTTGCTTTGCCCCACTATAATGCCGACGATGAGGATAATAAAATAAACAACAAATTTTTTAATTTAATCGCAATCAGCACAGTATTTGATAAATATAAAGATAAAAAGTTTGTTTTTAGTAAAAAAAGAGAGAGAGAATTGCACACAAACAAATAATCAAGTAAATTGAACTGCAATACAATACTATGAGGGGCCAAAAGGGAAAATAAAATTAAATAAAAATAAATAATTAATTTGAGGTTATAAATTGAAACTCTTTTATGTATATTTTTATTAGCCTGTAGTAAACATTTTCAAAATACAAATTTTAAATCAATAAAAATAAACTATATGTAACAATTACTATTTTATGTACTTTTACTTTTAAGAATGACCATGTTTCCAATTTAAAAGTTAAGAAAAGCTCTTCAATTAGAAGAGTATTGCCAGAGTAGAAATTACATTGAAAGTTTAACAAAAATAAATATATAATGTTTTCCCTATGGAAGGCAATGAAAGATTTTAAGCCACCGCACTATGGTTTCAATGACCACTTTTCTTGGCCAAAATTATAAAAGCGACTTAAATGATATTTTTTTGGTATGGAAAGTTGTTTCTATTCAGATTTTAGTAATTTAATGTATTTTTTCTTACTTGAACCCTTAAATAAAAGGAATAGTTGGGAGATGGATGAATTCAAAATATTTTTATAAACAGAAAAAAAAAAAAAAAATTTCAAAATGTATGTTGTATGAGTGTAGATAAGTATATATACATATGTACATACAGTAGAGAGCATAAAAAATGCAACGCTAGGCTATATGATTTTTGATCGTATTGATTAGGGCTAGAACGTCATTAAATTAGCCAATTCTATTGTGATTCTATTCTTTGCGGCCTTAGCCAACTATTGTATGTCATTTTGTTCCAAATTGTTACGCATACGACTAGTTAATAATATTTTTTTTTTAAGTTGTAAATTTAAGGGAGCAAAGAAAATGCAACTCCTAAAAAATCATCGCATTTTTTAAATTTTGATAAAAATAATTATTGAAAAATTATGAAAACTATAATTTGGTAGTATAGTGGTAATACTACCAATACATATAAATTTAAGGTAATTTTAACTACAAAGGACATTAATAATATTAAAAAAACACTATTTTCTCCATACTTTTTAAGAATTTTCGAATATTTTTGAATAACATTCTGATAATGGCAGTGAAATAATATTAATATGTAGTTCTAATATGAAGATTTTTAAAAATTATCTTAAAGAAACAATATTGAAACGATCATGTCTGTAACAATTGATACAAGTCATTTAACAGTAGATATTTTATATTATCTGAATGACCACATTTGGCCATTCAAGCTACTATTGCCAGCAATCGTTGATTTAATAATGTAAATATGGTAACTGGATATCCTTCTAACAAAACACATATTATTTACTTATATTAAACTACCACCTTTATTTTTAGAGGCAGGTCCTTTATTATTTTTACGAGTACTGTATAATGGAAATAAGAGCCTATTACGATAACTTGAATTAATTTGACTCTAAACCCATATATTTCAATTTTAGACGGTCTAGGTAGACATACTTACTTAAATAATAATTTCCAATAGTAAACAAGTCCAATAGTCCAATCATCACGAAGGATGCACTTTAAATTTTTCAACATATGAAGAGTTCAAAATAGGTATATTTCTTAACTGTTTTTCCTTGTGTTAGAATTTGTTCCAGGACCAAAATCAAGGGATATTTGAACATTATAGCGATACAGGGCATTCGATAATGTCATATCATTGCGAAAAAAAATATTTTAAGCTGTTGATTCCATCTCAATAACGATCAAAAGTGGTTGCGTTATTTCGATCGAAAGGTCATACTCATTTATAAATTATGAAGTTAAGCTAAACTATTATAAATATTTGATCGCTTATTTATAGAAAATGTTTGTTGGTTTTAAAACAACTTACGAAATAAATAATAATTCCAAAAATATCAATCTCTATTGAAAAATTTCCAAAATAGTTCAGAAAAATATCAAAATTTAATAAAATCGAAATTTATTGCAAATATTTATATTATTTGTAGATTTCATATATCTTAGACAATATGCAACGTTAGAAAATCTTGTTTTTTAACAACACTATAGTTTCCAACCATTTCCAGTCAAAATTTTTATCAAAATTTTAAAAATCATGTTTATATGTTTAGAGTTGCATTTTTTTGCTCGCTCACATTTTCAACTGCTTTTACTAAACGTTCAATAATTTTCGTTACGTACAAAAATATTCAACAAAATTATATGCAACAGGTATCTATTACCACAAATAATAAAATCACATTAGTACTGTTACATTAAGACTTGCTATAAGCAACAAAATAAATCTTTAGGAGAACCACCGCAATTAGGACAAGTTTGAGTTGATTTAGTTCAGGTAACAATATTTAAAACCTTTTCATCGATTATAGTTAATGATAAATTGAACTTTGTATTGATTGTTTTCTCTTCCTCCACCTCTATGTCAAGGTTTTCGTGCTCATCAATTTACTTTTTTAAATCACCTACTTCTTTTAAAATAACTTCCCTTATTTCTTTTACGAACTCTAGTTTTAAAGGACGACAAAATCTTGTTGACTGTGGTGTTCGATTATTCCATAAAGGTTTGCCGGACGAGTTCAAAAGTCTCAGTGAAATTACGGTTGTAGCTAAAAATGATGAATCTGCAAAACGTGATGTGTTTGATTCAAAAAAAAAAAGCTTGTTTATATTGAGTTTGACCAGTACTGCCATCAAAACCATAACTCAAAATAAAGTCTGTAGTCATATAGGTGATATTCTCAGAATTCATTACGGTTAGCTCAAAAATTCTTGAAGCCGTGTGATGTAGGAGCCCTTGCAAAGGAACTTAGGCACATCTTTCACTTATAGTTATACCCTCAGGTCTGCATTTATTTTTGACATCTATAATTTTTTTGTAAGAGGGGAAAATTTCCGCATTTTTGACCTTACTCTACATACGAATATTATTATAATGCTTTTTTGAGAAATTACTTTCAGGAAGAAATGCCAAAGCTTCTTCGTCAATAAAAGCAATTGGTGTAATTTGAGTACACAATTTTCTAATTTCCTATTGTTGTTTTTAAAATAGCGGATAAATCCAAATTTTAATTTTTTCGCGCTGGCATTGCCGCTGCTTGTATAAATAGACCTTTCTCATTTTCTTGACACTTTAAAAGCTGTGCTTCCCTTCTTTGACTTCTGTTAGACTTTTCTGAAAATGACAAGCTACATTTAATATGTTTTGCTTTTTTTTATTATTGTTGTGGAAAGGAACCATGAACCTTTTTTATTCATTAAAAATATCAAGTCTTCTGTAACACTTATCCCACTTAGATTTTAAATTCTTGCAAAAAATACGTACTTTCTGCGATAAATATTTAACAAAAGTATCGGAAATGTTATTATTCATTCGGATTTTTTCACTTATATGCTCAAAAATATATGTTAATATTTGATCTTTGGTTTGGCCTTTTAGCAAAATTTGAAAAAGTTCCATACCTGGGCCCGTAGTTCAAAAGATAAGGCCAATTTATTTGCATGCTAAGTCTTTCAACCAAATACCCAAACAAATTACTTTGTATTGAGAGAGACACCTGACACTACACTAAATAATGATGATATAATTGTTGTTAGCCCAGAGGATATTACTTAATATAGTTATCAAGGAAAATATAAATGTTAGAAAATCACCTGGATATAATACAATAACACTATCCATGATGATTAAAAACCTACCGAATGTAGCAATTATCGTGCTTTCAATAATTTTCAATGCGATCTTTAAACTAGAAGTTTTTCCAAAAATGTGGAAAACTTATCAGATCAAAATGATACCAAAGCCAGGAAAGGACTCTACAATACCATTTTCTTATAGACCTACATATTAGACCTATTTTTTATTATATGTTTGTGGTAGCTGTTCGAGAAAGTATTTCAAAAGAAAATTGTGCCATTCTTGAACGATAGAAATATCATACCAGTTCACTAGTTTGGTTTTTATGAAAAACATGGAATCATAGAACAATTGAATCGTCTAACTGGAGAGATAAGGAAATATTTTGAATTAAAGACCCAGCAAAAAAAGAACTGAAAAAGCCATGATTTTAACATTGGTAGGATGTTATTCTTTTATACTTCTTTTTCATTCCTTTTGAAGTACTTCTCTTAAAACTATGTTTATAACAATTTTAAATAAAAATTCTGTTTTAGCCTAACTAAAAGATAATAAAAATGCTTTAAAATTTATAAAATTTAAATTTTGTTAGAAATTATTACCAATTTTTCCCGCTAAAAATTCATTTATTTTCACTTTTTTGGATGTAATTATTAAGAACTTCCAAAAATTTTTAAAATATGCACTTTGTTCCACTTTTGAAGTTGTGAAAATGTTCTTTTTTTTGGAAGAACATCATCGTTTTTTGCTGGGGAAGTATTGTTCAGCTATCTTTTTGGATATCTTGCAAGCTTTCGACAAAGTTTGGCACAAGGCCCTAATATATAAAATTAAATGTTTACTACCACCACACTAAGGGAAAAAATTCGATTCAAAATCAACAACGGTTGTGCTCACATTGGTAATTTACGGTAACAGCTTTTTAATACCTTTCGTTAACAAATTTAATAGAAAACATATGTAGTTTAACAATTTGATACCGAAATGGTTTCAACTTGGTGCCAATTAGGTATCGATTTTCAATAAGAATTGAACACGCAGTGTTTAATTTAAACACATACGGTGTAGATTCACTATTGACACAGAATGGTGTCGTTTTCAACACGTATGTGATTGATATTTCTCTGGGTGCATGTACCCACAAATTGCTAGAGTCTTATTTATCTGACCGTTTATTTACAGTAAAATTTTACAGTAAAGCAGGTGTTTCACAGAGAAGTGTTCTTGGACCTAACTTGTACTTAATTTACATTTCTCACTTACCAGTATGCGACGAACTGACTATTTCTACGTTTACTGATGATACGGCAATACTCAGTAAAACTAGCACATAACATCTAGCCAACTTAATTTTTTCTGGCGTATACGAGTACATGAATTGAAAATAGGAAATTGTGCTCTCGTTAAACTTAATCACATAAGTATACCCCAATCAGATCATGTTACATACCTTGGTATACATTTAGATAGGCGACTAACATGGCGTCGTCATATACTAACCAAGAAATTTTATATAAAGCTTCTAGCATTCACTGGTTAATAAACACCCAATCAAAACAAAGCCTTGACAATAAAGTCATGCTGTATAAAACCGTTTTAAAACCAATTTCGACATATGGTATCCAATTAAGGGGTACAGCCAGTTAAACGGGTATCGATATTATACAATTCAACAATTCAAAATTTTTAGAACGATGATGGGGTGCACCATGGTATTTAAGAAATGAGTATATCCACAGAGATTTTGAGGTTCCATTGGTAAAAGACGAGTTTAAAAAACACAGTGAAAAATACTTTGTAAAACTGCAGACTTACCCCAACCCGCTCGCAAGACTTCTTACAGAAGTACGATCGGATTCAAGGCTTCGTAGAGCCGATTTTCAATTCACTTGGGCATGCTCTCCTTAGAGTTAAAGTAGTCTTTAGTTTTAGGATTTGAATATATATTGTGAGGCCTTATATATAAATATAAATAAAGAGAACGTTAGAAAATGTAGTTTGCTATTGAAAATTAACAAAATCAGCTTATTCATTGTTTTTTTAAAGCATTTTAACCCATTTCTTACCACTACCCGATTCCGTTAAGATAAATTAATAAAATTTGGTATGGGGCCTATGATTGTGATCATAAAATCGAAAGATTTGTGATCTTAGCTATTTTAGTTTCCGAGATATCGGGTGTTGCGAAAACGCATCAATGGTCAATTAGGGGTATGTTGTTTCGCTCATATAAGAAGTAGACGTTTAAACAAATTGTATGGCAAAATGAGTTTTATTTGTCATTAAAGTTTAGTTTTGTGATTATTTTACAAATTGTATGTTAAATATGTTAAGTGTGAACAAAAAAAAATTGGAAGTGAACCATTCCAATTGAAATTTAAGGCAACTAAATAATGATGTAAAAACGTTAAATAATTTCATATAACGTATAAAATAGATTATATATTAAATAAAATACACGTTAAAGTATTTGGAATGTAATGTACATTGCATTCGATTATCAGTTTGCGCATCATCTCGATTAGGATTTCAATACGGTGGTCAGGAAAGCATTTTGGTCCTTCGTACAGGCTGCCTAACCACGTTGTGCTTAGGTTACGTAAATCGATTCTGTTATTCTCGCAGAATATTCCCGAATTTGTAAAATCGTAAATCCTGGTAATGTAGCAAATGCAGTGGCTAATAATATTATGCATTCCAATTGAAACAGGATTTGAAAATTGGGGTCATGTACCAATTTTCAAATGACTAAGAAAAAAATTTGTTTGCTTTCATTTATCCTTAAACATGTATTCACAGATTTTTAAATTATTATACCTTGAATATCCTTGAAGATTTTATTTTGTTTATAATCTCATTTAATTGAAAACCCAAAATGAACTATCACTCTGAGTAGAGAGCATAGCCATTTATAGGCTGTTTCGAAAATTATGAAATTTTAACTATTCACATTAGTTTTTAAAATTTTTTAATACTTTGAATAAGAAATAATAATGTGTAATCATAAAAATTACATATATTATGTTTTTCTAAGCAAATTTTATGACCTTTGAAGAAAATTTATTATCCCTTTTTTAAGACAATTGAAAAAATTTAGCAACAAATTACATAATTTTATTGGTTTCATTCATCAGTTTTCTAAATTTTTTCAGGTAACTCCTTGAATTTTTGTGATCATATTCAATAAAACAGCGTCTTTCACATAATACACTTCATATTCAGGTAGCGTCGATCATTTGGAAATTCTTTCTCCCTAAATTATTTATCAAAAGTGAATACTTTCATATTTTTGGATGTCTTGGCTATCGTTTTAAAGGTTATTCAAGATGTTTTTTTTTAACATTTTTCGAATGAATTTTTAAATTTTAAAAAATGTCTATTTTATAGACTTTTTTTGGTCCACTCTACCGGGGGTAAAAAATCGTAGGAATTATTGTTTTTGGTAAATTTATTTAGTTAACATTCCAAGCTAAATGTACATATATAAAACATTTTCATTAATTTTAAACTGAATAAGTTACGATATAGGTAAAGTTACTGATGCGAAAACGCAACAGTGGTTGGAAATGGGTTAATATGTCATATTTAAAAATTTCTTTCAAAAAATTCCTTAAGATCATTTTATTATTTCCTTAATTTCCTCCCCCACTTAATTTTCTCCTTAAAATTCCCTAAAGTCCTTTAAAAAAAATGAATTTTCTCAACTATTAAAAAAAAAAAAAATTTCATAGTTTCTTTTTCCATTTGTCTGTTTAACAAGAAAAAAAAAACACAATTCTTGATAGTTTGCCATTAACGATATTAAGTTGCTGCAGTTATTGTATGGCCCACAGCATGGCACTGGAATTTGTACTTATAAGTGCTAGACTATATGAATATACGTGGGTATGTTGGTTTATTTCCGCCGTTTACTTATTAATTATGCGCACAATTAAAGATTGCATCATGATTTTTGTTTGTGCTTCTATTAGCGTTAAGTGTCTGCCAAAAGAAAACTCTCTGGCAATAATAAGCCATGAAGCAAAGAGTGAAAATGTGAAAGAAAAGAAAAGGATATAAAGCCAAGCATAAAATAACTTGGCAACATTTGTTGCAATTGTTTATGGGGTGCACTATAGAGGCAACAAAAGTATATTAAATTTTAGTACTCAGAAATAAATTTAAAAATTTATTTTATTTTTTATTTTTTGATATCTAAAAGATATCAAATTTGATTAATTAACATAAGAGAACTATTTTTTTTTAAATTACAAAAAGGAACTTCTGTGTTCTACCTTAAGAACTCTTTTTCGTATTTTTGTTTTGTAAACCGAATTTCAGTGACAGCAATTTACAAGATTCATTGTCGCAAATCTTATTTTCTCTATGTAGTTCCATGTTTCATTCGTTATAACCCTATCGAAAATAATTGTATTACTTTATTACATTTCTTCATTTTGCAGCATTTAAGCCATTTGTTTTCAATTTTATTGTGCCAATTTTTGTTACTTGAAATTTTTGGAAAAGGACTTTTTCTACATTATTTATTTAGTTATATGTGCAAAATTTACAATTCTATTAGTATTCGGGAATAAACTAATAAATATACATATGAATGTAAAATAATTTATTTAATTTAAAAAAAGTTAAATAGCCCTGACTAAGTATTAAATAATAATTCAAATGAAGCTATTCGTAGCAAACAATGGAAAACAGTCTGGTATTAAAATAATTATTTTGTCAATTTTATTACGACAGATATGAATTTATATATTAGGTTTCGCTATAGCATTTTAAATAAATTCATTTAAAGGTTTGTTTAAAATTATGATGGAAGTGTATTTTGTGAAATCAATCAATAAAACGTACTCTGCGGGAAATTATTGGCAATTGCACTAAAGGACCAGTTCTTCAGTACCAGTTGATACAACCACACTCACTAAATAATACTTAGTTGAGAGTCAATTTCTAACACTGAAGACTATAAAACGTAAGCAACATCAGAGGAATGTGCGTTCGATTTTGTGTGCCGCCATTGACAAAAAATATAAAATATAAATAAATATAATTTAACAAAAAAATTTTAAAAACAAAAAGTAAGCAATTATCGAATTAAGTTCCGAAACTTAAACCAGTCACTTATCTTAAGAACATCTCATTTGTAGAGAAAAAACATGGTTACAACGTGATCACTGCAACTATTTAATGTTTGTATAATTATTATACCCACCATCAAAAAGATGTGGGGTATATTGATTTTGTCATTCCGTGTGTAACATGTCGAAGGAATCATTTAAGACCCCACAAAGTATATGTTTTCTGGGTCCTGGTAAGATTCTGAGTCGATCTAGCTATGTCCGTCCGCCTGTCCGTCTGTCTGTTGAAAGCAGGATAGGGCTCGAACGGGATAACGTAGGGGGACAAAATTTGGTACAAATATTTATCTTATATAAGGTTTGGTATTGAAAATGGGCAAAATCGGTTAATAAATAAAAGAGTTCTGGGCTAAAAACTAGAAACACAGGGTGTCCGTTTCATACTTTTCAGCTGATATTTCTGAAACAAAAAGAATGTACGACAACGAAATTTTGTATAAATAGTTTGAGGGTCGATATAAACTCGGAAACCAAAAATGGGCGTGGTCCGCCCACTTTACCGCCCACCTCCCATATAAGGTGAAAATCAACGAAATTTTGTACAAATAGTTTAAGGAACAATGTAAACTCGGAAACAAAAAATGGGCGTGGTCCGCCCACTTTACCGCCCACTTCCCATATAACGTAAAATTTTAAAAAGTTGATGGTGGGTATATAGATTCGGCCGAGACGAATATAACATTCGTGCTTGTTTTTCATTGATTTTAATAATACCATTTCTGTTTCTGTTTTATAATTTAATGATTACCCACAATCAAAATTTTAATATAATTGACTACAATAATAATATATATTTAAATATATTTATATGATTTACCATATTTTATAAAAATCCAAAAAATTAGTTAATTCTAAAACAATTTTGTTAATTTTACAAATTTGGTTAATTATACAAACATTAAGCCAATATATTTATTTGCTTTTAAACCATATTTTGTTTTATACAACTGTTGAATGTTTGCTTTTGAAAAGTTTTATGTTTTCCTCAAATATGAAATATTTATTTTTAGGCTATGATTTGATTTCACACAAAAATATCTTTAATCATATTTTTTTCTGCATAACTATTGAATGCACATTTTTGTGTTCAGTATATTGTTAGTATACTAATTCTCATATAGTTTATATATGAATAAATATAAATGACAAGGTTTGTTTAAATTCATTATGATGAATGTATATGGTGGCACAAATCTAGGATGGAAGAGTTGATACTATAGTACTTTTTTGATACTATTTAATATTCAAAAGTACCGAAAAGTACTCCCTCAAGTCATTTGATACTTTCAAAGGACTAACTTTATATTCTACACACAAAAAATAAATTGGTAGGAAAACGTTTGCAATAACAAAAATATGATTATAATACATGGTATTAATTTTCTATTGCAAACAATTCACGAATTCAAAAGATATTCTATGTTTATAAAATATGAAACTTAACTGCCTGTTTCTATATGTCGAACGAAAAATTCGTTTCGAAATGTATAGAAAACAACAAATAAATTTAAAATTTTGTTTTTGTTTTCTATACATTTATTCGAAACGAATTTTTCGGTCGACATAGAAAAAACAGGCAGTAAATGTAATAGAATTAGTATTCATATGAAAGTAAATTTAATCACTAAAGCCAATTTCTTTATTTGATATATTTATTTTAAAAACCTGAATAAAAGAACTGAATTTAAATTCAAATGTACAATTTCGTTATTAAATAATAGTGTTTCCAATTATTTATTATTAATAGTAATTAAAAAATTCGGTTTAAGTAAAAAAAAAAAAAAAAATACATTTCGATGTTCATAACCGAAAATTCGATGCTTTTCAAATTGACATTTTAATACAAAATTTAAAATAAAGAAAATACAAAATAGAAAAATAAAACAGAAAAGCAATTATAAAACTAAAAACTTAATAATTTAGTTAAATAAAAACATTGCAATATTTTTGATAAAATATCTTCGGAAAAAGCCCTAATTTGTACAATGTGAAAGAAATTTGTTTGGTAGAGCATGGTGAAGTTGAAATTTATATATTTCTTGGCCACCAGCGTGCTTAAATGTAAGAACATATTGTTAATTTACGGTAAAATATTCCTTGTTTTTATTCATTTTTTTTTTTTTTTTTTTGGGAGAAAAAAGCCTGCAACACTTACACGTACGGACTATTTAATTACTACAACCATATTTTGTTTTTTTTAGTTGGTCCTTTCTGCATCATTTAGTCATGCTCTTCTAGGATGTATATCTACATCTGTATAATGCAAGCTTCAATACATCGCACATTGGGGTAAAAGAGGTCGAAAATGGCGCTTAATTCAGGAAAAGGCGATATCAATATTTTAATGATGACGTTTTATCTTTTTATTGATTATTAGTTAAAAAAATATATATCGTTCATTCCATGAAAGAACGCCCAAAAATATACCAAGTGTCCTCCGATTTTTATAAAATTTTATACGTATAAGGTCTATGGGTGTCTATAAATATTTCCGTTTTCAGAATCGCTAAATTCAGAAAATTCGCGATTTTATTTCGCTTTTTCACTTTTGAAAAAAATCTAAAAAATCTCAAAAGTATACAACTTTAAATACAAATATTTCTGGCAAGGCTATGCAGAAAGTTATGATTTAAACGGCGTTTGAATTGTAATTATGTTAGCTTAAACATGAATATTTTATAAATAAAAAATATTTTTTAAAAATGCATTTTAATGCAATTGCATTTTTTAAATGCATTTTTTCTTTAAATATGCTATTCAAATTTGTTAATTTTTTAACATAAGTGAAAAGTTTGGAATCTTTACATTAAAACAAAAATCTCAAATTTTTGGGACGGACACATGTACTGTGCATAATTTTCCCTTTTCTTCAACTAGTTAAAATTTTTTCATATAAAAATTATATTTTTCCGGTATTATGAGTATCTTTACGTATTTTGTTAAAAAAAAATTATTGTGTTATTTTTTTAAAAAATCCTGAAAAATAGTAAAAATTTATGTATCAGACTGTTTATTGTTTTAAGTTATAATAAACAAAGCATTTTTAAATACACTTTCGAAAAATTAAAATTTAATAAATTCGCAACTAACAAAAATGCATCCAAAAACTGCATTTATATTTTTTAAATATTATGGATCGAAGACGTGGTTTTTGAAATGCTGACCAAATTACACAAAAAATATACAATGACCTTTTAAATATTTTTTAAATTACAGAAATCCATCAATAACTTCAATAGATATGAAGATTTAAAATTGCATACTTTTTATATTTTGTTAACTTTTATACAAATTTTAAAGAAAATTTCAAAAACAAGAAAAAATTTTAATTTTATATGAAAAATTTGAAACATGTTTTTATAAAAATTGGATTATGCATATAAGATTTTCGCGTCCCAAAAATTTAACACTTTTATTTTAACGTAAAGATTCCAAACTTTTCATTTATGTTAAAAAATTAAAAAAATTTAATAGCATATTTAAAGAAAAATGCAATTGCATTAAAATGCATTTTTAAAAAATATTTTTTATTTTTAAAATGTTCGTCATAAAGCCGCCATATGCGAAATTCTAAGGCCGTTTAAATCATTAAAATTCACAAAGTCTTTCCAGAGATATTGCTATTCAAAGTTACATACTTTTGAAATTTTTTTCGTTTTTGAGAAAATTAAAAAGCGAAATTAAATCGCGAGTTTTTGCAATTTCGCAAAACTGAAAACTGAAATTTATAAAAGGCTTAATGGAGTTTATGTATACAAATTTTTATCGAAATTAAAAGCCATCAAGTAAAAAAATATACTTTTTCGGGCGTTCTTTCCTGGAATGGTCGATATATTAGAATTTAAAGATTTTTTATTTTTAGCAGAACGGTAATGTCTGTCCGTCTATACATTAGAGTTAAATGGGTCAAAAATTATGCATTATTCAAAGAAGGGTAGTATCAACACTTTAATGATCACGTTTAACTTTTTTATTTATTAGTAATTAAAAAATGTAAAGTGAAAGTGAATTATAAGTTTTTTTTTTTTGTCTGAATGGTAATGTCTGTCTTTCCGTCTATACACTTGGGTTAAATGGGATGAAAATAACGCTTAATTCAAGAAAAGGTGATATTTAAATTTTGATGCTCACTTTCTATTTATACCCTACACCACCAAAGGTGGTTGGGGTATTATGTGTTTGTGCAGAAATTGTAACGCAGAGAAAAAATCATCGGACCCCCTCCTTAAAGTATACCGTTCGACTCAGAATCACTTTCTGAGTCGATTTAACGATGTCCGTCCGTCCGTCTGGTCGGCTGGCTGGCTGGCTGGCTGGATGGACGGCTGGCTGGCTGGCTGTCCATGTAAAGCTTGTGCGCAAAGTACAAGTCGCAATTTTGAAGATAATTTGATGAAATTTGGTACATATACTTTTTTCAATACAAAGACGAAGCCTATTGAATTTGGTTATGATCGACCCATTATTTCACCTAGCCCCCATACAAATGTCCTCCCGGAATAGAGTTGTAACACCTATAGATGGCTTAAAAATAGGAGTATTTAGTAATTTAGTACAAATGAGTTTTATATCAGCAGAAATCTGTTTGCCAAATTTCATGAAGATCGGTCCATAACTAACCATAGCTCCCATATAAACTCCTCTCCCGAAAATCACTAACATTCATAAATCCCATACAAATGTTAGTATTATGTTAATTTTTAACACAAGTAAGTTGTATACATATACGTAATTATGTGGATCAAAATGGTGTAGGGTATCATATAGTCGGGCTTGACCGACTATATCTTCTTTTCTCGTTTTTCTTTTTATTAGTTATTAAAAAAATGCATTTTTAGAATTCTAAAATATTTTTTGGGTTAAATATGTCGAAAATTCCACTTAATTCAGGTAAAGATAATATCAAAATTTTAGTACTTTCATTTAGTTTTCATATTAATCAAGAAGTAGAAAAAATTTTTTTTTGGGAATTTTAAGATTTTTTTGAAAGAATTCTAATATCCGTTCATCTGTCCGTCTGTTTGTTAATTTTTGCAAACTTTCCTATTCAAAATCGTTTAACTTTTGACTCAATAAAGATAACGACTAAGAATTTTCTTCGTTCGATAGATAATTTTGCTTTTTAACCAACTACGTAAGATATAATAAAATTGATTGAAAATATTTGGCTATATATGGAAGAATCTTAACCAAAATCTAGCAAAATTAAAATTTTTTAAATTTCAAATGTGTATGACTCGAAAAATATATAAGATAAGTAGTATATGCAAGCATGTTTTCTAAAGGATTTATAAAGGACTTTAAGGTGATATAAAATGGTTAAACATTTTCCATGACACTAGTACTCTATTTTGAACCATTGTAGTTCTGCTCCTGATGCGAATATTGGATCCTGCTTCGAAATTCAAAATGCTACTGTCTCTGCTATCCCTATGTGAAATTTTATGCAAATCCAACCACCCAAGTAGAAGTTACATTTATAAAATCTACTGGATTTAAAAAAAAAAAATAAATATTTTCTCAAATCGGGCTATATATGCACACAATTTTTTTCATAGAATTAGGGTGAACAAAATGTACTATTTTTCAGAAAATTTTCAGAACAAACATCCTGTAACATTTTAAGTTGCGTTCCATGAAAGTTGAAAATTAGTGTATTTTAGGATAATTTTCAAAAAAATAATAAAAATATTAGGACAAAATATAATTTATAAATACTTGAAGAAAAGTACACTTAAATATCTGTAGTTGATGGTTTTCTTTCAAATTTTTACCTTAAAAGACTTTTTATTTAAAATAAATACACTGAAATCTGATGAAAATTTAATTTTTTACTATTTTTCAAAAATGTAAAAAAATTCTTAACTTTGACAGGTCCTTATAAGAAAACAACATAACCTAGCTTAAAGATTTTAAGTTATATTGATACATAATTTTATCTATTTTTATTAGGTACTCAACATTATTACAAAACTTTAAATTTTAAAATTCAATTAAGCGCCACTTTTGACACATTTTACCCCAACGTGCATCGTCAACAAATCGAAGAAATATGTTAAAAGTTGGGGAAGGTGTAGCTAAAAATAGGATTGTAGTGAAATTGCCATTGTATCCACGATTTTGCTTATACATATAATCCGGGATTCATTGTCGGAATACCTGATTACAATTGTCTACATGTATTTTATTTCAAGAAAAATTTTGGTATATTATATTTTTAATTTTTTTTTTTTTTTTTTTATTGATTATTTTTTCAATAAATAAATTTCAAAAGTCAATTTGTTTTTCATTCACAATAGCTACAAGCTTTTTTGGTTTACTTTGAATTGTTTATGAATAGAGTAACGTGTACTATATACATTTAGTAACTACAATCGAATTGTGTGATAGTACTTGGAACCGACCAAATTCGATTGGCAAACTGTTTTCTCTTTGTACCATTCGAATTAAACATGTTTAAATTAAAATATGTTTTAAATATATATAATTTTCGAATAGAAACCTATGTTTCTCTTATCACCTTCGATTTTTTATCCGTAAATTTATTGAGAAATTCATTATCACTATAATATTTAACGTGAATTTAATAATTTGTTACCGTAATTACTCCATTTTCGTTATACAAATCATATTCTTTAAGATTTGCTCTAAATAAAAAACATCTATAAACAAATTAAATTTTATTACTTAGAGGGTGAAAAAAGTATTATTTGAAATTGATTTTAATACCGAAATGAAAAGTATGAAAGCATGGGAGTATATATATGATAGAATGATATTATATATAGGATAAATTTCGTATTATATATATGATAAGATGGGATTATATATATGATAAAATTGGTGTATATATATATCATAAAATAGGTTTATATATAAGATAAAATGGAATAAGAACATGCCAATTTCGAATTATAACATGACAAAATGGAATCAAAATATATTACAATGGAATTATAACATGATATAATGAAATTACGTTATGATAAAATCATCCTATAATATGATAAAATTAGTTTATATATGTATATGATAAAATGAGATTATTAAATGATAAAAACATGATGAAATCGGAAGCAATATTATAAAAAAACTGAACATTATTAAATCGAATCATTAAATTATGTAAAAATTATAAAATTGAATCATAATAATAATTACATACAAATACACTAATTTTTAACTGTAATCATATATTAGAATCATATTATGTTGCTCTTAGTTTATGGTCACTAGAACCATATTTTTTCTTTGCGTGTATAATGTGATAAAATTAGTTTATAATGTAATAAAATCAAATTATTTAATGATAAAATTATGATGAAATAAAAAAAGTTATTAATATTATTAAATCGAATCATTAAATGATGAAAAAATTATAAAATAGAATCACAATAATAATTATGTACAAACGTATTAATTTTTTAACTGTAATCATATATTACAATCATAGTATGTTGCTCTTAGATTATAGTCACCAGAACCATATTTTTTCTCTACGTACAAGTGACTAGTTTTGAGCTGGTTCTCTTTTCTCTAGGGTCTTAACACTAAACGGCAAAAAAAAAAAAAAAAAATATAAAAAAAATCCTTCCCTAAATACGAATAGTTGATAACGATGTGTACGATTGATATAAATGACACACCAAAAGATGCGGACAAAAAATGCATTCAAGCCACCTTAATATCATTATATCCTACACCACCATAGGTGTTTGGGGTATTATGCGTTTGTGCTGATGTTTGTAACGCATAAAAAAGGTTTTCCAACACCCACCTTAAAGTATACCAATCGACTCAGAAGCACTTTTTAAATCGATCTAACGATGTCCGTCCGTTCGTCTGTCTGGATGTCTGGCAGTTTGTACATGTAAACCTTGTGAACAATGTACATGTCGAAATTTTGAAGATAATTCAATGAAATTTGGCACGAGGGAGTTTTATGATACAAGGAAATTGTATGTTCGGTTCATTATTACACCTAGACCCCATACATATGTCCGTCCGGAATAGAGATTCAACACTCAAAAAAGCTTTAAAAAATAAAAATATTTTAATGAAATTCTGTGTAAAGAAGTTTTACACATTTACCATAGCTCCCATGTAACCCTCCGAAAATCTCTTTAATAAGTTTTATATAAGTAGAAACAACCTTGTCAGATTTTATTTTTAACATAAAGCTGGTAGTGCTGAGAATAAAATAAGTCATATGTCATTAAAATTTCAACACACTTGTTTTTTTTCACAGTAAAGTGAATATACCCACTTTATAGCTACAATTAAGTGACGATTAGCTGGTGGGCAAAAACAAATTGTTTGGATAAATCTGATGGAGGAAAAATTTAAAGCAGATTCGTGTTCCATATAGTCCACATATTTTTTATTTTTTTAAGGAGGACAAAAAAATTATTTTGCCGATCAGGGAAATATAAATTATAATTGCCAAATAACAAGGAACTTCTGTTTACTTCATAGTTTTTTATTTTTTATTTTATTTTTTTTTTTTTGTAATGGATATAAAATTTAAAATAATCTTATATTTTTTATTATTTTTATAAGCTTCTACTCTTCATTTCAACCCCTGTACACGAGTTTATATTAACAAATTTCTTTACCACCGCAACATTGCTTTATACAATCATTTGCGATGAAATCAGTCCCCTTGTTTATTATTATTTTAAATACAAAATCTTTAATTAAAAAAAATTTTTCTTCATTAAAATTGTATAAAGACTAATTACAACTACTGTCACTGTAGCCACCATGTATGTTAATGGAAAGGAATCTTTGTGTTCTAGTATATTACTGCAAAAGGAGTAGCAAAGATTTTCGAAAGGCCTTATTTTATAGAACAATATTGCAAAATTTAATTATTTTCTTGCTCGTGAAGTCACTGTACTCAAATCGTTCCACTTTCAATACTTCTGAAGACTTACTTGCGCCAATATAGTTATATAAATTTAAAAATCAAGGCCTGTTTGTCAAAATCCATAGATTTTTCCTTTAGAATCGTAGATAAGTACAGTGGCTCTCAGCTTAAATTATGCAGTATATAATTTTATTTTTAAAGCTCCATAACAAAGTAACAGACTGGAATTAAAAATAAAATTTGGTATCATTAAAAAGAGAAAGATTTCTAGTTTAACATAGAATCATTATTTATTTTTAAAGTTTACCTTTAAGTATCTTAAAAATATGAAAACAAAAAATGGAATATTTTTATCTCACAGCTTATTATATGCAGTCTTTAAGACATCAAATTACAGTATTTATTATCTAGAATGGTAGTTTTAATTATATGCAACAGATTTGAGGGGGTTTGTTATCGGTGCGTGCAGTTCTTGTGTAACATTAAGCGAAATGTATTCCTACCGCCTTATTCCTATTTTATTATGTTAATTTTCAATATGAACCACAAATTTTCAATAATATTGATACCTGGCGACTGTTTGGGGAGCGTCGTTAAATTTGAGCCTTTATATATTACCAAATTTTGCACAACACTAAATTTGTTCTTCGGATCGTTATATTGACAATATCAAAAATATGATAATATGCCCTGTTCTTTCACACTCTGCAACAAATTATCTTTTAGTATCTAAAGGTATCTTATACGTTTTAAAATTGTTTATATTCCGAAGTCGGAAGGTTTATCGGATCTTTTAGAAGGCTGGAATGAGGTATCCATGAAGGTCTTACTATAGAAGGCAGGTTGGCATAAGCAACTGCATCTGAAAGAAGGGTTAAATAGACCTTCTAGAAGGCCTTGCAATTTTTATCGCTGGGATTTAACAAACATTTTTTCATAGTACCTTTTTTTATTTATTTTTGTTAATGTTTTCATTTTGTATTTTTCTACCTTAATAGTGTGTATCTGTGTAAAATAGTATGTTTGAGGACATTATGAATCTATTCACTAATCAAGCGAAAATAGTGTTTTACAACAACTGCATGCAATTAACAGTGCAATGAAAAACCATATGTCTGACATAAAAAATGAATACCAGAATTAAAAATATAAAAAATCTAATAAATATTTGTCATTCTCATCGCAAAATTTCGAATAAAAGTGTTGGTTTACAATTGGACACAGGTCTAATGGTGTAGGGTATCGTATGGTCGGTCTTGACCGACTATAGTTTCTCTCTCGTTTTTAACCTTCTCTCTTGTTTTCACTGCCTAGAATAATTATGCTTAAATAATTCTTATACATTATTTTAAAATAAAAATTTAATACTAATAACTTTTGGTCAATTAAATATTTGATTCACCATTTAATTATTTACCTCACTGTTATCAAACAAATTTGTTGTTTATATTTTTATAAGTAAAAGTGTATAAAGTAGTATGTTTTTAATTGTTAGTCGCATTAATGTAGTTGTACAACATTTTTCTTTCCTGTTTTAATTTTTTTCCTATTTTGTTTTTTTTTTTGTCGTTGTTGTTTTTGTTTGTTTCATACACAATATAAACTGTCCTCTAGCGGTTAATTTTGCGGTGTTAACAATTCATGTTTTGCGATTTGTGTAAAACAAACTGATTCTCGCTTTTATTATACCCTACACCACCATAGGTGGTTGGGGTATAATGCTTTTGTGCTGATGTTTGTAACACACAGAAATAATTATCGGACCACCACCTTAAAGTATACCGTTCGAAGTATACCGAAAGTGATTCTGAGTTGATTTAACGATGTCCGTCCGTCCGTCTAGCTGTCTGTCCATGCAAACCTTGTGAACAAAATACAGGTCGCAATTTAAAAGATATCTTGATGAAATTAGGCACAGACAATTATTTCGGTACAAGGACGAAGCCTGTTGAAATTGGTTATGATCGGTCCATTATTTCACCTGGCCCCCATACAAATGTCCTCCCGGAATAAGTTTTTAACGATAATAAATGCCGTAAGTATAGCAATATTTCAATGAAACTCGGTTCAAAGGAGTCTTATATAAGTGTTAATCTTTGTGCTAAATTTCATCTGGTTCGGTCCATAATTGACCACAGCTCCCATATAAACCCCTCTTCCGAAAATCACTTTAACGTGTATAAATCCCATACGAATGATAGTATCAAGTTAATATTCAACACAAATAAGTTTTATATAAGTAGAAACAACATTTTCAAAATTTATGAGAATCGGTCCATAATTTACCATAGCTCCCATATAAACCCACTTCAGGGAATCACCCTAAAGGGCAAAAAACCATATACTTAGATGTTAGTTTAAATGCACCATTCTGTATTTATATAGTTTGTTTTACATTTAGTAAAAGTGTTGGTTTACAATTGGACACAGGTCTAATGGTGTAGAGTATCATATGGTCGGTCTTGACCGACTATAGTTTCTCTCTAGTTTTTACTCTTCTCTCTTGTTTTCACTGCCTATAATCACTATGAGGTTAAATTAATGTGGTAAACGCTAAAATGTTGCAGAAAATCACAACAGTAAAATGTAGAGGTTTTATATTAAAAATATAAAAATAAACGACAAAACAGCGGAAACATTTCTTTATAGTAGTTTTGTGTGTATGTTTCAGTGTGCAGGCTAATTAAAGTATTAAAACGCCTTAACAATTGTGATTTTATTTTTTTTTTTATTTTAACTTGGCCTTTTCGTTGTCGCCGTTTATTATATTTCTCACTTTGTTAATGGTGGAGTGCACACAGGAATACAATATTATTATAAATTATTATTTTCGAAATGTATTATAACAAATTTACAAAGTTTTTTGAAAATTGTTTATTCTTACTGTTCCTGTGGTTGTTTTGTGTTGGTATTTAATTTATTATTAAAGATTTATGTTGGATTAAATTTAAAAAGAACAATTTTTAATATTGTGATCAACTGAGGTAACAAAAAACGTAGTGCCTCACGTTGGGGTAAAATATGTCCAATGTGGCTCTTAATTGAATTTTGAAATTTACAATTTTGTAATAAAGATGGATACCGAATAAAAATAGATAAAATTATGTATCAATATCAATTAAAATCTTTAAACTAGGTTGTGCTGTTTTCTTATAAGAAGCTGTCAAAGTTAAGAATTTTTTTACATTTTTGAAAAATAGTAAAAAATTCAGTTTTCGTCAGCTTTCAGTGTATTTATTTTAAATAAAAAGTTCTTTAAGGTTAAAATTTAAAATGAAACCATCAACTTCAGATATTTAAGTGTAATTTTCTTCAAGTATTTGTAAATTATATTTTGTCCTAATGTTTTTTTTTTTTTTTTTTTTTTTTTTTTTTTTGAAATGTCTTAAAATACACTAATTTTTAAGTTTCATGGAGTGCAACTTAAAATGTTATAGGAAATTGTCTGAAAAATAGTATATACTACCCACTTTAATATTATGAAAAAAAATCGTGCGCATATATAGACCGATTTGAGAAAATAATTTAAAAAAAAAAAAAGAAATCAAGTAGATTTCATACAAAAAAACAGCTTTAGTGCAAACATTTTCTTTGCTTTATCAAACATTAAACAGTGGGAAAGAATCGAAATAAATCTGTAATTTCTAATCGGCTGATTGGATTTGCATGAAATTTCACATAGGTATAGCAGAGGACATCAGTATTTTGATTTTGAAGTAGGATCCAATATAAGCATCGGGAGCGGAACTATGGGGGTTCAAAATATGGTACTAGAGTAACGTGACCAGAGGGTTTTTGTCAAAAAGCGTGACCCGAACGACTAAAAAGCGGGATTCTGAACAAAATTCTTTCGAAAAAGCGGGATTTGAAAAAGTTTTGTAAAAAAAAGAGGGACCCATCAAGATTTTGGAACATCGAAATAAGTAAATATATCTCTACAAACTGAAACATTAAAAATTATAATTTTAATGTGTTTCTCGAAATGTTTTTAAAATATTCCTACACACAGAAAAAATATTGTTGTAAAATCGGTTCCCAATATTAACATTTTATATGCTAGACTGGTATTTCATAGTTGTAGTTAAATTACTATAAATTTAATTAATATTATTTGCCTAGAACTGTAAAAACATTTTTAAAATCGAATGAAAGCTTTAACAACTAACAAAGAAGTACTTTCAATCGATTTGTGTATTTACGAAATTTGATTCATCCAATCGGAAAAGACAATCGAATGAAATTCAATTTATTAATGGTTCTAATTAAAAAATTCGGTTACAATATAAAAATTCCAAATTCGGTGTTCTTAATCGAATTAAAATTTGTGGTATTTTGACATTTTTAAAAATAATCTTATTGAAAAATATTTGTAAAAATAGTTTTGTGAGGAAAAAACGTTTTATTTCATATAAAAATGATTGGTCAACGTATAGAAACAGAACGCTCTTTATCATGAATCGTTCCTTTACGCACATAAATAAAGATGTATGTTTGTAAGTAATTTGCTTAAGCATGTGCTCATATTATAGGTGGTTGGAGAAAGAACGTGAACTTCTACGGGATTATCAAATATTTAAACTGAAATGGGAAGCAATCACGCTGTAAGACATCAAATATACATGTTGCTGTCTTTGGACGTTTTAAAAAATTTGCCTAGATTCAGTATTAGGTTAATGGATTTTCGGGTAAATCAAGAAAATTGTATATGATCTACTTACTCAATGCAAGACGGCGCAAAATAGTTCCTGAATCCCATGTTTTAAATGTGTATATTTATAAGTATTATATTTGTATTTAAATTTTCTTTTCAAACAAAATAAATTAAAAGAAAAAGTCAAACAAATTTTAAAGTAAATAATTCACAATAGTAATTATTCATTCAACCGAATTGTTTTAAATACAGTTACGAGTATCATAAAAATACCATAATGGTAATCGAATTATGTGATAGTTGTTAGAACCGACCAGATTCGATTGGCAAAAAATTCGGTTGCCATAATGAATCTGTTTTCTCTGTGTAGCTAAATTTAAAGATTAAATTCAAATACTTGATACTTTTTGAATTTGATAGCAATAGTTTTTCTTAAATAATTAAGTGGCCGTTACCGCAAAAAAAAAATCATTCAACTTGACTACCGTTACCCCTAAAATACAGTTACCGAAATAATTGAAAATACGGTAACCGGTTAAAATATATATCGCTAAAAAACCGTTACCTAAATAGCTCGAAACAACGAAAACGATAAAATACCGTTAGCGATATTTTTGGGTTTAAGAGATATTATTATTTTTAATACAACTGAAATAAAAAAAGTTATGGCTACCCCAGCTCGTTATTATAATACTTGACTACAGATTATATTTTATGGGTTTGAACCGATACCTCGAAATTTCTGAAACAACAGTTACCCATAAAATACCATTACCGAAATAACTAAAAATACCGTTATCACTAAAAACCCGTTATCAAAATAATCCGATATACTGTTACCTTTTCACCTTTTTGAATCGGCTGCCAACAAGTTATTCAGGTAAAAAGTTTAAATAAAATCATTAACACAAGGTTTTCGTAAGCACTAACTTTAAGTAAATTAATCAAAAATATTGTTCCAGATATTTCTAACTTTCAGTTTGTACAAAAATAAAAAAGTATGGAATCCACAACAAAAGCACATCGTTTATATGGTTCTAGATATTTATTAAAGGTAAAATATATAAAATATCCATGTTAACCTTGAGATCAAAGTTCATGTCAAAACATCTTTTTGAAATAAAATTGGTAAAAATTATTTAAATAGCCCCCACACAAATGTTCTCACGAAATTAGTTTTTAAAATCTAAAAATCTCTCTGAATGAACTTTTCTTCCTCCAAAAATTTGTTTATATTTTGTTCTGACATTCTTAAAATAATTTAAAAAAAAAAAACAAATCTAAACTTTTTTGTTCAAAATATATCAGACTTGAGACTTTAATTTCACTGGTAGAGATCTGAAGATATGTTAAAAAAATTTTAAATATTTTAACAAGCTAATGCGTATCTTCTGGAAAGTCTTCCTACATCGAAGTCATCAAAAAATACACACAAAGTACATTTAAGATTAATTTGTAAGTAGAGAAGATGATCAGCGGAACAAAATATTTAAAACTTTTAATTATCGAAAACGATTTGTAAAAAATTATCAACTTTCCAGTGGAAAAAAAAAATTTAGTTACACTTAAATATTGGTAAGAATGTTACAGAAAACGTAAATAAGGAAATCGAATAAGTTATTGTTAGAGTTAGAAAAGTGGGATTTCTTAATAAAAAGCGGGAAAAATATTTTAGGCGGGATAATCCCGCCAAAAGCGGGATGTCTGGTCACGTTATACTAGAGTCATGGAAAATGTTTAACCACTAGCGAATTTTTGTTCCTTACCCGATTTCAAAGATTTATATATCAGCCTAAATTCCCTGATAAATCCTTTAGAAAACAAGCTTACATATACTAATTATCTTATATATTTTTCGAGTTATATACATTTGAAATTTCAAACATCTCAATTTTACAAGATCTTGGTTAAGATTTTTACATATATAGCCAAATATTTTCAACCGATTTTATTACATTTTATATAGTTGGTTAGAAAGCAAAATTATGTATTGAAAAAAGAAAATTTAGAGTCATTATCTTTATTGAATAAAAGTTTAAACGATTTTGAATTGGAAAGTTTGCAAAAATTAACAAACAGACGATGGACGGACATTAGAATTCTTTAAACAAAATGTTAAAATTCGAAAGATGTCTTGTTTCTACTTTTTGATTAATATGAAAACTAAATGTAGGTATACAAATTTTGATATAAATTTTGATCCCTGAATTAAGAGCCATTTTCGATCCATTTAACCCAAATGTATAGACGGACATTGCCATGCTGCTCTTTGCACTATTAACTATTGAAAATCTAATTTTTTGGCCCTTTGATTCATATAAAGTTAAAATTTAACTAATTTTTTGTTTAAACTAGTGAATAAGCATGTCCATGGTAGTCAAAGTTGCCAAAATATAAGAAATGGCTCCGTTGGGATTTGAAGAAAAACTTGCTTCAGAAGTAAGCTTTTTTTTTTTAATTTCTAGTTTATTCAAGAACTTCAGAAGGAGTAATAAAGAATTATATGTCACGAGTTAAAAACTTTTCGAGTTATCACTGTTTTGAGCCAGCATTTATGAATATGACAATGATAGCACACTTTTTCGCCGTTTTTACATCCTTTACCGCCTTGACATTGTTTTTTTTTTTTTTTTAATTCATTTAATTTTTTCAATATCATGTAATAATGTCCATCACTTCTACTCCAAAATACCACGCAAGTGCTCAAGATATTGAAATTTTTTTCATATTATTTGTGCTAAGGAACGTAAACTTTCGATATTATAGCTCAAAACTTAATAGGACGTTATACTAACACTGACAACATTCCATAGTGTAAAAAAAAGTTATTTTCGGACATGATCTATTTTCAGTGAAGATATTATATGGATCCTATGCTTAATTGTTAATGAAGCCAATGCTAACATTCTTTAGGTCTGTAAGAACTTTATAGTCTGTCATTATGGATTTTCTCGGAGAGTTTATATGGAACGTGTGTTTTATTATTGATCAAGTTTTGTTGTAAAGCTTAAAATTACATTTTATACTTTTTACAATCCATTTTACACAAAAAACGTAATGTCTACCAACACTAATTTATGCACTTTATGATGATTTCGGAAATGAAAATATAATAGACTGGTTTTTACATTTATAAAAATTATTTTATTAAATTAAATAAGGTTTCTAACGTTCATAAAAGTTTTACATGTACTAAGTTATACAATACTAAAAAAATATATGAGCGTAAAAATCCCATTATTGGAGAAAAACTGTATGGGAACATGGTTATAATAGGTAACTATATTATATAAAGCAAAAATTCATCCAATTATTTAAAAAACTGTGATTTGTAGCTCCAGTAACTGCCAGACAGACGGACGAACATCGCTTAAATACTCAAACATGTTTTTCTACATATTTTTACAAATTTGCTTTAAGATCTATGGTCAACTAAATAGTCATAATAAAACTTTTTTTATAAAATTATATTATTTTTTAATAAAATTACATTATGGTACCCGGGTACCACGGGTATTGACCTAACGTTAATTTTTTTGGGTATGTACCGTAGGGTTAAATAATTATTTATTATCAGATTTTTGTAAATAACAATTTTTATTGATTTTTATACACTGAACCAAAAAGGTACATAAATACAATTAAAAAGTTCATTGTTACAATGAATTTGTACACTAATTTTGACCCTATGTACAGGTTCATTGAAACAATGAATTGTCATACATTAATATTATAATTCAATGTACAAGTTCATTGATTAAATTTATTCTTATATTGAATCATTCATTAATTAAAATAAATAATTTCAGTGAACAGTACATTGCACAGTGTCACATTTATCCAAATTAGAATGACAAAAATTGGCAAATAAAAGCTTATTAATTGAAGTAATTCTTTTCGCATTTATTAGTAAACATGTCATATATTATGGAAAAAATACTTGAAGTATTGGAAAGTGCCCATAGCGCGAATTATGGATTTTCAAAGTTGCAATTTTTAAAAACATTTTAATTTTATATATTACTTTTGTAAAGAAGTATGTTAACTTTAACTTCGTATATCTCGGCAAATATGGCAGATATTGATACAATTTTTTTGGTATGTAATAATAAATGTATTCAAATTATTCCATTATAACTTGTTACGTTAAAAAGTCAGTACTTAAAATATTGTTTTTACTTAAAAAGAAGTGATAATATTAAAAAATATATATTTTGGGAAATTATATTTATTATGGACTGGAACTAAAAAGTTCCAACGAGTTCCAATTCAAAAATACGATTGTTATATAAAATAACATCTATAAAATTATATTTGAGAATTTTGGCTGCGACTTTTTGCGATCTTTTAAAATATTAGAATAAAATATACGGTACCTCATTTTAGCAATTTTTTAAGAATTATTTAAATATTTTAAGGTAATGGCTGAAAATTTGTTATGCAAATGTTACACTAAGATTGGTGTGATTAGATCTTGTCACGTCTACTTTTAAAGTATCCTTTATTTTAATAAAATTTACAAAAATATGTCTGAAATTCATACGAATAAAATAATTTGTTTCAGTATGGGAGTGGAAGTCATTCTACCCTCCCATTTTTAGTGGGAATGTTTATGGCCTTAGCTACTAACAGAATATACAATTTCAGACCAATATTTACAAAACTGGATTTTTGTCGTTCTAAAAATGCCAAATGTGACACTGTGCATTGGTTTCAATGAACTCATATTTTGTCCCAATGAAACCATACATTAAAAATGTATTATAATAATAAGCGTGTTGTGTATTTCTTGTTTCTATTCTATTTTATATTAAATGATTAAAGTATATGATATTGAGTTAATATAAGCAAAAATTAAATATAAATATATAAATAAAATTATTAAATTTCACTAAAAAATTTAAATAAAAAAAAATGCATGTTACAGATGTTATCGTGTTTGCTTTGTCATTTATAATAATATAGTAATTCCTTTTGTCCTCTATATTGCTCAATGATGGTATGGAATATCTATTTAGATGCCACATTAATATAACTACAGCATTATCCTTAACAAAGAAAGTTTGTAAATAAAATTTTTAAAATTCGTTCAATTGCTTAAAATATTTGAACTAGTTACCTTTAAATCTTTTTGGTCTATGGAAATTTCCTTATTTTGACGATCACCAGATGTAGCATTCAAATCTTTATTAGTCTGTAATATATTTTTATTAAGAATTCAATTAAAATATTTCATATATTTATGTATACTTACGAATCGAATCCTCTTGATTTTGAAATCGCAATATTTTTTGAAACCCTGGTATTTGAGGCTAATAACACATTCTTCTGCATCTTAGTATTTTTATCTACATAAATATAAATGAAATGTGACATTTAAAAACTGTTTAAAATCATAAACATTATTAAACTTACGTGTTATGAAGTCAAGTCTCCAAATTCCTTCTTTTGGGTAATTAATTTAATTTGATGTATTCAATTATGCTGCTCGACTTCTCCTTTGCGAATAAATTATATTTATGTATTTTAATAATTCGATTTATCTTATTTAGTTTTTAATTATTTTCGTTTTTAATATAACACAATTTTTTTTACTTTTTACTTTTGTTTAAAACGCGTCATTTCTTGTTAAAAGATAAAAGAAAACTGAGTTGTATTTGTTTTCAGTTTACTTCATTTCCCATTAGAAATCATTTATTTTAATATAATTTAATGGAATTTATCATTGGTTCAATGCTTATATTCATTGTGTAATGCTTCTTCTTAATTAAATCAATGTATTAGTACATTGAATAAATTAATTCAGTGAACTAATACATTAAATCAATTAACTAATTTACCTATTGTAATAAGAAATAAATTTAATGAATGGATTCAATGTAATGTTCATAATAGCGTTAATTATTTCATTGAATATTTTCATTGAAGCAATGAATTTCTACATTAAGTTAATAATTTTTTGGAAAAAAATTAATGAATTTCATTTAATGTACTTCATTCATTGAAATTACTTTTTTCAGTATAATGCAGTAAATGAAAGGCAAAATTACATTTATTTTAATTATGTCTTGATTGTTGTTAAGTTTTTTAAATTAAAATTTATAAAATCTTTTTACAACAGCAAAAAAACTATTTTATATCCTGACATTTTATTACTTATTTATAACCTAAAATGTAACTAGTTCCTATTGTTATTACTATTCATGTCTTCAGTAATGCTTTAAAATCAATGCGCTATTTAGCAGCTTGGAAGTAATTAGTTATTGTAATAACATCTAAGTAATGTATAGGGTAAGTACTTGCCTCTAATGCCATCATCGTGTTAAAATAATGAGTTATTCAGCTAATGTGTAAGTAGCTTCGTAACTCATTACATGCCAACCAAAGTTTTTGCATTGTGTTTTTTACTGAATTCTTTCACTCCATGGAAACTCCTTTTTCGTTTAATTAATTTTTATTTAGTTTATTTACTTTAATTTTATTTATAATTTATTGATTTGTTTTTCTTTTGTCAACTTTTTTTCTGTCATTAAAATTTTATTAAACCGTGTGACATATTCGTGCATGTGTTTGTGTATATCTACTTATTTAAACATGCTGCCTTACCACGGATAATAAATTAATTTAATTAATTGGTATTAAATTCTGGATGAAGATAATTAAATTTCTAATTGATTTATTATGTTAATTGAAGGCAAATATAAACAAAATTAATTTACTTTTAGATAATTAACCAATGAACAGAAAAAAATAATAACGAAAAAAAAAAAAAAACAAGTCAAAACAAATAAACTATTTAAAGAGGAATTTTAATCCAATATACATTGAATACAAAACAGGAAATCTGTATGCTAAACTATTTATTTTTATCGAAATAAATTGTTAATATAAAAATTGCCAAAAATAAAAAGACTTATTTTTATATTCTATCTTATATTTCCTGTAAGCAAATGTACAAGTTAAACAAAAATAAAAATAATAAAAAAGAAAAATATTCTTTGTTCAAAAATAATCTTTAACCCAGCAAAAAATACAAAACTTCGTAACATTTTGCAATTTTTGTGATCCAACTATGATTTTGAAATATACGCTCATGAGTATGAGTAAAAATAGAATATGCCAGAAATTATTTAATTTTAGTCTTTCTAAAATGTTTGTCTGTTCGATTTGGTTATAAATATTACAATCAATAATACACACAAAAAATAAATTAGTTGGAAAACGGCTACAATCATTAAAATATTTATATACCAACCAAAATTTAAATGTTATTATAGAAAATCAACAAATTTAAAAGAGTTTTTGTCCTAAAAACGGAAAAGATATCATTATAATGAAAACGAAGTACCTACAACTATAAAATTAGTTAACTTAATCGAATTGGGTTCGATTAAAATAATTCTACTGAAATCGGTAGGCTATACCGTTATATATTCTTATCTGAAACAGAATATTAGTGCTTACAATCGAAAACTCGTTTGCATGAAAATAATTTAACCTTTAAGTATATTTTCAGTTACAGTAATCAACTTATCTTTTACTGAAAACGTTAATGATTGAACTTTCTGCACTAGCAAACGAATGTTTACAAAAAAAAATTTTTGACATTTTCAAAAATAATATTTTGAACAAAAAGAATTTTACATTGAAATAAACTAAAAATATATGTTTAAAAAGAAAATCGAATTTAAATAATTACAACGGTTGTGCCCGGTAGTAAGGGTTCTTTTTTCGAATAAACGTTCTTAAAAAAGTGCAGATTTGTGTTCACCCCAGAAATATTTGGATGGTTTTTTTACTTATCTAGCAAGAGGCAACTTATCTTCCTAAGATAAGTTGCAGCCTATGAACTATATATAAATATAACGCATGGGAGTACAAAATAAAAGCAAGTATTGTATTACTTTCGTTTAATGTAATTTAATCACCTATTTACAACTAAATTCATTTGTAGATTATCATCAGTGCTATTATCAAACTGAATTCTCATGCAGATTTAACGACTTTTTCACTGAAAAGCTCTTTCATTGCAACGGTCCCTGTATAGGAGACATACATCAAATTAATTTATTTGTAAGTTTTCTTTGTAAGTTTATTATCCAAAAAATTTTAATATTCTTTAAATTTTAATGTTAAAAATTTAATATTTTTAAAATAAAATGTATTAAAAACGATAAAAATATGTTTATTTTTTATTGGGCACCCCTAATTTTAATATATAGAAACTGCATATATTTCCATTACTACAACCGAATATATTTTTATTACATAATTGCGGTAATAATAAATTCGGCAATTCCAACCGAATTTCAAGATAGTACATGTAACCGACTAAATTCAGTTGGCTAAAAATTCGGTTGCCACAATCAATCTGTTTTCTCTCTGTACTAAGTATTTTTTTTATTTGGAATTTATTCTCTTCTAAATCGTTCTTATTATTTACTGGGTTATGTTTGTATGTATGTTATCGCCATTGTTGCATTGGGACCAGTGTTAAGCGATAACTGACTTATTTCCCTTAAACAAGTTTGCCGGAAACTTATGAACTTTTCAATTTGTTAGAGAACTAAAGAAAACACAAAAAATAAAACTAAACTTTCAAAAGATTTTTCATTTTTTTTTTCTCTTTTTTCCTATTTGTTTTTGCCTTTCACAGGCAATAGAAAAAAATAACAAGAACAAAAACTAATATTGAATGGGTCATTTGTAGTCTTTTGGAGCCCTATTGTCATAGTTGTTTTTGTTAGCATAAATTTACTGTATAAAATGCTTCTAAATGTCAATATGTGTACAAATGTATGTGTGCGTAGTATTTTGTGCGACTATTTGCAAAAAGATTTTCTCAACCAAAATGGTTTAAGTTTCTAAAATTTTTGCTAGACTGTTTAATATTCTATGAAAATTTCAATAAACGAACCATGTTGGTTTATTGGGGTTTAATGTAAATACGAATTGAAAAAAGAATTGCCAACATATGTTGCCATAAAACCCCAATTACAGTTTATTAAAATTTTCAATAACAATGATAAAGTGAAAAAAAAAATCCTAAGAAAAAATTTAAAATAATAAGAAGCATAATAATACATTTAATAAAAATCGTAAATAATAGAAAGGGATGTGGTTTTAAAGAAATTTTATGAAATGTTGTTCAGATAACAATACAAATGAAATTAAAAAAAGATTCGGCTGTGCCGAACCTTTGATACCCTTCTACATCTTACCAACAAATAATTAAATTTTTGCCTTAACGTATGCTTTCATTATTTCACATTTATAAATCTACATTTTTTTCAAACTACGAAAATTTTAATACGAAATAAAAAAAACAATCATAGCAAGCTTTGCTTTTAAAAAATAAACAACAACAACAACAATTCCATATTTATTTATGTTTGTATGTGTGTATACACAAACTGATTGCATATACAAAGAACAACAACAACACCGTTATTCATTATATTACTGCTGTTGCTAATTAAACTACTTGCCTATACAAAAAACAAAAGCGTCACTAATAGTCATTACAATGCTTAATATGCACATTTGTGTGTGTATTTATATTCTTAACTGATTTGTTTTTGGCCCATAACTCCGAAATTTTATAAAAATATTTATGGCCGATCTATATAAAATAAAAATCTGTGGCTTGAACAAAGGCTTAAAAAATAAAAAATGAGTTTTGCCCGATATCTCAGTTATTTTTGAACAAATTTATTTCATTTTTTCAGCAAAAAAAAATCAGAAAAAATTTCCGAGCTTTCTTTAAAAAAAACGAAGTCTTTGGTATATGCAGAGGCTTCAGAAACTGGAAAACCGGTTCTAAAATCCGGGTTTTAAAGCATATCTCCGCCATTTATAAACAGATCTTGCTGATTAAAAAAACCGAAATTTTATAAAAATATTTATGACCGATCCATATAAAAATAAAAATCTATAGTATGAAGAAGGGCTCAGTTATTATTGAATCGGTTTATTTCATTTTTTCTGAAAAAAAATTCAGAAAAAAATTTCCGAGACCTCTTTGCAAAAACGAGTCAATAGTATATACAGAGGCTTCATAAACTGGAAAACCGGTTCTAAAAATCGGTTTTTTAAGAATATCTCGGCATTGTATGAACCGATCTTGCTGAGTTCCAATAGCAAAATTCTCGAAAGGATTCCCGATCGTTCGTAATATATATTATATATGTCAGTTATAGGTGGGCTTCATAAACGCCATTTCAACCGACACACGGACGGACGGACATGGTCCAATCGTCAACATTTCTTACAAGGATCCCCAAAATGTCAACTTTGTTGCTCTCCGACAAAAATTGTGCGAATTACAAACGGAATTACAAACTTTACAACTGTGGTGAAGGGTATAAAAACGGAAAACTTATCAATATATTCTTAAAGTTAAAAAAAAAAAATCTGGTAAAAAATATAGGACATGGAAAATAATAAGAAAATCTTGATTTTATTCATTAAAATTCATTTATAAAATTTATATCATACGCGAAGTATACGAAATATTTTGTCTTTAAAAATTCTGATTTTTTTAAGTGTAATTAAAATTAAAATTGTTTATCTACTTTCATGATGTGTATGTTTTATTTCAATTAGGTTGCACAAAACCTTATTATTAGTAACAAAAAACTGAGATTTTTAAAAACTGTTTTTTAAGTTAGCATTTTTTTAGTGTTTTCTTTAGATCAACTAAACACAACTATCTCGATTTATACTAGTTTGAAGAATTTAACAAGGAGTTAATGTTAGTCATGTCAATAAAAAATCTGTACGTTATAGAAAAAACTTAAAACAAATTCAGAGTTGTATCTGACAAACATCGCTTAGAGACATAAAAAAAAACTTTACCAAACGTTAGTCTCAGAATGGCATTTTAAAGAGAAAAGAGGTCGTGTTGGTAAATCATGTTTTGAAAAGAATCAGAACTAGTGTTAACTCAGAACAAGCACGAATGTTATATTCGGCTCGGCCGAATCTATATACCCATCATCAAGTTTTTCACATTTTACGTTATATGGGAGGTGGGCCCAATTTTTGCTTCCGAGTTTACATTGGTCCTTGAACTATTTATAAAAAAATTCATTGACGTTTGTCCTTATATGAAAGGTGGGCTGTAAAGTAGGCGGACCATGCCCATTTTGGTTTCCAAGTTTATATCGACCTTTGAACTATATGTACAAAATTTCGTTATCGTACATGCTTTTGTTTAAGGGATATCAGCAGAAATGAAATGAAGCTACAAAGGACACGCTGTGTTTCTAATATTTTGACAATAATTTTTTTGTATATGAACCGATTTTACCCATTTTCTATACCAAACAACCCTTATATAAGAATAATATTTTAGAAAAATTTCGTCCTCCTACTTCAAAAGAAATGAATACGAAGTATAAAAGAATAACATCCTACCAATGACAACCATGGGTTAAAAAAAGAACTTCTGCAGCTTTTTTTCACCACTAAGTACTTCCTTCCAATGACAACACAATGTCAAAATCATGGCTTTTTCAGTTCTTTTTTTGCTGGGATACAAAACCTTTATTTGAACAAATTTAAACCACCACCCTATTATGGACGCCAAAAATTAATAAATAAATCATAAAAGCACCACTTTCCGAAGAATTTGTCCTATATAAAAAATAATGAAAACATTGTCTCAGTGGTGGAGGGTATATAAGAAACAGCATGGCCGAATATAGCGTTCTAGCTTGTTAAATTTCAAATATTCCTTTTACAAAACAAATATTTTTGTTCTGCGAAATATTTTTAAATTTAATATTTATGCATTCTAATATAAAAAACTTATACATTTTCACAGTAAATATTCCATTACTTTATGCAAACAAAAATACAACAAATAAAACAAAACAACAGCTTTGATTGTCATTTGAAAATAAAAAAAAAACTCTTAAAACACTTGCAAATGAATTTGCCTGTTAAATGCATTTTCTTTGTTCAAGGTTTTTTTTTTGTTTTTTTTTTTTTATTATTTTTTCTTTTGTTTTTATAACATTTTCTTCTTCTCCCTATTTTTTATTATCTTGGCTGCCTCTATAATTTGTTTCTCTTTATTTTCTTTTATTTTCATAGCATGTCCATGAACATATAAAGAAACAATTAAATGAAAAGATATTGCCATCATATTGTAGCTGGAGAAGCCAACTATGCCAACAGGAACAAATGGACGAGTGAATGAATAAATGCTGAGTATAAGTAATAGAAAAAAAAAAAAAAAAAAAAAAACAACTACAACTATACTGTTGTGGCTTGTATATTATGGTAAATAAAGTTTTCCCTTCTTTACTTTATTTCTATTTCTATGTATTTTTATAAGAAACAATAATAATATACTAAACAACTCCTCTAATTTGCACGTCAACACTGGACGGAACAGAAAATAGTCTTTATTAAAGTAGTAATAGGAAAAATAAAACTATCATGTTAATATATAAAAGAAACTAACAACAAGAGAAAAATTGTAATAAAAAGAAGGTGGTAGTAAAAGAAAAACTTTTACTCTAACGTTAATAAAATAAAAAAAGTAAAAAATATTAAAGCTTTGGCTGACTTGTTAAAGAAAAAGGAGTTTTTCAAGCAATTGTAGAGTAACAGGCCGAATATTAGGTTGACTTTTACTAAAGTAATCCAAATTTGAACAAATATTATTTAACGAAGCACCAAGTTATGTTAGTTAGAGGCACTATTCAAATTTATCATGCCGAATAAAAATTTCCTAAACAGAACCGAATCTTTTTCCTTCGGTCATTCTAAAGAAAAAATATAAAGTGTGAAGAATGCAAAAATAAAGCAAATAAAGCCTAATTGGAAAAGTAAACAAATTCATAACAATAAAAAATAAAACAAAAATAGCAACAATAATAAAATTCTGCAGAAAAAATATGCTAAAGGTTTTTTATGTGTTGTTGGCATTTTCTTTTTCTCTTTATATTTTTTAGCCAGCACAACATAATCAGCTGAAATTAGTTAATTACTCTCATTGTTAAAAAAAATTGCAAATAAAAGTTCTATTAAGAACACATTTCTTTTAAAAGCGTTACTTACAATTAATTTTTTTAAAGAGACATTTTAAAACTGTTTACACTAATTAGGTTAAAGTAACAGTGGATTAAAAATATTTTATAAAAGCGCTAAGTTTAGGTATTAAGATACTAAATCCTCAAACATAAAAATTTACGTTTGTGCTAGATTTCTGCATAGTTTAGTTCTAGTTCAGTTCTAGTTCATTTCTAGTTCAGTTCTAGTTCAGTACTAGTTCAGTTCTAGTTAAGTTCTAGTTCAGTTCTAGTTCAGTTCTAGTTCAGTTCTAGTTCAGTTCTAGTTCAGTTCTAGTTCAGTTCTAGTTCAGTTCTAGTTCAGTTCTAGTTCAGTTCTAGTTCAGTTCTAGTTCAGTTCTAGTTCAGTTCTAGTTCAGTTCTAGTTCAGTTCTAGTTCAGTTCTAGTTCAGTTCTAGTTCAGTTCTTGTTCAGTTCTAGTTCAGTTCTAGTTCAGTTCTAGTTCAGTTCTAGTTCAGTTCTAGTTCAGTTCTAGTTCAGTTCTTGTTCAGTTCTAGTTCAGTTCTAGTTCAGTTCTAGTTCAGTTCTAGTTCAGTTCTAGTTCAGTTCTAGTTCAGTTCTAGTTCAGTTCTAGTTCAGTTCTAGTTCAGTTCTAGTTCAGTTCTAGTTCAGTTTTAGTTCAGTTCCAGTTCAGTTCAGTTCTAGTTCAGTTATAGTTCAGTTCTAATTCAGTTCTACTTCAGTTCGAGTTCAGTTCTAGCTCAGTTCTATTTTAGTTCGATATTAGTTCTAAGTGTTTCTGTTTTAGTGCATTTTTTCATCGGCATTTTTTCTGTATTTTATGTCAGTTTTGCTTCGGTTTTTCTTCAGTTCGATTTTTATTAATTTCTGGAAATTCAACATATTTTTTTAATCCTATGCGCTTTTCCTTTAAAGCATTGCAAAAGGGTTTTAAAAACATTTACATATTTGTACAAAATCTATTAAAAAAAATTCCAAAAGCTCAAACAAATTATACCCACGGCGAAATATTCAATTTCCGTTAATGGTTTTGTATAAAATACCAAAGCCAAAAAATAAAAAAATATAAAAACCAACAAAGAAAAATATCGAATTTAACCAAACATTTATTTACACGAGTTATATGTTGTTATTAGGGATATTGACCAAAACCAACAACTAGCTAAAACTTTGGTATATAAATACGAACATATGTATTTATTTATATTTAGGCCAGAGTTATAAATAACAAAATTTTATGTATCAAAAACAAAAAAGAGAAAAAATAAAAATAAAATAAATAGCATAATGTACGAAAAAAAACTTTTATGGACAATATTTTGTTTAGAATGTTGTTAGGTAAATGCCACTAAACATGGTTTACATATTTGAATAAAAGTGTAAAAAATTAATCTCTGTTTTTTTTTAAAACTAAAAAAATCAGTTTTCTATAAAAAAAATATTATTTAAGCCTGTAACCTTTTAAAAATATTTCAAATAAACAAATGCGAGTATGGCATGTGCCCAAGTTGCCAGGGGAAATCGTTAGTGAATATTTCCGTTGGGATGATATATATTTTTTTACATAAACAAAAGAATAAAATATTAATTACTTACAAAAAATATGTTGACATATTTATTTACTTATGTTATTAAAAAAAAAAAAATCTGATATTTGATTTATATATAAAGATTTGATTTATTGTAATGTGATTTATTTATAAAGATTGAAAAATTATAGAATTATTTCAATTAATAATTTTTTAAATTTAAACATTTTTCTTTTGAAATTTATTATACTGATGCTTAAAAATTTACTACTGATTATTTTTAAAGCTATAATATGCTAAAATTTTAAAGTATCAACAATTATTTTAAATTTTATCAATTATGTTAATTTATCTACAAATGTAGATAAATTATATTATTATAACTAAATTATATTATTATAACTTTTATTCTAAAAGCCATAAATTTTATTGAAAATTTTAACATTTAATATAAAACAATTGTTAAATGTTTTATTAAATTGTTATAATCTGATTTTCTATCTTCATAAACCGACTAGGATATCATAAATCATGAAATGAAATAAAAGCAAACAAAAAATTTACAAAAGTAATAATAAATAATAAAAAACTGAAAACAATAAACGAAAACAACGACAAACAGCCAAACAACATAAAATTGAAACGGATGTGCGTGCATATTTCAACGGATATATAGAGTGTATGTGTATGGCTGTTGTTATGAGTCTGTGTATGTACAAAACGTTAAAGAAGTTATCATACTGAGCGAACGAAGAAACATTAACAAAATCAGTTTAAACTTATATTTAGCAAAATAAAAATAAAGATTTCCTAAAGATAATTTGATAATAAAATAATTCAATTTACAGTTATTTAAACAATTTCACAATGTTTCATTTTGACTTTATAGTCTAGTTTTGCTTTTAACAATTTCCTTAAAATAAAAATTATTTTAATTTATTTGCTATATTCCCTAATATAATTTAATTGTCTGTTTTCAATTGAATTTGTCGAATGTTTTTCGTTTTGTTAGCTTTGATTTAATCCATTAATTAAATAACAATTATTATTGTAAAATATTTTGGGGAAATTTTTTGACGTTTAATTACTCTACATATTTTCCTACAAATACTTTAAATATCTGTCTATGTTGCCAACAAGACTTAATATAAGTTTTTATTAAATTGAAAAATAAAATATAAGAAATTTTGTTTCCCAAGAGCAAATTACTTAAAAGTCAAATTATTTATATAAATATTTTCACTTAATGAATGCAAATAAATCAGAAACATTACCGAAATGTTTTAAAGTGAAAAAGAGCTGCTTATGTTGCATAAAAAAACAACTAGTATTTCTTTCGCGGGGTGTGCTACACCCTAATTTGATGAGAAAATTAAAAAGCTTCGGTTGAGCTACAGCTAGAACTGAACTAGAACTGAAATAGAACTGAACTAGAACTGAACTAGAACTGAACTAGAACTGAACTAGAACTCAACTAGAACTGAACTAGAACTGAACTAGAACTGAACTAGAACTGAACTGGAACTGAACTAGAACTGAACTAGAACTGAACTAGAACTGAACTAGAACTGAACTAGAACTGAACTAGAACTGAACTAGAACTGAACTAGAACTGAACTAGAACTGAACTAGAACTGAACTAGAACTGAACTAGAACTGAACTAGAACTGAACTAGAACTGAACTAAAACTGAACTAGAACTGAACAAGAACTGAACTAGAACTGAACCAGAACTGAACTAGAACTGAACTAGAACTGAACTAGAACTGAACTAGAACTGAACTAGAACTGAACTAGAACTGAACTAGAACTGAACCAGAACTGAACTAGAACTGAACTAGAACTGAACTAGAACTGAACTAGAACTGAACTAGAACTGAACTAGAACTGAACTAGAACTGAACTAGAATTGAACTAGAACTAAACTAGAACTGAACTAGAACTGAACTAGAACTGAACTAGAACTGAACTAGAACTGAACTAGAACTGAACTAGAACTGAACTAGAACTGAACTAGAACTGAACTAGAACTGAACTAAAATTGAACTAGAACTGAACTAGAAATGAACTAGAACTGAACTAGAACTGAACTAGAACTGAACTAGAACTGAACTAGAACTGAACTGGAACTGAACTAGAACTGTATTGGAACTGAACTAGAACTGAACTAGAACTGAACTAGAACTGAACTAGAACTGAACTAGAACTGAACTAGAACTGAACTAGAACTGAACTAGAACTGAACTAGAACTGAACTAGAACTGAACTAGAACTGAACTAGAACTGAACTAGAACTGAACTAGAACTGAACTAGAACTGAACTAGAACTGAACTAGAACTGAACTAGAACTGAACTAGAATTGAACTAGAACTGAACTAGAACTGAACTAGAACTGAACTAGAACTGAACTTGAACTGAACTAGAACTGAACTACAACTGAACTAGAACTAGAACTAAACTAGAACTGAACTAGAACTGAACTAGAACTAAACTAGAACTGAACTAGAAGTGTACTAAACTAAAACGGAACAGATATATTATTTTTGCTAAACTGGAATAAAGTTTTCTCTTCCACTCTACTTAAATAAAATGCCCCCGATTTTTAAATTTTTTCTGCTATTTTTTGTTAAGAAGTAAATGACTTTGATAGTAGTTCAAGTGCAAACCAATTTTAATTGAATTAGTTTCATAAAAGTTTGTTTGCTTATTGTAATAATAAAAAAACCTAAGAAAAAAAGCGAACAACTGAAACAAGAGAAAATTTTTCAAAAGAACAATGAAGAATATAAAAATAAGCAGCATCATTTTATGAATATTAAAGTAAACAATTATGAAAGTTCTTGTGGGTCAGGATCAACCACAAACTATAATCGATACTACTACTATAACTTTTTCTTCTATTGTTAAGAATAACAAAAGAAAAGAAGAAAATTTTAAGTAGAAAAAAGAAAATCTTTCGTTCTTTAACAAAAACCAAAAATGTTCTAATTGTTTTAGCACACATATTGTATAAAATATTGTGTGTACATTTTTACTCGACGAATGTATAATACAAATTCTCTTGTATATTGGAAGGATGTCAAGAAGATTTAGTTATAAAAATAATTTTAACAAAACTTATTTATGTTGCCAACAAAATGAGAAAAAAAAAAAAAAAATTAAATTTTCTTCTAAAATCTTAATAAAGAAATTTATATAAGAATTTCTCAACTTTATATGTGTGCACATGGAATATTTGGTTTGTTAAAAAAACGTTGAAGATTTTTTTGTATGTTGTATGTTATATAGCTAGCTGAAAATCGAATTTTATTTTTTTTTAAGAATAACAACATTAATTTGTTAGTTTTTGTTTTGAAGGATATGTGTAACTAATGTTTACATCATTAAGAATACACTATATAGTTTTGTTTTTAAAAAGATGTTAAATTCTTTCCATTACTCTAGAGCACAATAATTAAGATCTCGAATGAAATGAAATAAAAAGTAGAATACACATTAAGTACAAACCACGAAACAGCTTCTTTAGCCCTCACACATTTCAAAACTCTAACACTTGCTCTGTGATGGATTAAATCATAATTAAATGGAACTTTGCGTGAGTTTCTTCTATTGTGATGCTTTTCTTCGTGTTCACATGTGTCTATTCGGTTAAATTTTTAAAGAGTTCTTCTACAAAATGTATATATAAAACAAAACATTTGTGCATTAATATTCTATTAAAAACAAGTTCTATAGTTTCCATTTAGCCTTTTTTTTATTTTAACTTTTTTTTTTTTTTCTGAATTTCAATTGACTACTTATACTGCAACATTCGATTCAGTAATGTTCAGTAATGTTCTGCTCTGTTCAATTCATTTCAAAATGTATAACGTAAAATGAATTTTCAAATCTAATCCATATTTACAGTAAAAACCAACTGAGAATTCACTTCACATGGGTTGCTAAAGTTAGAGGAAGAATGGCAGGTTGGCTGACTGGGTAATTGGATGGCTATGGTTTTTGTGAATCAGAGTTGATGTGGTTAGTTGATGTGCAGTGCATATAAAAGATATAAATTCATAAATACTAGCCAGACTTAAAAGTCTTCGGAAAAGAATATAATACCAATAAATCTGTGCTAACCATGTTAAAAATTAGTTCCAGTTTTGCTCTAGTTCAGTTGTAATTGAATTTTTACTCAGTATAGTACTAATTCATTTCTAGTTCAGTTTTAGTTTAGTTCTAGTTCATTTCTAGTTCAGTTCTAGTTCAGTTCTAGTTCAGTTCTAGTTCAGTTCTAGTTCAGTTCTAGTTCAGTTCTAGTTCAGTTCTAGTTCAGTTTTAGTTCAGTTCTAGTTTAGTTCTAGTTCAGTTGTAGTTCAGTTCTAGTTCAGTTCTAGTTCAGTTCTAGTTCAGTTCTAGTTCAGTTCTAGTTCAGTTCTAGTTCAGTTCTAGTTCTTTTCTTATTCAATTGTAACTCAGTTTCAGGTAATTTCTTCTAGTTTATTTTTAAATCTGTTTTTTTTTAGTTCTTTTTCTCTTCTAGTTCAATCCTAATTCAGTAAAGTTATAAAAAATAGTTTGCGTGAGGATTATATTCTCCCTATTTTTTTAAAGTATTTTCCAAATTGCCTTCGTATAATTCTATTTTGAAAATATGTTTTTCTACTCTATATTGATGATTATGCAAATATCTATTCAGTTCACTTCGTTTCTATTGCATACATTCTTCTTCCATGTCCCCCTTTCTCTATCCCTATTGCTGGTGCAAACCTTGTATTTGCATTTGGTTATTTTATATAAAGCTCGAGTCTGTGTGGATGTTTGTTCATTTGCTGTTTATGCCCTTTTGTTGTAAAATCATATAATGCTCTAGAGAATTTTGGTTTATGATGACAGTTTTTTGTTGTCGTTGTTATACTTAATAAATCAACGTATTAAAATCAGTATGTATTTATTTGAATGACTGTTCAAAAGGGCCAAAAATAATCATACATATTTGACGTTAGGCATGACGACAAACAAACCGGAAGTTTTGTGAATTAGAACGGATATAAGGTAAAATTGTCTTTAAGTAAATATTGGTTTTGATTTCCAAATAAGTAAATTGTATTGTAGGCTATTGAAAACACAAAAGAATTAAGGATATTGTGGTTTCTAAGGACAATAAAAATAGTTAATATGTTTTGCATTATACACAGATTATATTTATTAGAAAGTTATTATTAAATGTAGTCAGGACGATGTATCATATTATGCATAAATAAAACAAATTTCTTGTTTAGAATTATGTGCAATTTTTTATTAAATTTTACAAGAACAGGAAATGTTTTTCTACAGTTCATTGTCTTTGTAATACTTTTACAAAAATCTGGTGCGTGGTCTCCTAAGAATACAAATCCTTGGCCGTATTAAATTTTTACATCCTTCATTAAGTAATCCAAAAAAAGCTATTATAATCTTAATATTCTAATTAATGTAAATATAATTGTCATGAACATACTTAAAACATTTTCATGTTTCGCATTTGACTGCCATATTGTTGTATACTCTCACATATATAAATTTCTTACTTTTAATTGTATTTTATAACATAAAAAAATATATATTGCACGTTGTTATTATTTTGTTCATTTTAAGAATATTACTTCTTTTTTTGTGTGTGCATTTTGTAATTTGTTACCAGCACAACTATTAACTTTTGTCATAAAAAAAAACGAAGTTGACTTTATGGGGCAACTTTTTATATTAAATATAATATTTTCGAATTAAATTTTTTTGTTTTCTTATTTTGTTGTTGCTAATTACTCTGGCAACATGATGACATTATAAAAATAAACTATGTCAAAATGCATCAACAACATCTCATCGTTGTTGTCGTCATCAACATCATCAGCAACAAAAGTAGCTGTAACACGAACAGTATCAAGTGCTATTAAAATAACAAAATTGCACTCTCACTGTTTTTTTTTTTTTTTTTTTTATAATTTTTGGTACATTAAAAAAAAAATGTTACTAACTGGCACATATTCGTGCAAATTGCACATAAAAAAGGAAAGAGAGAAAGAGTCATAAACATGCAAATAAACAATGGACTACTTACTTGCATAAATATATTTTTGTATATTTATATAAATAATACAGTGGTAGTTGGCTAAGTAGCAGAAAGTTATTTTTCAGTTCTACCTTAATTCTATTCCAGTTCTAGTTTATTTCTAATTCAGGTCTAGTTCAACATTAGTTCTGTTTTGATTCAGTTCTAGTTCAGTTCTAGTTTAGTTCCAGTTTACTTCTAGTTCAGTTCTAGTTTACTTCTACTTCAGTTCAAGCTCAGTTCTAGTTCAGTTCTAGTTCAGTTCTAGTTCAGTTCTAGTTCAGTTCTAGTTCAGTTCTAGTTCAATTCTAGTTCAGTTCTAGTTCAGTTCTAGTTCAGTTCTAGTTCAGTTCTAGTTCAGTTCTAGTTCAGTTCTAGTTCAGTTCTAGTTCAGTTCTAGTTCAGTTCTAGTTCAGTTCTAGTTCAGTTCTAGTTCAGTTCTAGTTCAGTTCTAGTTCAGTTCTAGTTCAGTTCTAGTTCAGTTCTAGTTCAGTTCTAGTTCAGTTCTAGTTCAGTTCTAGTTCAGTTCTAGTTCAGTTCTAGTTCAGTTCTAGTTCAGTTCTAGTTCAGTTCTAGTTCAGTTCTAGTTCAGTTCTAGTTCAGTTCTAGTTCAGTTCTAGTTCAGTTCTAGTTCAGTTCTAGTTCAGTTCTAGTTCAGTTCTACTTCAGTTCTACTTCAGTTCTAGTTAATTTCTAATTCAGTTATAGTTCAGTTCTAGTTCAGTTCTAGTTTAGTTCTAGTTTACTTCTAGTTTAGATCTACTTTAGTTCTGTGTAATTTAGGAACTTCTTTAATTTCATTATTCTAAAAGCACTCATCGCCTCCAAATTATGCTATTCATATGACCTTTTATACGTATAAAAATTTTCAGTTATAGGTGTCCAATAAAAAATGAAACGAACAAGAAAGCAAGATAAATAATAAATGTTTTTTCACAATTCTTTTTAGCTTTTTTTTTACTTATTTTTGACGTTTCACAAGATAAATAAGGTGAGAAGTTTTTATACTTTGTCTCTTATACACAAATAAAACATAAAACAAAACATTAAAAGTCAGCAGGGTAATATGTCGACACACACACACAACCAAATGAACACACATACACATATTATAATGATAAGAAAAATTAGTGCGACTGTAATGAATGACGAAGACAAGCGGCTAGAAATGAAAACTTAAAATTACATTTTTTATGCTTTTAATTTTAATAGTGGTACTTACGTCTTTGCCATCATCATCATCAGTACTGGCAGCAGTAGCAGCATGAATTAAAATTAAAAAAGTTAATGAAGTGTATTAAAAGTTTCAATAGGAGTTGTGAAAGTGAATAGTATGGTTATAATGTGGAAGAGAGACTAAACTTAAAGTTTAAACTAAATTTTAATTTGAAATTACTTTAATAAGTATTATTATTTACACAAACACTCACATAAATACTCATGAAAAGAAAGTTTTTCTTACAGTATGTTTTGTTGCATATGAAATTAGACTGCTGTCGAAATAATATTTCTTAGATTTTTTATCTTATCTTTATTTTAATTTTAGCAAAATTTTTAATAAAAAAAATAATTAATTAAATTAAAATCTTTAAATTTTGCATCACTAACTATTTATCAAAATCGAAATCAATTAAAAAGTTATCCTGATTGTTTCTATTATATATTATAACTAGTCTACTTATAATTATATATAGTTATGTTTGCTCTAAGCTCAGAAGCATATTTTAACTTTACATGTAATGAATTTTTTTTTTAATATTCTTACAACTTAAAAAAGTAAAATTATTTAATATTAATCTTATTTTACATGTAGTTTATTTTATCTTATATACCTCCCTCTTTTTATATTTTCTCTCTATGTATAAACGTAACCAAACCAACCAAAAACCCCAGCAACCAAAAACTTTTATCCATTCACCTTTCTTCATAGTTAAACACCAGTAAAGAATGTGTAATTATATTTTATGTTGTTGGCAGAACGAACAAATAAACAAATGGCAAAGTAACAACAATTGCAACACAAGCAACAATTTGCCAACAACATGTAGCTTAACAGTATAATGAAAATTTGTTTCTTGTTCTACTTTTTTTTTTTTTTATTTGACGAAATATATCTTGAAGCAATACTTTTTTAAAGTAGTTGCTAAAAATGAGAAAAGGAGAGTATGTAATAAGATAAACTGATACTGTATGTGCGTATATTCATAGGTATTTGGCTCTTATAATCGTCAGCATTATCATCATCATCCTCTTTATCGTCATTTAAAATTAAAATGGAGGCGTTGGCGAATCTTTAAAAATGTTGTACATTAAAAAAAAAAAAAAACTTTTTCAATTAAAATTCTACCTTGACAGGTTAAACTAAAACTGAACTAAAACTTTAACTTAAGATGAGTATGTGTGTATAAACTTTCCTTTTCATAGAACAAGTTTAATATTAATTACATGTGTGTATGTAAAAGTATTTTTTAAGAGAGATAATGTATCTTCTTAGTTTAAATTTGTTTTAAAGTAATTTAGTTTATTTTGATAAATTACAGGAATGTGTAATTAGTATTTGAAAAATTAGATATGTATGTTAAGGCGGCTCATTCAAAAAAGTGACTTTGGTACACCTCTCAAAATTTACTTTGATATATTTTATTATATTCTCTAAAATATTTCGGTTCTACTGCTGACCATTCGTGAGCTGGACCATTTTTAAAATAGGTATTTTTTCTAGTTTTTTGGACTTTTTTGTATTTTCTCCCAAAGCAGCGTATAGAAAATGTGGTATCATTTAAAAGGTATTTGGCAGAGTTGGGGGTAGTGCACTAAATTTGCAGTTTCCACTAACACTTAGTGATAGTGCAAAATTTTTAACTACAATTTTTATTTTTTAGTGGTGAGTCAAAAATATTAGCTTCACTCAGCATAGTGGTAGTAAAAAAATATTTTTCTCCACTAAAATTAATTAGTGATAGTTAAAATTTTTTCAGCTCAAGCCTAGTGCAACATTTTTTTTCTTCACTAAATACTTTAGTGCAAAAAACAACCCTCCACTAATGTTAGTGGAACTTAGAAATTGTTCACTAAATTGAAAGATGATCTAATATTTTTTTAAATTTTCTTCACTAAATACAAAATAAAGACTAAACCCTATTTTTATAAACCAATTTTAAACTTAAAATGTATTTTAAAACATATATTGTATGCAAAAATAGTCTCTTATATATTCGAATTTCCAAAAATCTCTTCGTAATGGATATATTTTTCGGGAGACCAACATTTTATCTCTCTAACTTTAGGCGTTCGGTCTGCGGAATGATTAATTAGTCAGTAACGTTAAACGCTTATACACGCAGAAAAAAAATTGGTTGGAAAACCATGATCATAAATAAAATTTAATAAAACTAACAAATAATACGCTGCAATTCTTTAAAAACAACTAATTCAAAAACTTTTTAATATTCATTTTAGTTAAAACATAATTATGAATAAATGAAGGTTCCTGCAAAAGAAAATTTAGTTTAAAAAATAAATTTTGATATTTTTAAAGTTTATTTGGAGCAGTTGGAATATTCAACCGAATTGATTATAGGTATAAAGAGTTAGACTACTATATATTGGTGTTTAAGATTCTTAATTAGTCTCAATATTAAAAATTATTCTGTTAGTACTGAATAGCCAAAAATTCGATATTCGCAACTTAAAATTTAATTTTTTTTTTTTTTTATGACGTTAGTTAATAAATTAATTGTTTTCTATCTGTTTTTTTTTTAATTGTGCAGAAAATTTGTAAGAATTAAATATCGAAATAAATATATATTAACTTAAAAACATGTGTGTATGTATATAATATAAATAAATTTATTGTGCAAATTTCTTTATAATACTCGTAATATTCGTGGTTAAAAACGTTGCAGATAAAAAAGATACGAGAACTGTTTAAATAAAAATATAATTTGCCTCAATCTCAGGTCCTATAAGTTCTATAAGAATTGTGCCGCATTTATAATTTGGAATTGTATTTAAGTTATTAAAGAAACAATTATAGCTCAAATGCCTAATTCTGAGTCGTGAGAAATTGCAACATTTTCATGTAATGATTTTTAAAAATTGTATTTGATTATAGATTCGTTTTAATATTTTGTATGTTCATTTCTAGGTCTGGTATAATTGCTAATACATGTCTTAAACTATGTGCAATATCGTCTACAAATAACAATTCTCAAGATATCTTGATGTTCGTATAAATGCGAAACTATGCGATGATTCTTTATTAATTTGCACTTAAATCAAGAAACAGATGCGATACAAATTGTTTGTTAATGTTTAATTTTTCTTCTTGTATTGTGTTAGTTTTTGTTTTTATAATGTTTCTATTTTATTTTTACTTTTTTTCTTATTTTCAATAAAAATAAATAAAAAGAAATGTCAAATTGTTTTAAATTTAATTCACAATAGTCTAATCCAACCAAACATTCAATTATTCCAATCGAATTTTGTAGTTAATTATTAGAACCGAACAAATTCGATTGCCAAAAAATTCGGTTGTGGTAACGAATCTGTTTTCTCTGTGTATATGGAAGTCTCAATATACACAAATACGTTTATAAGATTTCCAAACACACTAAAAGAAATTCTAAATTATAGAGTGTTGTACTAAAACGATTGTAAATTTTATAATTACCATCATAGCTCTCTAAAATTAGTTCAGTGAGTTGTGATTGATTGAAAAAATGTCATGTTTATGTTTAGTGAAACAAATATATTTGCAGCTTATGTGTAGTGACTGTTCAGATCTTGCACTATTGAGTTTAGTGCAAATTTTTTCACTACCACTAAATTTAGTTATAGCCGGTTTTAAACACAAAAAACCGGTTGTAAAAATATCGTTTTATTTTAAAAACCATGCACTAAATATTGATATTTGGATCGAAATTTATGATTATTTTTTTAATATTCATAAAGTATGATTTTTAAAGGCTTAAAAATATAGTTTAAGATTAAATAAGTAATAATTATCCTTAATGTAATATTTTTGCACCTAATTTAAATGTTTTAGTTTTTTTTTATTCAGCGAAGAAATTGTTTTTTAAAGATTTTGTTTTAAAATAGTTTCACCTGCTGAATCCTTTCAATAAAATTGATTCTTGCTTTTTTCATATTAACCCATGGTTTCTGTTTATGCTAAGTAAATGTTAATATCATTTTTGATGATTATTTTCTTACTATTTTTATACCCTACATGCCTATTATGCGTTTGTACTGATGTTTGTAACACCCAAAAATATTGGTTTAAGATCCACCTTCATTTGTACCAATCGGCTTTAAGTCGATTTAACGATGTCCGTCTGTCCATTCATGTAAAACTTGTAATCAAAATATAGGTCGCAATTTTAGTTTCTTATAGTCCAAGGACGAAGCGTGTTGAAATTGGTTATGATAGGTCCATTATTTCCTCTAGCCCCCATACAAATAACCTACCAGAAAAGAGGTTTAACTATCATAAATCCCTTAAATGTAGCAGTAATTTTTGCACATTTAAGTTCCATATACGTTTAAACCTGTATGCCGAATTTTATAAAGATCGATCCATAATTGACCATAGTACTGGTCCACAATTCCACAGGTCTAGAAAAAAAGATCCCTCCCCTAATTTTGATGCACACAATGGCGTAGATTATTGTCGGCCTTGACCGACTATAACTTTTTTTCTCGTTCTTAATGGGTTAATAGTTATTTTCAAAAATAAAAAAGATTTATTGATTTTTCTTTAAGAAATGTAGTTTTTTGAGAGAAATATTAACTTCTGCAGAAAAACCGGTTAACCGGTTTTTTCTGAATTTAAAAAAGTGCAACCGTTTTTTTCAAAATACCAACTATTCGAACTATTCGAAAACCGGTTTCTCCAAAAAGTCGAATAATCGATCACCATAAGTGGTAGTGAAGAAATGTTTCACTATTACTATAGTGGAGGCAAATAGTTAAAATTAAAATTTGTTTCACTACATTGCGATTTAGTGAAAAGATGAATGCACTCACAATTTAGTGCACTATCCCCAACTCTGGTATTTGGGAGGTGCGTCCATTGGTATATATCCAAGAGTGACCTTAAAATTTTTTTTATTTCATGAAACATCCTATTTTTTAAGGTTTTTTCACAACATTGTTTGTTATTTCTATTAAAAATTAAAATTAATAAATTTCTACTTACTTTTAGACAAAATGCAAAATTTTAAATCATTCATGTAAAATCTAAAGGAAATACAGGCATTAAAAATAAAAAATATAAAAAAATTTGACATTTTCAACGATTTTTAAATTCATTTTAGTTTTACACTGACAATTTACAACTTATTGACTTAAACCATTAATCAATCGAAAGATAAGACTTTGGAAATTTATTTTCTGTATAATAAGTATTCGGTTTATTATCCGTTGAAAAATTTAAAAAATTTACGATATTTGAAAATTTGCGCCATTCAGTGAATTTAAATTTAGAGGGCCGAATTTTCAAGGTGAAGTGATTACCTACAGTTTAATGTACTTATATCTTGTTGATGTCGGTAAACCAGACATGGGATAGCATCTTCACAAACTTTCATATTATTAACGTAAATATTTTTAAAAGTATGTTTTTGGATACTTACAAATTCCGTTTTAATAAAAATTGTCTAAAATATCACGTAAACTGAATTTATTATAAAATGACGCGTCACACGTCGGGGTAAAATACGTCAAAAGTGGCGCTTAATTGAATTTTAAAATTTAAAGTTTTGTAATAATGTTGGGTACCGAATAAAAACAGATAAAATTATGTATCAATATCAATTAAAATCATTAAGCTAGGTTGTGTTGTTTTTTTATAAGGAGCTGTCAAAGTTAAGAATTTTTTTACATTTTTGAAAAATAGTAAATAATTAAATTTTCATCAGATTTTAGTGTATTTATTTTAGATAAAAAGTCTTTTAAGGTAAAAATTTAATTTCAGATATTTTCCTCAAGTATTTGCAAATTATATTTTGTCCTAATATTTTTGTTATTTTTTTTTGAAAATTATCCTAAAATACACTAATTTTCAACTTTCATGGAATGCAACTTAAATGTTACAGGATGTTTTTTCTGAAAATTTTCTGAAAAATAGAACATATTGTCCACTTTAATACTATGCTTTATCAAACATTAAACAGTGGGAAAGAATCGAAATAAATCTGTAACTTCTAATTGGGTGGTTTGATTTGCATGAAATTTCACATAGGCACAGCAGAGGACAGCATTTTGAGTTTAAAAGCAGGATCCAATATTCAGAAGCTTAGCTATAGGGTTTTAAAATAGAGTACTAGTGTCATGGAAAATGTTTAACTACTAGTGAATTTTTGTTCCTTAACCGATTTCCACGATTTTTATATCACCTTAAAGTCTTTGATAAATCCTTTAGAAGACATGCTTGCATATATATTTTTCGAATTATACAAATTTGAAATTTAAAAAATCTTAATTTTACAAGATCTTGGTTAAGATTTTTCCATATATAGCCAAATATTTTCAACCGCTTTTATTATATTTTACGTAGTTGGTTAAAAAGCAAAATTATCTATCGAACAAAGAAAATTTTTAGTCATTATCTTTATTGAGTCAAAAGTTAAACGATTTTGAATTGGAAAGTTTGCAAAAATTAACAAACAGACAGACAGATGGACGGACATTAGAATTCTTTCAAAAAAGTTTTAAAGTTCGAAAAGCATTTTGTTTTTTACTTCTTGATTAATATGAAAACGTAACATTTTTTGTTTCCGAGTTTACATTGCTCCTTGAACTATAAATATTTCAGCCAAATTTCGTTCCACTACTGTTCGAGCCCTATTCTGTTTTCAACAGACGGACAGACGGACGGACATAGCTAGATCGACTCAGAATCTAACCAGGACCCAGAAAATATTTACTTTGATTCTTTTGACATGTTACACACGGAATGACGAAATCAATATACCTCCCATCTTTTTGATGGTGGGTATAAAAATGGAGATATCTAAATGGCTCCATAGGTTATATGCGTACCAAATATACGATATATAAAAGAGTAACGGCTGAGTGATTGACTGACTGATTTACTTGGTGATTCATCATCGCACAGCCCAAACGGTTAAAGGAGACGAATTAACAGTCCATATTTCATCTCCTACCGAATAGATCTACTAAAATGGGATTTTTGGAAATTCGAATGTTTAGGGGGTAAAAAAGGGTGACAACGGGTAAAATCGGTAACCTTATATCTCATAAACAAATAAAGATACAAAAAAAATTTTAATTGTTAACGTTATTCATTTAAAAAATAATCGGATTGGTATCTGGTGCTTTTTTGAAATTCGGCTCTTTTAGGGAGAAAACGGGTAAAAACTGTAATTTGGTACTTTTTTGGCAACCTATCTATCTTTTAAACCAGTAAACATACAAATAAAATGAAAATCAAGTTAGTACTTTATCGAAAATTGGCGAATACAAGTTTGGTACTTTTTGGAAATTCGAACATTTATGGGGTAAAAATCGTACCTGATTTTGGTACTTTTTTCACAAAATATTTTTTTTTTTTTTTTACTGACACATACATATGAATATTTTAACATTCAATTTGTTTAGGTTTCAACGAAACCGAAATGGATAAGACACCACGAATGCTGATGAAGTGTGTAGCGGCACAGAAAATACGTATTCCATTCTGCTGGTGTCTAATTATAGTCCACAAACTCTGCTTTGGTTCCGCCACTTCATATTATTTCTGTCATCGTCATCGTTGCTGCTAGTTCTTTCATGCTATCGTGAACAGAGTTTTAATCTTTAATAAGTACAAAATTTTATATTTGTCGAAAACTAACAGGATATACCCTACCTTTATAATAATAAGTTTAATAAATTTATTTTAATTTTTACTAAAATACAATGAGAAATTTACAAATTTGGACAAATTATAAACCAGTTTTTATATCTAAAGTCGTTAAAATTAACAATTATACGAGTAATTATAATAATCAATTTATTACAGTCCATTTACAAAAGACGATTTATTTAACAATAACCTGACCTTTTTACTCCTTATGGTTACAAAAATTATCATGAACTTATTAATACATTCTCACCTGAGAAGATCATCTGTGTGTGTGTTTCTGTGCATGTTGTTTGTTAACCAACTGACAAAGAAACGGTTATTAAAGTAAATAACAACTATAACAAGAATATAACAATAACTATGATAACAACAACAGTTAACTCTACTACAATAACTTTTCTTTTAACAACTTTTTTTCTTTTCAAGAAAAATAACAATATTTTTTTAGTTCTTTTTGCTTACTTTTTTGTTTTTTTTGCTGTTAACTCAAACTTGACTTTGTGTTTGTTGGACGAAGAAAAAAGAAAACATAAATAATGCAATCTGTCCAAACGAAAGATATAAATAAAATGGAACAACTACAATAACAGCAAAAATAAAATAACAAAGAAAATATTGCCAGTAGTACAGAGTTGTATAATAAGAACATGAGAAATACTATACAGTTACAAATTTTCTTTTAATTTCATTAAAGAGAAGAAACAGTTTCTTCCTTGTGTAATGCTTTAAATTTCTATTTTCATTTGGTATTTAAAAAAACTAAAGAAAAACTTTTTTGGTGAAAAATATAATAAAAACTGAAAAAAGTTTGTTATTTTTAAAATTGAGATGAGAAGTTTAAAAGTTATTTTTTTTTTTTTATTGACGCCACGCAAAAGTTTTGGATTTTTTGTTGTATTTTATGCGTGTGTTTTGTGCAATTCATTGAAGGTGGCGTATGCTTTATATCATTTGATAAAAAAGTAAATAAAAAACACTCATATGTCATGGCAGGGGTGGTGAACATTTTATGACCAAAGTTTTGAAATCAAAATATATGTTTTAATTAAACAGAAATTGAAGTTTGCGTCTATAAGTGTAACAAATACAGTGGGCTCTAATTGCTGTATTTGAAAAAATAAAATAAAATAAAATATAAAAAGTTATTAAAAAATTTAGAAAAATTTAATGATTATAACACTATGCAATAGTATTTTGGTGGCGGAACCATTCTGATTGCAATTGATAGCTCTTGATATGTGTAATAAACCCTCCAAAGGATTTTTCGCTGGTAGGCAAAATTTTTGTTTTATGACCACTTAAACTTTTCTATTTTTGCACCAAGGTAGTTAGAGATAAATCGAAAAAAAAAATAATATCAATATAGTTTAAGGCTAAAATAATTTTCCATAAATGTTTAGGTCATTTAACGGGGAATATTTCATTAGAATTTTAAATTAATTTATCTTACCTTATAAGGGGTCATTTCTAGTCCGTTTTAAGGAAGTGACATGAAAGTACATTTAAACTTGAGTTTAATGCGTTAATATGTTCTACAGATACTTTCTTCTTCAAATTTTACTAGGGGTCTCCAAAGATAAAAAATTCATCCGTCTTATCATATGTTGTTCAAAAAGAAAATTATGAAATTTTCCCACATTTCTTATATAAACTCCTTAAACTAGGCAATAAAAAAAAATTAAAAGTTTTGTACAAATCGTAAACAAAATTAATAATAATTTCATCAATTTCATTTATTTGGATAAACGCTTCATCGTATGAACTTCGGACCTTCGGTGACCCCTAGTGAAATTCGAAGTAGAAAATTTATATAGAATATTTTAACCCATTAAACTCAAGTTTTAATGGACTTTTGTATAATTTTGTTTAAACGGACTAGAAATGACCCCATATCATCAGAGATAGATGAATAGAATGTTCTAATGAAGTATTGGCATTTAAATGTTCTAAACATTTATGTTTAAATATTTTTGTTTCGAACTATATTTATGTCATTTTTTTCTATTTATCTGAAACTACTTCGGTGCAAAAATATAAAAGTTTTATGGGTCATAAAACAAAAATTTTGCCTACCAGTGAAAAATGCTTTGTAGGGTTTATAACACATATCAAGAGCTATCAATTGCAATCGGAATGATTCCGCCCCCACACGATGATCATCAATTTGTTGTATAGTGTAATGTAGTCTTTTGAATCTTTCCAAGAGAGTACAAATAAAGACTTAGTGGTGTCATAATCCGTTTTTCACATTGTAATTAACTTTACGTAACAGTTTAAAAATATTTTCATAAAAAATGTTTATGAATTTTAAAATGTGATATAAAATCTTTTAAAAATTATTTACAAAACCAGACAAAAGTTCAATATTATTAATGTCTCTGGTCGACAAAAAAATACAACACCATATACGAATAGTTGGACTTGATTAATTTTGATGTGCTAAACATGAATCTGCTATCAGTTTTTTCCCATGTGCTCTTTTTTATGGGCGTGTCTAATATTTCGCCCATAGCAAGGCTATTACTCTAGTATATTTCCGTAACTCATGAACGGTGTGTACGATTGACATAAGTGATACACCCAAAGATGCGGACTAAAAATATCTTCAAATCAGTAAAACTTTACTTTTTTATGTGCTCAATAGTTTCGGAGTTATTTTGAAATAAATGTCCGAAAAAAAAAACTTTTTTATGCAAAATTTTAAATTTTTTGTAACTAAAATTTCTTTTTAAAAGTGAAAACATCAGAAATGTTAAATTTTATCATATTTATCTTAATGCTGATAATGTTGCGAATAAAATAAGGCATTTTTTTTATATTTTTTCTTAAAACTTAAATAGGTGAACTATATGGATTTTGACGAGTTAAACAAGAATCTGCTTTTACTTTTTTTCTCTATCATGTACTGATTGTTTTTATGGGCATGACTAATATCATCACCTTATTCAGCGGTCACACTATAAAACTCGAGAATGGTTTATACAATTTTGACTATAAGTCAAGAACCGTTAATACGATTTTGATAAATGATACACCAACACAAATTTTGTTCGCTCAAGAGTTTCAGAGTTATGGATCAAAAATTGCACCACTTTCTAAAAAAAAAAAAAACTTAAAAATTTTTCCTACTAATTACCAAATAACTACGGAAATAATAAATTAAAAGCAAATTATGTTAATTCAGCTCGTAATAGAACAAACCGTTCTCGAGTTATACAAGTTTAAAACCAACACGAAAAATTACAATTTTTGACTTTTAATCTCCGAATTTAATGATATTTGGTACAATCAAGTGGTTCGCGAAATACCGCGGTTTGAAAATGCAAAATAGCTCAAAATATGTACAAAGTTGCATACACAAAATTACAAATATCTTTCGAGATATTTATTATATAAGATTTATTGAGATGTTATATTAAAGATATCAAAATTACCTTTAATATGACGTATAACATGACTTTTTTCTCAACATAAAAATGGTCCATATCTCGCGATTTTTCGTTCGCGAGTAAATATCTCGAAAAGTGGACTTTTTAAAAATTAAAAAAAAAAAAAATATATGTTAATGATGAAAATGTTTTCTATAACCGTGGAAAGTGGCATATTCTGGGACTCGCAATATTTTAGGAGTTATTGCAACAAACAAACACGGCACTTGCGTTACCAGCGTCAATATTAATATTCTTTCCGAATTTCATAACATTCAGATGATTTTTTGGATTCAATTGGAGATTTTTCTGTTTTATTATAAACAAAACAATTCAGATTGCAATAAATATTTCGTATTTATTATGACATTTGTTGTAATAACTCTTAAAATATTGCGAGTCCCAGAATGCCACTTTCCACGGTTATAGAAAACATTATCATTATTAACATATATTTTTTTTTTTTAAATTTTAAAAAGACTGCTTTTCGAGATATTTACCCGCGAACGAAAAATCGCGAGATATGGACCATTTTGATGTTGAGAAAAAAGTCTTGTTATACGTCATATAAAAGGTAATTTTGATACCTTTAATATGACATCTCAATAAATCTTATATAATAAATACTTCGAAAGATATTTGTAATTTTGTGTATGAAACTTTTTACATATTTTGAGCTATTTTGCACTTTCAAACCGCGATATTTCGGGAACCATTTGATGAAATTATCTGAAATTTTGAATTAGTCTTAGTTTTGGCAAGAATAATGATTGTACCAAATATCATTAAATTCGGAAGAGGTGAGAGAATCAGCTGGTTGGTTTTAAATGGAATGACTCTTCTAGTGTATTTCTACTTAACTGTAGGTATGCATGGGTATCCTAACTTAACTGTAAATGCAATCAGTACTTGTGCATCAATTTTTATGATACGTAGCATTATTTACTCGTAATTTTACCAGCTTTTTTGATAAAGATGATAAACTGTAACATTTTTGATGTTTTCACTTTTAAAAAGAAATTTTAATAATAAGAAGAAATCTTGAATTTAGCATGAACATATCTCCTAAACTATTGAGTGGATAAAAATGTGATAGCAGACTGACTTAAAGCCAATTTTATTCCACATATTATGGTGTATCATTTATATAAATCGTGCATGCCGTTCTCGAGTTATAGAGAAAAATATTCGAGTAATTATTTTTTATTTAGGACCCAATATTAGACGCGCCCAAAAAAAGATCTCGATCTGATGGGAAAAAACCGAAAGCAAATTCGAGTTAAGCATGCGGAATTCCATCTTGTCCACATATTTTTATTTGAAGGAGCACGAACAAATTTTTTTTGTTGACCAGTGTATTTTTTATTTTTATTATTATTATTTTTTTCTTACTGAACAAAATATTGCAAATGAGCATTCACTTTCACAACATATGTCAAGTACTCTTAAAAATCGTATAAATAAATTTATGATTATTATTTGTATTATTAAGAAATCTCAAGAAAAACGTTATTAAATAAATCTCATAAGTTTGAGTCTCTCTATTGTAGCATATGTTAACAATATAATACTGATTATGTTGGTTTATGCCAATAAATTTCAAATAACTTGAAAATTTTATGTTCCCATACACAATAAACTAAACCAAGAAAAAAAATATATAGGAATTTTGCTTAAATATACCAGAATCTTAGAAGACACAAAGACTAATATACACACACATACAAGTATAATTGAAGGAACCCAGCAAGCCATGTCTTGTAGAAAATATCGACGATGTGTTGATGATTTGACACAGTCTTCGACGACAGATGTACGACAGCTCGGAACAAACATTGGTGACATTTTCGAACAAAGGGCACTTAAGTCATCAACGATAACCTGAGCGACGCGTTATGCATATTGTCGTCAACCATATTAAGAAAAATAAATAAAAAAGGAGTTGGATTCTGCTGAGATTTGAACCTAGACCACCAATTTCTCTCTTCCTTATTGAATAGTCAAGCGCACTTACCACTTCAGCTACAACATTTTCTACTTTTTAAAGATTTCATAAATGCTTTTATTTATCTTTTAGTTATTGATGACATTGTGATGCAGCATGCCGTGTGTTTGGTTTAACTCGCATTCTCAGTGGACATTTTACTCATGTTGTCACCGAACTAGATATGTACGACAATTCAGTATATTTTGTTATTGAAGTCGCCGAAAATGGGGTAAAATGACAATATAGGTGACTTTTAGTCAAACTTGTCCTCTACATGCATTTTCTTGACGACAAATTTCGGTGAAATCATCGATGAAAGTGTCGTTAATGGACATGTGGCCTGCTGGGAATGTGTGAAATATAAATAAATGTATGAGTACAAGTGCAAGGATTTGTGTGTTATGGAAAAGAGTAAGACAGAGAGCAGAATACAGAATATGTTAAGAAATACTAACAATAGTTTTGATTTAGTTTATATGCATGTGTTTGTATATTGTTTGCACTTGCATGTGTTTGCTTGTGTGTACACATGAGGTATGAAAGTGTAAGATGTCGCCACTAACTGGAAATATTTAGATCTAAACATATTTTACAGAGTAGAAGAGATGTAGGGAACAAACTATTTTTGGGCCTGATTCAGTACAACAAGCAAATTATTTAACCGAATAAAGATGCTCAACTTTACCAAGGAAATTGTTTCCAAGGATCCAACATTTTGGAATTCGATTAGTTTTGGTAAATGAGTTAAAATTCTATATATTTGGGTCAGATAGTATGTCCTATTAATGACGAGAACTGAAAACCGAGTTGTACCAAGAAAACTAACCAAAAAAACAAGCACGAATGTTATATTTGGCTCGGCTGAATCTATATACTTTATATATACTTTATGTGATCTTAAATGATTCCTTCGATATGTTATACATGGAATGACAAAATCAATATACCCTCCATCTTTTTGATGGTGGGTATAAAAATAACAGTGAAGCATGTTGGTGGCAGTTTCATAGTTTGGGCCTGTATGTCGGTTAATAGTGATGTTGGAATTTATTGGAGCATTAAATTACAATATAAGATACCTTTAGATCCTAAAGGATAATTTATTGCAAAATGCGGAGAATCAGGGAATATTATCATTGTTTTCGATATTGACAAGATAACGATCCGAAGAATAAATTTGGTATTGTGCAAAATTTGCTAATATATAAAGGGCCAAATCTAACGAGGTTTCCTTAACAGTCACCAGACCTTAATATTATTGAGAATTTGTGGTCCATATTGGAAACTTACATAATTAGAAAATTACAAAACTTTATCAATATTGAGATTTGTTGTCAATATTGTCAGCACAAATACCATTTTTGTTTTGTCGAGGTGACTTGCTGTCGTCAACGACATACATAATATGGGTGAATGTTTTTAAAGTTCGCCTAATATATAAATTGTTATTCATTTTGTTTTTTAATTAAAACAATATAATTTTGTTTAAACCTATTAACTTTTTACAATGGGAACTGTTTTCTAATCAATTTTTTTTCTATGTGCATAATAGGAGTGGAGTGAAACCAGGTAATACTTCATAGTCCATACCATTTTCTGTTTCATATCCAGGACTCTGTTCTGCATGTAGTTAACAACCATGTTGATCAAATACCTTGGTCTTATTTTCTAACGAATTACATTCCAATCTGCAGAGTTAGAAGCATTCATAATGTCCAAGGTGACAATGGACAAAATATCATGTGTTTCAAAGATTTTTCCGCATAGTCTTTTGCCTTCCAGATATCATCAATCATCGATCTTCCACTTTCAAATTCAAATTGCATTTATGAGAATCTCTCTAAAGAATATCAGTCTAAGACTTCGAACAATTCATCTCTTATATTTTTACAAAATTTATATCCAGTATTTTTGATCACCCTATTAAAGATCCAACTTTATATATAAACGTATGCTTAGAAAACACATAAAACATTCTTATAAATTTGTGTGTTAAAAGAATAGTGTTAATATGTGTTTAGTAACATACATTATATGCGTGTGAATATAAATGATTTCAAAATATGTGGTTTAAACAAAATAACTTAAAATATATTGTTAACACATCCCAAGCGTGTGTGCGTGTACTAAATAATATGGCGTAGAAAATTGGCATTTAAGAAATTTACGATATTGTCCATGTTTGCCAAATAACTTGATCTTAATAAATTTATTTTGTTCTAACAAAATTTCATTATAAAAAAAAGAAAATCTAGAATTCGACATAAACACTGGGACACATAAAACATTTTAATTCTAGTGCAAGAAAGAAAGTCTTAATATATTTTCCCCAAAAATCTCTAAGCTCTATTCTATGGGACTTATAAATCATTGCATTGAAGTTTTCTACAGCCAATTATCGTTTTATATAACATTGAGGCCAAATGATGCACACAGTTGCATCTATTATTGTGTTCATTGATTCATTCATCCATTGCCAGCATGCACAACTAGATGTTGGTGATAGGATTTTTTTTTTTTTAGATTTTATATACTTTATGTGTGTGTATGTGATTTTTTTGTGGTTGTCACTAAATCTTAGATTTACTGCTTTATTTTTCAACATCATTTTGATATTTGATCAAAATGCACACAATTCATTCACACTGTTAGTGTCTTACACATACAGATATTATATACATAAACACATACGTATATGTAGCAATGGCAATTTGTAAATATAAAATCACATTTTTGTTACATACGTAAATATGTATATATTGACTTAGACCTTCATAGTTGTAGAGTAATAAATGTTAACGAGTTGTGATTGTGAATGGGATTTAAGGTAGAACGAATAATAGAAAATTGTTATTGAGTGGTCGTTACAAAAATATTAGGGCCATTTTGGGATTTTTGGAAAATGCTTTTCTTCTAAATTTAAAGTAAATTCTGAAACGTAAAGTAAACTTTCCGTACAAAACCTATGTCGAATTTTTTGAGATGGTACCAAGTCAAACAAACTCCAGTTTTGTATTCTCCAGTTCCCCAAAATAAGTAAATAAAATTTAACAATTTGTCGAGCTAGTAAAACAGTTTTTCTTAATCTCATTCAGTTAATTGATTTGTAGGAAATTCCCTTTGAAATCCTTTACATAATTCTCATAGAACCAATTTAGTTTATCTAAATATATTTGCATACATCCATAGTATTACTCCCTTGTACTTAGTAACTATTTGTGCATGCTAAATCTAACAACTATAAACAGCTTGAATAACAAACAGAGAGCAGCCAATGATAGCAATAGAGTAGCAGAATATGTTTGGCTTGATATTGCCTTAATTCCTCATCACTTTATACTTGATTGTCTTTCAATCTAATCACATTCAAAATTTTTTTAAAGAGTTTTTCTTCAACTTTGTTCTTAATATAAGCACAAATACATACATCTATAAACTAACACGCCCTCATATTCAGCTCCAAATGCTATAGTAATAACCAACAAAAGGTTAACAGGATTTTTTGGTCACTCTAATGGACATTGGTTAATTGCCTTTTTTATGTATACTCAACTACTGCTGCATACTTTTGTAATAAAGAGTTTGGTTGCAATAGCTAAACATGATTGTGTATTTAAACTTTAATGCCCTCTATAGCATGCTACCAAATAAGGTTTTTTTAAAGTCTTGTCTTGAATATGACATGCAAAATGCTAAAGAAAACGCAAATCTAAAAACAAAAAAAAAAAAAAAAAAAAAAATCAGGTCATATATGTCAATATCGTAATAGTACATATTTATAATTCTAGCCATTCATACATTCCTACATACTTATGTCGTTGTCTATATGAATGTAATTTCCTTTGCTATTTTACTTCCTTGATGATGCTACTGATTCTTGTTTTGCTGCTCATCTTCATTTCAGTCTCTTAGGACATTTGTCAATTTGAAAGTTTCATATATATATATTTTTTTTCAGCTTTGGTTTTTATTTTCAAAATATCTAGAAACTATAAAGTTTCATCATTTATTTGATATTTCAATGCTGTTCTAACATACGAGAATGTGTTATGAAAGATATTGGAGTTTTAATACGAGGCAAGGTTAGGAAATCAGAGTATATTTGAATTTTTTTTAAACTTTAAACTTTGTATTAAAATTTAAGTTTTTACCACAATTATAGTTTTTTTATACACTGCCGCCCATAAATGTTATTCAGATTTTCCGGTTTCCCTCTAAAAATTCATACACTAAGGGAAAAAATTCGATTCAAAATCAACAACGGTTGTGCTCACATTGGTAATTTACGGTAACAGCTTTTTAATACCTTTCGTTAACAAATTTAATAAAAAAAAACATATGTAGTTTAACAATTTGATACCGAAATGGTTTCAACTTGGTGCCAATTAGGTATCGATTTTCAATAAGAATTGAACACGCAGTGTTTAATTTAAACACATACGGTGTAGATTCACTATTGACACAGAATGGTGTCGTTTTCAACACGTATGTGATTGGTGTAAGAGTATTTCAAGTTTTTACAGTTTCAGTTTGATGTTAACATTTATGTCCTTTATTTAGATTAAACAAAGCATTTTTAAAGATTGCTTTTATAAATTTATTAAAGTAAATTTTAACTTCTTAAAAAAATAATAATTTTGTTTAGCTCATCAGAATGCGACATTCATCTGTCAAAGTAAGGACTGCGCACAAAAAATCCGTGCATGTAAGTTTTGATGTGGTGAAAATTAATAATTCTGTTAACTGGTTTTTATTTGCCATTATGTTCACTTGCCACGTGCTAAGTTTCATGGTAATAGCTGGTAATTGGTTTTTCTTAAAATGGGAGTTTAACAAAAAACACATAAACACATAATTAAAATTTTTCATGAAATCTTGCATTGGTCATAAAAAATAATTGCAAGAAAATACTGTTTCATGGGTCATAATATTATACAAGGAAGTCATAATCACTGAATGGTAACCTGCTAATGGAAGACAAATATTATCTTCAAGCTGTAGGACTCAGACAAAATAGAAAGGATTTTGAGAGAAATTCACCACATCTCTGGAAGAAAAGTGTCACAAAAAGTTAATGCTTTGAATCTTTATCAGAAAATTTTAAAAGAAGTCTAGCCTGAAGATTAATAAAGTAAGAAAAAATCCTAATAGAAACGCAAGGAAAAATTTGGAGGTAAAAAATAACATGAAAGTTCTTCGGACGAATTTTTTCCGAAATTTTATTTCTGTATTGTAGACGTTGAAACGTTTGTACAGGGTTGCTTTTTTCAAAATCCTAGCCAGGAATTTTATGTCGCAGATGCAAGAGGATTATGGCCGCTTCTTCTCATTACAACAACAAAACAATGGATTTGTAATAAAGAAATTGTAAGACTTTTTACAGATAAAGGCTAATCCATCAAATTGTCCGAAACTCAGTACAATTGAAAGATATTGGACTCTAGTAAAAAATAATTTAAAGGACATTAAAAGCTTAGCATAAAATGAAACGGAGTCTAAAAATAAGTGGACTTATTCGAGCAAAAAAGTGACCTTTAATTAGAATAATTCTGGAAAAGATCAGATATTTCCTTAAAAACCAAGAGGAACTAATTTATTATTTTATGTTTAGAACTTGAACATAACAGTCATTAATAAAACTACCACTTTCAAAAAATTCGCCCACTGGTTTAGTTTCTATAAGCAGATTTGCATTCACGTATTTTTTCGTGCGCAGTCCTTAACATCTGAAAAGTATGTTTTTATTGATATTAATAAAAATTAAACAAGTTTGTTTTGAATTTCTAGAAAATGAGAAGAAGAAGAAAAAAGGCGTTGTCAAACGAGGAAATTGGCAAAATCAAAGTCTATAAGGAACGTGGACTAAATAGTAGCCAAATAGCAAATAAAATTGGTCGAACTCGTTATGTGGTCAGTAATTATCTTCATAATCCATCCAATTATGAAAAAAATATGAAAGGAGGTACCTATACTGTTCTTTCGACTGCAGATAGAAGGAAAATTATCAGAAGTGCTTCAAACTACCAAGACTCTGCTTCGAAAATCAAAGAAAAAACTGGCGTTAAAGCAAGCTTAGCAACAGTATAGCATGTAATACAGAAAGTTACTAATCTAAAACGATTAAAAATAAAAAAGAAGCCATCTTAACCCATTCCGAAAAAAAAGACTGCTTGGGAAAAACAATAGCACAGAGTAGTATTTTCCAATGAAAAAAATTCAATTTAGAAGGATCCGATTGCTACAGTTATTATTTCCACGATTTGCGAAAAGAAAATATTTATTTGGAGCGTCATTATAGCTGTTCTGGGGTTCAGTTTCCCAATATGGAACAAGTGATTTGCAATATTTTACTTCAAAAAATTACATTAATATTCTGGAAAAAGCATATCCCCATATTTTCAATATTTTTAGCTCTATGTCATGGACATAGCAACATGATAATGCACCTATTCATACTGCAAATGTGGTTAAAAACTGGATTAGAAAACAAAATGTGACATTAATTGATTGGTCGCCATACCCCTCGGATTTAAATATAATGAAAAATGTATGGAGATGGTTAGCTCGTAAAGTGTATGAATCTGGGAAACAGTATGAAACAAAATCCGACCTACGATAATTGAAGCCATTAACAAAGCGTGGAGTACGATTTCTTTGGATTACATAAAAAGCCTTTATGACTCAATTCCAAACCGCATTTTTTAGGTTATCTCTAATAAAGGAGGTAATACACATTACTAAAATAATCAAAAAATAAAATTTTTTTAAGTTTTTATTGAAAAAGTTCAAAAATTTAAGCTTTTATTGAATTTAAAGCTATATGTCGTAATGTGATGATGATGTTTTTAACACATATTCCTGAATTCTTATGAATTATAATATTTCGTGTAAATAAAGTTTAATTTAAATTTAAAAAAATTAGCTTTAGGTATTATTGTAAGGAACCTCCGGTTATTCGGTTTTGCAGCTGGGGTAAAACTCAGTCGCGTCCAAGTTTCTTACATAAATAAAACACTGTTTAAGATTTTATATTTTCACTTTGCTAATTATTTCTTTTTATTTTCTTATATTTCTTTAATCACAACTTGTTTTATTGAGACAATTTTAATTGAAAGCTTCTTTATTGATAACTGTGCTGTCCCGTGACGCTTCTGTGTTGCCTTGCCGGTTCTACACCTCCTATTTAATATCTCCTATGATTTCTTTGATCTTGGATGTAATCCGAGATCTTCTTAGTCCCTGTATTTTCTGAGTGAAAACTTCCAAGAAAATATTCTACCACTTGGCCCTGAGCAGTGTGTATCTCCTGTCACTTCAACCCGATAGTAAACCTTGTTGAAGTCCTTAATCTTACTGATTGGAAATCAGTATACCCTACGTTGGATTGATGTAATCAATTCAACCACTTATTATTATTTTTTTTTTTCTCCTAACAATGCTCTGTTAGTCTTTTATTTTTTTATTCACCGACTACTCACCACGTCTGCTTTGTTTACTAACCAGCACCCAAAAGATAAGAGAGCCTGCTTGTTAATTTACCTTGCCTTATATACATTTCTTAAAACTAATATTATTGCAGTTTTCCTGTAGTTGGTTCGAACCGATAGCGGTTGTTGCATCGAATCTTGTTTTTCTGTTGTCCTGATGTTCACTGCTGTAACAGTTTTTGTGATCTATGTGTGAGTTTCTATTTATATGGCATCTTGTTTGTTTGCTTTGTCTCTATCTATTTGCTGTGTTTAAATCTCTCCTCTGCTCACTGCCACTTTTACATTCCTGCATATTTCTCCCTGCTGCTTCTTCACTCTACTTCTGCCTTTCCACGCTGCTACCTCCATGATTCGTCAGTTCTGCTACTCGCCTGCTCAGTTGTGACAATGTAGGCATTGACGTCTTCACTTCGGCCTTTCTCCCTGCTGCTACTTCTTCCTGTTGTGTTTTTTTTTTTTTTTTATTCCTTAAACCCTTAAATGACTAGCGTGCCATTTAAGATCAACCCCATCACCTGCCCCTGACCTGTGTAATTTTTAGTCCTGTGTACCCCATCGACCTCCGGAACACTTTGTTCCATCCTTTACCCCATCGACCTCCGGAACATCTGAAAAGAAAAGAAGTACATAGGCGAATGTAATTCGCCTCCAATATAGATGGATGTAATCCATCTCCCTACCAATAAAACTCTAACTCTTGTCAAAAAAAAAAAAAAATCATTTATTGGTATAAGAATACAAAATATTTATTTTCTCGTTGTGGACCTAATTCGCAAATTAAAATTGCATAAAGCAATTTTTGTATGTGTCTTATTATTATAATTTTAGTACTAAATTTAATTTTGAAATTATAATTTTATATTAAAAATCTATTTTTAAAATTGCACAAAAAAAAAAAAAATAGTAATAATAAGTAATTGTTTAGGTTTCATCGAAACTGAAATGGATAAGACACCACGAATGCTGATGAAGTGTGTAGCGGCACAGAAAATACGTATTCCATTCTACTGGTGTCTAATAACCCTTCACAAACTCTGCTTTGGTACCGCAAAACAGAGATAAGAAAGCAATTTGCGATTGTAAACTTATTTAGTAATTTTACATAAAAACTATAATTTTGTACCAAATAAAGGTTTTGTACTAAAATTACAAAAATGTGTTAAATTAAAGTATTATAATTTTTAGCACAAATTAAAATTGTATACTTATTACATTCCTGAACTAAATTAATAATTTTATAATAAAATTTTAATTTATTATTTAATATTGAAATTAAAATTTCCGTGAAAATTTTTAGTTTGGTATATGTTTTATAATTTTTACTATATAAATCCATAATTATAATTTTACTACTAAATCTAATTCTGAAATAATACAATATATTAAAATTACATTTTTATAATTTTATACTAAAAAAATTATATTAATACCAAAATTTATACTGCTATTTTTCTTATCATATGCTATTGCTGAATTATATGAATTGCAGTATACATTTTTGTCAGTTAGTACTAAACAATTCCAAAGCTGATTCTATGATTAAGAAATGTAGTAATTGTGGTGGAAAAAAACGCCAATTACAGAGGTTGCCCTGTATATTCATTTGTCAAACAATCCTTAGGTCAGAAATCTAGAATTACCCCCATTTAACCACCAAATACTTTGAATACAAATTACCCCCAGTTAATAGAGACTTTTGCCAACAAAGAGTCATACGCAAACGTTCTCAGAACAAATTGAACTCAAAATTCTCTGCATAAATCTAACTCCAAGTCAATGGAACAAACCCTCGCTTTCAATTTTACCAGGCTAGAAGTTACAATAGAGTCGTTCGTACAATTGGTACATAATTTTACAAACTCTATGAGCAATATGATGCAGGAAATGCTTAAGATGCAATCAATATTGTTGCAGGCAATACTAAATAAGTCATGAACTGTTTGAAAATATGTTTTTGGAACGCAAACGGCATACGCCAACGTAAGAACGAACTCGAATATTTTCTAAAAAGCAACAAGTAGATATAATGCTAGTTTCTGAAACTTATTTGACGTCCAGAAGCATATTCCAAATAAATGGATATGTGTTTTATGATACAAAAGACTCCAGAGGAAGAGCATGTGGAGGTTCAGCTATTCTCATAAAAACCTAGAATGGGTTTGAATGTGATATCGAGCGGAAACCCCACATACTGGCCCACTGATCATCGATTTTGGTGTTATAAAAAATATCCCAATGGAGCTAATTAAAGCTGAATCATCTCTAGAATTATCATCAGATCACACACCCACTATTGTTATGCTATTGAGGCCCCAAGAAATTGTGTCCCCGACTGGTAACTTAGCGATATCAGGAAAAAGGATAAATTGACTAAAATATAAGAAATACCTTAGTACTCACTGCATAGAGAACATATCGCTAGGTTCGCCAGAAGAAATCGATCTCTCTCTCTCAATAATTTTGATAGAAATCTAAAACTTGATGCTGAGCATGCAAAAACTTATTTTATGTTTAAAATTAGTTTTTGAACTAAAATTATATTTTTGTACCAAAATTATTTTTTTGTACTAAAATTATTTTTTTGTACTTAAAATATAATTTATACTTAACATTTTTAATTTAGTTTTGTACTAAAAAGTATAAGTTTATACTAAAATGAAAAAGTTTACTAAAATTATAAAATTTCTCTAATATTACATTTTTATTATAATTTTTTTTTATTGTAAATAAAACTGATTTTTTTTTCAAAACAAATTCTTTTCTTTTTGTTGTCATCAAATAAACAAATATTTAAGGTTTTGTTTTTGTAGGTTCTGAAGCAGTTGGCCCCTTTTTTATAAAAAATTCCCTTTTTTAGCGACTTTTTATTTTGAAATCCCCTTTTTTGGACACTTTTTAAAAATTCTCAACGGTAACGCTGGTTGTAACCCTCGTTTAAAACAAAACAAAAAACCTTCACATAACATACTGACATATTTATTACTCGTATCATTGCTTCTCTCTGGAGTTTTTACAAATCCTTTAAGAATTTTTATATTTCTAGTCCTTTATAATCCACCAGTATAATTTTAAGCTTCTTTAAATTTAAATTATTTTATGTTGGTGTTGCTTTTATTTCGTTTATCCTCTCTTTGGTTTCTTTGGTTAAGTCATCATCAGAAGCATTATAAGCTTCTTTAAATTTTATAAACGTTTTCGTTTGTGTTGTTTCATAAAGCATTTAATCTCTACTCATTTTTTTTTTTTTGTAGTTGATGTTTTGGTTTTTTGTTACTGCTGCTATTGCTATTTTTGTTGTTATTGCTATCATGGCTTTTGTAGTTTTGTGTATCCTTTGGATATGATAATTCAAGGCCATTGGGAGTCTGTTCACTGTCATGAAAAGATTAATTGCTGTGAGCAAAAGTTAAATGCCAATTGCGTTTTGTTGCTTTCGCACACATAAACATAAAGATACAAACATTCGCACAAACCAAAAAAAGCTCATTTATATTTAAACATCTAAGTCTGCTATTACCTTGAAAATAAAACAGCTACATTACTTTAAAGATTTCAATTTAAAATTATTTTTTTTTATTGTAAAAGCTAAATTTAGCCAATTTCATATCTTTTTGTGTACTTTCTCTTATTATTTTTCCAATGCCACTCGAGGTTTAGGTGTTTTTGTACAGATGTTCCAAAAGCGGTAAAAAATGCGTTTTTATTTTTGATTTGTTTTTTTCTGTTTAATATTTTTTTTTTGGAGTTTGGTTTAAAGGCCTTGAAATTGTGTTGCATGAGGCTAACAAAAAAAAGTATACAAGCTGGGAAGAGAAAGCTTATAAAATTAATGATTGCAAATTTAACGACTTTTTTAATTATAGCACGCGGGATTTTCTGCGAATTTATTGCTAAAATAAATATTTTAATGCTTTTGCATACGTATTAAATAAAAAAACTGAAAAGATTAATTTCATTTAAAATAATGTTTTATTTTCTTTAGGCACGTTTGGTTTTTATTAAATTTTTTGAGAAAATCCTATGTAGGGGATTTTTATAGATAACAAAATTTAAAGATTTAATATAAAAATTTAATTTACCATAAATTATATTCAAATATTAATAATAATTGTTTTATAAATAGAAGAGATTCAGGATTTTATGTATCGGAAAGCAGATATAAAACAATAAAAATCACCATTGGTTGGCTCCAAACCCCATTTTTGGATAGACTATTTATAAAAAATAAAATGTTTTCTGTAGTCATATTTCATATCATATTTCTCTAATAATAACTGCAAAAAAATCATCATTAACTGAGAAATGAGAAATATTGATCCAAATCGACAACGATTGTGGTCATATTGACAACTTATGGTGTCGCTTATTTGAGGCCGTTGTATTGAAACTTAAACACGCAAAAAAAAAAAAAAAAACGTATTGTTAGTTAATACCCCATTGGTGTCAAGTTAATACCAATGGGGTATTAATTTTCTTTAACGATTTGAACAATATGCGAATATGACCACATATGAGTTTGATGCATGTTGTGGATACTTCTATAAAAACATAGCTAATGTATAAATAAAGTATAAACTATCTCATAATTTTCTTTATTTTTAGCAGATTGTGAGATTTTACTTTTATCACTTAAGTTACACTTAACATTATAATGAGATTTTGTTAGAAAGCAAACAAATTAAATATGCAAATTTGTTATTTTATATTTAAATTAGTTTTAATAATTAAAATTATTTTAGAAGCGTTAACATGAATCCGTAAATAAGACAATATTTATGTACAATGTACATAACCTAAGGGAAAAATACAATGATAAATATTCATAGCATGTAATCATGAAATCATTTATTTAATCATGCAAATTATTAATTAATTATATTAATATTTTTTTTTTTTAATTTAATTGTGGCAAAAAACAAACTTTAACTCTTAAATAATTTATGCTAAAATTAAACGGAGCGAGTAAATCAAATTAACCAAAATAAACAACAATAAAAATATATATATAAATAGTTGTTGCCACACAACGGGAAAGGAGAACATTTAGCCAGTGGCAGAATGAAGTAAGACTGACGACAAACTAACCTTTTTGTTAAATAGAAATAAAAAATGCATAAAAATTCGTGCACGATTACGTACATGTGTGTATATACAAATGCACTCATACGGCAAACAAAATTAAAGAAAAATATTGAACGACTTATAAGTTTGCTTTTATTTTTGTAAGATTTTATAACGTGGTTTTATCGTCGGCTGGGGTTACTCAGTCGCCTCCAGGGTCTACTTACGGATCTACACAAACCTTAAGTAATAAGACGTTTGATTTACCCTTTCTGGGGGTTAAAATAATTAAAATCTTTATTGAATATTTATTTATTTATTTTTTTACTTTCACAAAATATAGTCGACTATTCAATTATGTATAATAATTTGCGAGACTTATATGGCATGTTCTTGTCTCTCCCAGACTGTAACCAAACCTTGTTTACTTATATTTATTCATGTGTAAACTGAATGAGAATTATATCAACTGGACAATTAACCCGCTTGACCTGAAGCAAGAAATTAGTGAATTTTCGCAAAAACGAGGTATTTTCGATAATAATATTCGAGGAATTTTCTAGAATTCTTAAAATATCGAATTATCACAAAATTCAATTTTTTCGATAAAATCTCGAAAGTAAATGTTTCGAGAAATTATCAATTTTTTCTCAATTTTTCGATATTTTGTTACTTAGAAAAACGTATTTTCTTATTTGCACATGTCATTCTTTAGTTCATATTGATCTGTTTTAATTTAGACTTAAGTTTATGATATTAGTTTAACTTTAAAAACATGTTCTGGAAAATAATTATAAAAATGGTAAGTAACATTGCAACATGTCGAAAGATTTATCTAAAGGATAATTTTTTTTCTTACAGATTAATTCAACAAGCTTGGACCTAAAAAAATTTGGATTTGGGCAGCAGAAAAACTAATATTATTGAGAATTTAGTAGTTAAGTTTACAATAAAAAAATCTTTAAAAATGAAATCAGCTTTTAATTTTAAATGGGCAACAAAATGAAAATGAAACAGGAATAGAAATATTGCAAACGAATCATTAATAATATCAATATTGAACAATTTTCGCTATCGCAAACTAATCACTAACGAACATTTTCTCGTTTTGCTATCGATAGCACTTATTATTCAATACTAGCAGCTCGTCACCAGCATGGATTCCATAAGATGCATAGCACCACCACAGCATTAACCGCCGTAGCCACTCAAATCGCACATGGCTTAAACCAGCAGAGGCCATGTGAACGAACTATCCTCGTAGCACTTGAACTGTCAAAAGCCTTTGACACCGTCAGTCACGCTACTCTCTTCCAGGACATCCTGCAGTCCACAATGCCAAACAACTTAAAGAGATGGATAGTGAATTATTTGAGTGGCCGTCAGTTGTTCGTTGAGTTTCGAGACAAATGCTCAAAACCTCGTAGAGTTAAACAAGGAGTTCTTCAGGGCGTGGTCCTGTTGCCACTCTTGTTTAATTTCTACCTTTCGAAACTCCCAGCGCCTCCACCAGGAGTTGACGTGATATCCACAATTTCTTCACTGCGCGTAGCTTGAAATTGTCAACAGCGAAGTCGACAGCAACACTCTTTACCACCTGAACGAAGGAGGTAAAAATTAACCTAGGCATTGTAGTCGATGGAGTCTAAATTCCGACTGTGAACCATCCAAAGATCCTGGGGGTCATTTTCGATAGCCTTTTTACCTCCTCAGCTCACGCCACTGCAATCACGCATAAATTGCGAAGTAGAAATAAGGTCCTCAAAGCGCTTGCCGGCAGCACTTGGGGTATGGATAAAGAAACCTTACTGGCTACATATAAGACGATTGGTCGGTCAGTGATAAATTATGCTGCTCCAGTGTGGACTCCTTCGCTGAGTGACACCCAGTGGAGAAATATTCAAAGCTGCCGAAATGCAGTCTTAAGAACCGTAACGGGCTGTTTACAAATTTCCTCACCACACCATCTACACGAGGAAACGAAGGTTCTTCCGGTTAAGGAACACAGCGTGATGTTAAGTAAGCAGTTCCTTCTGGGATGTCATCGGAGAAGTCATCCAAACGTCGACATCATACAGTTGGAGACTCCTCTGAGGCATGTCAGAAAAGACCTTCGCATATACGAGGAGAACATACAAAGGTATGTGCAGGATCCTTTTGATCGTATCTCGTATATGGCAGCTTTGAATGACATTCATAGAGAAATAGAAATATGTAACAGTAGCTGTTACAACAACAATATTATTCGATATATATATCACGAACGAACCTTCGATATCGGTCGATTTGCCACAAACTGAACGACAGGTGAACTCTCGTCGTTCTCGAAGAATTTGTTAGAGAAATGTTCGAGAATTATTCGAAGGCGATGTCTTTATCGAAGTTTGTGGTCAAGTGGGAAGCCAGTTATTACATGTGTGTGTGTATATATACGATATTTACAGTAGGGGTATTTAATACAATTACTTATTACTAATATGTTATTCAATATTTTAGTATATAGATAATAATAAGTAATATTAGTATGGAAACAATAAAAAATAAACTAATTCATTAAATAAATTGATTAAGAAATATGTGCATGAAAATAATAATGTTGAGGGTACTTTTTCCACGTTACAAGTTTAAAACAATGTAAGTTATTTAAAAAATATATAAAATCAGCCCAATCATAAATGTTCTCAAGGAATTTATTTCCCACGAAAAAAATTAAAAATCTCTCGCGGAATTTTTGTTTATGATTAGGCTGAAAATATTTTTCCTTTAGAGCATCCTTTTTATAATAAAAAGAAATGGCTTTATCTACATTTGTAGAGTACCTACTACTCATAAAAACAAAAATCACAAATACCAGTTTTGCGAGACTTATTTATTTGGTTGAGTAACTCTATATTAAATAAATATATATTTTTTTAGTTGTATAATTTGCAACAGAAACCAAAATAAAAAACAAAATCCATTTAGGCAAACGAAAAGTATTATGTTGCATGTATGTATGTAGTTATTATACTAACCATATGTATTTCTCTACATGTAGACAAAATGTCTATGTATGCATTATATATGTCTCTAACATAGTTTTACATACTTTAATGTGTATGAGTTTGTGGCTGAAAACATTATCCTACATATTCGTATAAAGTTTGTAACGCTATAAGCTTAACACTAATTAGTGCAACATAAACTTCCTGTGGCACAACTACAACAAAGTTTCTGTTTTATATACATTCACACTTAAATACACTCATACACACAATACCGCCCACAGAAAGAAAAAATCCCTACAAATATAACAAAAAAAATGTTGTGTGTTGTTTGTAATTCCAAACAACCGAAACAAACAAATAAAAAAAATCGGGAAAAAAATAACGAACAAAAATTTTTTTTTTTAACCCAGTGGTTGTTACGATTTTTCTTTCATTTATTTATTTTGAGAAAATACAGATAATAATTCTATTAAGGTATTTGCAAATTGCACTTTAACTCGCATTAATATCTTTGTATTAGCTTAGGCCAACAAGAATACTTCCCATTTTCTAGCATGATAGAAATATTTTATTTCTTCTTATCACCTACTTCAAATCTCTCGCTCAGCTGTATGTATGTAGGTATAATTGTAACATTGCATTGGAAATTACTTACACTCATTTTAATCACCAAAATTATTACCATATATGTTACGCGAGGCTAGCAATTATTAATAAAAACAAATAATTTCCTAAAACTGAAAACAGCGGTTAAGGGCATAAAAAAATTTCCCAGCTAACTCGACGATAGGTATGTTTGGTTCTTAACCCATTGTTTCCTACACATAACATATAACACACTCTGTTATGCCTATAATATACCTCAGAGTATGCAAAAAGAATGAAATCTATAATTAAATAAAGAACAATACTAATTTTTGTTTTTGTTTATGACTAGCTGACGTGTCACTAGGGGTTTAATTTCCCACCCAATTTACATACACCTTGACAGATATTTACCCCTGAATAATTTTAAATCTGTCCCTATATTAAAGATTACATGATTACTTACTCATAAAGAATTATTTGTGTAGGCTATCCTTCCCTTTTTATTTAAAAATAAAAATGCAATTTTAAATTTTAAATAAAAAGGGAAGGATAGCCTACACAAATAATTCTTTATGAGTAAGTAATCATGTAATCTTTAATATAGGGACAGATTTAAAATTATTCAGGGGTAAATATCTGTCAAGGTGTATGTAAATTGGGTGGGAAATTAAACCCCTAGTGACACGTCAGCTAGTCATAAACAAAAACAAAAATTAGTATTGTTCTTTATTTAATTATAGATTTCATTCTTTTTGCATACTCTGAGGTATATTATAGGCATAACAGAGTGTGTTATATGTTATGTGTAGGAAACAATGGGTTAAGAACCAAACATACCTATCGTCGAGTTAGCTGGGAAATTTTTTTATGCCCTTAACCGCTGTTTTCAGTTTTAGGAAATTATTTGTTTTTATTAATAATTGCTAGCCTCGCGTAACATATATGGCGCCCAACGAAAAAGGCTGTCTTAATTCTATTAAGTCCAGTCAAATGTGACTTTTGCTAAGAAATAATGATAGTATTTCAGCTCAATTTTAACGAATTAATGTTAAATATAAATAAAACCACAGTTCTGGCAAGGTCAACATACAAAGAAAACTTGTAGTTTAACATTTTAATATTGAACAAACTAATGATTTTATATTTGAATGGCTTTTATAGGGCTTAATGAAATTAAAAATTCTCATTTGTTGTATTTTTTTTTTAACACCTTATACTTCATGTTCTTATATTAGTCTTAGAATCATTTGATTATAAAAATTATTGATCTAATTGCGATATCAGAAAATGATTGTATTTTAAATTAGAGCCCAAATACATTGCAAAATTTGTATAAGTCTTAGTATACTCACGAATATCCTAATTCAGTAACTAATTGTGATATGAAAATTGTAGGTATTTAATTAATTTGCCATTTTAGAAATGTTTTGATTTTTTTTGAAAGTCCTAGATCTGAAATGAAATTTTGGTTTTAGTTGCGTCAAAATTAGTTAAAACAAATTGAAAATGTATTGGAATTGTATTTCATTAACAAGTCAATTTAGACACAAAATTGAAACGTGTTGAATTTTTGCGGTTAAGCCAATTGCAATATAAATTAAATAATTAAATTGGAGATCCTATTTGACCACAGGTTGAATACGCTGCACTATTTAATTAATTTCATGATTAATTACTTTTAAAGAATTATTTTGTTAAGGTTATTCTTCCCTTCAAATGCGTATAAAAATTTTCAGAAAAAAAATTTTTAGATAATAAAACAAAAAAAAAAAAAAAAAAAAAAAAATACAATAACTCAATAAATTACAAAATCTTATATAAAAAAAAAAAATCTCTATTACCATTAACATATTTTCAAATTATTACTATTTTTTATTTAATATAAGCGTATTTAAATTGTATATGAAAATTTTTCTATTGCATAAAAAAATATATATTCAAGATTTATTTTGAATACTTATCAATAATAATTTAAACATTTTTTTTAATATTATTAAATAATATATTTTTCATATACAACTTAAATCTATTATAATTTTCTTTATATCAGTTTATATAATCGTACATACGAATATTTGTTTTTTATATTTTTTTTATTACAAATTATCTTTTGGAATACAAACCCTTTTCATAAATAATAGAATTTGTTTTCAACTTGTTATTTTTTTTTTAATTTTTGGGATTTGGAAGTATTTCGTAATGAATACTAGGAACACAGCTAGAGGTAGTAAGAATAGTTCTTTTAGGGGTCGAGGTTCATCGGCGTCGCGAAATAACATTTCAATTGAAATACAGGACAGTGTAAATAGTCCAAAACCAAGAGTAGTTCATTCACCTGCTACTAGAACAACAGCTCAATCACAAGGGCGAACATTACAAAGTTCAAACAATTCTCCCGCCAATAGAACAACAGTTCAAACTCAGGTTCAAAGAACACATAGTTCTAACAGTTTACCCTCTTCTACGCTTTTCCAAGACATTGAATTATTAGAAAACCAAACCTGTACATCACAACCACACATTTTTGTTCCGCTTGGAGATAATTCTTTACCAAACCCAAGTATGAATCCTCAAGGTGATTTCTCATCTTTGGGCAACAACGCTCCTTTGGTGCTTAATACTGACAATCGTAATCCTAATGCTGCAACTTCGTTTGATTCATTAATTACTTTAATGGAACAAACAATGAAAAATACTCAGGAGGAATTTAGAAGGGAACTTTCTACAATAAGACAAAGTATAGCACAGATTAGTGTCAATCCTCAACCAACTTCTAATTTTACTAATTCAAATACTCCAATCTCAACTAATAATCGTTCGTCAGAAAACTCAGATAGGTCACTTTTAAATGGAGATTCAAATGTAAAGTTAGAAAAATGGAAGATATCTTATGATGGGTCAGGATCTGTGTCGGACTTTCTTTTTAAAGTAGAAACACTTTGTAGGAGATCAAAATGTTCTAATGATCACTTGTTAGCTAATTTTCATGTGCTCTTAGAAGGTCGTGCCGAGCAATGGTACTGGCTTTTTATGAAGCAGAACCGAAATATGACGTATCCACTCTTACAACACGCTCTAACAAAAGAATTCGGACATTTAGAGTCCGATCATGAAATATTATTAAAAATTTCATTACGAAAACAGCAATATAAAGAAAATTACGACGATTTTCATTCGTCAATTGTTTCTATGAACATTCGTCTTCAAAACCCTCTTCCTGATGATACTTTGATGGACATTATAAAACGAAATTTGAATTCCAATTTGAGATTTTTGCTTTTTAGTACTAATGCCCGAGACTTGAATGAATTTAGAGATCAAGCTCGAAAGGCTGAAAAAGTTATTCGGGAGACAAAATTTTCTAACCCTAATTCGGTACAATCTCGAAATGTTAGTGAATTGGATGTGTCGTTTCAGGACAATGAAAATTCCGAGGATATAGATCCACAGCTTGATGCAATTCAAATCTCGAACAGAAAAGATAAATTTGATTATTCAAAAATTCAGTGTTGGAACTGTATGTCTTACGGTCACTCTTACATATACTGTTCTGAGGAAATTAAAAAGCCTTTTTGCTTCAAATGCGGATTGAAAGGTGTATTAACACCAAAATGTCCGAATAAACATTTTCAGGGAAATCGGAAAATGGGCGATATGGCTACCGGGGACAATCGTCCATCCCACCAAACCCCGAGTTTAAATTGAGTTTTGAAAATATTTCGCAAAATTGCAAATATGTTCAAAACAAATCCTTGATTGAAGAAAAACACAACGAAATAACCACACAGACAGATATCAATAATGATTTTCTATGTGTAAATAAACCCGATTTTACAGATTCCTATAGTAAACCTTTAACCAAAATTATGAAATGTAGGTTACGTTACAATAAAAGAAAACACTTTCGTAAAATACTAGATGCTACCATTTTATATGGAAAAGACGATAGACCATTCGCTAAGGTAAAAGTTTTAAATGAAGATCTAACTGGTTTACTCGATAGTGGGGCGAATGTATCCGTCTTAGGTAAGGATTGTTTATCGTTTTTGGAAAAAGTTGGAATTTCTTATACAAATATAAATTCATCAATACGTATAGCAAATGGTGCCAAGCAAAATGTTATTGGATTTTGCGTTCTACCAATACATTTTAAGAATGTTACTAAAAGTATACAATTTTATCTAGTTCCCTCGTTAAGCCAAGATGCATACTTTGGTATCAATTTTTGGAAAGATTTTGCTTTAGCTCCCGAGATCATACCACCCTCTGCTCTTAGTGTTTCCGAATTATCCACTGATACAAATCTCAATCAAAATTTTCATATACTGTCCCCTGAAGAAAATCTAATTCTTGAGAAAACTATTCTTGAATTTCCGTCCTTTGAAAAACTCGGTTTGGGTTGCACAAATTTGCTTGAACATCACATCGATACCGGAGATTCCGTCCCTATTAAATGCAAGCACTACCCATTGTCACCGCCTCGTCAAGAGGAAGCTTTCAAAGAAATTGATAGGTTGTTACAATTAGGCGTTATTGAAGAATCAAATTCTCCTTGGTGCTCACCAGCGGTCCTTGTACGAAAACCTGGCAAAGTCCGACTGTGTATTGACTCAAGAAAACTTAACGCAGTAACAAAGAAAGATTCCTACCCTCTACCCCATATAAATGGACTTTTGAGTAGACTTAAGGATACTTTCTTTATCAGTGGAATCGACCTAAAGGATGCGTTTTTACAAATCCGATTAAGTGAGTCATCTAAAGAAAAAACTGCGTTCGTCATACCGGGGAAACCATTATACCAATACAAGTACATGCCGTTTGGCTTGTGTAATGGTCCACAAACCATGAGCCGGTTGATGGACAAAGTTATACCCTCACGGCTTAGAGAAAACGTATTCATCTACTTAGATGATTTGTTGGTGTGTTCTCATGATTTTCAGTCCCATATTAAACTTTTGTCGGAAGTTGCCTCATGTCTTAGGTCAGCTAAACTTACAATTAATGTAGGCAAAAGCAAATTTTGTCAAAAAGAAATTCGGTACCTGGGGTATATAGTGGGTAATGGTTGTCTTAAGGTAGACCCCGAAAAGGTCGAAACAATCAAAAACTTCCCCTTACCGAAAAGTCCTAAGCAAGTCAGGAGATTCGTTGGAATGGCAAATTGGTATCGTACCTTCATTCACAATTTCTCTGATCTCGCAGGTCCATTGACTGATTGTTTGAAGAAAACAAACAAACCTTTTTCTTTAACTGAAGCTGCTAAAATTTCATTCGAAAAGTTAAAGTTAGCACTTTCTACGGCACCTGTTTTAGCCCAACCAAATTTCGAAAAGGAGTTCATAATCCAATGCGATGCCTCTAAAATCGGTGTAGGTGGTGTTCTTCTGCAATATGATGATGAGGGCAAAGAACATCCTATTGCGTACGTCTCGCAGAAATTAAATAAATCACAAAAGAACTACACAGTAACCGAGCTCGAATGCATGGCTGCTGTAGTTTGTGTCAACAAGTTTAGACCTTACATAGAAGGCTTACCTTTTCGAATAATCACGGACCATTCGTCCTTAAAGTGGTTAATGTCGCAAAAGGACCTTAACGGTAGACTGGCCCGTTGGAGCCTCAAATTACAGCGGTATGATTTCCGCATAGAACATCGAAAAGGTTCTTTAAATGTCGTGCCGGATTGCTTGTCTCGAATGGACGTAGATGAATTAACTTTAGGTAATAACACCACTGAACTAAACATGTCAGCCCCTGAATTTGATGACGAAGAGTATAGGGAATTAAGAGAAACAATAAACAAAAATAAAGAATCATTACCAGATCTTCGTTTATCTGGAAATGTAATTTTGAAACGCATCTGCTTTAGAAATGGTGTCGAAGATGAAGAAGATAGTTTATGGCGAATATGGGTCCCGAAGGCTTTAATAAAAAACGTCATTGCATCAGCCCATGACAACGATTTGTCATGTCACGGAGGATTTGTAAAAACCTTGCAGCGAGTTCGGGCAAAATATTTTTGGCCTACGATGGTCAAAGACATAAAAACTTATTTAAAGTCCTGTGAAATATGCAAAAGTATAAAATCCCCTAATCAGGTGTCAAGACCCGTAATGGGAAACCAATTTGTGACTAATCGACCATTTGAACGTCTCTACTGCGACTTCCTTGGCCCTTATCCTTTTTCAAAAGCTAATAACTCCGTTATATTTATTTGCTTGGATCATATGACCAAGTTCGTTTTTCTAAAGCCACTCAGAGCAGCAACATCAGCTAGTGTAATTCTATTTTTCCAAACGGAAATATTTCCGACGTTTGGTGTACCTCGTTATGTACACAGTGATAATGGGAAGCAATTCGTTTCTAAAGAAATGAAAGAATTTTTCCAATCCTATGACATATCCCATATCACCACTGGTTTCTACGCCCCACACTCAAACGCCTCGGAGAGAGCAAATCGCGAGATAGTTACAAAGATAAGATACTTTCTACAAAACCACAAGGACCACAAAGAATGGGATAGGTTCATTCCTCAAATCTTATCCATACTCAGGAGCGATTTTCATAGTTCTATCAAATGTTCCCCTTATTTTGCCACGTTTGGTCAAAATATGATCCAACACGGATCAACGTATAAGATATTAGACAAGCTTGGCTGTTTATCTGGAGAAGATTTGAACATTTCAGAACATGTAGACAAATTAACGAAATTAAGAGAAAAATTGCGTGAAAATTTGAATATTGCACATACTAAATCAGCAAAAACGTATAATCTTAGAAGTAAAAATATTGAATTCCAGAAAGGACAGACTGTTTTTCGAAGAAATCATGTTCTTAGTAATTTGTCAAAGAATATTAACAAAAAGTTTTTGCAGAAATTCATCAAGTGTAAAATAAGGGATAAAATAGGAAACAACCTATATGACATAGAGGATCTAAAGGGGAAATATGTAGGAAAATTTCACGCGTCAGACCTTAAAGTATGATATTTGCCCGGCTTTCGTGGGTCGTGCCACACGTTTTTCCCAATAAAAATAAAAAAATAATAATAAAAAAATCTACATTTGAAATGTCACTCAAAGAAAAAAAATCTGTTTCCTGTTCGTCTTCAATTTTTACTAAAATTTCTGATCGAAGCAGTTTTGTTACGATTTTTCTTTCATTTATTTATTTTGAGAAAATACAGATAATAATTCTATTAAGGTATTTGCAAATTGCACTTTAACTCGCATTAATATCTTTGTATTAGCTTAGGCCAACAAGAATACTTCCCATTTTCTAGCATGATAGAAATATTTTATTTCTTCTTATCACCTACTTCAAATCTCTCGCTCAGCTGTATGTATGTAAGTATAATTGTAACATTGCATTGGAAATTACTTACACTCATTTTAATCACCAAAATTATTACCATATATGGTAATGTTCTGGGTTATTGCTATGTAATGCTTTTTGTCTTTTTCTAACTACGATCGTTCAAATGTACATTTGCAGCATTTCTTTTACTTTTTTTTTTTTGCTAATTACTTTTTACGCACTTTATTTTATAATTACGCACTTTATCATATAACTGATATTCAAATGCATTTCATTATCAAAGTGATATCGTCAATAATAAGACCACAAAAAGTGCACAGTGAAGAAAAAAGTAAAGTTATAATTTGTCAACTTTTCTTATAGTTTAAATATAAGAAAAAAATATATTAATATATTTTTTTTTATGATTAATATCATAATTACATCCAAAAAGAAAGACTATTGTTTTATACAAGGTGAAAATATCAAGGTAAGAGGCTGAAAAGTAAACACTACGTGTGATAATACTTATAAAATTTTTCTTTCCTTTAGAGGAAGTTGTGCTAAATCCTTGTGGAATCTTCCACAAGATCGTTATAACCAAAAAGCCAAGTATTGCAAAGTATTATCTATCAAAAGCTGCTTATATAAAAATTACAAAATTTCGCAGTAATAAGAAGTAGATCTTCAAAATCCCACGTGGTAGCCAATGTGACTCACCCATTTGTCACCAACCGTAACATGTGACCAATAATTTTTGCCTTATAGAAATTCCCCCTAATTATACACTATTACATAACTTTATTAAAACAAGGATTTTATCTAAATATGATTAATAAACCCTAAAATCGTAAATATTAAACCTTAACATAAAATAATATAGTAAAATTTCTATTCTAACCTTATTCCAAGAACTTAAATGAAGTTAAAACTACAATTTTGGACAAATAATATTTCAGAATTTATTATGATTATTGTTCTAATTATCTAAAATGCATTTGTAATATATTAAATTAACTACAATATATACTTAAAATATTCTATAATTACATAAAAGCACAGAACAACTTTTATATTTTGCATTATATCGATTAAAACTATTTAAACACTTTTCAAAATTCCAAAATTTACTTAAATTAAGATGAAATTGTTTACCTAAATCAGTTATTTCCCTTAATATAATTATTATATCTAAGTAGAATTATATTTCTTAAAATTATATACTAAATTTATAAAAACTAAATTTATTCATATTTCTATTATAGTATGTAAAGCCTCAAGACTTACGATAAAAACAAAAACAACACCTAACAAAATTATCGCTAATGAATTTCTAAAATTTAAACAAATTTATTTATACTTAAAATTATAATACTTAAAATACTTATATACTTAAAATTATAATACTTAAAAAATTATAACATGAATTAATTACATATTAACTACATAAACTACTATCTTAAATTATATTAACTATCTACTTTATACTAACTTATTTTTATGGGTGTAACCTAAATATCTATTCCTCTAAATCTATCTAAATAATCATATAATTACAAAAATAAGTTTCTAAAAAAAAAAAAAAGCTAATTAAAACATCATCATCATCATTACCATCATCATTATGTATTGATTGCTGGGCCCTACAGTCGAAACATCGTGAAATGGAACGTGAGTTTTAAGTTGTGAGTAAAATGCAATTTATTATTATTTTTGTAGTTATTGATCTATTTCTCTCATTATTACTTATTATTTAAGTCATTCATATATTTTTTTTGTCCGATGTTAGTCCGATTCCATTAGGTTTCATTCATAAGTTTCATATATACATATTTTTTTTTTTTTTTTCTTTATCTTTGATTCATGTTTTGTTCTTTGATTTCTTAATGAGTTATGATTATGTTAATTTTGTTTTGATTATAATTTTTCTTTTTTGTTTTGATTTTGTAACAATAAATATTACAATTGGATTGTTTTTGTAAACTAAAAATAAAAATGCAATTTTAAATTTTAAATAAAAAGGGAAGGATAGCCTACACAAATAATTCTTTATGAGTAAGTAATCATGTAATCTTTAATATAGGGACAGATTTAAAATTATTCAGGGGTAAATATCTGTCAAGGTGTATGTAAATTGGGTGGGAAATTAAACCCCTAGTGACACGTCAGCTAGTCATAAACAAAAACAAAAATTAGTATTGTTCTTTATTTAATTATAGATTTCATTCTTTTTGCATACTCTGAGGTATATTATAGGCATAACAGAGTGTGTTATATGTTATGTGTAGGAAACAATGGGTTAAGAACCAAACATACCTATCGTCGAGTTAGCTGGGAAATTTTTTTATGCCCTTAACCGCTGTTTTCAGTTTTAGGAAATTATTTGTTTTTATTAATAATTGCTAGCCTCGCGTAACATGGTTAAAACCAGCGTTTAAAAAACTCCAACTGCTATCAAGTTTTCTGGATTGGCTAAAACTACAGCTACTGAAAGTTGTCAATAGTGGTAGCCAAAGCAATTAGAATTTTTTGTAGTCTACCACTTTCTTTAACTACTGCTACTTGCAAGAAAATAAAACTTAAAAAACACGTAGTTAAAATGAAGCAGTAGTTTCAAAACCAAATTAATTGACTACCACTCCATTTGTAGTCTAATTTTTATTACTACTTCCCTTACAATATTTTTACTGCTACCTTCAATGTGTAGTTAATACTTAAAGAAGAGGTAGCAGTAAACTACCAGAGAAGGCGTTGTTTTTGTAATAAGTCTTAAAACATAAGATTTTATTTGTGTTTTTGTTTTACAAGGTTGCTATTTTTATAAAATGTGTGTGTATTATTTAATTTTGTAAAATTTCCTTTGTAATATAAAGAATTTTTTTATATTTATTTATAAAATTTTCTTTATCTATATATATAAAAGAGTAACGTTACTGACTGACTGACTGACTGATTCATCATCCCACAGACCAAACGGCTAAAGCTAGAGAGACGAAATTTGGAACGTAGATAGGCCTCCCCCTGCATAGATCCACTAAGACGGGATTTTTGGAAATTCGAATGTTTAGGGGGTAAAAAAAGGGTAAAAACGGGTAAAATCGGTAACTCTATAACTCCCAAACTAACAAAGATACACAAAAAGTTGAATAGTTGTAGTTATTCATTTAAAAAATAATCGGACAGGTGTCTGGTACTTTTTTGAAAATCGGCCGTTTTAAGAAGAAAACGGGTAAAAACTGTATTTTGGTACTTTTTTGTCACCATATGTATCTTTGAAACTAATCAACATACAAATAAAATGTATGTCGTATTCATAACTTATCAAAAAACTAGAAATATGAATTTGGTACTTTTTCGAAATTCGAACGTATAAGGGGTAAAAATCGTACCTATTTTTGGGACTTTTTTCATAAAACATTTTTTTATATTTATTGACATAACCATATGCGTGTTTTAATATGGGATCTCACTATAATTTAGAAACTCATTGGAATACAATTTCTGATACTTCTATGGGTAAAAAAAGTACCAAAAAGGGGGTAAAGGCAGGAAATTAAATTATCCAAACTTAATAATGAATTTTCCATTATATTAAACTTAGAAACATAAGATTAAGTAAATGTAGTCCTATGTGGATAAGAATTCACAAGAGTGGAATTTGTGGTACTTAAAGATAAATGGTCCTATGAGTAAGAATTCAAGAGGAAGGACTTTGTGGTACTTTTTGTTCTTCAAATGGTACTTTTTGAATTTTCTATAATTATGAACCTGGAAACATGAAAATAGAGATATGTGGTCCTTAGTTAATGAAAATCCATAAGAGGATTTTCATTAATCTTTGTGGTACTTCTTTGTTCTTCTGATGGTACTTTTTGAATTTTCTATAATATTTAACCCAAAAACATCAAATTAAAGATACGTGATCCTAAATGAATAAGAATCAATAAGGGGTTCCTTTGTGGTACTTTTTTGTTCTTCTAATGGTACTTTTTGAATTTTCTATAATATATAACATAGAAACATGAAATTAAGGACATGTGGTGCTCAGTGAATAAGAATCCATAAAAGGGGACTTTATGGTACTTTTTTTGTTCTTCTAATGGTACTTTTTGAATTTAAAGTAGAAACATGAAATTAAATATGCATGGTCCTATGCGAGAAAGAATTCACAAGAGGGGTCTTTGAGATACTTTGTTTGTTCTTCTAATGGTTCTTCTTGAATGTTCTGCAATTTTCATCCTTAGAAACATAAAATTGATGATGTAAGGTCCTAAATGAATCAGAAACCTTAAAATGGATTTTCTGGTCTTTTTCTTTATTCTAATATACTTTTTCGTAATTCTGATATTTATTTTTCATTACTCTAAGATTAGAAACTTGAAATTAAAGAGATATTGTTATTTATGGATGACATAACACCACTATTAAACATTTTCCCAAGGTAGTTAAGAATCTTATTTTAAATTTGTTATACAGTATGGTTTTTATAAAAAAGTTCCGCTAACGAAGTAGCGGGTTTACAGCTCGTATATTTATAAAATTTGAGTTTTGGATTATATGCCTTACGTGGGTGATTGACACATTATGTATTTGTACATAAGAAAAAGAATACCAATAGACTCAGGATAATTTTCTGGTCGGCTGTCTATGTAAAATTTATGCGCAAAATACAGATCGAAATTTTGGATACAATTTGATAAAATTTGCTACTTATCATTAGTTTTACACAATGAAAAAGCCTATTGAATTGGATCCTACATAATATAGTTTTAGTATTAAAAAATTGCTTAAAAATAGGAATATTTTAATGAAATCTGACAGAAATAAGTTTAAATATGTTTACTAAATTTCACGAAGATCGGTTCATAAAAAAATGTTAGTATCGTGTTAATATTTTACAAATACATATAAAAGTTCTAAACATTTTTCTACAATATTTAAAATTTTATAAATCAGACTGGAAATTTCATAAATTAAAAACAAAGGCATCCTTTTGTGTGTGTTTGTTTTCCGCCAAAGAAGTAATGATTTACAACTGAAATTTACTACATTTTATAAGTAAAGAACAAAATCCTGTATTTATTTTATTTGGCAACCCATATGAAAACTCTAAAATATTTTTAAAATGGAGGGCAATGTAAAAATGTTTATAAAAGCGCAGAGAAGAAATAAATAATATATTTTTACACTACTTTTAATTTTGATAATTTAAGCTACTTCGTTTTCTATTAAAATACCTCAACTGCTACCTTTACTGCTACATCCGCTACTCCCTCTGCTCTCAATTTACTACTTTTAAAACTAAACAAAGAATGTAGCAGTTTTCTTTTGTGAATTTAGATAAAACTATACTATAATACTTATATGCGAAGGTAGCAGAAGTAATAAAATTATGAAAACTACACTACTTTCAGAATTTAAGTTTTCGACTACAACTAAAAATACTGCTACCAAAAAGTGAAGGTAGCTGTAGTTTAAGCAAATGAGTGACTACAAGTTTTAAACATTTCTTGAACTCCAATTTTAGTTATATTTTGCTGCTACGACTACTTGGAGTATAGTTTTTCAAACGCTGGTTAAAACAATGTGGCATATGAATTTTATAGTTTTTTATTTTTTAAATAAATTTTAATACAAATTTTAAAAAGGGAATAGACTGCAAAAAAAATAACAAATTGAGAGAAATACTAGTTAAGTTTTGTTTGCTTTAAAAGGAAATATGAAAAACATTTGATTATACTAAGAGAGTTTAATTTCGTAGCTAAGGAAACAATAAAAAAAAAATGAAAATGCACTGCTTATTTTTAAATTTCTTTCAGTATTTCATCAATTTAACATAAACACAAATCTATTTACATACCAGGTATTCATAGTAGAAAAAAATATTTGTAACATTTTACAAATCCACACAGTAGGGCAGAAACAGCTTAATTCAGAAAATAGGTATAGTATTTTATTTAGTGAATTAATTTATAATAAATTATTTATTTTAAAAACACTTTCTGAATTTATACATTTTTAGTCTAACAAGCATATTTTCCCTGGAACATATATATCGTCCATTCCATGAAAGAACGCCCGAAAAAGTGTATTTTTTTACTTGATGGCTTTCAATTTCGATAATAATTTATTTACATAAACTCCATTAAGCCTTTTATTAATTTCAGTTTCATGAAATTGCAAAAACTCGCGAATTTATTTCGCTTTTCTACTTTCTCAAAACCAAAAAAATTTCAAAGTATGTAACTTTGAATAGCAATATCTCTGAGAAGGCTTGGTGAATTTTAATGATTTAAACTGCCTTTGAATTTCACATATGGCGGTTTTACGACGAACATTTTAAAAATAAGAAAAATTATTTTAAAATGCATTTTAATGCAATTGCATTTTTTATCTAAATATGCTATTAAAAATTTTTAATTTTTTTAACATAATTGAAAAGTTTGGAATCTTTACATTAAACTGAAAGTGCAAAATTTTTGAGACGCGAAAATCTTATATGCATAATCCAATTTTTATAAAAACATGTTCCCAATTTTTCATATAAAAATAAAATTTTTTCTTTGCTTTGTCAATTATAACTTGAACCAATAATTAGTCTGGTATATAAAGGTTTACTATTTTTAACGGATTTTTAAAAAGTAACACAATACATGTTTTTTCAACAAAATATGTAAAGCTACTAATAGTACCAGAAAAATATAATTTTTATATGAAAAAAATTAAATTAGTTGAAGAAAAGGAGAAATTGTGCATAGTATATGTGTGCCTCCCAAAAATTTTACATTTTTATTTCAATGTAAAGATTCATTGCTTTCCAAATATGTAAAAAAAAATTAAAAAAATTTTAATAGCATATTTAAAGAAAAGTGCATTTGAAAATTGCAATTGCATTAAAATGCATTTTTAAAAAATATTTTTTATTTGTAAAATATTCATGTTGAAGCTGATATAATTACAATTCAAATGCCGTTTAAATCATAGATTTCCCCTAAACATTCCCAGAAATATTGTTATTTAAAGTTGTGTACTTTCAAAATTGTTCAGGTTTTTCCGAAAGTGAAAAAGCGAAATAAAATCGCGAATTTTCTGAATTTAGCGAATCTGAAAATGGAAATATATAGACCTTTTACGAGCAAAATTTTATAAAAATCGTAAGACACTTGGGGTATATATATATACATATATATACATATTTTTTTTTTTTTGTTTTCTCAAATAAATTCGCAATTTGTTTTTTTTTTTTTATTTTACTTTATTTTGTTAAATTCCGTCCCTCTACATTGTCGGACAGACATAGCTAGATCGAATCAGAATCTAATCAGGACCTAGAAAATATATACTTTATGTGGTCTTAAATGATTGTTTCGACATGTTATACACGGAATGTCAAAATCAATATACCCCCCAATTTTTTGATGGTGGGTATAAAAAGAACTCTAAAGTTAAATAAGTGTAAAATTGCGCAAAATATTTTAGAAATAGATAACTTCTATGTGATAGATCCAATAAATATAAAATGTTGCACAAGTATAATGGAGGTCTATATATATCTATAGACATATATTTTGAAATTGGATCTCATGGACAAGTCGAATGCCTTTGATACACATTTTTATAAATTTTTATTCATTTATTATTCATAGAGGAAGGATAACTGGTCTAAAACTAGTCACGTGACAGGTTCTTCGGGCTAGTGACCGGTTCCAGTTCCGCAACTTTATATGGGAGGAATCTGTCACTTTTACATGGGGTTGTCATTGGAGGTGGCTAATTAGCCCCTTGAAATAGGTCGTAGAACAGGACTGGTCCAAAAGGACATGGTCAGAATCAGAATTTACTTTTTAAACTATTTTTTATTATTTTTTTATTTCTTTTGATTTATTGTTATTAAATTACATTTATTTTTATTTTATAATTTTCCGTCGATGGTCGATTGTATGAAAATAAAATTTACGAATGTAAAAGTGATACGCTATGTGTGTTGGAATTTTGAAACGAAGCAGAAAAGCAAAACAAAATAAACAAAAATCACACTATACATAACAAACAAATTTAACAAGCAAATTTTAAATCATTTACATTTTTTTAAAACAAACTATATATATCGTCCATTCCATGAAAGAACGCCCAAGAATATTTTTCATGTCTTCCAATTTTAATAATATTTGGCATACGCATACGCTATGGAGCCGTTTAAATATGTCCGTTTTTAGTTTTTTGAATTTTGAAAAATTCGCGAATTTGTTCGCGATTTAATTTTTTCAAAAAGTGAAAAAAATTACAAAAGTGTCTAACTTTAAACATAAATATCTCAAAAAGTTGTTAACGGATTTTAATGATTTAAATTGCATATTTAAGAAGAATAAGTCCACTATAAATGTAGTTATTTAAAAATAATATTATCGTTTAAAAATGCATTCATAATGCAAATGCAACTTTTGAATGCATTTTTGGAAAATGTCTACCCTTTCAATTTTTTTCTTCTTTCGATATAAAAAACATTATTATGTTTGCTAAAAATTGCAATATAAATTGTTCTGGCACAAAATGGTTCACTATTTTAAAAAATTTTTTCAAAATATTTCTTCAAATTTTTTCATACAAATTTTTTATTTTTTTTGTTTTTTATTTTTTGTATTTTTTAATTTTTGTGAGTATATTTTTAAATAAATTTTAACCATAATAATTCCTATATTGTTGTTTGCGGTAGAAAACCTATTTATCCCAGATTAAGTGCTGATGTTTTATATAATAAACATATTTGTCTTTAATATTAAGCAAAAATATTTAAAATCAAAAGGGTAAAAATTTTTTAAAAATGCATCCGAAAATTGCATTCTTTTCGTGACTGCATCTTTAGCAAAAAAATTATTTTTGATTTATACAATATAATTTACAATATTTGTTGTAATAAACTTTTCACTAGTTTTTAAATCAATAAAATCCCACGTATAGTTAAGGAGTTATAAATATTTAAAGTCACATATTACTAAAAAAGTATAGCCAAAAAAGTTAAAAATCAAAATTTATAAATAAATTTTAATTTTTGTATGAAAAAAATGATGGAAATTTTTTAAAAAAAATATTTAAAATGGTAGACTTTATTGTCCCAGAACAGTTCTTTTTGCATTTTATAGTAAAGATATTACTTTTTAACATATTAAAAGAAAATTAAAATCGGAAGGGTAGAAATTTTTCAAAAATGCATTCAAAAGTTGCATTATGAATGCATTTTTAAACGATAATATTATTTTTAAATTACTACATTTATAGTGGACTTATTCTTCTTAAATATGCAATTTAAATTATTAAAATCCGTTAACAACTTTTTGAGATATTGATGTTTAAAGTTAGACACTTTTGTAATTTTTTTCACTTTTTGAAAAAATTAAATCGCGAATAAATTCGCGAATTTTTAAAAATTCAAAAAACTAAAACTATGTGTACCAAATATTAACAAAATCGGATGACCCTCCGTAAAAAAATTTACATTTTTTATAAATCTTTCGTGGAATTGACGATATAAATTTGGCATTTCTAATATTTTAAAATAGAGTTTTATTGTTATATAAACGATTTAAAAAGTAAAAAAAAAATAATAAATCGAGAATGGATGATCAAAACAAAACGCCGTTAGAGAATTTAGTGTGAATGAAAGGCAATAGTATACATTTTCTGTCTCTATTTTCTTACACTACTGAATGTATACTGTGGCGGCACCCCGAATCGAACTCACGTTCTTATGATGTATCTTACGTTTTATAGTCTTCAACACTAACCACTCAGCTACAGATTTTTATTTCGCGAGAGTTGCTAATTGGGCACTTAACATGCCTGTTGGAAATTAACTCTTAACTGTTAATTTTTACTGTTAATATGATTTTAATAATTTTTTTCAATCACATATAAATACATTTTTCTGAGAATATGGACTTGTTAATGAAAATAATAAAGTGTACAAGAAACATAGAATGTGAAAAGGGGAATCCAAATTTTCTAAATAAATAAGCAGAAATATCAAAATCTAAAATATTTATTTTCTATGAATAGATGGGTAATACATTAGAGCTTCCTAAAATGCATTTTTTGTCAATCGCAATCAGTGTAACTAGTTTTTAAGACTACATCTAACCTTTTTATTTTGCTTTTAGCCTCAAAATTTGGTTTCTAGCTTTTTTTCTAGCAATTTTTGTTTCTTAAATTGCCTTAACAATAATAAAATTGTAGTATTTCAACAAAGACGAAAATAAATTTGTATTTGCTCTTACTTACTTCATTTTTACAGAATCATTTATTTAAGTAAGTTAATTACATATTAAAAAAAAAATATATATCAAAAACTGATGAGAAAAAGGTTTTTTCTGACTTTATTTTTGGGACGTTTAACTTTTTCTGACCTTTTTTTAAAGTTCAATTTAGCCCATTTTTTCCAAACAAAGCAGTCTCGATAGAAAGATCTTGTTTTCTACTTAATGATTTTCTCCAAAAGAATATATATCATAAAAGCATAAAATTTCTTTATAAACTTTCCACTTATAATAAAGTGAGTAAAGACAGTTTTCGGCCAAAGAAATTAAAAAAAGTTAAATAAAAATTTACAATTTTGCAATTCAAAGCCCATTGTCTTTGTTCTCGTAAATGATAGCAACTAAAAATTATTTTTATATAAATGAACATTTAGTTACAACAAAAATTTTTCGAAAATTTCGTCTGATATTTTGAAAATTCAAATCAAATATGTATATGTATTAAAAAACATGGAGGGATGTTCAGAACTTGAACTCGTATACTCCTCTGTTATGCATATCTAAAGTTTTGTATAAATCGGTCCAACCAGTACAAAATATTTTATTAATTGATTACACATTTAGTAAAAAAATATGGATTTACATATTTTATGTAGTGACTGCTCACGAAAAAATCCGTGCATACAAATCTGCTTATTGAAACTAAACCAGGGGGCGAATTTTTTTAAAGTGATATTTTTATTAATAACTGTTATGTTCAAGTTCTAAACATAAAATAATAAATTAGTTCCTGTTGGTTTTTAAGGAAATATCTGATATTTTCCAGAATTATTCAAATTAAAAGTTTTATTGTGTTTCGGTCACTTTTTTGCTCGAATAAGTCCACTTATTTTTAGACTCCGTTTCATTTTATGCTGAGCTTTTAATGTCCTTTAAATTATTTTTTACTAGAATCCAATATATTTCCATTGCACGGAGTTTCGGTCAATTTGATGGATTAGCCTCTAGTGGTACAAACTCTTACAATTTTTTTGCTACAACTCCATTGTTTTGAAGAAGCTGGAATAGGCCAGAAAGCAAGGGATATACTGAATTTTATTAGGAAAGAAAGAAATCTTTTTCAAAGGCACTCATTCTCGTAAATTTCTGTGTTAATGCAACCATATTTTAAGAATGAAGTGCTTCATTCCAGCGTATGTGTATGACTTCCCAATTCAAAAACTTTGTTGGAAATTTTGATTTCTTTGTTACACGAGATTTTTCTGCTATAATTCCTTTAGCATCAGCGACATAGAATTCCTGGCTAGGAAATTGAAAAAAGTCACCCTGTGCAAACGTTTCATAGTCTACCATACAGAAACAAAATTTTTGAAAAAAAATTCGTCCGAAGGACTTTCATGTTATTTTTGATCTCCAAATTCTTGCTTGCGTTTCTATTAGGATTTGTTTCTTGCTTTATAAGTTTTCAGGCTAGACTTCCTTTAAAATGTTCTGATAAAAATTCAAAGCAATTAACTTTTTGTGACACTTTTCTTTCTGAGATGAGGTGAATTTCTCTCAAAATCCTTTCTATTTTGCCTGAGTCCTACAGCCTGAAGATACTATTTATCTTCCACTACCAGGTTACCATTCAGTGATCATGATTTCTTTGTATAATATTCTGACCTAAGAAACTGCATTCTTCAGCACAATAGCCTTCCTTGCAATTATTTTATATGACCAATGTAAGATTTCATGAAAAATTTAAAATATGTGTTTATGTGTTTTTTGTTCACTAAGGGAAAAAATTCGATTCAAAATCAACAACGGTTGTGCTCACATTGGTAATTTACGGTAACAGTTTTTTAATACCTTTCGTTAACAAATTTAATAGAAAACATATGTAGTTTAACAATTTGATACCGAAATGGTTTCAACTTGGTGCCAATTAGGTATCGATTTTCAATAAGAATTGAACACGCAGTGTTTAATTTAAACACATACGGTGTAGATTCACTATTGACACAGAATGGTATCGTTTTCAATACGTATGTGATTGATATTTCTCTGGGTGTTAAACTTCCATTTTAAGAAAAACCAATTACCAGCTATTACCATGAAACTTAGCACATGTCAATTGAGCATAATGGCAAATACAAAACAGTTAACAGAATTATTAATTTTTCACCACATCAAAAGTTAAAAGCCCAAGAGAATGCATGGATTTTTTCGTGCGCAGTCCTTATTTATAGCCAATCAGATAAGAGATGGTCATTTTAAAAAATGTGTTCTTAGGGACCTTGTACGAAATTGTTTGTAAACTGTTAGCAATTAAAGCAGATTAGTATCCATTTTTACGAAGCTACTGAAAATCTCGGAACCCACTGCTGTAGGGAATTTTTTTAATTCCAATTTAAAAATGCAATTGCTACAAATGTAGTCAATCGCACATTTAAAGGTGAACTGTTTTATAGAAAATTATAAATGGACCAAAATATTTTAACAAAATTCAATAAAATTTTAATTTAAATTTACCTCCAAAAGCTATGTTTATATTAGTTTTCAATCAACTCAATAGATTTGGAGATATACAAAAGGTCGTCTTCACATAATGAAATTCTTACTAAATTTAAAAGTGCATATTAAAAAAAGCTGAATAAAACCTATATTTCATTAAAATCGATGCCTCAATTGGTTTATAACTACAATAAAGTTATAGTATTTCATTAAAAAGAGAACCATATATTTTCCTCACTCTTACCTTTTTTATGTTTTTTTGTTTTTATATCAAACTTAAAATTTGTTCTTATATTTGTAAATAAATCTATAAGTTCTAATCGACAGATACTATTTAAATAATATTTCGCACAGGCGTGGCCGAAAAATAATAAATTTTGAGTTTTGATGATGAACCATTCTGACATCTGAATGTGGTTAAAAAAAGGAAATTTTTTAACTGTTTTTTTTTTTTTTTGTTTAATTACAAAACATTAATGCGAGTGCTATTTTATATTTAATGTATCACTTGTACTTGAAAATTTATATTAAACTAAAAATTAAAACCCTAAATTTAATTCAATAAACTTTATAGCGTATTTTAAATCTTCTAGCTTAAAAAAAGAATTCAAACACAGTGATACTTATCGCTATTTAACCCTTCATCTTACAAATTGGTCTGACCAGATCAATTGCAGATTTAAATGTTGTTTTCATATATTTATAATTAAGGTAGAGACTTGAAATTTCAGGTACCCTCCTACAATTTTGTTTTCTAACGATCTGTGAAAAAACCAGAACAATAAACCTAACACAAGGATAGTTATGAGGATAAATTAGTGTACATGTCACATTCGTACCAAATATGGTCTGGCTGGACCAGTTATATTTTGTGTGGAAAATTATATGGTTTGACGATGTTATTCTTTCTTTTTTATTGTATTTTATTTTATTAAAAACGTTTAAACTGAGCTCTCATTGGTTTACACAAGTTATTTTATGATTTTCCACCTATTCATTCATATTTTGTGTTATGAGTTTAATACCGATAAAACCTCAAATGTTTGAAAAGAAAAATTATTGCATTTGTAGGCTCAAAACAATGAGAATAATGTGAAGTTTATCAATGGAAAAATGTAATATCTTGAAAAACTATGTAGTAGTGATGCTAGAATATAGTTTTACAAATGTAATAATATAAAAAATTCAAAAAAATGTCCATTAAAATATATAAAATTACAGAGCTGGTCTGGCCAGACCATATTTGTTACGAATGTGACAATTGAAACATCTGTATGACGAAAGGTTAAAAAAAATTAAAACCCATATTTTAAAAATTTGCAACTTGTGGCTTCATCCTTGGATCATAGGAACCCTATCTACCAAATTTCATTTATTTATTTTCAAAATTGCGACCTGTTTGTTTACAATGTTACATGGATGGACAGACAGACGGACATTGTTTAAACGAAAATGTTTCTAAGCCGATTGGTATAAACTAAAGTGCCAGCACAAACTCATAATTCGCTTTGGTATTGTAATAATTTATGTACAAATTAAATTGAATCAATAAAATTAATTTCTAACAACTTTTTTAATTTTGGTTACAAGCAGAAATAGTGTCGATGGATCACAAAAAAAAAAAAAATCGTGAAACATGGTTTTAATTGTTCCTTATCATTTGCCATATTCGTTATTTCCTAATTCTGAAAAATTGCTTATAGCCAAAAATCTATCTCTATGGTAGTAATTCAAAAAAATCGAAATTAAATTGCTGCAAAGAATTGGGAGTTCAAATCTGTAATATTATTTTTTTTTATATATTTTTTATTATATAGAATAAATGATAAAGCATATGCAAGTTTTATATTGCTGGCATTTTGTAAATATTTATATTTGGCATCATTTCTTTTAGCTACTTAAATATAGATATTTACATTAAGAAATACCTACAGAAATAACTTTTCAACTTCATTCCATGTTACTGAAAATTATTATCAAATTTTTAATAATAATTCTTATAACACAAGTAAAGTTCATAAAATCACACATATGTACTTATACACACACTTCCTTTAATTCATACCCTCAAGAGTCCTTTAAACAAAACGCGAAAATAGCGCATATGAAAAAAAATCTACCAAAGAAACAATATTCAAAAACTTTTTTAATTACAAAATTTTTTCGCAGAGTAATAAAAAATTTAACATGCTAAACTTTTTGTTTGCTTTTTTTTTTTTCTTTTAAGCAAACTGTTAACAAACTAATACTCATACATACAAACATTCACTTTTATTATTTTTTCAAAATCTCAATAGACCTTTATATGAAAAGTTTAACAAAAATAAATTCATAAATAAAATATTAACTTAATACAAAACCAGTGAAAATTGTTGCTAAATTATTAATATAATCACAGAAAAGTAACATCAATCATTTTTACAATGTTTTCTAAATAAATTTTTCTTTAACTCAAAATGTCTTTTTTTTTTTGTGACAGACTGATAACTGTGCTGCCTATTGAGTACAAGTTGAGTTTATAGAAAACTTAACTAAAGTAAATAAATACAGTAGAATAATGTTAGAGAAAAAAAAAAAAGGAAAAATATAACAAATATTTTCAATTAAATTAAAACTTTTCTACGAAATATAAAATATATTATAAAAATTTTAAGTACACCATTTCTATAGTTTCACAATAAAGAATTTTGAAAAGGCAATTTGAAATCAAATAACACAAGGACACAAAATTGAAACAATTTTAAAGGCTTGAAAAACGATTTTACTACTTTGATGTATTATGATTCCAGTAGTCCAAATATGGTCCAAATTTTAAATTCTATGAAGAGTTTTTTTTTTTTTTTAAAAATATGTAAAATTATGAATTTTTTTAGACGTCTTTTCCACATAATTAACGATTACTCAAAAAGTGCTAGTCCAATATTATTGAAATAAACTTAGAAAAACTTATATTTACATAGCCTTTAATACCTTAATATATTGCGTTTCAATAGGCTCAGTAGTTTCGTAGTTATAATAAAAAAAAATTAAATAAAAACTATTTTTTTTTACGTTAAAATATCAAGTTTTTTTTGTAAAAAAAAAAAAAAAAACGGCAAAAACTGTTCAGATTTATTGCTTTATCGCAAAGCCACATGTAATAGCAACAAAAAGAGATATCGATCATAAAAATCTATTGAATCTTTTCGAATTTATTCGCAATTAAGTGAATTCGCTCATTTTCACAAAATTTTAGTTTTTTGAGAAATATTTTTTGCCTAACAATTTTTTTTCATAACTTTGAATCTATTGATCGCATCAAAAACAATTGTATACATCATTTAAAGATATTGTTAGTAGAAATTTTCGTAAATTTAGTTTAACAAAATTGGACAAGTTGATTTTGAGTTATGACAACATATGTGGAAAAATTTCTTAAAAAACTAAAATTTTGTGAAAATAAACGAATTCACTTAATTGTGAATAAATTCGAAAGGAATCAATAGATTTTTATAAACGTTATCTTATTTTGTTGCTATTACATGTGGCTTTGCGATAAAGCAATAAATCTGAACAGTTTTTGCGGTTTTCGATTTTTTATGAATTTTTTTAAACAAAAAAACTTGATATTTTCACGTAAAAACTATATTTTTTTAATTTTTTTATTATAACTCCGAAACTACTGAGCCTGTTGAAACGCAATATATGAAAAGATTAAAGGCTATGTAAATATAAATTTGTTTAAGTTTATTTCAACTAGCACTTTTTGAGTTATCATTAATTATGTGCAAAAACGTCTAAAAAAATTTATAATTTTACATAAAATTTAAAAAAAAAAAAACCTCTCCATAGAATTTAAAATTTGGACCATATTTGGACTACTGGAACCATAATACCTCTTGACCTGTGTAATTAAATTTCGTAAAAAGTTGTCTAACTTTTTGTTTCAAAACATTTTATACGCCCATCTAAAATATGGGATATATATTGAGTTTGTCATTCCACGTGTAACATGCCAAAAAAATCATTAAAGATCCCATAAAACATATATTTTTTTGGGTTAGCTTCTAGCTATGTCCGTCCGTATGTCTATCTGTCTATCCGTTGAAAGCAAGATAGGTCTTGAAAAAAATATTTATTGGTTAATAAATAAAAAAAGTTATTTGGCCAAATACTAGAAACAAAGGACTACAGACCTATCAATTTGTCTTACTTTTTCCTAAAAACTCTCGAGAGAATCTTAGATGACCATGTTCGACAGAGAATACACACTTAGCCATCTTCTGATCAACATGCATATTTAAGAGGAACCATGGTTAAACGACGAGAATAGAACAGAGTATACACTAAGGAGAATTCGTACTAGCGTGTTTTCTGGATATTGAAGTAGCTTTCAACAATATCAAATCAAGCGTTATTTAGAAAGCTCTGTGTGCTAGTGGTAGTAATCGGGTGGTTACTATGTGAATTTTGAAAGTTCTTACCCATCGAGAGATTCAAGCTGAACTAGGTGAAAAATTTCTAAATGCCATAGCCAAAAGAGGCACTCCTCAAGGCGGAGTTATATCACCGACTCTGTGGATTATAGCATTGAATGAAATTTTATTGAAACTTAAAACATAAGGTGCAGGAGTAGTGGTATACGCAGATGATCTATTGCTACTAATGAAAGGAAAATTTCCGAGTACTCTTGCAGAGGTAATGGAAAGTGCTCTAAAGGTATTAAATAAATGGGCTATCAATTGTGGTTTGGGTAACAATCCTCGGAAAACAGGACTGATACTTTTCACAGGGCGAAGGAGAATACCTGCTTTTAACAGACCGAAACTTGGTGGTAGAACTTTGGAACTTTCAAATGGACCAAAATTTGTAGGCGTTTTTACGACCATTAATTGAACACGAACAGAAGAAAGCTTACGCTGCTTTGTACTCGTGTCAGAAGCTTATTGGAAAATCTTGGGGTCTTAAACCACGCTTAATTCATTGGATATACAAGGCAATTGTTAGACCAATACTACCACACGGATTGCTTGGTGGCCAATTATGAACATCAAAATACATACTTCTTTCACTGAACGTGTAAATAGGATTGCACAGTGGGGCAGAATCGAAATTTTTTGGAAATAAATCTGTAGCTTCTGATCGGTTGGTAGGATTGACATAAAATTTGGTACAGGTATAGCAGAGGAGTGGCTACCTCTGACATACAAATTTTTGTTTCCCGTCAAATTTCAAATATTTTTATACATTATTGTAGGCACTGATAAGACCTACAAAAAACGTGCTTGCATGTACTATTTATCTCTTATAGTTTTTGAGTTATTTGCATTTTAATTTTTAAATGCCTCAATTTTGCATGTTCTTGGTCCAGCTTTTGTCATATATATACTATTTTTTTCAACCGATTTAATTTGTTTTTTTCTTTAGATAATTAAAGAACAAAATTATCTATTGAATACAATAAATTTTAAGTCGATATCTTTACCGAGTCCAAAAATAAACTATTTTGAATTTGAAAATTGCTAAAATTATGACATTTTTGGTATTTTTTTGTCCGAAAAAGTAGCTACACTCTTTTTTTTCTAAAATAAAATTTTCTTAAAAAACATATAATAGTTCTATACTTTTCTGAAAGGTATCTTTATAGATAAGACTTTAAAATAAAAAGTGAGCCCGATAACTCAAGTGGTCAAGGTAAAGATCCTCCCGAATTTGACCCATTTTATATGAAAGTTTTAATTTTAGTCTATATTTTCTCAAATCCCAAAGCACAAAGCGGTAAACGGAATGCAATTTAAGAATCTGTACTATGTTTTTAAAAGTTTTCAATCAAAATCTACGGGACTTCGGAAAAATGTGGATTTTATAGCCGAAAATGTAAAAAAAAAAAACATTTTTGGGATTTTTGGCGTTTTTTGGTGAATTGTGGGATTCCTTTTACAAAAATCTTCAAGTTTTTTCACTTTATCATTTTATACGATAAAGTCAACCTCCACTGAAAATTTCGTTAAAATATCTTTAATAACAAAGATTTTATTACAGATAAAATATTTATAGTTTCTCAAAAAAAAAAAAAAAAAAAAAAAAAAACTTTTTCACAAAAATTTTACTTTTATTTAAAAAATCAGAAAAAGTATAAACTCGATTTTTTTCATCTAAATTACATTGCTTAGCTGACATAATTCTTCGTTATACAGAAAAAGATTGAAATCAATATCTTTTACAGAATCGAAACCATGCCACATTAAAGTTTATTAAGTCACGAAAAATTATTATATGTTTTTTAAGAAAATTTTATTTTAGAGAAAAAATAATGTACTTTTTCGGACAAAAAAATACAAAAACTCGTAAATTTTGCAATTTTCAAATTCAAAATCGTTTATTTTTGGACTCGGTAAAGATATAAACTTCAGATTTTTTGTATTCGATAGATAATTTTGTTCTTTAATTAGCTAAAGAAAAAACAAATTAAATCGGTCGGAAATACTAGGATATATATGAAAAAACTGAACCAAGAACATGAGGTACTTAAAAATTCAAATGTAAATAACTCAAAAACTATTAGAGATAAATAGGACACGCAAGCATTTTTTTGTAAGTCTTATCAGTGCCTGTAATAATGTATAAAAATATTTGAAATTGGACGAGAAACAAAAATTTGGCCAGCGATTAAAAAATTTGCATGTCAGAGGTACCCCTTTAGCTCCGCCCCTGAGGGGTCTGGTCAGTCCTCCTTTCCAAACTTAACATTGTACACTCCTCTGCTATACCTGTACCAAATTTCATGCAAATGCATCCAGCCGATCAGAAGTTACAGATTTATTTCCAAAAAATTTCGATTCTGCCCCACTGTGGATTGTAGCGCTGAGCATAACAGGTGCAAGAAGATCCATTGCCACTGAAGCATTGTGCAGAATTCTGGAAACTGAATCACTACATTTATGCATAAAAGAATACGCTTTAAAGACATAGATAAGGCTGAGGCAAAATGGTAAACTGGAAATTAGAGATAATGGACATTCATCCTGAACTCAATAAGAAGATTATTATACCGACGGGAGAAGACTGGGAGATCAATAATCGTAACGTAGAAGGTATTGAGGTGTACACTCATTTTAAACTGTGCTGGGTATCCGGTCACAATAATATTCAAGGTAACGAAATAGGTGATGAACTAGCACGAACAGAAGTATATATGAAATCGACTAAAGCATGTGGAGACTTTTATCCTGGACTAGATTATATATATCGAAAAATAAGATATAAATTCAAACTGGAAGCCGATGCACTCTGGGATAACTCATCGAGATAAAAGCAAACAAAGGCGTTATGGGAACCAAGGGATAACAATACATTTAGGAAAGTTCTAGATATGGAAAAGAATGAACTAATAATGTTTGTAGGTATTATTACGGATGTCGTTAAAATATTTTCATAAGAAAATTTGGTTATGCGATAAGGTGGATAAGGTGCAGCGAGGTGGAAGAGCATACATTTCATTCACTCTGAGAGAGCTGCACTATCGCGCTATAGATTTAAATGTATTGATTCCAATTTTGCAAGAACCTAGAAGATTTAAGAGGGATAAGTTCACTAAAGATCTTGAAATTTATTAAGGCAACAAAGATACACCTGTGGAGCTAAAGCAACTTATTATATTTATACATATATCACGGACAAAATTACATCAGAGAAAGACATGAAAAATTGCAAACTTCCCGAGAAATCCTGGTATTCATTCTTCAAAGATATCCCAAGTTGTTAACTTCTGAAGAACATTTGTCGGTCTTTTGGAGACTCCAAAATTAAGGAAAGAATCTTCATAGAAGCAAATATCAAGAACCTATCAATACTTTCAACAGTATGTTCAAATGTAGTAAGACTTTTTATCAAATAGAATTCACATTATGTAAAAGACGTTGAAACCTCTTTAAAAATATATTTATTGCAATCTATATAACAAAGAAGTGAACAATAAATGTCCTCTTTAAAACAATATTCTATAAATATTACATTAAATAAACTCTTATTATTAAGAATAATATTATGTTGAAAATTTGTATTTTTAAAATACCGAAACTAAAATACCGGTATATACCGGTACAGAGGAAACGGTATTCGAATACCGGTATTTTTAACAAAATAATAATTTCGGTACCGGTATCAGTTACGGTAACCAACTTTAAACGGTATTTAATCGGTATCGGTATTCATAACGGTATCGGTTTCCAACCTTGGTTCTAATTTAAACATATTGCTTAACAACAATATAATTGTGAGTTGAGAACAAATGTATAATTGCTACAACAAAATTGTTTTTAAAATAAAATATATTCAACAATAAGAATGTTTGCGACTGCAATAAAAATAATATTGTTGGGGCAACCATATTTAGAAATGTTTTTTCTCTGCGTGTAAGACTAGATGTTAAACAAAAAAATTGTTTTTATCAAGCTTTACAACTAAAGTAAATTTAATTTTTTGTTTATATATCAAATGGTGTATTTTCCATTTGATGACGATTGGTTTACAAATGAAAAAAAATTATAAAAAAATTCAGCAACATCAATAGAATACAATACCGAAAAATTATTATAAAACTTTTTTTATATACTTTGTTTTCTTTATGTTGTTGATATACTTTTTGTTTTTATTTTTTGAAATGTTGTTGACATTTGTTACAAAATTTATTTTATACTTTTTATATATTTTCGTTCATTTCTTTACATTTCATATGATATGTGGGCTGGTGCCACTGAGGCCGAACCAATGCCACTTGCTAGAATAGCACACAGAGTAAGTGAGGTATTGTTAAGTTATTTATTTTTCAACATTCCTTAGATTTTTTTTATTTGTATTAGATTTTTTTTTATAACTTACTTATTTAAGTAAGTAATAAGAAAATAAAGCAAAGAAAGATTTTTTAGAAATTTTGGCATAAATAAACTTGCCTTATACTAAACAACTTAAGTCAACTTGATATGAAAGTTTTCTTTTTATATTTTTTGTTTAAGAGTTAACAATAATATGAAGAAAAAAATAAAATTTTTGTTTAAAATTGACTCAGTGCGAAAAGTTTATTATTAGAAAAGCAAATAAATTGATTGATATAAGAAGAAAAATACGAACAGGAAATTTATAGAAAAAATTAAACAAGGAAACATAATTGTAATTGATACAGATATGATAGTTAATAATTTAATGTTTCTATAAAAAAACAAAATCATAAGTCAGTGTTTTAAGACAATTTCATTTATATTTAGGTTAATATTTCAAGTAAAAAAATATTACAGAAAGCCGGTGTAGGAATACGGGCTCTACATAAATATTTTTGGAAAGTTTTAGAATATTTTTTCCTACGAGTTTATCTCTAAACGATAACCAAATGTAGAAAATAAAATATTACAAAAATAATAATAATAAAAAATAAAAAAACTAGCATTTTTAATCTTAAAAAAATATATATACACCAGTATACATATTAGGGTTCGTTTTGAAACAAAAAATTCTTTTGATTTTTGGATATACCTTTTCGGAAGGTTTTAACAGCTGTAAAAATAATGGCGTAAAACGCAAATTTTGAGGGTCATTTTGCACAGGGAGAAATCGGGTTGATTTATACAAAATTTTATTTTATACATCGATTTAACATGAAATTTTAGTAAGAATGAGCTTTAACAATGCATCATGTTGCAATTAGGGCGTCGGAAAAATTTGCTCATTTCAAAAATGTTTAAAAATATATTTTTTTATAAACACAGCAAAAATATACTATTTGTTTTAAAAATGGCGCAAAAATAATTAATCTACGACTTTTCGCTTTAGAGTTATAAGGCTAAGGAATTTTCAAAAAATAACTATAAAAAATATTTATCTTAAAATATAATTGTTATTATAAAATTATAAAACATGCACATTATAATTCATAGTAGCCCATTTCAATATTTTTAATTTTGGTTTAAATTTTATTTTTTTTTTTGTTTTTTCTTTTTTTTGCTATTATATGAAAATTTTAATGCCTTATAACTTTAAAGCGAAAAGTGGTAAAGTAACTATTTTTCATTGTATTTGTAAACAAGCGTGAATGTTATATTCGGTTCGTGCGAATCAATATACCCACCATCAACTTTTTAAAATTTTACGCTAAAGTAGGCGTGCATTTTTGGTTTCCAATTTTATGTTGGCCCTGGAACTATCTATACAAAATTTCGTTATCATACATGCTTTTGTTTGAGAGATATCAGCAGAAAAGTATGAAATGAATCTACAACAGACACCCTGTGATTCTAGTATTTTGCCCAAATTCAACATCAAAAAAACCATATAAGATAAATATTTGAGCCAAATTTCGTCACCCTACGTTGTCCCGTTCTAGCCCTATCCTGCTTTTAACAGACGGACGGACATAGCTAGATCGACTCAGAATCTAACCAGGGCACATTGGGGTAAAAGGAGTCGAAAATGGCGCTTAATTCTGTGAAAGGTGGTATCAATATTTTAATGATCACGTTTTATTTTGTCATTGATTATTAACTAAAAAAATCAGTTTTAGAGTTTTAAGATTTTTCTTTAGCAGAATTGTAATGTCTGTCCGTTAAATGGGTCGAAAATAGTGTTTATAAAAAACCGACTTTTCAAAAAACCGGTTTGACGGTTAACCGAAAATTTGCTAAAATAAAAAACCGGTTTTTCGGTTAACCGTCTACTTAAAAACCGGTTAAACCGGTTAACCGACATTTTAATAAAAAATCTAATTTGAAGCTTAATAAAAATATTTTTGGTTAAAAAAAAGTGTTTTTCAACTTTTTAGTTTAACCATGCACCATATAATAAACAGTGCACTGCAGTGTTCTTTATAAATTGCGATTGATTTACATAGAAAATTTATAATACTTTTTTCAGCCTTTAGACTAGTTTTAATATAATTTATAAAAACATTTTTTTGGCATCTTATAGCACAGCTTTTGAAGCTTTATAATGATCTAAAATTATTCTATAATGATTTTTTTCATTTCTTTTTTTTTTTAATTTTTCTAGCTTTAAAAATTAAATTAAATTATCGAAATTTTATAAAATGGAAGCTGTAGACCTAGGATAATGTACTTTATATTATGATTTATATTCACCTCTTTTAAAGTTTTTCTCTCAAGGAAAAGTTTATATAATTCTTATAATAAAAATGTGATAAAAATACCTGCATAAAATTGAAAAATAATTAACATTTTTTCTGCTAAAAACGGATTTGTTTTTAATTTTTGGAAGATTATTTAAAAGTAAATTTTCTGCACTTATTTAGTTCTACTTTCGAAGTCTTTATTTGTTCCTATTATCCTATATAAAATCTTATTTTCTCTTAAGCTATACATTAGGTGTAAAGTTATTTTCTTCTTTTGGAAAATTTCATTCGCATGAAATTAAAGTTTTTGTAAATAGAATGCTTAATTGTCTATCTGATTTATTATACATACAGTTTTAAAATATATTTATTTATTTTATATAACTTCACAGAAGTATATCTATCAACTGACTACTTGTTAACTCAAATAAAAAGGATTTTTAGAAGTTTCAAAATATTTTCTTATATTTTAAATTCAGAAAAAAATAAAAAAAGACGAAATTTAGTGATATTTTAAGCAAATTTTGAAACCGGTTAACCGACACAAAAAAACCGAGTAAACCGGTTAACCGAAATTGAATATTTCAAATTAACCGGTTCGCAAATAACCGAAATTTGAAGAAAAAACCGGTTTTTCGGTTAACCGGTTAACCGGTTAACCGGTTTATAAACACTAGTCGAAAATTATGCATTATTCAAAAAAAAAGTGGTATCAACACTATATTGATTGCGTTTAACTTTTCTATTTATTAGTAAGTAAAAAAAATTATTTTTAGAATTATAAGATGTTTCTTGGCTGAATGGTAATGTCCATCCTTCCGTCTATACATTTGGGTTAAATGGAATGAAAATGACGCTAAATTCATGAAAAGGTGTTATCCAAATTTTACTGATCACTTTCTATTTATCAGTTAGTAAACAAATGCATTTTCAGAATTCTAAAATACTTTTTTGCAACATGGCAATGTCCGACCGTCTGCCCATACATTTGGGTTAAATGTGTCGAAAATTCCACTTAATTCAGAAAAAGGTAATATCAAAATTTGAATACTTTCATTGGGTTTTTATATTAATCGAAAATTAGAAAAAAAGAAAATACTTTTCGAATTTTAAGATTTTTTTGAATGAATTCTAATGTCCGTCCATCTATCCGCCTGTTTGTTAATTTTTGCAAACTTTCCAATTCAAAATCGTTTAACTTTTGACTCAATAAACATAATGACTAAAAATTTTCTTTGTTCGATAGGTAGTTTTACTTTTTAACCAACTATCTAAAATATGATAAAATCGGTTGAAAATATTTGGCTATATATGGAAAAATCTTAACCAAGATCTCTTGTAAAATTTAGATTTTTGAAATTTTAAATGTATATAACTCGAAAAATATATAAAATAAGTAGCACACGCAAGCATGTTTTCTTAAGGATTTTTTAAGGACTTTAACGTTATATAAAAATCTTGGAAATAGGGTAAGGAACAAAAATTCGCTAGTGGTTTAACATTTTCCATGACACTAGTACCCTATTTTTAACCACTATAGTTAAGCTTCTGATGCTTCTAAACTCAAAATGCTACTGTGCTCTTCTATGCCCATCTTTATGATGGTGGGTATAAAAAATATATTTTTAAAATTTTTTTGGAAAAATAAATTTTTCGGACACCCTAATTACAACACGCTTTATTTTAAACGGGTCAAATAATGCTGATATTTAATAAAATTTTTTGTAGAATTACTGGATAAAGTCAAATTTTGTATAAATCAGCCCGATTTGTCTCTGCGCATAATGGTGCTCAAAACTAGAGTTTTTATTCGCAAATATGCAGGGAAAGGGAGTGGAAATTAAAAAAAAATAAGCTATTATTATTACTGCTGCAAAAGCGTTCCAAAAAGTTATGATATCTCAAAATCAAATTTTTCAAATTTACCCTGATATATATTAGGTTTAAAAAATTTTCATCAAGATTGGGCCGTTTTTGTGTTTTTCGATTATACTCTAAAAACCCAGTTACACATATTTTATCATAAGCGTTACACACACGAGTTACAATTTCTGCACAAACACATAATACCCCAACCACCTATGGTAGTGTTCTGCTATAGCAACATTTTTCACACGTTAAAACCAAAAGATATTTTTAAAATGTCTGGTCAACTATATCTTTTTTTGTATTATATTCAAACTCAGCCTGTCACTCAATCATGTTCCACTGAACTGGAGGAGAGTAAAGGTAGTATTCATTCCCCAAATCGGAAAGAGAAGTCACGAGAAAGCAAAAGGCTTCCGCCCAAACTTTTAAAACACTTGAAAAACTTATTGATCTACATATTTAACAATGTCACCACCACGGCGAAGAATATATCATCAACTGGATAGTTTCGATTTTAGAGACGAGGATAGTCATAGCGAATCTGGCAACAGTGTGAAGCTTAAACAAATAAGACGGGTAACACCTCAAAGTGGTGTAACATCTCCGCTGTTGAGGCACGATGTAGTGATAATGGTATCAGGAATGTCTCTGAACGTGATAAGCGAAATCATGTCCAGTGAGACGGAACTGGTACTCTTCACCACAAAGGCCAAGACACTAAGCTTCAGACTGCCACGGTTAGATAACTGTTAACCCTGGAAGGGCTTCAATATTTTTACCCCTCTGAGGGCTTCGTTAGTCGAAACGACTAACAATAAATTTTTTTGAAAATATTTCAAAACGAATCATTAAAATAAATAATAAAACAATTGATTTTTGGTTGATGAATTAATTTTAATAAAATAACAGCAAAAATTATTAAATACTTTCCTTTGCTTTCAAAATATTCCGCAAAAACTGACAATATCTCAATATTTGTACTTTTCCAGAGACGGTGTTACATAAGTACCCTTTGTGCTAGTTGTGTAAAAAATTTGGAATAGGCAACATACATGTTTTGAAATGTGTACGTCTTATAATTATTTTAACCAAAAAACAGTTTAAAAATAAATGTTTTTGCATACTCTGTGCATATTTCAAATTGTGATGCTTTTTGCAATTTTTTACAGTATCCCTTTTTTTTAGCCGCAGAAGCTGCAAATTTTCCTTATTGCGTCCTTAGTTTTTATTATAGAACTCATAAGATGAAGTCGATCTGTAATCGTTAGTAATTCAAAATATGGCTTTATTCAGTCTTCAGCATGTCTTTTCTATTTGATATAGGAAATAGAGCTCCCTAATCATCATTGTGTAATGTGACAAAAAAATATACTTATGTGTTGCTAAAATTATTTCTGGAAGTCATATTGTATGTATTTTTCCCCAAAAAATATATTTCGCACTATAGGAATAAATATTAAATATACTGCATTACTTCATTTACTAAATTACTTTATCGCTAAAAGTTCAAAAAGACACACTAAGTGCTTCGTTAGTAATTTCGACTAACATGGTTGCTTAAAATTCTGACTTCCAGACCGCTCACAGCAACATACGTCTGGACACTTCAAGATCTTATTTACGGTAGGTATTATAACAAAATTCTCAAAAAAATATGCAACAAATAAGGAAATATTACTCGAAATAGCATTGTTGTTAGTCGAAACGACTAACGAAGCCCTTCCAGGGTTAACGCACCTTGCCAAACAATGCAAAGTACCTGGGCATTATTCTGGACTCCAAGCTTCATGTAAACTGAACGTGGCTTATAGAGTAAGTAAGGCTATGGTTGTATACTCACAAAGTGGCTATACATGGCAATAGTACGGCCTATTCTCATATATGGATTTTTTTTAAGGTGGACAAGTAAGAAATACGTTGTGGATTAGCTTTACAGAATTCAAAGATCTGCGTCAATTGGTATTACAGTTGCTTCACGAACTAGTCCTTCAGAGGCTTGGAATACTATTGTACACCTAATACCCGTAGACATTCATGTAATGGTTTCATCAGCTAATAGTGCGGTAAGAATATTTGCGACTGAATGCTGGAAAACACGAACATATGGACACTCAATACTCTGACTACATGGCATATAGACTTGCTCCACAAATGTCTTATTTCCCACCAGAAGTGAATAAAGAATGGGAGACCTTTGGGAACATTATAACATTAAAAGATACTGTAGTGTTGGCTCAGGTGTCTTTTCCAAAGATCTTGGACTAAGATATTCATATCGTCTTCCTGACGAGAGTAGTGTGTTTCAGGCAGAAATACTGGCAATCAGAGAAGCGTGCAAATAACTTAGTGATAGAAATATTCAGGAGAATATTGGTATATTCGTTATATCACTCAAATCGCACACAACAACCTCTATTTTAGTCATACAGTGCAAAAAGGAACTATTTGAGCTAAGTTAGTTGCATGACGTGACTATTGTTTGAGTCCCTGCGTATAGAGACTCTATGGTAATGAACAAGAAAACGAATTAGCCCTAGCGAATTCTGCTTTAGATGTATCCTCAGCGGTGTCAGTTGAAATTTCGCTAAGTTTTATTAAAAGCGGTATCTTCAAACATTATCTTGATAAGGCAAACAATAGATGGAGAACAATGGACAAATTTAGAGAAACAATGAAACAATGAAAAATTCTTGTCGCAACTTCTGAGTCACAAACGTATAGAAATTTCGAGAATAATAGCAATGTTCACAGATCATTCTATGCGAATGCTCAGCTCAAAACTCATCTAGACATGAATTTCTTGGAAAACATTTATTGGACAACCTCTCTGAGATAACGGACGCTAGACTCAGTGAACTTATAAAATATCTCAACGCCACAGGTTAGATGTTTTCAATTCCTTTTTATTTCTTATCTTTATTCTCTTCTAGCCTTCAATTTTACTCATTTCTTAGCGAGTAGTGTGATCATATCAAAACGGTATCTTAGTAACTCTACTTTATTGCTCGTATGGCTTTTCAGCTACCAACCGTAGACATATGTATTTTATTTGAAAACATACATTTTAAAGTAAGACCAACCAGACGAACGGACGACATCATAAAATATACACAGTAACCAACAAAGTAGATTTATTTTTAATGAAATACCAAGCATATCTTACGGCCTGTTTCACAATGTCAAACAATAAAAAAAATTTAAATTTATTTATTGTTTTACGTATAAATTGTTGAAACGAATTTTTCGTTCGATATCGTGAGACAGGCCGTTTAATTTTAATTTAGTTGTCATTTATGGATCAATTTTAATTGATTTGAATTTTTCCTACAACACAATTTCTTAATATCTCCAAAACTATTTTAATAATTCAAAAATTTAAGTTTCTTAATAAATTTAAGTATAACTTGAAACAAATTAGAATTCTAAATTAATATATTAAACCAAATCAGATATTTCTTTCCCACTATGCGTTGTAAAATATGATACAAATACATTGATTAACAGCTTATCTCGATAAATATATTTTTTTAAAAAAAATATAGTTTAAGGTTCAGAGCTACATATTCACGCATATCATGACAAACGGCAAAATTCGGCACCACAAGAAAACACAATAAATTAAAATAAAAATTTAAAAGTCTAACCTTCAAAACTGTCACCATTTAACTAATGAAATATGTCATCAATTTCAACATTTCTGATTTAAAAAATAAAAAATAATCTCCTCTTTTTTTATCTCTAAAATATTTAAAATAAACTAAAGTATTATTTTAGTCCTTTGTTTTATTTTCAATCAAAATAAAGCTTTAGCTATTGAACGAGTATATAGTTTGTTTGCTATTTATACTCAATCAAATAGAATTTCAAAGCAGAACAAAAAAAAAATGACAGCTTAAAATCCATGTTGATTTTGAATTTGTACTCTCATTTTTTTAGTGCTTTGTAAAATAAATTGTTTGTCAGCAGTGAACAAAAAAAATATTTTATTTGTTTAACAAAAAAATCTTTTTGTTCATTTTAGTATTTGCATTGCAACGGCTAAATCTATTGTTGATTTTGTTTTGTAAAAATGGAAATTGTTAAAAACAAAAAAATAACATCACAAAATGATAAATTTATATAAATAGAAGCTGAAAAAATAATTTTAAATATTTCGCAAAAAACAAAAAAATAAAAAAAAAAAAAAAACAAATCTAAATAATGATGCTGCAAAAACCTCTTTTAATTTATTTAAAAATAAATATTTAAAATTTAAATAAGCAAATTTTATTTGTAGTTTTGATTTCTACAGCAAATATTCTGACAGTTATTTGCTAGCAATTAGTCTTTTTTAGCAATGTGTTTAAAAGTATTTGTTTACTTTTCCTCCTTTGAATTTGTGTGTATGTGTTTAAACATTCAATTAACTCCTCTTATCTATACCCTGCTTTGTGACCTCCCTTCAAACTATTTTAATTCCGTTTATATTGACAGATGTTGCTATGTGCGTTCATTGTTGTTTTTTTTTTTTTAATCTCTTACCCAAAAATGCCCTTTTAATTCTTTTTGTGCAACTTTCATTAACAAACATTTGCATTGACAAACTGTCACTAATGACAGTTTAATGGCATTGTGAACTTAAGTGTGCCAAAAACTTTTTAAACTTTACCACCCCTCTACCCACAACATCATGACTCTACCACTAGTTCCACCTTTTGTACGAAACCACTATGCAGCAGTATTTGTGTAGCATTGCTGCTGTTTTCTTACTACTGATGCTAAATCAAAACAAGCGAAAAATTATATTCGGCCATGCCGAATCTTATATACCCTCCACCACTGAGGCAGTATTTTCATCAGTTTTTATATAGGAAAAATTGTTCGGAAAGTGGTGTTTTCTAATTTACTTATTAATTTCTGGCGTCCATATTAGTGTAATGGTATGAACTTTTGTGTTGCATATAAAATATTTTAACAAATTATTATGCAAAAATCTGTAAAAGGTGAAAAAAGAGAAAAATCTATGTTGCCTTTTTTCAAAAAGTTGATTATCTTGGTAAATGAAAGTATATTTTTCATAAAAGTAAAAAAAAAGAAAACTTAATAGTAGTGAGCCAAATGAACGACAATTTGGTTTCACAATAACCGTGTCAAAAAAAAAAAAAAAACTATTTTTATCGAAAAGTAAAATTTTATTCTATAAGAAATCTAAAGGCTAGAGAGAAACAAAATTCTGTGATCTCACAAGCAAATATCAAAATTGTTTGATTGAATTCTGATTTGATTCAATTCTGGTCAAAATTACACATAATATCAAAACCTACTGAGTTATTTAAATAATATTTATGATATGTTCAATGTTTGATGGTATTAGTGCAGCATATTTTGGGGTTTCCAAGTAAAATTTTAAAAATTTTCTTTCATTTCTCTATATATTGGTTAAAAATATATTTTGTTAGAATTTATTACATAGAAATGCATTTTAATATTGTGATCTTTTTTTAACCCAAGTAAATATTTTTTAGTCCATAAAATATTTATCTCTGAAAATTCTTTGATGCGCCTCCGAATTTTCATTAAGCATAACAACAACTTTCTAATTGTGTCGATTATAGTAAATTTCATGCTGTCCACACGATGTGCCTTTGCGAAATATATTTTGACAAAAGTGTTCCGTTTTCTTTTAACAACGACAGTTCAGTTAAATTTTTGATCCCAATCAATTATACTTATCGCCGTATTCGTATATCTATACATCCAGTATTTGTTTAAATTGCAATTTTCTGTATAAAAATACAAAAACAAAAAGTCAAATTTTTGCATAATTTTCAAAGAGTCCATAAAATTTTTGTATTAAATTTATTTTCAATGCTCCTCCGATTTAGTTATGTAAAATGACAAAAAAAACTAAGTTCACGCAGTAATCCAAGCAATTTGATAATTAAATGTGAATGTGCCTCGCGAAGAACTGACTTTTTGAAAAATTTTCGGTCTTGTTTTCCAAACTTTGATATTATCTACTACGTTGACTATTTCGGGCACACCAACGTGATATAGCACAAAATACGTACAATTACAACAGGTATCAATCCTCATCCCAAATTTTGTATTCGGTTAAGGGGCGCACAGACCACGCCCAAAAAACTAAAAAAATTTCAAAAATCAAAAAATTTTGTCATCATAAGTTTATCACCCTGTATTTAGTTGCTGAAAGTCTGCACAACAACAAAGATGGTGCAGAATTTATGAACAAAGTCCGTTTACTATACTTATGATGGAATAAGATAAAAAGTACAAAAAATGCGCGAGCAAAAATTTATCAATTATTTCCGCAAATCTTTACTTACCTCAAATTTATATTAAATTATTTGATTATAAAGTCGTTTCTTTGATGATGTTGGGAAAACTTAATAACTAACCTAAAGCAAAGTATAATCATTTAACTATAAGAGTTTCCCTATGCATAATTTAGGGTGATTTATATAAAAGAAATTACTCTAACCGGCCATGAATTAAGCGTTTACTATTAATTTATATCATTCTTGATCAAAAGTGCCCTCAAAAGTTTAGAAAAATTATATTTGAAAACTTTTATAAATACTAATCTTTAACGAAATGATAAAAATTATGGATGTTTTTTAAATATAATAATTTAAATGAATTTAAAATAAACAAAATTCTCACATAACTTAGTATATTACAGTTTCATATTAACGATGAAAATTAAAAAAATATCCCACATAATTATTAATGCCCAAAAAACTGTAATGAATTAGAAATTATATTCAATATGTATCAATACTTTGTTCAATGTGCTAAATAAAATTCAAACATTTTCAAAACAAATTCATAATTATGTAATTTATTCTAGCAACATTATATTTACATGTTAGCATACTTTCAATACCCTTCTCTACCGACGTGTATAGCATGAAACACATCGAACTACTAACTAGTTTAGTATACTTATCAACATATATTGCTAAAAAGTAGCGAACATACCATGTTGTGGTTTGATCGAATTTCACCACGATCAAACATCAAACCCAACATAGTTGTATACCTTTGTGTTTATCAACATTTATATTGAGGCGAACACACACACATGCACTCCATATAAAAATTATAACATGATGTTTAAAAAAAAATTATGGCATTGAAATCATATAAACTGTTCATATTTTTGTCTATATCTTTTTTTCTACAGAACCGATTTAACTAATTTTTGGCAGTAATCTAAGGTGAACCTAGATAAACTTTTGTGCTAAATTTTACTTAAATTCGTTTGTGGCTTATTGAAATATTGTCAGTTAAAGTTTGATTTAGGGGTTTCTCCAGATTTTGGTATATAACTTTTTTTGGTTTTAAAGTTTAGTCAGGGAAAAAAGAGAAATATATGTCAGGTTATTGCGAAACTATTATTAAGAAACTAGAGTCCACTTTCAGTTTTCATATAAAAATTTATATTTTGGTGAGAAATTTTAAATTAAAGGCTTATTTAAGGAACTACAGCCAATTTTAATCTTCATATAAAAAATCATATTTTGATGAAGAATTTTAGTGATCACAGATTTTCATCAGTTTCTCATTTGGAGGCATATTTAAGGAACTAGAGCCAATTTAAAATTTTCATATAAAAAATCGTATTTTGATGAAGAATTTTAGTGATCACGTATTTTCATTAGCTAATTTTAAATTTTCATATAAAAAAATTATATTTTGCTGAAGAATCACATTTATTTACTATTTTCTCAATTGGAGGCTTAATTAAGGAACAAGAGCTAATTTTAAATTTTCATATAAAAAATTTGGTGAATTTTGGAAGAATTTTACTTTGCACAGATTTTCACTATTTTCTCAATCGGAGGCTTATTTAAGGAACTACAGCCAATTTTAAATTTTTATATAAACGTCATATTTTAGTGAGAAATTTTAGTGATCACAGATTTTCACTATTTTCTCAATTGGAGGCTTATTTAAGGAATTAGAGCTAATTTTAGTTTCTCAATTGGAGGCCTAATTAAGGAACTAGAGCTAATTTTAAAATTTTAATATCAAAAAAATCATATTTTGGTGAAGAATTTTAGTGACCACAGATTTTCACTATTTTCTCAATTCTAAGCTTATTTAAGGAACTAGGGCCAATTTTAAATCTTCGTATAAAAAATCATATTTTGGTAAAGAATTTTAGTGATCACAGATTTTGACTATTTTCCCAATTAGAGACACATTTGAGGACCTAGAGATAATTTTAAATTTTCATATAAAAAATCATACTTTTGTGAAGAGTTTAAGTGATGACGGATTTTCACTATTTTCTCAATTGGAGGCTTATTTAACAACCGTATACCCGTATATGTTTTTCATTTTTAAATTAGAATATTTGAAGTTTTGGTTGTCATATTAAATTGAAAATTTAGGTGTTTGTCAACATTATTATCAGCTATGCTATTCTGAAGAAAAAGGTTAAAAAAAGTTTTTATAGCCAAAGTTATAAGCGTTTTTGTGACGATACCCCTTACGTTTACAACCAGCATACCCGGGTATGTACAGAGTAATTTTGGAAATATTTTATCGAATACAAGTAAAATATTTATTTCATCTTAGTTTCGGATAAAAAAATTTTCATCTCTTAATTTTACTGCGCCTTCCAACATGCTTTCGATTCCCCTTCTAGAGTAAAAATGTAGCATAATTTGCACATTTTTTTTTTTTTTTTTAATTTCCTCTATAGTTAGTTATTCGCTCAGATGCAGCAGGAATTATCTTCTACGATTTGTTAGAGTTTTTAATTGTGGATTGTTTTTCAATACGAATATTCTCCTTTTGTTGACGGTTCCCAAAAATGTCAAATTGTAGTCCAGCAAAAAATTAGAGGCCAAATTGTAGCATGTGAAGAAGTTATCACATACAATGTTTTCGTTCTCTAGAAAATGCTATCTCTTCCCATATATGTGTTCATTGAGGCTTCAAGTGCATCTGCATCCATTTCTTCGTCCGAATCAGTGTCATATGTAGGATCACATTCTGGTAACTGTATTTCTTTTGCATCTGAATCATCTACATTTCTCATGCAATCTTCAGCATCTTCATCTATTGATAAATGTTCCTGCTCATCCTCACTTTCTGTATTTCTAACTTTATCCAGCATTCGACTTACGTACTCTTCTTTGTCTTTAACATTGCCTTAGCTTCAAATGATAGGAAAACCAACACCAGGTGCATCTCAAAAGTATCATTTCATTTGAATTGGAATAATTTAAAGTTAGTTTACAAAAACCTTTTTAGTCTGTGCTTGCATTTTATTATCATTCATTCAAGATTAGGTGAAAACGGTTATATAATAATTGGAAATTATTATAAAAATGTAAAAACCTCAAAAAATTTCATAAAATAATAATTTGAATGAGTGAAATCTGCAGGTACTTAACAAGGATCAATAAATGAATTGTAGATGTTTTTAAATGCGCATGGAAAAAATTAAACTGTTATACTTTCGAATAAAGGGATAACCCGATTATACGTGAATGGGAAAAAACGCAAGGGTATTTAAAACCCCTTTTAGATCTTTCTTTTTGTATTTTCAGTCAAAATAAGGCAAAAACGGTTGTATAATAATTAGGGATCCCAATTTCCCGGACTTTTTGATTTCCCGGGAAAGCGGGAAAAAATTTTCGACTTCCCGGGACTATAATTATTATTATTACTCACATTAGCTGGTCAACTGAGACCCAAATAGGATATAAATCTTTCCGTTAGCAGATTTGAAACAGGATTGTAAATGTAGCGAAAATGAAAATCAAGTAATTGGTTAATCTGAATAATTGAAAGAGTAATAATCAGGACAAGTTTTTATATGCACAAAAAAAAAATTGAAATATGCGCTTCAAAAAGCACGAAAAAATGCTATAATATGCACAGAAATATGCAAAAATAGCATGAATATGTATATAAAAACCAACGAATTTATGCATTCTTATATAGTAATGTGTAGAAAATATGCACAAATATGCATTTTTTTTTACTTTTAATCTCAAATAAATTTCAATGTTTATAAAAATATAACTATTTTAATTTTAAGTACCATATTTGACGCTTCTGATTTTTTATTTTTGTTTACAGTATTTACAAAATACTTACAAAAAAATTTTTAGAAATCATTTGATTGAACTCAAAAAAATCACAAAAAAAGTGTGTTTTTGTTCAGAATAGGGATTTTGTATCCATTATATGCAAATTTATGCAAAGACTTAAAAAATAAGCATTTTTTGTGAAATTCTTTTGAAATATGCAAATGCTTACTTTACAAGCGAAAAGCTTGAAAAACTTGCCCTGGTAATAATAATTATTAATTTTATTTAAAACACAGAAAAATCAAAAAATAAATTCAATTAACAAAATGTTAGTAAATAATTCATTCAATTAATAGCTTTTTTAAATTTGTACCTCTCACCAAAATTGTAAAAACTGAAATACAGAAAAAAATTCTAGATTAAAAAATTAATTAAATCAATTGAATGAATTAAAAATTTAAATGAGTAAAAAAATATTACTGAAATTTGATTCTTACTTTAATATATTTATTAAGTTTTGAAGCAGAATTAAACAACTTTGTTAATTAACCATAAAACAATGTATTTATGACAGAAAATAGAAATGTCAGAAATTGACTAAAAAATATTTACTCAGACAATGATATCATTCAATAAAATTTTTAAATAGTTTCGTAAATCATTATAAAATTTAAATTTATTAAAAGTACACTAAAAAGAATTTATTAATTCTTAAAGAAGTGGCTGATGATCACGTTTTCGGAAACCCCTAGTTGTGATTCATACTTGAGTTCAAACGCTATTAAATTGTTTGTAGCTTCAATATCGTAATCCAATTTAAACTTAGCTTATATTTTGAAAATATTTTGACTAAAATTTTACAAATGATTACCTTATTCATATTTTAAGGTAGGTTTAAATTTAGCTTGAAAAAATTAACTTTGGACCAGTCAGTTTCAATTTCTTGTTTATTAATATTCCTAATAAAACATTTGATTTCATGTTATAGATCAGACCAGACGATCTCATACATAGCAGAGAATATTATCTGTAGCTTTTCAGTTGAAAATTATATGAATAATTAAGGATTTGTTGGACTCACTTTCTAATTCTTCTCTTAAATTTTAATGTTAATGTTTTGTAAAATTTCTATGAGACTAATTCCGCTTGTTGTCTATACTACTAACAACTTATAACGAATAGGTACATATTTAAAATGTCTAAAATTAAAATTAGCTGTTTTTTAGTGCTAACATTTTATTAAGATGCTTAATTGAATAAGTGCCATAAAGTCATATCAAATAAACCGTTTTATATTGTGTACACAAAACATACTAATGGAATTGCCGTTAAGATTTAATTACTAGCTGAATTTTTAGTTTAATTTTGTTTAAAAATGACTAAAATGTATACATTTTTCTTTCATTTAAGTGCTTTTAAAATCCCGGACAAAATTCCCGGGAAGGCGGGACATAAAAAATGTTTATTTTCCTAGGAATCCCGGAACGGGAAATCCCGGGATGCATTACCTAATAATAATTAGCAAATAATCATAAAAATTTTAAAATATCAAAATTCTATAATAAAAAAATACTTAAAAAAGTAAACAAATCATATAGGAATAATTTCCATGAGTAAAAGTTACAGGTACTTCTCAGAAACAGCGTTACCGTTGAGAATTTTTAAAAAGTGCCCAAAAAAGGGGATTTCAAAATAAAAAGTCGCCAAAAAAGGGGATTTTTTGAAAAAAAGTGGCCAACTGCTCAAAAACCTAAAAAACTCCTTAAATTTTGTTCATTTTATAACAACAAAAACAAAAAATGGTGTTTTTTTTTAAGAAAATCTACTAAATCCAATTCTGTTAGCAACAAAATAATTTATTTATAAATACTTTACAACAATTTTTATTATTAAAGATTAATTCAAAAAAATAGCTGAATAAAATTCTTTTTTATTAATTACACTTCCGTACTTTTGTACACGGTTTTTACTCGTATTCAAATCTTTCAAATCCTCGTCGAACCAATTTAGGACTGAACGTATGGATCTAAAAATATTGACTAAAGTCTGATGACAAACTATTTTTTATTACTGATAACTTAGTAAAAAAATGCGTTACCCTAGGAATTGCTATGAAGAATGTAAAAATATAAATTAGGATAAAAGTATTTATCGTATCTGTTTTTTATTTTCTCAAACCAGTCCAAAAAAAATCGGCATATGATGATTTAAATAGCTATTCATAAACTTTATTATTTTTAGTTACTAACATTTTCAGTCCATATATAAATATTTCGCGGTTCTTTATATTACTATACTGTGAAACTATATTAAAATAGTTCATTTATTTGCTTAAATTAAATAATTTTCTTCATTTAGCTCATAGTCTTAAAAAGTCGCCATTTAGTCGCCATTTATAAAATGCGCTGCTCAGAAATCAATAAATGAACGGGAAACCCAATTTGAATACACAAGGAACAAATCAAACCGTTGTGCCTTCGAATGATGAGAAGGTCAGATTTTTTAAGGGAGAAAAACTCAAAGTTTCTTAAAAAACCCTTAAATTTTTAGCTTCATTTAGTCAATATTAGGTAAAACGGTTATATTGTTAGCAAATGATATAATTCCTTAAAGAAAAATATTATTATCAAATACCACGTGTTTCTCGTTCTATCGTAAAAAATTGCATACAAAATGTATGACATACCCAGGTATGTTGGTTGTAAGGATACGTATAAATTTTTGGTTGTAAACATAAAGGTTAAGGAACTAGAGCAAATTTTAGATTTTCATATAAAATATCATATTTTGGTGAAGAATTTTAGTGATCACAGATTTTCATTTGTTTCTCAATAGGATGCTCGTTTAAGAAAATGTAGCTAGTATAGGTTGGCAAAATGCTTCAAATAGTTTTGTTTCGTTGAAGTAATTATTTTATTTCTTAACATATAAATTTAAATTATGTCCCAAACTTTTAAAAAATTTTTTAACAGTTTTACCTCCCTCAACATAATGTCACTTTTCAATTCCTTTACCTCTTTAGGGGGTTAACGTTACCACCTGTCGGTATGCAAAAAGCCTGTCAGGCTATTTCTAGTTCATTCATGTGTAAACTGTGATATTTATGATCTTTTATTTGGCTTGAAAACAACATTTTAAAAACCCACCAGTCAAAAGTGTAGCAATAATAACAGCCACAACAAAAATCTTTCCAGTAAAATAATGGTACCTGTGCTATCATACTAGAATGTTTACTAGGACTGTGCTATGGTTAGTAAAATATTTACCAGAAGCGCCAAATTTATTAACACAGCATATATTAGAGATGCTTAGAAAAAAGAGGGAAAAAATGTAACAATGAAATTTCAAATTGGTACTTTCAGGCGGAGTAGTAATATAAAATAATACGACCAGTAAATGTAAGCTTTTAAGGCTTACCATTAATTAAATGTTAAATGTCGTAGATTTTAACAAATTCATAGCTCATTTTATTAATAACATATTCAGCTTTATGGTTAAGGAGAAAAAAGAAGCATTTGAAGTATTTTCTAATTTTCTAAAGTACCTATACAAATAAAATTGTACCTACATTTTCATCACTACTGCACTTAGTATCTCCACGTTTACACGAATGTGAAAAAGCCTTTTTAATCTGTATGTGTGTAAGTGATTTTTAACATACAACTAAAATACTGTTCAAAACTATATAATGCTAAAAGTTGTGAAAGTGAAATGTTTTCTCTCCCCACTCCATTGATGTGTATATGAATGTGTAAATTTCTAAGTATAATGGTATGTGTTTAAGTGAGTGAATGTTTTCGGCCGACCACATGCCTAATGCACTTGTAAATGTATTTCATCGTTATAATACTCTTGGTTTGTTGAATAGTTTAAACAACAAAACTAACAACATTTTATATATTTTATTTTGGCTACTATTTTTCATCTTGTAGATACGTGTGTTTGAAATGTATAAAGTAAGAGGTGGGTGTTTATTTTTTTCGCTCTAAATAAACGAAATGTTGCAAATATCTTTTTTTTTTTTTTTTTGGCTTTTTTGGCCATACAAATATTTTTCACGGAAAAAAAAAAATAAAATGTTAAAAATAAGGAAAAAAAATGTTTTACTAAAAACTCTAAACTATAAGAGTAAATAAAGTGAATGTAGTTGCCACAAGATTTTACCAAGTAATTTATGCAATTTTTGTAGTAAATAGCAGGAACGTGATGTGTTTCTTATTTTTATTTATTTTTTTTTGCATTTCAATGCATATCCTGTATGTTGTCTAGAAACAAAATTGTTACACTAACATCTATTTGCTATTTCAAAGAGTGTTTAGTGGCTGTTTGTTTCTTTTATTTTCATCATTTTTTTTTTTTTTTTTACGATTCCCACAAAACTTTTATATTTTCTTCTATTTGAAGTGTACACAAAAAGAGGTAAAAAAGGATTTCAATCATCAAAATGATTCATTGAATCAAAAAAATATTTAAATTTACACCTTTCACCAAAATGATTATATCAATTACCAATAACTGTAATATGACAAAAGTATTTTTTTTTCCAATTAAACACTTTTATATTTTTAATTAAAAAAATTATTGAAAATTATACAAAATTTAAACAATGCTTTAATTGAATGAATCAAAAAATTAATTGATCGAAAAATATTATTTTAATTATATCAATCAACTTGATGATTGAATGAAACAATATTTTAATTGAAAAAATTATATTCTATTTTTTCTGTTTTCTTTGCTTTTTCACATGTTTTTAATTTTATTTAAGCAATATTTTCTCTTTCTTTTATTTTTTGCTTCATAAGTTTTTTTTATTTGGTTTAATTGTTTTTTCATTTTCTTCAAAATTTTGGTCATGTGGTTTTCTGGATTCCAAATCGTTAATATTTATTGTTCAACCTGCATCATACACACGCTCTACGATATTGATCAGTCTCTCTAGGAAAATAAAATAAGCATGAAGAACTACTACTCTTTCCATTTCGACTATAATTCTTTAGAGGCAAATAAATATTGACAAAATTACCTCTTATTTCTGGTCGATTCTCCAGAATCTAGCCTGCAATTTAGACATTAACGACGAGGCACCTGAAAACTCATCAAAGCTCTTAATGATAAATATCAGATAAAATAATACATTGTATTCATACCTGTAGAAGTTATTGTTTCTGACATCCCAATTTCCTTTATGTTTAAAAAAGACCCCATAAGAACAAATTTCACAAAATATTAATTTTTCATTTTATATTTAATTTTAAATTATTTGAAGAAAATTTAATGTCATTTTGTTTTTTATTTTTCTTTCCTTTTTCAAAAACATTTCTAAAAGTTTAAAAATGATTGAATGTATTAGACACTTAATTACATTTTTATATAAAATCAAACAACAGTGTTGTTTGAAAAATTTTAAACAATAATTTTTTCTGTGTATTTAAATATTTACGTTTTGTGTGTGAGTGAGTATATTTGTGTAAAATATTCTGCAAACCAGCGATATAAGCTATGCACATAGGAAGTTTCATTAGCAAAAGCTAACTAAAACATTGAGGTAAAAGGGGCTGAAAATGACACTTAATTCAGGGAAAGGTGATGTCAATATTTAGTAAAAAAATTCATTTTTGAAATTCTTTTTTTTTTTTACAAAATTCAGATGTCTGTCCGTCTATCTGTTTGTTCATTTTTGCAAATTTTTAAATTAAAAATCACTTACTTTTGTACTCATAATTTTGGATAGATAATTTTTTTCTTTAACTTACCAGTTGAAACTTTCTTTAAGACGTCTTATAAGACAATTTCATGACACGTCAGAATCACTGCTGACTTTGTCATTTGTGCCCATACAAAATACATCATGAAAACTCTACTGACATATTTATATATTTTGTAAAATTTTTTTAAGACTTAATCAGCATATTGTTCATAGTGCTGACAAATTTGTGATATATCTTAGTGATGTCTACATGATTATTGCATATAAAAATTCAATATATTTGCGGTGATACTTTTTCCTACTTTGGTCCATACAGCCGATATGTCTATAAGATGCCTTGACGAATAGAATTAAAATGAAATTGAAAAAAGATTCGGCTGTGCCGAATCTTTGATACCCTTCACCATATTACCATCTTACCATCTTATCGACATCATATTACCATATTACCGACAATTAATAAAATTTTCGCCTTAACGTATGCTTGCATATTTTCTAAATCTAAATTTTTTTCAAACTACGAAAATTTGAATATGAAAAAAAAAAAAAAAAATAATCATAACAGGCTTTGCTTTTAAAAAAGAAACAACAACAATTCCATATATATTTATTTTTGTATGTACAAACTGACTGAATACACAAAGAACAACAACACTGTTATTCATTATATTACTGCTGTTGCTAACTAAACTACTTGTCTATACAAAAAACAAAAAACGTCACTAATAGTCATTACAATGCTTAATATACATGTTTGTGTATGTATTTATGTATATTCTTAACAAATATATTTTAGTTTTAAAAAATAAACAACAACAATTCCATATCTATTTATTTTTGTACAGACTGCATATACATAGAACAACAACACTGTTATTCATCATATTACTGCTGTTGATAACTAAACTACTTGTCTATACAAAAAAAAAAAACGTCACTAATAGTCATTACAATGCTTAATATACATGTTTGTTGGTGTATTTATATTCTTAACAGATTTGTTTTTGGGCCATAACTCTGTTGATTATGAACGAATTTGGTTTATTAAAAAAACCGAAATTTTATAAAAATATTTATGACTGATCTATATAAAAATAAAAATCTATAGCTTGAACAAGGGCTTCAAAAATAAAAAATTCGTTTTCCCCGATATCTCAGTTATTACTGAACCGATTTATTTAATTTTTTCAGAACAAAAATTCAGAAAATAATTTTCGAGCCCCCTTTAAAAATTCGAAGTCCCTGCTATATGCAGAGGCTTCAGAAACTAAAAACCGGTTCTAAAAACCGGTTTTTAAAGCATATCTCCACCATTTATAAACCGATCTTCCTGATTCAAAAAACTGAAATTTTATAAAAATATTTGTGACCGATCTGTATAAAAATAAAAATCTATAGCTTAAACCAAGGCGTCAAAAAATAAAAAATGCGTTTTGTCCGATATCTCAGTTATTACTGAACCGATTTATTTCAATTTTTCAGAACAAAAATTCAGAAAAAAATGTCCGAGAATTCTTTGTAAAAACGAAGTCTGTAGTGTATACAGAGGCTTCAGAAACTGGAAAACCGGTTCAAAAAACCGGTTTTTTGAACATATCTCCGCATTGTATGAACCTATCTTGCTGAATTCCAATAGCAAAATTATCGAAAGCATTTCCGATCGTTTGACATACATATTATATATGTCAGTTATCGGTGGGCTTCATAAACGCCATTTCAACCGACACACGGACAGACGGACGGACGGAGGGACGGACGGACGGACATGGTCCTATCGTCATCGCTTCTTACAAGGATTCCGAAAATATAAACTTTTTTGCTCTCCGACGAAAATTGTGGAAATTACAAACGGAATGACAAACTTATATATACCCTTTACACCTGTGGTGAAGGGTATAAATATTAGCATTCAGTCAATAGTGCACACGCGATATGTACTAAACTTCATATTGATTATGACGTATTTATTACAAGAAATACAATTAATGGAAATAATAGAATTTTACTTGTTAAAGATACTATGAAGTATTCTAATATAAAACCAAAACTGTGTTCTGGTTTAAAAGTAAAACGATTTAAATGAATGTTTAATTTATTTTTTATATAACTATTTTTTCGGAATTTTATTTTGTTTGTTCAATTTTATTAGTTTATATTTTTTTAACTAATTTGTCATAGAGTTTTTGTTAAATAAGAATTTACTGAAATATTTTTTATTTTTTAAAGTTGTTTAGCACAGAAGATCAAAATATGTTTTTTAGTGAATTAGCTCTTGTATGCCCCATTTATCTCTTACAGTTTTTGAGTTATTTGCTTTTAAATTTTTAAGTACCTCAATTTTCCATGCTCTTGTTCCAGTTTTTTATATATATATATCCTAGTATTTCCGACCGATTTTATTTGTTTTTCTTTAGCTAATTAAATAACTAAATTATCTATTTAATAAAAAAAAATTTATTTTTAATGAGTCCAAAAATAAACGATTTTTAATTTGAAAATTGCAAAAGTTAATTTTTTTTGTGTTTTATGCCTGAAAAAATATCTACACTCTTTATTCTCTAAAATAAAATTATAAAATATAATAATTAATAATTTTATACTTTTCTGAAAGGTATCTTAAACAGAGAAGACTTTAAAATAAAAATCAAGGCCAACAACACAAATGGTCAAGTTACACACCGTCCCGAATTCGACCCATTTTATATGAGAGTTTTGATTTTAGTCTATATTTTCTCAAATCCCAAAGCACGAACCGGCAAACGGAATGCAGTTTAAGAATCTGTAATATGTACGGGACTTCGGAAAAATTTAGATTTTATAGCCGAAAATGTGAAAAAACCAATTTTTTTGATTTTTTTTGGGAATTGTGGGATTCCTTTTACAAAAATGTTTAAGTTTTTTTCACTTTCTCATTTTGCACAATAAAGTATACATCCACCGAAAATTTCGTTAAGATACCTTTAATAACAAAGATTTTATTACAGATAAAATATTTATAGTTTCTCCAAAAAACATTTCTTTTTTTTTTTTACAAAAATATTATTTTAATTGCAAAAATTAGAAAAACTATAAACTCGATTTTTTCCATCTAAATTACATCGTTTAGCTGATATAATTCTTCGTTATAAAGAAAAGGATTGAAATCAATATCTTTTACAAAACCGAAACTATGCCACTTTAAAGTTTATTAATTCACGGAAAGATCCATTTTTTGTGTATTTTTACACAAACAAGCATTCGAACATTGGCCACGGGAACAAATTATTTATGTTGTTATGGCTTTTTCACATCCACTATATTTTTATACCCTACACCACCATAGGTGGTTGGGATATAATGAGTTTGTGCTTATGTTTGTAACGCAAAGTAAAAATTATCAGGCCCCCACCTTAAAGTATACCGTTCGACTCAGAATTACTTTCTGAGTCGATTTAATGATGTCCATCCGTCCGTCTGGTTGGCTGGCTGGGTATCTGTCCATGTAAACCTTGTCAACAAAGTACAGGTCGCATTTTTGAAGATATCTTGATGAAATTTTGCAAAAATAATTATTTTGATACAAGGACGAAGTCTATTGAAATTGGTTATGATCGGCCCATTATTTCACCTAGCCCCCATACAAATGTCCTCCTGGAATAGGGTTTTAACGATCATAAATGCCTTAAATATAGCAATATTTCAATGAAACTCGATACAAAGGAGTTTTGTATAAGTGTTAATATTTGTGCCAAATTTCATCGGTCTGTAATTGACCATGGCTCCCATATAAATACCCTCTTCCGAAAATCACTTTAAAGTGCATAAATCCCTTACGAATGATAGTATCAAGTTAATATTCGACACAAATAAGTTTTATATAAGTAGCAACAACATTGCCAAAATTTATGGGAATCGGTCCATAATTTACCATAGCTCCCATATAAACCCACTTCCGGGAATCGCCCTAAAGGTCATAAAATCATATAGATGTTAGTATCAATGCATTGTTCTGTATTTGTATAATTTATTTTACATTGAGTAAAAGTTTTGGTCTACAATTAGCCACAGTTCTAATTTTTAGTTCATACAGAATGGTGTAGGGTATCATATGGCCGGTCTTGACCGTTTCTCTCTAGACTTTATCTAGTTATTTTTGAAAAATATGTCAGTTATTATTTTGATCAAAGTGAGTGACGAAAAAGAAGTACGTACTAAAATTATTTAACATTTAAAAAAAAAAAATCCTTATTTTTCCTAAAAAAATTTATTCAAAAAATTAAAGGTCGGCCGTCAAATAGTTTCCAGTGTTATTAAACAGTATCAGGAGAATTTGACCATTGATAAGAAATCTGGTGTGGAAAGAATGAAAGGTCTTTATGATATTGAGAAGGCCAGAAAAATGTAAAGCCTATTGAAAAAAACTCCAAACACATCTGGTAGAAAAGCAGCCAAGTTAGCTCAGTGATCCGATTATTTGGTACGAAAAGTTAAAGCTAATGCAGGCTTGAAAACATACAAAATCTAAGAAGTCTAGACAGGAACAATGCGAAAAACTTGGAAGCCAAGAATAGGGCACGGAAATTAAAATCAAATTTCGTACAAAAATACTAACATTGTAAAATGGACGACAAAACGTATGTACTGGAAGATTTTTTGCAGCTTCCGGGTCAAAATGTTTATGTTATGAATGCTCGAGAAAATTTAGAAGATAAGTTTAGGACCCAAAATTAGACAAGATGCCTGATATGGCAAGCTTTATGCAGTTGCGCCAAAGTTCAAGTCATTTGTTGCAGTGGGCTCCTTAAATACCGAAATATACATCAAAGAATGTTTGCAAAAAAGGCTTCTTCCTTTCATAAGAGTGCACAATGTGTCCACTTATTTTTGGCCAATTTTGGCATCATGTCACTACGGTAAGAAAGCTCTGGAGTGGTATCAAAATAATAACATAGTTTTTGTACCAAGAGAAGTCAAATTGCCCGGAGCTAAGACCCAGTGGAGAGATATTGGGCTATTGTGAAAAGAGAATTGAAGAGCACAAAAAAGGTGTCCCAAAATATAGAAGATTTTAAAAGGAGATAGGCAATTTGTTTATAAAAAGTGACTGAAACATTTATCAAATCTTTAATGGAAGGATTACCAAAAAAGGTCCACGACTTCATAAGTAGTGGTTGGAACTATAAAAGTTATATTTTTTTAGGATTTGTAATATAATATCAAATAAAAAAAAAACTCTAAAATCAACCCTTTCCAAATTACTGAATTTTATATATTTTAAGATTTTTTCGATCTCACACCTTAATTACCACCTTGACGACTACTATTGCACACAATTATTTTTCTATTTTCAACTTCGTTCCTTTTACAATAGAGTCACTAATATAGTGGTTAATATCAATGTTTAAAAAATTTTACTTTATAGCTTAATTTTAAACCAAAAAACTACAAATTATGGTTTCTTTTTTCATTTGTTTCTGCGGCAAATTACTTTTTTCATTTTCAGTAAATTATATTTTATAGAATTTATTTGTTTAAAAGTTGCCTAATTGCTGTTCGCTTCTCTCTGTTGACATTCCGATTTCTTAAAATTACTTTCTAAGTTTAGTAATTTTTCGTAATCGAAAAAATTATCTCTTAAATGGCTAAGGGTCAGACTTCATTCAACAGTAGTTTGACAATATGCTTGACTACATATGTTGGTATGTTAATTCATTTTAAATCGACAGAATTACCTTGGTAAAATGATGTTGGTAGCATGCCCTCGATCATTCGAAGCACCCAACCACTTTTTTATATGACTGATGACAATGTCGATCTGCTTGTTGTATAGAATTTCTATGCCCTTTGTTCAAAAAAGTTGACAAGACTTGTAGAAATCTTTTGCCATTGTGTGGTACGAAAAGTCATTGGCCCATCATAGGGACTGTCTTCAGGACATAGATTACTGGGACAACATCTGTTGTTAGGCGTAAAGTTTTCATTTTCTCTTTTCTAGTATGAAGATTTTTTAATCAAGTGTAAAAGTCAAAATAAAATTAAAACTCTAGATTTTGCTTAAAACCATCAAAAAGTTAAGTAAAAAACGAATAGTAAATAAACTATTTAACTTAAAAAATTTAAGTAAAGATGAAATATGAATGAAAACACGGACAGAAATTAAAATAAGATGAAAAAAAATAAAAATAATAATAATAATATTCGGTACATTTCTTTTACCCTTTATGATTTATGTCCAGCTACGAGAGATGTTTTCTTTAAAAACAGGTGTCCGCGTCCGCACAAGAGAGCGTTCGCCTAGCGGAGATTTATTTATTCTAAAAATGTCACCTAAACTATGGAACCTAAAAAATTGTCCTCCTACCGGAGTTGTCCGGCTATGGGATCTGTCCGTCAAGGGAGCTTTTACTGTATACACCCTTGTTTTGCAACTTTGAAAGAGACATTTTCTGTAATGGATATATTAAAAATAACTCTAATTCGATACCCCTTATAAATAAGCACTTTATTTAATTGCCGCAATAAATAATTGAAAAAATGCTTAACTAAACCCACAAAAAATAAACACACTCATACATTACTCACACATTTAACGTCGTTGCCTGATATACACGCAACTGACAATAAACAAAATTCAATTTTAATGTATTTTTTGTTGTATTAGTGGCGCCGAAAATGTAAACGGAAACCACTGTTTTATACATGAAACATAAATATTGACCGCGATATACACACACATACTTACTTTTCTTCCACTCATTGCACAAGTCAAGTGTAATAAGTAAATATTAAACAACTCCACGTATGAATGATATTTAATTAAAAAAATCAGTATAACGTATACGTACTATATGATGGCTTCATTATTATGATTGTTAAGTAAATTTTATTTTATTTCAATTGTAACTTGATTTTTACCACACAGTATTTTTTTTTTTTTTTTTTTTATTATAGTTTCTATATGACTATGTATGTGTGTTAGTGTATTTATATAGTTTCGAATAAATTTATTACATTTTAATATTTTATTTGTTTATTTTTACTTTTATATATATTTTCATATACACACAGAAAAACTATCGGTTGGAAAACGCTTAGAGTTATTAAAATTTAATATTATAAACTACAAATTTACTGCAATTATTATAAAATATATAACTTGAAAGAATTTTAATGTTAATAACAGTAAATACATAACTATAATTGTATTTAGATTCCAAGAATTATAAAATTGGTTTTCGTAACCAATATGCCTATATTTCAAATATTTTTTTCAAATTCGGTAGATGCAAAAGCATTAATTTTCACTTTAATGCTGAATATTGGTGGTTGCAATGAAATATGAGTTTTTATTATAATTATTTCTTTTAGAAATATCTTTTAAATATAGCAATTGATATTTAATAATTTTATCATAATAATTTTATCATAATAACTTCCAATATTCGATTGTAATCATGGAAACAAATTCGGGAATCTCAACAAGAGAAAGTTTGTTATTGTAATCAAATATTAGTACATTTTTTGACAATTAAAAAAAAAAAATAAAAAATAAAAAAAAATAAAAAAAATTAATTATTTATTATTTATAGAAAATAAAAACAAAAACTGCATGCTAATCTGCTTATAGAAACTAAACAAGAGGGACAATTTTTTGAAAACGATATTTTTGTTAATTTGTCCCTGTTGGTTTTTAAGAAAATATCTGATAATTTCCGGAATTATTCTAATTAAAGGTTTTTTTTTTGTATTTTGGTCTCTTTTTTGCTCGAATAAATCAATTGAGCATAATGGCAAATACAAACCAGTTAACAGAATTATTATTTTTTCACCACATCAAAAGTTATAAGCCCAAGAGCATGAACGGATTTTTTCGTGCGCAGTCCTTATATTAAAATTGAAAGCAAAATATCTATAAACACACGGAGACGAAAGGTTTAACTTCATTTAAAAATTTCGTTAATTAAAGGTACGGTCACATTAGGGAAACATTTGACTGAAACTCACAAATATTTCTTTGCCGTAATGTGACCATAAAATATTTTTGTGTAGCAAACAACAAATCAGCTGATTTTGGGCAAACAAAATTATTTGATAACAAACAAAAATACTCATAATGTGAACACAATGTGACCACATAATGGAAAATATTTTCCCATTTTTTGAGCAAATAATTATTTGAACTTACAAAATTTTTGTAAGAGAAAACAACATCAAATAATAATTGTATCGAGTCATATTTACTATTGAATTTAAGGGTGCCAAAAATCATTTTATGCATTTTATGATATATCTAATGTTTTTTAGTATCAGCTATATTTCAGGACGATATAACAATATTATACCAACCATCTTTTAAAGATATTTACTCTTCCTTTGCATGTATTGTCAAGAAATCTATTCCGATCCAAGTGTAAATTTTCAGTGAGGCAAAATGGGTAAAATTACAATGAAAAAATTAAAAGATTTCGGGAACATCCTTAAGCATGTCAAAGGACTGTCCCTACAAGTTGGTGCATAAAAATGAGAGAGATATATGTATGCAAAAAATTGATTTTTGACACCTTTAACCGCGAATTACCCGTGTAGCAGAAACGTGATTAAATGTGGCCTTTTGATCGTTTTAGTAGATGGAGAGTGGTGGTGAGGTCGCTGCTAAGGTTGCTAGTGATTCAGGTGAGACGAAGGCTGCTGCTGCTTCCTCTGGCTAAGCTGCCGAAAAGACGCGTATAACGAAGCTCCTAGGAAGGTCACCACGTCGGTTGATGGTGACGGATGGGTCGGCCATATGAAGAAGATCACTGAGGTTTAAGGAGGTGGTGTTTAAGAAGTCGCTGGTTGACCTTCCAAAGAAGGTATGGAAATGAGGCCTTCTTGATGAGGCTCAGTGCTTAAAATGAGCGGCAGCAGTGGGATTTTAACGTTCTAGATGCTGGTGGTATTGGGAGCAACACACATGCACGTGAACAAAATGGGAAAATAAATGTGAGTAATGTGACCATAAAATAAATTTCATATTGCTTTGAAAAATTTTTGTTTACGTTCTGGCAAACTAATTTGAAACAAACATTTCCCTAATGTGAGCGTACCTTAAGTGTTGTTCAGATATTTTCCCGTTGCAGCACTATATATTTCTCTACAGACTTAGTAGTGCAGACAAAAAGCAAGTAACTCAAGTAAGTTATATATTATATTGTAACGTGTTCTAACACTAGTTATTTTTATTTATTTATTTATTTATTTTTTTTTCAAATAGAATAATGGTCAATAATGGTGAAATTACTTTTACTTCAATTCGGGTTTTCTAGCTTATCATCTGGTTTAAAAAGTCATTTGTATAATGAAGAAAGAAAAAAAGTTATGGTTTTATTTCGTCTTTGGCTTAGCATTGGTTCAAAATGGGAAGCCAGACATATTTTGGATTGAAGAAAAGAATCACTGTTAATTTTTTTATTAATTTTTATTATAAAATTTTGTAATATTTTATGGGAAAGTAAATAAATTTAGCAATATGCCACAAAAAAGTACTTTTTAATTTTCAAGCTATGAGTGCTGAATGGCTTTTAATGCTTCGGGGTTAGAGTCAGCTAGATCAGCACCTTAGTATCTAATTAGGGTGTCCCTCACTTGTTCTAAAACGGAAATATACAGTGGCCTTTAAAACTTGGATTTTTATACTTTTAACGCATTATTTATGTTAACAGGTACAAATTCCATATTTTTATTAGTTGGATTGTTAGTCTGGGTAGTAATCTTCCATTTTCGGATATTGTTGCAAAAATACACTGAGAAAAACAAAATGCCAACAACAAAACATGGAAGTAAGAAAATACTACTGCTAACATTTAACGCGGCACAAATTGAGCTGAATATTATGTTTTGCCATTTAACACAATAATTAATGACTTCAAAGTCTAAAATTCTGCGGTGGTGCATGACGATCGCATTTTTCGTTTACGAAAAAATTGAAAAAAAAAAATTTTCATTCATATATAACTTTTGAAGTAGGAATGTAACCTTCAAGCACCACCGCTTATTCATTCATATAAAAAATAGAGTGCATATTTTAAAAAAACGGGAGTTTATGCTACTGAAATTAATTATACATTAGTAATTAAGTCCATAGATACTGTTTTTAATTTAAAACCCCATAAAGTATATGTTTTCTGGGTCCTGGTTAGATTTTGAGTCGGTGTAGCTATGTCCGTCTGTTGAAAGCAGGATAGGGCTCGAACGGCACAAGGAAGGGGAACGAAATTTGGCCCAAATATTTATCTTATATAAGATTTATTTGATATTGAAAATGAGCAAAATCGGTAAATAAACAAAAAAGTTATGAGCAAAATACTAGAAACACAGGGTGTCCGTTGTAACTTAATTTCATACTTTTTTGCTATATCTCCCTTAAATAAAAGCATGTACTATAAAAAAATGTTCATGGGTCGATATAAACTTGGAAACAAAAAATGAGCGTGTCCACCTATTTCACCTCCCATATAAGGTGAAAAGTCAAAGAAATTGTGTACAAATACTTCATGGACAAATGTGAACAAGGAAACAAAAATTGTCGTGGTTCGCCCATTTTACCGCCCACCTTTTATACAACATTCGCGCTCGTTTACATTTGTAATGTTATTGTTTTTCTTTGTATCAATGTTTTTGTTTACAACATCTTTTACTGATTTTGCTGAACATAGTTAGTACAAATTATTGCCACTAGATGGCGCAAAATTCATTTTTTTTATCTAAACACCCTGTATTTGCAAATATTATGAGTACATATGTTCAGCAAATATACTCGCCGAAAAAGTCGCAGAACAAAAGTTGCTGCTGGAGCCCTAAAGAATTATTTTCAGCAATAAAAAAGTTCTTTTTCGCAAAAAGTCGATTTTGCCATATTACTAAATAAATTGTAAGAATAAAAACAAATTTTGAAAACTTAATTTTCCAATCGTATGATCCCATATCAAGAACCGAATTTTTCAGATGAGTTTATATTTGCAAGTACCAATAACTTTTGTACTAGTAACTAAATTATTTAGTATTCAGAATCAAACCAATCAGTACATACAAACGATTTATAAAATAATAGTCAGAACCGAACAAATTCGATTGGCTAAAAATTCGGTTGTCACAATGAATTTGTTTTCTGTGTGTACGTATGTATATAATGTTCTTTTTATTTATACATATGTATATAATTTGTGGCATAAATAACTCGGTAAAAATTTATAAGTTTATTTCGCATATTTTGCGACCGTTATTTGAAAAAATAAACACCTGAATCATAATTAGCCTTTTCACCATAATGGCTGTGTGACATCTGTTCGTTCTAATGGTTTTTGTGGTTTAATAACAATTTCAACCACAATGCACCACGACACAATTATACTCACACACACACACTCATATTTACGTATATATATTTCAATTTAATACTGATATTCTCTATTAAAGCTCTTTCCAGATATCTATTCTACATATGTACATAGATAGAGTTAAAATCTACATATGTAGATAGATAGTGAGAGCTTTAGTAGCCACACTATTTTAGTTGTTGTATTTGATTTAATTTGATTGTTATAGTTGTCGCAGTTGTTGTTATTTTAGTTTCCACAATTGAACTGTTTTGTGAATTTGAATTTTTATATTTAACATGTATTTAATAAACTCATGCAGCACTAAAAATATTTCTTATTTATTTTTATTGGTAACATTTGGAAATTCTATTTATATGTATTTTTTAAAGATTTAAATTTTTAGTATATATATGTTTACTATATGTAGCTTTGAATGCATTGAAGTGGAGTAAAACTGTTAAAAAGTAACGAAAATTTTATATTGTTGTTAATACAAAATTTACATGGTTTGAAACTAAATAAATATAAAAAGTAAATATAGAACAATGAAAATACTGTATTTGGTTTTGTTTTTGTGGCCGGAAATATAACAATGGATAAATTTTAATTTATAAATTTTCCTTTGAAAATTGAAAATGAGTAATTCCATATCAAAACGGACAAAAAACTGTAATTTTCGGATTTCATGTCTCCGATTTCAATGAAATTCGCTACAGTTATTACCTATTACAAGTGTTGCTTAAATTGCAACATTTCAGACTTAAGACCCTTTCCGGTCCAAAAACATGACGTTTTCAAAATGAAAAAACTATCAAATTTTATCCAAAAGTGTACATTGTTCATTGCTCATAACATAACTAAACTATACATCTCAAAATTCTAATTTGTATCTCATTTAATAGAAATAGATATTTTCTTTAAAATAACGCATATAAAATTTATTTACTTCGAACTTTCAAAGGTCATAATCTATAATATAATAATCAAAGCTGAATATCTCAAAAAAGGGTATTTTAAAATTCTTTAAAAAATTATATATTGATAACATAACTCTATTCTATAATCGAGCCAAAATTAAATTTGGAGTCTCTTTTGGTTTAGGTTTTATGAAGCAAAATATAGTGAAACGAATTTTTTTGTATGTAAAAATTTAAAATATTTACAAAAATTAATTTAAATTATTTTTTTTTTTTTTATTTAAAAAATATGAAATTTTATATACAAAATTTGACTTTGGTTTATATTTTGTTACATAACTTCTAAACTAAATGAAATTTTGCACGGGTATGGACAAGAGTTGTGGTAACATAATATAATTTTTTAAGAATTTTAAAAATATCGTTTTTGAAGATATAAAGATTTAATTTTTATAAGTTTAAATTTGACCTTTGAACTTTCAAATTAAATAAATTTACTACACATAATTTTAAAGACATTATCTTAATATTTAAAATGATACTAAACTTAAAATTTTATTGTGTATAGCTTAGAAGTTAAAAGTAATTAAATTTTATTTTGGTCCATAACCTCTAAACTAAATGAGACTCAAACTTGAAATTTTTATAGGAAGAAGAGCTACGTCAACAATATATATTTTTTCAGAATTTTGAAAATACCGCTTTTTGAAATATAATGATTTGATTATTATAAGTCCACTTTGACCTTTGAACTTTTGATTTAAAAAAAATTTATAAATATCTTTATAAAGGTAATATTTTTGTCTTTATTATGAAACTGAAACTAGATAACTACCGTATATAGTTCAGAAGTTATTAGCAATTAAACGAATAAACAGTCTCGTTTTTCAAACCGTCATATTTTTGGATCGGGAAGGGGCATGGGTCTAAAATTTATTAATTTGGGAATCACTTCCAATTGCCAATATCTGTAGTGAATTTCATTGACATCGGTGATGTCAAGTCCGATTGCTGTCCGTTTTGACATGGAATCACTCATATGCGGAATCTTATAAAGATAAAAAAGATCTCTAACAGATCTATAATCAAGCTCTTTGCAGTTTGCAGAAATTTCAGGATGTTCATTGCATTTATCTTGGCAAAGCGATAAAATTCGAATGGAGAGATCAGTAATGAGGAATATTCGAAGTGTAATTAAAACTTAATTACTTATTTAATCTCTGACAGTTTTTTAATATTTTAAGATTTCTATATTGAGAATTACTTCATAGATTTTTTAAACATGATTGTCAAATTTTGATACCCTAAATCTATCAATGAAGCTAATCAAATAATTTTATGCAACTAGATTTTTATTTCGTCAATTTTACAAAGCTTTTCCTTAACAAATCTCTGGGAAACTTCATAAGAGTTCTGTTTATACATGTGCTTTGAAAACAGTGTATGTACAAGCAAATGTGTGCGTAATTTAAAATATCTTCTCAAAACTTTAGAATTATTATTCTTTAGAGGAAAACAAATGCAACGAAGACATAATGAATTTCTGTTATCCTTTAAGTTTCGTCCCTGATCAAAGGTAGAGTTGTAAAAATGTCATTGAAAATTAGTTTAAACTATTATACCGCGTACTTGTCGATATATACATAAAACTAGAGACCACAGGTAGTAAAACAAGGTACTCAGTTTTTCTCCAGGACGTTAAATTTCCTTTTAAATTCCAAGAGGAACCATAATATACATATATATTAGAAGTGTTTTTTGAGTTAATGGCTGCAATTTTTTGATATTGTTAGTGTTAATTAGGCCAAAGAATGAACTCAACTTATTTTGGTTCAAATCGGTCCGTGATTTCGCCTAGCCCTCATACAAATTCCCCTCGAAATTGCACTTATTTACACATAATTATGGTAATTATGCAACAATCATGATACAATTTAGCATGGATCAGTTCTGTGTACTAAGAAATCATGGTGTAAAGTTTGGTGAAAATCGGATCACATTTGACCCTAGTCCCCATATAAAGCCCCTTTTAAAAATTCACGTTTACGCTTATAAATGGCTTAAAAAAATCGATATCGTGATGAAATTCGGTATGAACGTGTATTATGTAAATCTAAATCATATATAATTGCCCCTAGGTCCAAAATAAGGCCCCTTAAGAAAATATGTTTAGAAATTATAATTGGCTTAAAAATTGTATTACCTCGATGAAATTCGACATGAACATGTTTAATATGAATGTGAATCATTTTACCTGATTTTATTATGATCGGATCATAAGTGCCCCTAGGTACCACATACGGCCCATTAAGAAAATCAAACATACATCTCATATTATTATAATAGTCGATATATGTAATTAAGTTTTTAAAGTCTATGATAATTAATATTTATTTATAATATTTATTTTACATTATTTAATACTTAACTTAAAAATACTTAAAAAGTGAAACTAAATACAATCGTTAAGGTAAAAATTTCGAAAATTATAATTTTCAACTACCTTGATTTTTAAAACTCCTCTTTTCTTTTAATCTGTAAATGGTACGTTAGGTACGATATTTTTTTTTTTTTTAATTTTTCCAAAAAAAAAAAAAAAAAAAAAAAAACAAAATAAAATTAAAAAAAAAATGGCCAAAAATAACTGCGCAAATTTGCGCAAACCTTTTTTCTTATTTCCGAAAGTAGAGATTTCATATTTTATTACGGTATATAACAATTTTAATATAACAAAATGTGAAATTTTTATTATTTTTAAATTTTGAAGGAATAATTTTAACATTAATATATGAGATATATATATATATAAAAAAAAAACTGAAAGTAGCAGTTGCTCATACCTTTTAAATAAAAAAAAATCAATATAAAACCTCTATTCGTTCAACACATTTCCAACCGCTGTTGCGTTTTCATATCAGTAACTTTACCTATACCGTAACTAATTTAGTTTCAAATTAATGATAACGTTTTATATATGCACGTTTAGCTTGGAAAGTTAACTAAATAAATTGAGGGGAAAAAATTAATTCCGACGTATTTTTACCCCCAGTAGAGCAGATCAAAGAAAGATCTATAAAATAGACCTTTTTTTAAAATTTAAGAATTCATTCCAAAAATTTTACAAAACCTTTCAGACGATAGCCAAAATATCAAAAAATATGAAACCATTCTCTTGTTGATAAACAATTTAGGGAGATAGAAACATCACGCTCCCAAAAATTGGTGTTGCGAAAACGCATCAATGGTCAATTAGGGGTTGTGTGATTTAGCTACGTTACGCAAGGTGGCGCACTGAAAATTTGGAAATTTTTAAGGTAATAAAATTATACAAAATAATTAAGAAAACCTTTACAGATGAACGAATATAGAATTTTTTGAATTAAGACTTCATGTGCAATAGAATTTTTTTACTCTAGCCTTATAAATGTTGTATTCTACATTATTTAAGAATTATGTAGTAAAAATAAGCAATTGGTTATATTTTTTACAATCATTGAGAACAAATGTAAGAAAAAGGATTTCCAAATACTTCATGTGCAATAGAATTTTTTTACTCTAGCCTTATAAATGTTGTATTCTACATTATTTAAGAATTATGTTGTAAAAATAAGCAATTGGTTATATTTTTTACAATCATTGAGAACAAATGTAAGAAAAAGGATTTCCAAATAATCGACGCTGCCTGAATATGAAGTGTATTTTGTGATGATGCTATTATATTGAATATGATCACAAAAATTCAAGGAGTTACCTAAAAAATGTCGAAGACTGATGAATGAAACCAATAAAATTATGTAATTTATTGATACATTTTTTTTTTTTTCAATTGTCTTAAAAAAGGGATAATAAATTTTCTTCAAAGGTCATGAAATTTGCTAAAGAAAAACATAACATTTGCAATTTTAATAATTACATATTATTATTTTTTATTCAAAGTATTAAAGATTTTAAAAACCAACAGTATCAACAGTACATTGTAGTAAGCACTTTTTAATATTTTAACCAGTAATTTTTAATATTTTAACCATAAAGAGGACAAAATTATAAAATTCTTATCCAATTTTAAAGAAAAATATCGAAAAATTTTGGACCAACATTTTTGCGAAAAATGTTTAAAATATTTTTTTTTTTTTTATAATTAGCTAAAAAATTACTAATTTTTTGAAACCTATTTCAAGACAAAGCTCAATATTATTCTTTTGGATGAAATGTTCTAGACCCGTGACTTTCAATCGCTGGTAGGGAACTGAAGATCAATTTTAGAAAATTTTTTAATAGTCTACGGGACACTCTAATGTATAGTTAATAAAGTCTTTTATAATTATTTCGACATGTTACATATATTCTTTAATGGTGGATATAAAAAGTCTTTTTTTTAACCTACGGTACATACCCGGGTACCATTTTGAACTTTAAAGTGCTCGCATTTCTTTGTTAATAAAGATATAGCCACGAAACTTCAGATCATTGTGATTAAGGTACAATACATTATAAAAACTGAAAAAACCTATGGGAGACAACACCTATGGTACCCGAGTACCCACATGTAATTTTTGTATTTTGCGCTACAATTAACTTCTTTTTGCACTATTTCTTATTGTCCTTTGATTCATATAGAGTTAACATTTTACTAATTTTTTGCTTAAACTAGGGTATAAGCATGTCAATGCCAGGCAAAATTACCAAATTATAAGTAATGACACCAATAGAATTTGAAGAAGAACTATTTTCAGAAATAAGCTTTTTTTGAAATTTCTAGGTTATTTAGGAACTTTAAAAAAAAAAGGAATAAAGTTTAATATGTTAAAAGTTAAAAACCTTTCGAATTATCGCTGTTTTGAGCCAGTATTTAGGAATATGCAATGATAGCGCACATTTTGGCCATTTTTACATCCTTCAACGCATTGACTTTGGTTTTTTTTAATTCATTTTTTCAATATCATGTAGTAATGTCCACCACTTCTACTCCAAAATAACATACAAGAGTTCAAGGTATTGAAATTATTTCCTATATTCGTGCTAAGGAACGTAAACTTTTCATATTGTAGCTCCAAACTTGATAGAACACTTTGACTGCAGTGACAACATTCTTCAGCGTTTTAAATAAAGTTATTCTCGCACTTGATCTATTTTAGTTGAGAATATTATATGCATCTTGTGTTTAATGGTGGATGAAGTCAGTGCTAACATTCCTTAGGACTGTAAGAACGTTATAGTCTGTCTTGACCGTTTTTTCTTAGAGAATTTATACGGAGAAAATCGATAGATCAAATCTTGTTGTAAAATTTAAAATTAAAGTGTATACTTTTTACAATCTTTTGTTTAAAAAGAACGTAATATTTAACAATACTAATTTATGCACTTTATGATGATTTTCGGAAATAGGCCATACAAAAAATGATATAGATTAGTTTTAACGTTTATAATAACTATATTATAAAATTAAATGGGGTTTCTAAATTTAGCAATACTAAAAAATGTATGGGCGCTAAAAACCTATTCTAGGAGAAAAATTGTATGGGGACTGTGTTAAAATAGGTTATAAACCAATTTCAACAGAGCTTGCGTCTGCATCATATAAAGCCAAATTTCATACAATTATTAAAAAAACTGCGATTTGTAGCTTCATTAAAAGCTTGACATGGACGACCAGACAGATGGACGGACAGATTAAAAATACTCAAACATGTTTTTCTACATGTACTTACTGATTGGATTTAATATCCATTACCAGCTAAATGTATGTGATAAATAACTTGTATAAAATTTTATTTATTATACCCTTCACCAAAGGTGTAAAGGGTATATATAAGTTTGTCATTCCGTTTGTAATTCCCACAATTTTCGTCGGAGAGCAAAAAAGTTGACATTTTCGGGATCCTTGTAAGAAATGATGACGATAGGACCATGTCCGTCCGTCCGTCCGTCCGTGTGTCGGTTGAAATGGCGTTTATGAAGCCCACCGATAACTGACATATATAATATATATATCAAACGATCGGAAATGCTTTCGAGAATTTTGCTATTGGAATTCAGCAAGATCGGTTCATACAATGCGGAGATATGTTAAAAAAACCGGTTTTTAGAACCGGTTTTCCAGTTTCTGAAGCCTCTGTATATACTAGAGACTTCGTTTTTACCAAGAAGTCTCGGACATTTTTTTCTGAATTTTTGTTCTGAAAAAATGAAATAAATCGGTTCAATAATAACTGAGATATCGGACAAAACTCATTTTTTATTTTTTGAAGCCCTGGTTTAAGCTATAGATTTTTATTTTTATACAGATCGGTCACAAATATTTTTATAAAATTTCAGTTTTTTGAATCAGCAGGATCGGTTTATAAATGGCGGAGATATGCTTTAAAAACCGGTTTTTGGAACCGGTTTTTCAGTTTCTGAAGCCTCTGCATATACCAGGGACTTCGAATTTTTAAAAGGGGGCTCGAAAATTATTTTCTGAATTTCTGTTCTGAAAAAATGAAATAAATCGGTTTAGTAATAACTGAGATATCGGGGAAAACGATTTTTTTATTTTTGAAGCCCTTGTTCAAGCTACAGATTTTTATTTTTATATAGATCAGTCATAAATGTTTTTATAAAATTTCGTTTTTTTTTAATAAACCAAATTCGTTCAGAATCAACAGAGTTATGGACCAAAAACAAATCTGTTAAGAATATAAATACACACACAAACATGTATATTAAGCATTGTAATGACTATTAGTGACGTTTTTTGTTTTTTGTATAGACAAGTAGTTTAGTTAGAAACAGCAGTCATATAATGAATAACAGTGTTGTTGTTCTTCTTTGTATATGCAGTCTGTACAAAAATAAATAGATATGGAATTGTTGTTGTTTATTTTTTAAAACTAAAACATATCTTTTATGAATATACATAAATACATACACAAACATGTATATTAAGCATTGTAAAGACTATTAGTGACGTTTTTGCCTATAAGACAAGTAGTTTAGTTAGCAACAGAAGTAATATAATGAATAACAGTGTTGTTGTTGTTCTTTGTATATTCAGTCAGTTTGTATATACACACATAAAAAAATAAATAAATATGGAATTGTTGTTGTTTATTTTTTAAAAGCAAAGCCTGCTATGATTGTTTTTTTTCATATTCAAATTTTCGTAGTTTGAAAAAAATTTAGATTTAAATATGTGGAAATATGAAAGCATACGTTAAGGCGAAAATTTTATTATTTGTCGGTAATATGGTAATATGATGTCGATAAGATAGTAAGATGGTAATATGGTGAAGGGTATCAAAGATTCGGCACAGCCGAATCTTTTTTCAATTTCATTTTTTAATAAAATCAACGAAGATTACACTATAGTATCCGGGTACCACGGGTATTGAATAAAGTTAATTTTTTTTTGGGTATGTACCGTAGGGTTAAAAATTCAAGTATATTTAAATAAGTATTATTTATTTATTTATTAATAGTAAATAAATTTACATATCAATATATAATAAGGAACTGGATTTTTTAAAAAATAATTAAATTTAAAAAATTTACATTTTATAATTTTCTTAATAAGTCTATTGGTATGTGTTGTTTAATTTTATTAAAGTCTAAAAGTTGTATAGATTTTAGGAGATCCGTAGGAACTGATGGATTGTTGTAGCAGGATAGTAGATGTGTCATTGTCAACTGGTTGTTACATTTCTGGCAAGATGGATAACTATCTTTATTAAGATAATGTTGGTGTGTTAATCTGCTATGGCCAAGTCGAAGACGGGATATAATTTTTTGTTGATATTTCGGAATTTTTTGATGGTATGTAATAGTATTGTTTGTAGGGTTTATCATTCTATTTAAATAAGTAAATTTTATACGCAAGTACAGCACTCTTCAACGTTTCAAAAAAATTCCTAAGAAATAACAATTTCAAAAGTTATTTAATTTATAAAAAATAATAATAACTATTTAACCTAATTCGTGCTTATATTAATATAAATTAGCAATATTACCTTAACAATTAATATAAATTTTAATGTGTGCAAGAGTGTGCTAAATTTCATTTTAATGTTAATTTCTTTTACTCATAACTATGTATGAAACATATTCATACAAAATACGTGAGTGCGCCCAAAATATTTCCAGAATAAAAAAAGTTTCATATAAATGAAAAGAGATGAAAAGAAAAAAAAAAAACAGTTGTGAATATATTTTATGTTGTCAAAAATGTTGATGTGAATTATCATTATAATATTTTATGTATTCATAATAAAGCACGAACGAGGTTTAGATGAAAAGTTCGTTGTCAGGAAGTAGGAGGTGGAAACAAAATATTTTCAGGCAATCGATGATATAATTGAGAGAAAAATTATAAATTCTGTCCTCTTTATACCCAACATCAAAATTTTATGGGAGGTATTTTGGGCTTGTCATTCCATGTGTAACATGTCGAAATAACCATCTAAGATATAGATGCCCTCGTGAAAATCTATGATAATCTAGCTCCGTCCGTCTGTCCGTCGGTCCGTCTGGTGAAAACAGGAAAGGGCTAAGGACGGACCTATTCTATCTATTCTTTTCATGCTACCTTCGTATCACAAAGATGTGTTTGTGCATAAGAGTATACAAATTTATATGTAAAGCAGTATTAGTATTATTGTTATTATGACAATGTATTTGTTAAGTTTGTATGTATGTGTACTTTGTGTATAAGTATGTGAGTTTGTGGTAAATATACTGATAGCGCTTTGGGATGATATTAAATTTAACTTTTCACATTAGAACACATTTTGTAATTTTTGCAAATTAGGCAGGCACCAACTAACCAAACAAATACCCAAAGCAACAAATAAAGCTACTATTTCTCTTTGAAAATAATTTTTTACAGAAAAAATTATATGTAAAATATGTTTGTGTTGTGCTGAGTTAAACTGTATTTTTATAAATGTAAATAAAATGCGGTGCTCACCGTCGTTTCTTAGTCTGCCTATTTATTTTAATTAAAATATTTTTTAAGCTGCCATCATCATCTTCATCCAAAGCATCATAGTCATCATTGTGCTCATTAGGTTTCGCAGAGAGAATAACTACAAAAAAAAAGATAAATTTAATAAAATATCTCTCACAAATTTTTTTGTTATTGCTGTGCCCATTTAGAGGATGTTGTAATTTGTACAACATGTAATAATATACATGAGTCTGGTTTCACTGACAAACAAAATATATAAAATAATTTATGTTAATTTGTTTTATAGCAGGAGTGAGTAAAATAATTACAAAAGCTTTAAAACAGTGGGTGGAGTTAAGCTTTTTTACCTGGTTTTTGTGGGTTTTCATATTTTTTGGCTGCAGAAACTTTAGAGGCACAAAATTTAATCTCATTATTTATAATTCGATTTATGTATTGGAAATAATAAATGAAATAATTGATAGAGTAATATGTTAAATGATTTAAGCACTAAAGTACAGATAATACTTAAAAATTAAAATAAATATATTTTGAAATCATGTAATGAACACATTCAGTAAGTAGATTATTTCACATAAATATTAAAACAAAAAAATAAAAAATAAATTTATCATAATATTAAATTTCCCAAGATATTAAAGAATTATATGACTACCTCATATTCTAACAAAGAATTCATAGTCAGGTGCTTATTTCTTTTTTTTTTTTTAATCTGTTAGGATTTTATTTCTTAGTGTAACAAGCAATATTGAAATATCATAAATAATTGCCAATAAAAATATATTTTTTGACTTTGATAGTTTCTTACATCTATGAAAGCATTATTTTTATTTCAATTTGTATGTTTTTGACAGTATTTTATATAGATTGCATGTATTTACTTATTTACTTCTTTTTCAACAATGAAAAAATTTAATAGAAACACTTATTTATTTCCCTCTTGAAACTATTTACAACAATAAGATTGTCCTGTTGTTGCTAATATTGTAGTTTACTTGTCTGTTTCCCATTTTGACCAGCAAGTAGTAAAAACAAATTGTTTTCTGTCAAACCAATTCTTAAAATATTTAAATAAAATACCCGACAAACATAACAATGTGTGTAGTTGAGCACTTGAGCATACTATCTCACAAATACACAAATGTTTGCATCAAGGGAATACGGAATAGTGATGCGCAAAATGGAAAAAAAGTACTTAAAATTGAACCAGAACTGAACTAGAACTGAACCAGAACTGAACTAGAACTGAACTAGAACTGAACTAGAACTAAACTAGAACTGAACTAGAACTGAACTAGAACTGAACTAGAACTGAACTAGAACTGAACTAGAACTGAACTAGAACTGAACTAGAACTGAACTAGAACTGAACTAGAACTGAACTAGAACTGAACTAGAATTGAACTAGAACTGAACTAGAACTGAACTAGTACTAACCTATAATTGAACCATAACTGAAAGAACTTGTCTCAAAAAGCTCACGTATACCATTTCCCCCTTCTTAACCTTTCAGCTCAAACAACATGTTATTTGAATTACTGAAGAGAATATGCAATGCTTACGTATATAGGATATTTTTGTTGCTACTGTACACCATAATCCTTTACAAACCTCTGGATGGATGATAACTCCTTCTTCTACACGTACACTTTTACACTCTCTCACACGCATATTCCTGCACAGACAACAAGACACAAGTTTTAACACGTGAGTGAAGTACACGGACAAAGAAAAAGAAAAAAACACATCGAACATTTACCAAAAGGTTATTTTTAAATGCATGTATGGGTCTATGTGTTTATAGATCTTAAAGTATCCCTCATGTGCAACTGTAAATACTATTGCAACGATTGTGTTTTACGGATTGTACATGTATTCGTTCATAAGTTTACATGTTGCAAGTATTATTGAATATGGTGTAAATATCTGAGTGATTGTTTATATGTGTGTTGCATACAAAATGTTGTGAGCTTTAGTTTGTTGAAATATTTTTCTGTACAATATAAAATTAAGATGAAAGAATAACATCAGCTGTCCTTGGTTTACTGCCAGTTATTTTTGGCTTTTTGTTTGCCTTTACTTATACAGAGTTTCAGTTGTTACATTTTTATTTCTGTTTTCATTTCATCTTTATCGTTTTTTTGTCTTATTTTATTTGCACTATTTGTATTATGGTTGTTGTAGTTTTCATGTTTATACTTTTTTAAATATGAAAACATCAATTGTGGTCAAAAGAGAAAGAAAAAGCAATTATTTTCAGATTATGTTGGAATTTTTTTTATTTACTTAACAAGTTCCAAAAAAAAAAAAAAAAAAAATGTTAACAAAATGTAGTAACAGTGTCCAGCATTATCAAACAAATATGGTTGGTATTTGTTGTTTTGGTGTTTCTTGTTTGTCTAAGGGAATGATATTGCTTTTGTACTCCTTAAAGCAGGATTAAAATTAAACAAATTTTTTATTAAATACATTTTAAAAATCCTCTTAAAATTGATTATAAACTATTTTTTGGCAACATTTAGCATATGCAGTAATTTCTAAGTAAAAACAAAAGATTTTTTTATAACAAAAAGAGATTTAATATGTTAGCTTTAGAAAGATTTAAAATCATTTAACTTATACTCGTAACAAATATTAAGAAAAACAGATTAGTCTCACAATTATACTTTTTCATTAAAATCGTCTTTGTTGCTTGAAAATTCTTTTCTTTTTTAACTCTTTTAAATATATGTAGGTACCAATAAAACAAATCTCTTTTTAATAATTTTTTTCTATTTCAACACTCACCATTTTATCACATTTTCTCTTCCTAAAAAAATTAATAAAAAACACGCATTGTTTATAAATTCACAAAGAAATTCAATTTTATTATTTTCCCCTCTACTAGATTTTTTATTTATATACAATATATTTGTTTACATTTCATCATCTTTGTTCATGCATCGTTTGCTTCTGTGTGCATTATTAGCATTTTAATTTTATATTCATATGCCGCATCATAAATATAGGATGTATAAGGGTATTAAGTAGTATATCTACTCCTATGTACTCTACTTTATGTCTCTCCTCGCCACTCCTCTTAAATTTTATATCAAATTCTTAGTTGAATTAATAGTTCCCTATTATGCTTTTGATGCCACGGCTGTATCTACACTCTACATTAGTGCATGTTTTTATGTATTTGTGCTTTGATGGTGTTTGTTCGCCAGTGCGATGTTTTTTAGTTGTAAAATTCTCAAAAGAGTTCTCATGTGGCTCATTTTGCTACATGTATTGTCATAAATTTACTTTGTCACGGTTAATAACATACAGAAATGTAGTGACATACAACGACACTAATATATTTATATACACACATACATAAAACATCAGGAGAGTATGTGTGTGATTCAAGGAAAGGCCAACGTAAAATACAGTGAGTGAAAAATATTTAATACTAAAATTTATGGTCAGTTCTAGTTCAGTTTTAGAGCAGTTCAAGTATGTGTGTGATTCAAGGAAAGGCCAACGTAAAATACAGTGAGTGAAAAATATTTAATACTAAAATTTATGGTCAGTTCTAGTTCAGTTTTAGAGCAGTTCAAGTTCAGTTCTAGTTTAGTTCTAGTTCTAGTTCAGTTCAGTTCTAGTTCAGTTCTAGTTCAGTTCTAGTTAAGTTCTAGTTCAGTTCTAGTTAAGTTCTAGTTCAGTTCTAGTTCAGTTCTAGTTCAGTTCTAGTTCAGTTCTAGTTCAGTTTTAGTTCAGTTTTAGTTCAGTTCTAGTTCAGTTCTAGTTCAGTTCTAGTTCAGTTCTAGTTCAGTTCTAGTTCAGTTCTAGTTCAGTTCTAGTTCAGTTCTAGTTCAGTTCTAGTTCAGTTCTAGTTCAGTTCTAGTTCAGTTCTAGTTCAGTTCTAGTTCAGTTCTAGTTCAGTTCTAGTTCAGTTCTAGTTCAGTTCTAGTTCAGTTCTAGTTCAGTTCTAGTTCAGTTCTAGTTCAGTTCTAGTTCAGTTCTAGTTCAGTTCTAGTTCAGTTCTAGTTCAGTTCTAGTTCAGTTCTAGTTCAGTTCTAGTTCAGTTCTAGTTCAGTTCTAGTTCAGTTCTAGTTCAGTTCTAGTTCAGTTCTAGTTCAGTTCTAGTTCAGTTCTAGTTCAGTTCTAGTTCAGTTCTAGTTCAGTTCTAGTTCAGTTCTAGTTCAGTTCTAGTTCAGTTCTAGTTCAGTTCTAGTTCAGTTCTAGTTCAGTTCTAGTTCAGTTCTAGTTCAGTTCTAGTTCAGTTCTAGTTCAGTTCTAGTTCAGTTCTAGTTCAGTTCTAGTTCAGTTCTAGTTCAGTTCTAGTTCAGTTCTAGTTCAGTTCTAGTTCAGTTCTAGTTCAGTTATAGTTCAGTTATAGTTCAGTTCTAGTTCAGTTCTAGTTCTAGTTCTAGTTTAGTTCTAGTTCAGTTCTAGTTCATTTCTAGTTCAGTTCTAGTTTAGTTGTGGTTCAGTTCTAATTCAGTTCTAGTTTAGTTCTAGTTTAGTTCCAGTTTAGTTCCAGTTCAGCTCTTTTTCACTTTCAGTCGGTTTAAGTTGACCTAAGATGTAATTATGTATCAAATTGCCAAAAGTTTTCTCCCCCACTGTAAATGAATTTATTTTTATTTCATTTTTGCAACATTTTGCGGTGTTCACTTTATAACAATATTTATTTTCTCTAACTCCCTTGTTCCCTTTACCCACAACCACTACAACAGCAGTCTACAAACTTCTCTATCTCTATACATATAAATTATTACTCAAATTTTATACATTATCTTTATCATACGCATCGTATCACCTCTTACGCCTTAGCATGTGATTTTACATGTTTACTTGTATTTCAGTGATGAGATTGAAATTATATTTATGACTAAATATAATATGAAAAATATAAATAATTTCCATTTACTTATATGAAAAATATATTTATTATATTTACACAAACATAACCAAAAGGCAACTACAGCAGCAACTCATTAGTATTGCAATGAGTTACAATTTTATTACAATTTTCTTATTTTCTCTTATTTATTTATCACATTTTTTACGCTTCCGTAACATTCAATGAGGGCTATTTTGGTCCTGCAGGACAACTTAATGTAATTTGTTTTCTGTCATTTCTGCATTTATTTGTAGATTTTATTTAAACCTTTTTTCAACTTATTTGTCCTTGTGTAAATATGAGTATGTTAGAGACACGTGTGTGTGTTTCTCTTATTGACTAAATTTTTGTTATATTCAGTGAGTGTAATAAATTCAATGAATATCAAATAAGTGATGTGTGTATGAATTTTTGCATGGACACCTGTTGGGGTCTTTTTCTTGATATTTCATACAAAAATAATTTTTAAAATAAAATTGTGTAATAAAAAGTGAAATTTTACCCGTATAATTTGTATGGAATGTTTTGTGAATTTTGTGCTTTTTATTTCTTATTACTATTATTTATTTTTTTTTTTTTTTTGGTGTTCATTTCTATAAAATGGTAAACAATTTATGCCATTAACCATTTAGCAAACTTGTGTATTTCCGTTGCCAAAATGAAATTTATGGTTTTAAAATTAAAATTTAAAAAAAAATAAAAAATTGTTATTGCGAATTTATTATAATATTATATTTTAATTTTAAAGCTTTAAATTCGCAATTTGTGCAATTGCGCAAATTTACGCGATAGGTTTCATGAACTCCCTTGATATGATTTTTTCTGTAAAAAAGAATTTGCTTTAGCTTTTTAAATAAGCCTCAAATTGAGAAACTAACAAAAATCTGTGAAACTAAAATTCTTCACCAAAATAAGATTTTTTATATGAAAATTTTAAATTGGCTCTAGTTCATTAAATAAGCCTCCAATTGAGAAAATAATGAAAATCTGTGATTACTAAAATTCTTCGCCAAAATATATTTCTTTTAACAATTTTTGCTGGTACATAGAATCATTCAAACGGATTTTATATTTATTTTCAGCATGACATCAGCGTTTTTAACATTTATTTTTGCATACAAATTTTTATTTACGCATTTTGATATGAAAAAAATTTTAATAAAAAACATAACTGCAAAAAGAAGAATAAAAAATTTAATCACTGGCTTTTATTATTATGGAGTACATCGTAAGTAGTTTTTATTTGTATGTGTATATATACAGTGATGGCCATGAAGTTAGCACACATCATATCTACTGTTTTTAAAAGAAAATTATTTCGTCTCATTACAATTATTTACTAAAATGTTTGCTTTTTAGTGTTGTTTATGGTGTCTGCAATAAGGTATACAGAGGAACAACGTAAGATTTTTCAACAAATGTACTCAAGAGGAATAAGCATAAGTGAGATTGCTAATACTTTGGAATGTTCCAGAAAGATGGTTTATAATGCACTAAACCATATTCGGAAGTATGAAACATTTAAAAATGTTACACAGGCTCCTAGGCCAAGAAAAACGTCACGTAAAGAGGATTCTTTAATATATAGAACCTCTGTCGAAAATCCTTTTAAAAGCCTACCGTAATCCAGAGAAAAATTTCAAGAAAGTATGGTATCAACGTGTCCTGCAGAACAATAAGAAGAAGACTTAATGAAAGAAATTTACGTGGATGCATTTCTCAGCATAAGCCACACGTTTCAAATAAGAACCTACGGGATCAGTTGTGCTTTGCACGTGAGAATTTGGAAAAGCCATTAATTTTTTGGAAAAATGTCCTCTGGAGTGATGAATCCAAGTTTTGTAGATTCGGATCGCTTGATAAGAGGTATGGCGTCCTCCAAACATGCAACAAAATCCAAAGTACACTTCTAAAACAATAAAACACGGTTGAGGAAATGTGATGGTGTGGGCAGCTTTTTTTTGGGCATGGCGTTGGTCCTATATGCAAGATTGATACACGTATGGACCAATATGTATACCAGAATATACTAATAAATACAATGATGCCTTATGCAGAGGACAACGTGCCACTTAGGTGGAGTTTTATGCACGACAATGACCCAAAAAACACAAAACAATATTAACGTGTTAAAATGGCCAGCCCAATCTCCGGATCTCAATCCTATTGAGAACCTTTGGAATGATGTGGAGCAGCACGTAATGAGAGCAAAACCTAAAAATTTGGCCGATTTATGGACATAAATAGAAAAAGCTTGGTATGCTATTTCAGTGGAGCGCTGTATGGGACTTGTGGAAAGTATGCCAAGGAGATTGGCAGCTGTAATAAAAAATAATGTATATCCAACTAAGTACTAAGTTTATAGTGAAATAAGTTTTTTGTTTTGTTACTTTTTTTTTAAATGTGAATAATTTTTTTTTTATTTTGTGCTAAAATACTGTCCAGTGTTTTTTTGACGGTTATTCTATTCTGAACAGAAAAACAGCAAAAATATATATAGGAATGACAATGAATATATTGTGACGTGATTTTAGCAAGACATGTTACACGTATATAAAAGAAATATAAAAAAAAAAAAAAAAAATAAAGAAATACAGGAAATATTTGCTCTTAAAGATAGGCAGTAGCAAGTGTGCTAACCTCATGATGGCCACTGTATAATTTTGAATGAAAGGAATATTACATATACCCATTCATCTTTTAACTGACAATCAAATATGTTTGTCACGTCTTAAACTGGTTTATTTTTTATATTTTTACTCTCTCGTTCATATTTACTAAACGACAGCAAAAACAACGAAAACAGAAGAAAACTTACTGAACATATTGACATATTTTATATAGAATAAAAAAAAAAATTAACCAACTGCTTAAAAGATAAGAATACAGATATAAAACGACCAGCTGTTTTTTCCTTACAACAAGTCATTGACTCATAGAAACATATTTTTTTATTTTTGCTTTCACTCAACTTTCCTTTATTCTTTGTTTCGATAGCTGATACTGATGATTCCTTTTTTTACTTTTTTTCTTTTCCTAGTTTTTGCTGTAAAACAGCTGACTGTAGCATTTAACATGACACACTTAAAATTTACTATAAATAGTAGTAAATAAGAGGTCAGTCTAAAAAAGCTTGAAAGGCTTTTTTTAGGTTTTAAATATGTTTCCTTAACCATGTTTATTATGCTGCTAAAAAACATTTAAATCCATACTATCATTGCAGTTTGAATTATGATTATGTTTATTTTAAATAACTTTTTTATACCACCCTCTAGCAATACAGGCTGCATAAGTCCCTATATATGTGTACAGAATCGTTGAACATTTGCCTTTTGGCATTGACATTAATTACGTTCATATGTGTTTTATACACACACATACTCTCATTCACATCCATATACTTTATAATACAACTACAACAATACTAATAAAACATGTGCTGTACGACCTTTTCTCTTGCATAAACTGAACACTATACAAAAACAAGCGCGAATGTTATATTCGGCTCGGCCGAATCTATATACCCACCATAAATTTTTTCTAACTTTACGTTATATGGGAGGTGGGCGGTAAAGTGGGTGGACCACGCCCATTTTCTGTTTCCGATTTTACATTGGTCATTGAACTATTTAAACACAATTTCGTAGAAGATTACCTTATATGAGAGGTGGGCGTTAAAGTGGCGGACCACGCTCATTTTTGGTTTCCAAGTTTATATTGACCCTCAAACTATTTATATAAAATTTCGTCATTGTAGATGCTTTTGCTTAAGAGACATCAGCAGAAAAGTATGAAATTAAGCTACAACGGACACCCTGTGTTCTAGTTTTTAGCCCATAACTTTTTTGTTTATTAACCGATTTTCAATACCAAATAAACCTTACATAAGATAAATATTTGTGCCGAATTTCGTCGCCCAACGTTGTTCCGTTCGAGCCCTATCTTGCATTCAACAGACAGACAGACGGACATGGCTAGATCGACCCGGAATCGAACCAGGACCCAGAAAATATATACTTTGTGGGGTCTTAAATGATTCCTTTGGCATGTTACACACAGAATGACAAAATCAAATACCCGCCAACTTTTTGATAATGGGTATAAAAAAAAAACAACAACAAAAACACGAAGCCAACAACCAACAAACTCAAACCAAACGAAAGGAATGAACAAAATGGCGCAATGCAGAAATTGTACCCGTTTTACATAAAACGTGACAGCTATATTTTTGGACCATACAAACGCACACACACAAACATACATAATTACATTCATATGCGATTATCAAACATAGACACTAGAGAAAGCTACAAAATAAAAATAAACACTTGAACTTTTACAGCTACGGATGTCTTAATGTTAAGTAAATGAAGATCAAAAGTTAATTTGAAGCAATTTACGCTAATTTAATAATTTTAACATTGAAATAAATGGTTAAGGACATATATTGTTTTGTTTAAAAAAAAAAAAAAAATTAAACAATTAATCAGCTGGGTTTAAGAAAGTTGTTTGCAAGATGGGTGCCGCTTTTGCTCTCAAATGACCATAAAGGCAAGAATTCGTTTGCTTCAAATGACAATAAACGTAAACTTGTGACAACTTCAAAGGATTGTTTGTAGTTGTTTAACCGCAATTCGAATGAGTTTTTGCGGCGTTTTGTAACTGTGGATGAAACATGGATCCATTACTGTACTAAACAATGGGTTTCTCCGAAGAAGGCCAAGGTTTGTCGGCCAATAAGGTGATGGGATAATCCGCATCGATTACCTTCAAAAGGGAAAAACAATAAGAATGCGAATATTATGCCAACTTATTAGACTGATTTAATGAGGATTTAAAAAGAAAACGACCCCATATGGCCAAGAAAAAAGTTCTTTTTCATCAAGATAATGCACGGGTGCACACGTGTGCAGTCTCAATGGCAAAACTTAATGAATTGGGCTACGAATTGGTACCTCATCCGCCATATTCTTCGGATTTAGCCCCTAGTGACTACTTCCTATTTCCAAACCTAAAGAAATGGCTCGTTGGAAAGAGATTCAGCTCCAACGATGAAATTATTGACCAAACAAATACCTATTTTAAGGACCTCGAAAAATCCTATTTTTTGGAAGGGATACAAAAACTGAAGAAACGTTGGACTAAGTGTATTGGGTTAAAAGGAAATTATGTTGAAACATAAATAAAGCGACTTAAGTTGGCTTTGAGCTGAATTTTCACAAAATTTTTTATTGTTATTGTTATTATTACTTTTTATTTTTGAAAAATGAAGAAAACTTTTATCCATAAATTTATCCATAAATAAAAAATGTTGTTGATATACCTTGAAGACAATTTTCGTATGCATCTTTTTATGTATCATTTATCAAAATCATATAAATTGTTCTTGAGTTATAGCATAAATTTGACAAATCATTCTCGAATTTTATAGTGTGACCGCTGAATAAGGTGACGATATTATTCATGAAAAAAAATCACTACGTAATAGAAAAAAAGTGAATGCAGATTCTTGTTTAACTCGTCAAAATCCACCTAGTCCATCCATTTTTGTTTTAAGAAAAAATATTTATTTTTTTTCTTGCCTTAAGATAAAGATGATACACTGAAGCATTTTTGATGTTTTCATTTATTTAAAGAAATTTTAGTAACAAAAAAATCTAAAATGAAAAATATTTTTATACCCTACACCAACATAGGTGTTTGGGGTATAATGCGTTTGTGCTGATGTTTGTAACGCACAGAAAAAATTATCGGACTCCACCTTAAAGTATACCGTTCGAATCAGAATCACTTTCTGAGTCGATTTAACGATGTCCGTGTGGCTGGCTGGCTGTCTGTCCATGTAAACCTTGTGAACAAAGTACAGGTCGCAATTTTAAAGATATCTTAGTGAAATTTGGCACAAATAATTATTTTGATACAAGAACGGAGCCTATTGAAATAGGTTATGATCGTTTCAATATTTCACCTAGCCCCCATACAAATGTCCACCCGTAATAGGGGTTTAACGATCATAAATGCCTTAAATATAGCAATATTTCAATTAAACTCAGTAAAAAGTATAAGGATGTATAAGTGTTGATCTTTGTGCCAAATTTCACGAAGATCGGTCTATAATTGACCATAGCTCCCATATAAATCTCCTCTTCTGAAAATCATTTTAACGTACATAAATCTCATACGAATAATAGTATCAAGTTAATATTCAACAGAAATAAGTTTAATGTAAGTAGAAACAACTTTGCCAAAATTTGTGAGAATCGGTCCATAATTTACCATAGCTCCCATATAAACCCACTTCTGGGAATCGCCCTAAAAGTGAATAAAATCATATACATAGTAGACTGCTGCGTAAGATGATTTGAAAAGCAAATCCACTTGAATTTCAAGTGTGTGTTTCATAGCCACCATGTGCAAAAACAACAATAAATACTGTTCGTACTGTTCGCTTCCCGAAGCAAAGCAAGTGTTTACTGTGTATCAGCGACTGCAAATCCGTGCGTTCAAATCATTTATCGTAAACAAGTGGTGCAAGTAGTGTGGCAAAAAAAGCAAATCATACAAGACGTTGAGAAATGATTTAAAGCATTCAAGTAGTCTTGATGATTTGTTTGTTTTTTGTAATACGAAGTTGCTGTGTGTACCAAAAAATGTGTGCAAAGGGGTTGTTTATAAATGTTCTTGCATACACACATATATATTTATGTATACATTTTATTGTTGGTTTTTCTTTTTCAGAGTAATGATCGCACACATACATACATACATACATACATACATACATACATACATACATACATACATACATACATACATACATACATACATACATACATACATACATACATACATACATATGTTGTTCATAGAAGAACATGCAAAGAAAACAGAAAAACATCTTTTTTTTTTTTTTCTTATTGAAGCAAACAAGTGGTCAAAAGGCTTGTATTTTTTTAGCGTCGCACTCTCATGTCTTGTTTGGTCGATATCATAGCACACTCATGATTTGTTCATAAAGTTGAAGCACACACGCAGTATTTGTATGGTTTTAAGTGCCTGCAGAACAGTATTTATTGCTCCGCACACACACTGATAACAGCACTTGAAAAATATCAAGTGGCTTGTAATGCCTTATAAGACACAGTTTGCAGGGCTCTAATACACAGATGTTAGTATTAATACATTTTTCTGTATTTATATAATTTATTTTACATTGAGCAAAAGTGTTGGTCTACAATTAGCCACAGGTCTAATTTTTAGCTCATATAGAATGGTGTAGGGTATTATATGGTCGGTCTTTACCGACTATAGTTTCTCTCTCGTTTTTTTTTTTTTTTTTTTTTTTGACACTTATTACAAAATAACTTCGAAACTATTGAGCCCATAAGAAAAATTGGGAGACTTGAAGATATTTTTAGTTCGCATCTTTTGGTATATTACTTATGTCAGTCGTAAACAACGTTCTTGAGTTATGAGGAAATATACTGAGTAATGGCCCTACTATGGGAGAAATATTAGACACACCCATAAAAAAAAATCCAGACCTGATGGAAAAAACCTGAAAGCAGATTCGTGTTTAGCACATCAAAATGCATCAAACTGAACTATTCTTCTTTGGTGTAGGATTTTTTTTTTTTGTCGAACTGTGTTAGGTTTTGTTATTGTTGACTAGTGTGGGGTGCGTATGATAATTATTTTTTTATCTTTTTGTTTCCAAAACTTATACGTCTCTCACAGTATGTTAATTACAACCAGCAAAAGAGTTTTAAAAGCGAAGATTTTATTATAGTTTATTATAGTTTTCATTAAAAAAAAAAATCTAATACTATTTTTCTTGTTCACTTCTATTGAGTTTCATATTTTTAAATAACACTATGCAACAGTATTTTGGGGGCGGAATCATTCCGATTGCAATTGATAGCTCTTGATATGTGTAATAAACCCTCCAAAGGATTTTTCACTGTTAGGCAAAATTTTTGTTTTATGACCACTTTAACTTTTATATTTTTGCACCAAGAAAAAAAATAATATCAATATAGTTCGAAGCTAAAATTATTTTCCATAAATATTTAGAGCATTTAACGGGGAATATTTCATTAAAACTTTAAATTCATTTATCTTACCCTATAAGGGGTCATTTCTAGTCCGTTTTAAGGAAATGCCATGAAAGTCGATTTAAACTTGAGTTTAATGGGTTAAAATGTTCTACCGTTATTTTCTTTATTAAATTTTACTAGGGGTCTCCAAAGATAAACAAATTCATCCGTCTTACCATATGTTGTTAAAAAAGAAAATTATGAAATTTTCTCACATTTCTTATATAAACTCCTTAAACTAGGCAATGAAATATAACATAAAATTAAATGTTTTGTACAAATCGTAAACAAAATTAATAACAAGTTCTTCAATTTCATTTCTTTGGATAAGCTCTTCATCGTATGAACTTTGGACCTTCGGTTACCCTTAGTGAAATTCGACGTAAACAATTTCTGTAGAATATTTTAACCCATTAAACTCAAGTTTTAATGGACTTTTGTATAATTTTGTTTAAACGGACTAGAAATGACCCCATATAATCAGAGATAGATGAATAAAAGGTTTTAATGAAATATTGCCATTTAAATGTTCTAAATATTCATGTTTAAATATTTTAGCTTCGAACTATATTTATATTATTTTTTTTCTATTTATCTGAAACTACTTTGGTGCAAAAAAAAAAAAGAACAGTTTAAAAGGTCATAAAACAAAAATTGTGCCTACCAGCGAAAAATCCTTTAGAGGATTTAATACACATATCAAGAGCTATCAATTGCAATCAGATGATCATCAATTTGTTGCATAGTGTAATTTATAAACCATTATTTTATAATATTTAAAATATTTTATATTATAAAATTGTCTAATTTTCCGTATGTTTCCTTCTTTAAAAAAAAGTTATAAATCAAGTAACGCTGAATTAAACTAATATTAAAGAATTATTAACAGTATAAATATGTGTCTAACATATGATTATGTTAGTTAGTATCAACACAGCCACCAACAACAATAGCAAAAACTCTAACTAAATTATCATCTCCAGCAACATTACCATCACCATTAATGCCATCATCAACAATAGTAACAATAACAACATATAAGGAATATACATATGTATATGCAACTAAAACACATGCACATACACACACAAACACAACTATTCCGGCTGATTCTCAACGTTCATGTTTTACAAGTTTATGATGGCAATTTGTCAACTAATGGTGTGAAAACCCATATTGTCAACGTGCTAAACATTTTATATTGTTATTGTTGGCATTTTTCTGTTAATGTTGTTATTGCTTCTGCTACTGCTTACTGGTTACAAAATGATATTATAGTTGTTATTGTTAAAGCTGCTTTTTGTGCATATTATTTCCTTATTTTTTTGCTTTGTTGTTCATGTATTTTTATACTGTTACTTGTACCATTTATTGTTTATCAGTTTCACCCTCTTTTCATAATATACCCTTCAACATGATTTTTTCTATTATCTCTATCCCCTTACTTTTACTAACTGTAAGGTTTTGACAAGAATTCACCATTAAATATGGTTGTAAAACAATATCACAATAGAGTGATTCCATGTCAAAACGAACAGCAATCGGATTTGACATCTCCGATTTCAACGAAATTCATTACAAGCATTGACCGTTGGAAGTGTTTCCGAAAACATGAAATTTCAGACGCATTTTTCTTTTCGGTCCAGAAATATGACGGTTTAAAAAACGAAAAAATGTTAAATATTTTACAAATGAATAATAATTTAACTTCTAATAACTTTTTCAATATACATGGTAGATTTCTAGTTGTTGCTGCATCTTCAAGACAAAGATATTAACTTCATAACGATATATACAAAGTTTTTTACATCAAAAGTTCAAAGGTCAAAGTTGGAGATAAAAAAAATTCAAACTATTATATCTCAAAAACCGGTATTTTTAAAATTCTTAAAAAATTGTATATTATTGACATAATTTTTCTCCGCATGGATATCAAATTTTTAGGTTGGAGCCTTATTTAGTTTAGGAGTTATGGACAAAAATAAAATCCAATTATTAATAACTCCTGAGCAATAGAAAATAAAAAGTAAATCTCAAAAATGATATATAGTGAGTTAATTTACATGGAAAGTTCAAAGGTCAAAATAAGACTTTCAAAAAATAAACCATTATATCTCCAAAAACGATATTTTTAAAATGCTAAAAAATATTATATAATATTAATACAACTCTTCTTCATGCTTGTGCAAAATTTCATGTTGGACACTCATTTAGTTCAGAAGTTATGTAACAAAATATAAACTGAAGTCAAATTTTGTATATAAAATTTTATTTTTTTTTTTTAAATATCCCAGCAAAAACTTGGTAATGGCATGTAATTACGGATGTTGTTACTTTTCAATGACAACAACATACCGTTTACACTACATAGAAGTAGTTTAATGACTAGTTATTTATAACTTAAGATGTAATTACTTATTTGTGATTAGTGTTTTCGAAAATATAATGGTTATTGGCTTTTTATTCAGTTTACCAATTAACATATTTAACGAAGTAACAAATTCATAATGAGACAAAGTTCAAATACATTTTAATCTGAAATAGTTTTTAAAACTTAAAATTTTTCCTTATTGTTAAATTTTTTAACTAAAAATTTATAAAATATTTTCATCCCAGCGGAAAGGTGATAAATAATTATCTTATTTTAATAATCTTATACAAATATGATATATTTAATAAATTTGTATATTTTTACTATATTTCATATAAAAGGTTTGAATACTGGATAAATTCTTGTCTTTGATAAAAAGCGTTTGTTGATAATTTACATATTTACAAAAAAAAAAAATATTTGACAATATTTTCAAAATAAAAATTCTTGACATTTAAAAATAAATCAAATAAATTAGATGAAAATATTTTTACTATTCTCAATAATTTGATGATTATCATTGTTAAATTATGGTAAGTGTTAAAACATTATTTCAAAATATCTTAAAAATATTATTTCTCTTTTTATAATAATTTTATAACAAATTTGTTAAGCGCAGAGGAGAAAAATTAATAGCGAAAAATTTCCCTGATTTACATATTTTCTGGAGTTGTTTTACATAATGGTAAGAATATTTCACTCATCAATTGATATAACACTTAAAAAGAATTAAATTCTTAAAAATTTTCAGTTTGTGGCTTCTGTGTGAAGATTGATTCTGTAGCAGATGAAAGTATCCCAAATAACAGTGTACCATAATTCTGTTTACATGAGGGCAACAGAGTGCAACCACGGTCTAAATTTTAAATCACATGTGGCACGGACCGAATGTATGTGGAAGACCACTTTCGGAAGGAAATGATATGTATGTATTTTAATTAAAGCATTAATCCTATATTTATTTATGTATTTCAAAGATTATTTATTGTATAATTTATTTTTAATAGTTTTAATAAAATTAAAAATAAAACCGTAACTAACTCCTCTTGCTTTAACTTATAATGACTTCAGTAATACTTTAAAATCAATAAGTTACTGAACGACTTTAAAGTAATTAGTTCTTCAAATGACATGTAAGTAATGACATGAGGTAATTAGTTGCCTCTAATGTCATCACCATGTTAAAATAATGGGTTATTCAGCCAATGTGTAAGTACTGTAAAGCCATTATATTAGCTTCTTAACTCATTACATGGCGTCCAAAGTTTTTGCTGGGATGTGTTCATAGAAAAAAATATTTCAAAATAATTTTTGTAAATATTTTAAATTTTACATACAAAAAATATACCTTTTAACGTATTTCGCTTCATAATTCCTAAACCAAAAGAGGCTCCAACTTAAAATTTGGCACAAATATAGAGTAGAGTTACATTATTAACATATGAAATTTTTAAGGATTTTAAAATACCGTTTTTTGAGATATTAAACATTAATTTTTATATTATCGATTTTGGCCTTTGAATTTTCGAAGTATATAACTATTTTACTTGCCGTTTTAAAGTCAATGTGTTTTTCTATTAAATGTATATTTTAGAAATTATGAGCAATAAAGTGTGATTACTTTTGGAAAAAAATCAACCACTTTTTGATTTTTGAAACGTCATATTTTTGGACCGGGAGGATTCTTTACTCAGAAAAATTGTGATTTGAGCAACATTTGCAATACTTAATACCTGCAGCGAATTTCACTAAAAACGGAGATATCAAACAAATCCGAAAATGTCAGTTTTTTGTCCGTTTTGATATGGAATCACTCAACATTAATTTACACTCGAAAGTTGTTCAAACACAACAACAAAAGCTATAACAACAACAGCAATAAAATATCACAATTTTAGTTGTTTGTTTGCTGTTGTTTAAGTTGAAAAAATAGTTTAACAATGCAACAAAAGTGAGAGTAAAGTAATTTTTAGGAAACAAGAAGTGTTGTGGCATGTTGGTTTAGTGAAATTAAATTCATTGTTTTTTTATTTGTGTGGCAGCCAATTTCTGTTTATAATATTATGAATTATAAATTAGTTGTTAATGGAAGGTATTAAAAAGTTTTTAATTTATTAAAATAGTTTAATGAATATAATGAAAAGAGGAAAACAAAATATTATTTTACTTTTTGATAGGTTATTCAGCATATTAAAAAGTAAATCGAGCACTTTTTATGTCATCTATAAATATTGTTAAATAGACGTGTCACAAATGAATTTAAACTGACTCAAATTGCATAAAAGGGTATTTTGATTTCAAAGTTCGAAAAGATAATTCTGACAGATCTTTGCAAGAACCAAGACCGTAACTTATATTGGGGCTTCAAAAAGTCCAAAAATGCATTTTTAGTCGATATCTAGGATAATACCAGCCAATAACTCGGTTGTTTATGGACCAATTTGGTTGAAATTTTAGAAAAACATTTGTTAGCGTTTATTACAACACCAAAGTCTGTAGTTATAGATCTTCAAAATATCCATAACGCGTTTTAACCGATTTCTCAAATATTAATGGACCGATTAAGTTTATTCCTTCAGCAAAAAAAAAAAAAAAAAAAAAAATAATAATAAAAATCTTAAAAATCAAATTTTCTGTGAAAAAAATATAAACTTAATTTTAAGGACCTTCAAAAAGTTTAAGCAAATTAATAGTGCTTATTGTTGTGATTATTTTTCAGTGCCAATAAAAATAACAGCAACAACAACAAAAATGAGGAACAAGGAGTGGCTGCATAGGGAAAATTTGTATTTAGTATAACTGATACAAGACCGCAGATTTCAAAAATGGTAGAAAAAATATATAGTGTACACAAAACGTACTAATAGAATTGCCGTTAAGATTTAATTCCAAGCTGAATTTTTAGTTTAATTTTCTTTGAAAATGACTAAAATGTTTAAATTTTTGCTTAAATTCTTCCATTTAAGTGCTTTTAAAATTCCCGAGAATCCCGGACAAAATTCCCGGGAAGGCGGGACATAAAAAATGTTTAATTTCCCGGGAATCCCGGGATGCATTCCTTAAATTTCACGCAAGGATTTTTCCTTTGTCATATAAATCTGATATTATTTTCGAGTTTGAATTGGAGTTTGTTTTTCTATTGTTAAACAATCATCTTTTTGCTTCGTTTTAAAGCAAGAAACACATTTGAGATTATAATTAGGTCCTTCCCTGGAACCTAAACTAAAAAAAAAAAAAAATATCAGATCTTCTCTCAATTTTTACAATTTGCTGACTTTTTATAAAAGAAAGGTGCAAGTGTTTACGTTTTTTTTTTTTTTTTTTGACGCGTAAAAATTGGTATATTTTTTTAAAAATTCAATTATATCATTATTCCGATTTAGTTTCGCAAAATTGTTTTTATGAGTTCAATTCTTACCTAGTTCACAAATAATTTTGGCATATCACTTTTTTATATCATTATTTATCTACTTCTCACAAGGCTTCGTTTAAAAGGGAAGGGAAAGTATAATGGGTTGATATATTTCAAACAACTTAGTTTCTCCTCATTTAGCACATAGTCTTAAAAAGTCGCCATTTAGTTGCCATTTAAAAAGGGTGCCATGTGGTTGAAAAAGGGGCAATTGGCGACTTAAGTCGCCAAACGGTAACACTGAATTTGTTAATTTTTTATGCAAGTATTTATATTTTATTAATTTCTTTAAAAACTAGAAACTCTTACATTAATTTTTTTATTTCATTTTAAAATCGAATAATTTTTTATTCGAATTTTTTTAAATCCTTAAAATTTTATTTGTTTTTTTTTTTTAAACTCGTTATTTTTTAATTATTTTTTTAAGAACAAATTTTTATTTGATCGATTATTTGACAATAAATAAATTATAATAAATGTAATTCGGACTTAAAAGAAAAATTTATGGGATAACATGAGAATCATTTTATTTATTTATTATATGCTCTAAAAACTAATACATTCATTATTCGAATTTAAAAACTTAATTTTTTGGTTCCACAGAAACTGATTAATTTTTATTCGAATCTTTTTAGCTATTTTTTATACGAATTTTTACAGACTCAAATCAAAAATTATTCAAGTCTATATTTTTATTAATTTTTTTTATTAAATTCTTTAAGATCCAATTACTTTTATAAATATTTTCTATTCGATTTAAAAGTCGAATAATTTTTTGTTCGAGTTTTTAAAAACGAGTTGAATTTAAATTCGTGTTTTTACAACTTGTTAACTATTATTTGATTTTTAAGAATCAATTAAAATTTGATTCTACTGTTCGAAAAACAATAAAGTTTTTATTAGATTTTCTAACGATCCGGTTTAGTTTTATTCGAGTTAAAAAAAAAAACAAAAAAAAACAATTAATTTAAGCGACTATTTGAAAATTTGTTTATACTCTCAGGCCTGTCACAGAAAACCATTCCAATCGAAAGTGGAATTAATTCCGTACTTTGCTTCTTCAAAAAACATGAAACGAAAAAATTTGTTGGGGTGGAAACTACAAATCAATTCCACTTTGAAAATATAAAGTGGTTTCATTTCGAAAAATTTCTTTGTTTCATGTTTTTTGAAGAAGCAAAGAAACGAATTAATTCTACTTTCGATCAGAATGGTTTTCTGTGACAGGCCTGTATATACTATTTTCTAAGAACCAGTTTCCAGCAGTTATAGTATTTATAAGAATTTATTTGAGAGCCGTTTGAAATATGTGATTTACATTTACTAAATTTGTTTAACACAAAAATTAAGAAAAACTATTGCAACTAATTATTTAAACACATTTTATTATATATATAATAAAATGATATGGAAATGGAAACTTCGTCAAAATCTGAAGTCCTTAAAAAAATGTTAACATTTGCGTTTGTCTTTAACCCATTTCCAATCACTGTTGCGTTTTCGCATCAGTAACTTTACCTATACCATAACTTATTTAGTTTAAAATTAATAATAATGTTTTATATATGTACATTTAGCTTGGAATATTAACTAAATAAATTGTGGGAAAAAAAATTAATTCCGACGAATTTTTACCCCCGGTAGAGCCGGCCAAAAAAAAGGTCTATAAAATAGACCGTTTTTTAAATTTAAAAATTCATTCTAAAAATTTTACAAAATATCTGGAATAACCATTCAAACGATAGCCAACATAACAAAAAATATGAAACTATTCACTTGCTGACAAATAATTTAAGGAGATAGAAACACAAAGCTCCCAAAAATTGGTTAAACGCATCAATGGTCAATTAGGGGTAGTGTGATTTAGCTACATTACGCAAGGTGGCGCACTAAAAATATGGAAATTTTTAAGATAATATAGTATGATAAAATTATGCAAAATAATTGAAAAAAACAATATAGATGAACGTATTTAGAATTTTTTTGAAGTAAGTTGTATTCTACATTATTTATGACTAGTGTTGTCAGATTTTTTTGAGCCTCTGTCGCCAAATTGTTAATCTGAAATCGCCAAAAATCTCCAAAATTTATTTTTTTAAGGAAAACTAAAAACAACTAAAATATTTAGTGCTTCAAATTTTAGTCAATGATAATTTCAGTAGCTAATAATAATTTGAATAAAAAGACATTAATTTCTAACATATAATTTTAGGTCAATAATTTTAAAAATTTATTAAAATTTATTGTATTTTTTAACAGAATAATTCTAAAATTACATAATGAACATTTGTCCTATTAATCTTATAAATTGTTTTGAAGAATTAATTTATTCATGAACGTTTTCTTTTCATTATGGGCCAAAAAATCTTAATATTCATATTTGAAAGATGATGGAAAACAAATTGTCAAACATTTGTTGAATATATTTATAAATTAAGGATCTTTATTTTGTTATTCAGGGTTCATAAATAGCAACTTTCCTTGCTGCAATTCTAAGTTCGTAGAGGAGAGAGGTAAAGTGAATGTAAATGTTTAGTATTCCCTTCTCTTCTCTCTCCTACGAATTCAGAATTGCAGCAGGAAAAATTGCTGTGTGTGATCCCCGACTTAAATCAGGGGTTTTTACAAACTCTTGCTTCGTGTTTTTAAATTTGACAATTTAAAGGTATTTCTGGAAATACGTTCATATGTTGAATTTCAAGTTTGAATAAAAATTAATATTCATTTGAAAAAAAGTTATACTTTCTCAATTTCATATCAAATTAATGGCATATTTTCAATTTGATACCTAATGCTTTTAATAAATCAGGCTATATTTGGAAATTGTTTGAAACTTTTGATTTCAATTAATTATAAATTTAAGATAAAACCTTTGTATTTAAAAATGGATTTTAAAATTGCTACTATCATTAAATGTTCTTACAATTTGCAAAAATTACCAAAATGATAATAAAAATCATGCACACAATTGTTTGTTTTAGAATTTTTACTCTATATTTTTTGCAACTTTATTTCATAAGTATGGAGAAATTAATATTAAAATAATATAATTATTTAATATTAACATACGTGTGTTATCTGTTTAAAGAAATACTTTTAATTTTATGTTCAAGCTAAAGGTCTTAGCGACCACCTAACAATCTTTGCATGGACCCCTTGTTGAGATCCGCCGTTTTGGATAGAAAAATACTAAAAATAGACGTTGGCTGGTAAGAAAACGTAACAATTTTACTATGCGAATACCTATTTTAAAAATTAGCCAAATAAATAGCCACCTTGGTAAAAATCGCCAAAAAATTCGCCATGTCGCAAAATGGAAAATTCAGTAGCCAAGAGTAATTAAAAATCGCTACGTTTGGCGAAAAATCGCCACATCTGACAGCCCTGTTTATGACTCGTAGTAAAAAATAAGCAATTGTCAGCAAATTACAAGTGGTTATGTTTTTTACAATCATTGAGAACAAATGTAAGAAAAAAATTTCCAAATGTTCGACGCTACCTGAATATGAAGTGTATTTTGTGAAGGATGCTATTATATTGAGTATGATCACAAAAATTCAAGGAGTTATCTGAAAAATGTCGAAAACTTATGAATGAAACCAATAAAGTTATGTAATTTATTGCTAAGTTGTTTCAATTGTCTTAAAAAAGGGATAATAAATTTTCTTCGAAGGTTATAAAATTTGCTAGAGGGAAACATAATATTTGCAATTTCTATGATTACACATTATTATTTTTTATTAAAAGTATTAACAAATTTTAAAAAACATTGTGAACAGGTAAAATTTCATAATTTTCGAAATAGCCTTTTTCTATAAAAGATATGCTCTATACTCAAAGTGATAGTTCATTTAGGGTTTTCAATTAAATGGGATTAAGTGAATATCAAAATATAAACCAAATAAAATTTCTAAGAATATTCAGGTATAATAAAAGAAAAATATGTGAATATATATGCACTTATAAATGAAAGCAAAAAAATTATTTTCTTAGTCATTTGAAAATTTTACTCCAATTACACCAATTTTCAAATCCAGTTACAATTGGAATCCATCATATTATGAACCACTGCATTTGGTACATTATCAGGATTTACGATTTTACAAATTGGGGAATATTCTTCAAGAATAACAGAATATATTTACGAAACATTTGTATTTTAAGCATCATGGTAAGGCAGCCTGTACGAAGGACCAAAACTTACCTCCGTATTGAAATCATAATCGAGATGATGCGCAAACTGATAATCGAATGCAATGTACATTACATTCCAAATGCTTTAACGTATAACATATTTTACTTAATGTATAATCTATTTTATACATTATATGAATTTATTTAGTCTTAAAACGTAAGTTATTTAACGTTTTTACGTCATTATTTAGTTGCCTTAAATTCCAATTGGAATGGTCCACTTCCAATTTTTTTGTTCACACTTAACATATTTAACATACAATTTGTAAAATAATCACAAAACTAAATTTAAATGACAAATAAAACTCATTTTGCCATACAATTTGTTTAAACGTCTACTTCTTATGTGAGCGAAACAACATACCCCTAATTGACCATTGATGCGTTTTCGCAACTCCCGATATCTCAGATACTAAAATAGCTAGGATTACAAATCTTTCGGTTTTATGATCACAATCACTAAAATAAACCCCACACCAAATTTTATTAATTTATCTTTACGGGATCGGGTAGTGGTAAGAAATGGGTTAAATTGTTTCTTTTATTTTGACTTCACTTTTGCATCGTTTCATTGGTAATTTCGTTAGAAATCAATTATGAATCCTTTTCAATATCAGTTACATCACAATTTGTTAAATATCAAAAACAATAGCAAACAAATGAAAACACCAACATATTTTTTGATTTAACAATTCTACTATGTTTATAACAGATATTGTTTTGAATGTATGTATGTAGGTACTATACATTCATTTACACTAACTCTCATTATTTGCTACTCACAATTTGTTATCAACATTTCCTTAGAAAAGTTTACTCGTCACAAACATAAACAATTGAACAGTCCTGAAGTTTTGATAACTGTTCAGGATCTAATAAATTTATTTATTGGCCATCATTGTATACGAAACATCCATGAAAATAATTATTTTAATATTTAATTGAACAAGAGGACAGTAGATTTATAATTCATAGATTACAAAGAGTTACAACAGTAGCCGCAACGAATCTGATTACCCCCTTGATTGCAAGGTAATCATAAATACTTATTTGGTATCCTGACAAATATTTTAGATTTTAGTTTACTGCTGACGTCAGATCTGCAAGGACATAAACAGGCTCTGAACTTCCTTATAAGTACACATATATTCCTGTTCATATACATTTTTCTCTTCATCAGTCTTGTACACAGATCTATACATACTCTATACTCAGAGATATGAGTAAATAACATATTGTTTTTCTCAACAATAAAAATTGTTGTTGTAGTTTTTCTTTCCCTTTTTAATGGAAAACAAAATCAGGATATGCATCATTATTTTTGCAACATAACAAGTCTATAATGTATGGTTGCCATGCACGAGACAAGTTTAATACGTGTGGAAGAGAATACATACAATATATGTAAGTTTGTAATACAGACTATGTATGTGTTATGCAAAACCCAGCAGTTCTATTGGTTAAACAAAACAATCTATTTTTCCAAATTTATATTTATTTTTGACAATCATTTTAATTAAATTTAATTACAATTGTAATGAAAATTCATTAGAACTATTGAAATCATTAGTTCGCAAACTTTATGCAGAACTCCTAGGAAAATTTCTCGTATGTTAGATAAGTAATACGAGTATGTATTCATAGTCATTCTCAGAGTACGAATGTAATAGCAAATATATATGTATATTTATAAGACCATTCACAAATGTATATTAGTTTTTTGTTTCAACATTATTTCTTCTTCTTTTATTTTCCATTTTTGGTCTTTACCATTGTTGTTGTGTTGGATGTTGTCTATGATATAAGGATATGTTTCATCAGTACAAAATATGTCTGTATTTTGTGTACTTACTACACATATAATGTTGTACATATAAACTTGATCATTTTGTGTAACATAGTACATACAAATGCATATGATGTTCCTGTATATGATATGTCTATGTTTGTTTGATATATTGTTTATTTCACGCCATTTTCCTGTTTATCATCATTTTCATATATTCAACATAAATAACTAAACATATATGAATTTCTATTTTCATGTTATGTTGTATTTTTATTTTGTTTGAAAAAAAAAAAAATGTGATTGATAACATTAGAATTGAATTTAAGAGGGAAAAAGAATAGTTGTTATTTTCTATTATTTTAGACTATAATAGATACTATGTGAGTGAGATATGACAGTATATTTGACAAAATTAATATTTTACTATTACACTGGTCGACAAAAAATTTGAGCTCCTTAAAAAAAAAAATATGTAGACTAGATGGAATTCCGTATGCTAAACTCGAATCTGCTTTCAGTTTTTTTCCATCAGGTCGGGATTTTTTTTATGGGCGTGTCTAATATTGTGCCCTAAATATGCCGATTACTCGAGTATATTTCACTATTACTTGAGAACGGTATGTACGATTTATATAAATGATATACCACGATATGCGGAATAAAATTAGCTTTAAATCGCTCTACTATAAAATTTTTATCCGCTCAATAGTTTAGGAGTTATTTCGAAAAAAGTGTCGGAAAAATTTTTTTCATGCAAAATTCAAAGTTTTTTTTTTTTTTTACTAAAACTTCTTTTTGAAAATGAAAACATCAAAAATGTTTCAGTTTATCATCTTTATCTCCAAGCTGGCAAAACCACGAGTAAATAAAGCCACGTATCATAAAAATTGATGCACAAATCTTGATTGGATCCACAGTTAAGTTTGGATACCCATGCATACCTATAGTTAAGTGGAAATTCAATAGAGGGCAAAAAAAAAAAAAAAAAATCCCCGTCTTAAATAAAAAAAAAAAAATAGGTGGATTAGATGTAATTCAATGTGCTAAATAAGAATCAGCTTTTACTTTTTTTCTATCACACATTGATTTTTTCTATGGGCATAACTACTATGACCCCGCCTTTAGGCAGTCACACTTGCATATCTCGAGAACAGTTTGTTCAATTAAGATAAATTGAACCTAAGTTGTCTTTGACCTAAATTGTCTTTGAGCTGAATTTATATTATTTTTTGTCCAGTTAATATTTCCGTAGTTATTCGGTAATTATTACGGAAAATTTTAAAATTTATTTTTTTGAAAAGGGGGTGAAAATTTTGATCCATAACTCTGAAATTCTAAAGCGAATGAAAAACATTGTTGATATACCTTAAAGAAAATTTTCGTATGCATTTTTTGATGTATTATTTATCAAAATCGTGTAAAGGGTTCTTGAGTTATAGCCTAAGTTTGACAAACCATTCTCGAAGAATTTTATAATGTGACCGCTGAATAAAGTAATGATATTAGTCATGTACATAAAAAACACCAGTACCCGATGGAAAAAAAGTGAATGCAGATTCTTGTTTAACTCGTCAGAATCCACCTAGTGCACAAATTTTTGTTTCAAGAAAAAAAAAAATAAAAAAATTTTGTTTGGGCACCACACTATTTCCTCTCAATTTTATGTAACATGGGTATTTTTACTTAACTGTGAATAGAATTTATATTTCTGCATCAATTTTTAAGATACATGCCTTATTACCAGCTTTAAGATAAAAGTAATAAACTGCAACATTTTAGATGTTTTCACTTATTAAAATAAATTTTAGTAACAAAAAAATCTAAAATTTTGCATGAAAATGATTTTTTTCGGGCACTCATTTCAGAGTAACTCCAAAACTATTGAGCACATAAAAAAATTGAGTTTAGGGAATTTGAAGATATTTTTTGTCCGCATCTTTTGGTGTATCACAAGCCCATAAAAGAAAATTCAGACCTGATGAAAAAAAACTGAAAGCAGATTCGTGTTTAGCACATCAAAATACATCAAGTCCAACTATTTGTCTATGGAGGAGGATTTTTTTGTTGACCAGTGTTATTAAGGATTTTTATGGGAAAGTAAACTTAAAAAAAAATTTCAATGTTTTAAAAAAGCTTTGAAAAGAAATTTGGCTTTGTAACATATTTTTCGTCCGTGAATTCTTAAAGAAGATTATTTGATACGGCTACGTTTCTCAAGTCGAAAACTAATGCACATTGAAAATATTTCGACCATGGGATGATGCGATATCTCTGACATTTTTCAACCGATTTTATTATCAAACGCCCCACTTAAATTTTGATGTCTATGTCATATATCTATATAGGCAGTCTGAAAAGACGGGTTATAGGGTGAGGATTGGATAAAGAGCGGGTACTTTTCCGTTTAAATAAAACACAATTTTTCTTTAAACGTTATAAAATTTTGATATAATTTTTATTTAATATTATTTTTGGATTTATGTATTATTTTAACTTCGGGTTGCACACACTATCTTCTTCGGGTTAGTGATCTTGATCTTAAAAACCAGTTGGTGACCAATTTGTTTACTGACAGCTAGTTAAGGGTGAAGTTAGCTGCAGTTGGGGACGTTAATAATTCTCATCAGAGATGGAGATATTTTTATTCACTGACGTGAACACAGTCATCAGTTATTTAACTCCTGTCCCAATAAGGATCCATAATATATATACTTTTTGGTGTCTTGTATAAATTACAAATGGAATAACTATGGTGACATAAAGAAATTTAAAATTTTCCACCATCACAACTCGTATTAGTCTTGCTTACTTTTTTTATCCTTAAGTATTTTTGAAATTTTGAATTAATGATAAAGCTTACCACATATCCTTTTTCCGTTATTTAAAAAAATCTAGTTAAAGGAGTTTTTTTTTTTTTTTTTGTTTTGCCATTCAGTTTTTTATAAAAATTTAGTCCAGTTAGCTCAGTGCTTTAACTATTTGGTGCGAAAAATTAAAGCTAATGCAGAGTTGATATCATATATAGTCCAGAAAGTTTCAAACAAGAGTGCTGCCAAAAATTCATTTCAGTTGTGGCAAAACAGGAAAGACATTTGATACAGTTGGATCAATAAATACCAAAATATACATCAAGGAATATTTGCAAAAAAGACTTCTGCCTTTCACAAGAGAGCACAACGTGTCCACACATTATTGGCCCGATTTGGTATCATGTCACTACGGTAAGAAAGCTCTGCAGTGGTACCATATTAATAACATATTTTTTGTACCAAGTGAGGTCAATTTTCCAAATTGTCCATAGCTTAGACCAGTTGAGAGATATTGAGCTCCTGAAAAGTGAATTGAAGAGCACAAAAAAGGTGTCCCGAAGTACCGAAGATTTTAAAAGGAAATGTGCACACTGTTTCAAAAAAGTGACTGAAGCAACTATCAAATCTCTAACGGAAGGGTTACCAAAAATTGTCCACAAGTTCATAAGTAGTGGTTAGAACTATAAAAGTTATATTTTTCTGTAATCTGTAATAAATTATCTATTAAATAAAAAACTAAAATGAAAACTCTAGGTTCAACCGTTTTCAAGTTATTGAATATTGTATATGTTAAGATTTTTTCGAACGCACAACTTATTTCGTTTTGTTCATAAGATTTATATACTCCCTCTGTAGAAGATGGCATAAAATTTCTTTCCGCTAATATTGTTCTTAATGAAATGACTATGACTTGTATGACTATGAACTTGTATCAATATGAAAGCAAAACATATTAATACTATATGAATAAAAAATAAACTATGCACAAATTCCTCTCATTTCAAGATTTCTCATCTTTACTAAAATGACAAATCAAAAACTTCCTCTTCCATTTATCATCAAAAAAGTGCTAAAAGGCATTAATGACAAAGAAAGTTTACCACAAAAAATAACTTCATGAATACCAATTCAAATTAAACTAATAATTTAATACTAAGTTTTGCAAAAGTTTTCTCCCACAATTAGATTAAACATTAATATGAATAAAAGTTAAGTTCTTTTTATTAGTTTCATAAACGTTTTTCTTTTTATTTAATTTGTTTTTTTTTTTTTTTATTTCAACGTTTTTACGCTACAAAACATACAATTACCAAAAGACAATTATGAATACTGCTAACTCATTCACAGAAAGAACATATGTACATACAATGCAAGAAGAAGAAATGCATTTTGATAATTATTCATCTATTCATTTTATATACTTTATCACTAACTCGTTCATTCATTCATTTATTTCCTCATTAACAATAAGTTAAATGAGAAAAAGAAAATAAAGCTAAAGTCTTGATGACAATCTTGATTTCAATAGAAGTTGCTTTCTTTCTTTTAATTTTCATTTCTTTTTCTTTATGCTTATTAAGATTTTTCATGTGGAAGAGGAAAACGGCAAAATGTCCCTTAATACAATATCAAGGATAATGAGACAAGTTAAGCTGTTGAAATGTCATTAGAGAATTATGCTTAATGAGTAGTTTATGGTGGTGACAAGATACAAATTTATATACCAAATCAAAAAAATAAAATAAAAATAAATAAATTAAAACAAGCGTGAGTGTTATATTCGGCCTGGCCGAATCTATACACCCACCATCAACTTTTTTAAATTTAACGTTATATGGGAGGGGGGCGTTAAAGTGGGCAACCATTTTTTTGTTTCCAGGTTTAAATTGGTCCTTGAACTATTTAAATACAATTTCACCTTATATGGGAGGTGGGCGGTAATGTGGGCGGACCACGCCCATTTTTGGTTTCCGAGTTTATATCGACCCCGTACGAAATTTCGTTATAGTACATGCATTTATTGAAGAAATATCAGCAGAAAAGTACGAACCGGACACCCTGTGTTTCTAGTTTTAGGCTAACTTTTTTGTTATTTAACTGATTTTGCCCATTTTTAATACCAAACAACCTTATATAAGATAAATATTTGTGCCAAATTCCGTTCGAGCCCTATTCTGCTTTCAACAGACAGACAGACGGACAGACGGATGGACATAGCTAGATCGACTCAGAATCTAACCAGGACCCAAAAAATATATAATTTGTGGGGTCTTAGATGATTCCTTTAAGATGTTACACACGGAATGACAAAATCAATATACCCCCCGTCTTTTTGATGGTGGGTATAAAAAAGAAACTTAAGCAAATCTTCAACCAAATTACGCTAAAACATTAAACAAATTACAACATTAGAGATCAGAAGATTTTTTCCCTAAATATAAAATTAATTTCTTTAGATAAACCAACATACTGTTCGTAATTAATTTTCTGTTTTATATAATTAATTTGTTTTCTTTCCTCTGGATAAATTAATTAATTATCTGAAATTTTTCTTTTTGCTGGTTATTAAACGTGAAAGAAATTTTTTTCCATTTAACCTTAAAATATTCAATAGTTTAGGTATTAAAAGTAATCAATCTATTTTAATATAAAAATTGCTCCTTACTTATAAAATATTTTTGACTTAATTTTGTCTGTTATCTCTTGCAGTACAAAAGTTTACCTAACAAGACAATAACAACGACAAAATAACAAAAATGGGAAACAAATAAATGAAAAAAACAAACAACAAACTAAACAATTTTTTCACAATTTGACACGCAAACTTTTATTTCAACTACAAGTTGTAGTAACTATGATTGGTATAATCTAGGACAGTTAAGTGAAAGAGTTAAATCATTAAAATTATTCAATAAAACCTTCTGAAAATTAGAAATATTATAATCACTACTGCACAGTGGGAAAGAATCAAAATATTTTGAAAACAAATCTATTATTTATAATCAGCTGGTATGATCTAGATAATAGTTTCCTTTATTATAACAGTTCAAAAATACTCAAAATAAGTATAGAAATTCAAAATCACTTATTTCTAGATTTAGAAAATATAATGGCATGACGTTTATTCTATCGCAAAATAAAAAAAAAAAAAAAAAATTATTTAAATAAAAGAATTATTTACGATAAAAATGAAGTGTCGACCTACTTTTAATAATCTGGTATGTGGGTCTTTCTCAAACATGTTTGATTTTAGCCCTTCAAAAAAATCCTTTTGTATACATATAAAGTGACTCGAATGCATTTAGAATCAGTTCGCGTTAATCATTTCATGTGAGGGGCGCGAAAGTTATGGCGGTTTTAAGTTGAACATATAAAAATTTTTACAAACCAGAAGTTTTTGTACAATTCTTGTCAAAATTACGCGTAATATCAAAACCTACTGAGTTATTGAAATACAATTTATGATATTTTCAATGCTTGATGGTATTAGTGCAGCATACTTAAGGATTTCCATGTAAAATTTAAAATAAAATTTCTTTATAACAAAAATCGAGATTTTTAAAAACTTTGTGAAAATCTTGATCGAATCTAAGTTATTTCTCCATATATTAATTGAAAATATATTTTGTCAGAGTTTATTACAAAGAAATGCTTTTTAATATTGTGATCCTTTTTTAACACAAGTCAATATTTTTTGGTCCATAAAATGTTTATCTTTCAAAATTTTTTGATGCACCTCTGCATTTTTATTAAGCATACCAAACACCTACTAATTATGCTAATTGTAGTTAATTTTATGCTCTCCACACGATGTGCCTTAGCGAAATGTGTTTCGACAAAAATGTCCCATTTTCAATTATCAACTACATTTTACTTAAACTTATGATTCCGATCAATTATGTTTATCACTGCTCTTATATCTATATATCCAATATTTGTTTAAATTGCAATTTTCTATAAAAAGTACAAAAACAAAAAGTGCAATTTTTGCTTAATTTTCAAAAAGTCCATAAAATTTTTGTATTAAATTTATTTATAATGCTCCTCTGATTTTGTTATGTAAAAAAAACATAAAACTAAGTTCTCGCACTACTCCAAGCAATTCCATATGAAAATGTGAATGTGCCCCGCGAAAAACTGGCTTTCTGAAAAATTTCCGCTCTTGTTTTCCAAAATTTGGGACTATCTACTACGTTGACTATTTCGGGCACATCAACGGGATATAGCGCAAAATACGCACAATTACAACAGGTATCAATACTTATACCCACCCAAAAAACTGAAAATTTTTAAAAACTAAAAAATTTTGTCATCAAAACTTGACTACCATGTATTTTACTGTTGAAAGTCTGCACAACAACAAAGATGGTGCATGTTTCATCTCTAAAGTCCGGTTAGTTCACTTATGATAGAATAGGATCTAAAAGTAAAAATGCGCGAACAAAAATTGTAGAAGAATGGGAAAAACTTAAGTTATTTTTAGCCGTTTTTCTATGTTCTTGAACTTTGAACAACAATCATGATTATAAAAAGAGTGGTAATATTTTGCACTCTATTAGTTACAAGTCTGGTGAGTTCAGATCTGTAACCAATTTATTCAAAATATCATTACCACAAAACATATTAAGGATAGAATGCAGTTTCAGCCAGGTTAAAAATTTTTGATAATGATAATTATCTGTTTGATATTTTATTTCATAAATATTCACTGCTTAATTTTAGCTTCGCTGAGAGAAGAAAAAATTTTGCTAAAAAAAATTGCAGCTTGAACCCACAATTTTTACTACTTTTAGAATTTGCTATTATGAAGTATATAAGTTTTTATTAGATATTAGAAAATAACTTACTTTTATAAGTTTTAAATAACGATTTTAGAATTTTCCAGTTTGTAACGTCTGTTTATCTGAACTTAAATGAAAGAGCTTAATTGTAGTTTACCTCAGTTATGTAGGAAACTTCAACTTACTATAATGATATAGAAGCCTTGTCAAATTTCTTATGTATTAGTAAGAAATTTATATTATAACCCAGCGGTAAAAATTTCAAGGTCTTCATCGTCTAAATATTCTATTAACACCTTCTTAACATGCAGTTGCTCATGCTAACCATATTTTTTAATTGTATAAATTCTGCACAGAGTTGGGGGTAGTGCTCTAAATTTGCAGTTTCCACTTACACTTAGTGATAGTGCAAAACTTTTGACTACAATCTTTACTTTTAAGTGGTAAGTTGAAATATATCAGCCTCACTCAGCATAGTGGTAGTGGAAAAATATTTTTTTCACTTAAATTAATTAGTGATAGTTAAAATTTTTTCAGCTCAAGCCAAGTGCAATATTTTTTTTTTCTTCACCAAAAAGTTTAGTGCAAAAAACAACCCTCCACTAATGTTAGTGGAACTTAAAAATTGTTCACTAAATTGAAAGATGACCTAATGTTTTTTTAAACTTTCTTCACTAAATACAAAATAAAGACTAACCTCAATTTTCACAAACCAATTTTAAACTTAAAATTTATTTTAAAACATATATTGTATAAAAATATAGTCTCTTAAATATTCGAACTTCCAAAAATCCTTTCGAATTAATTTAAAGGTAATTCAGCGTCAATATTAATATTCTTGCCGAATTTTATTACATTCGGATGATTTTTGGAACAAATTGGCGATTTTTCAATTTTATTACAAACAAAACAGTACAAATTGAAATAAATATTTCTCATTTATTTTAACATTTGTTATAATAACTCCTAAAATATTGCGAGTCCCAGAATGCCACGGTTATAGAAAACATTTTCATCATTAACACATATTTTTTTAAAATTTTTAAAAATACCACTTTTCGAGATATTTACCCGCGAATGAAAAATCGCGAGATATGGACCATTTTGATGTTGAGAAAAAAGTCATATTATACGCCATATTAAAGGTAATTTTTATGCTTTTAATATGACATCTCAGTAAATCTTATGTAATAAATACTTCGAAAGATATTTGCAATTTTGTGTATGCAACTTTGTACATATTTTGAGCTATTTTGCACTTTTAAACCGCGATATTTCGGGAACCACTTGATGAAATTATCTGAAATTTTGAATTAGTCTTAGTTTTGGCAAGAATAATGATTGTGCTAAATATCATTAAATTCGGAAGAGGTGAGAAAATCAGCTGGTTGGTTTTAAATGAAATGACTCTTTAGTGAAAAAAATTTAAATATCATTAAAATTTTTAGTGGTATTGAAGAAATGTTTCACTATAACAATAGTGGTGCAAATAGTTAAAATTTAAATTTTGTTCACTATAGTGTGATTCAGTTTAGTGCACTCACAATTTAGTGCACTACCCCCAACTCTGGTTCTGCATAACTCTTACGCTCTTATATTGTTTGCAATAAATTTTATATTGTACTTAAATAATTTTTTTGTATAATGAAAACTATAAATGGTTATTAAAGATATTTTCTTAGAAAAGTATAAAAAATATATATAAATTTTTTTAGGGGTTTTTAAAAAATCATGCGGCAACATAACCTAACAGTTTGAATGCTTAATCTAGACAGAATGATTTTGTTAAAAGAAAATAAAGAAAAAATTTGCAGAACTATACGAAAAGCTGACATTTAATAAAAAAATAAAAAAGATTTGCGAATTTTTTTATTATAAAATTTATAGTATGTTTAAATATGTTCCAGAATGTATTTTGCTTTGTTTTTTCACTGACTACAAAATACAAAGTTTTCCCTGAAAATATATATTTTTTTTTTTTTTTTAATATTTTATAACTTTTTGAACCATTAATGAATATAATTGTTTTTGCCCTAATTATTGCGACAAACTAACGATTATTACTACTATGTTTTAATCATAAAACCGATAAATTGAATCTAGGAAAAAGGTAACGATTTTTAGCACATATTCGAAATTAAAGTCATTATAAAGTATTGTTTTTAATTATATTATTTATTTTAAAAATTCAATTTTATGATTAAAATAATTTTTATTATTACAGCTTAAATTAATTTAAACTAAAACTTAATTGTATTCATATCATATTAAATATCACTTATATGCCAGTGTGAAATTTTACTAAAAGTAAATCTAAATGTTGTTTTAATAAAAATTCAATCAAATCTGTAATATTTATAGGCAGCGTTACCGTTTGGAGACTTTAGTCGCCAAATGCCCCTTTTTCAACCACTTGGACACTTTTTTGGCCCCTTTTTGAAATGGCGACTAAATGGCGACTTTTTAAGACAATTAGCTAAATGACGAAAATTAGTTATTTTAAACAAATAAATGAACTATTTTAACATTGTTTCAGAGTATAGAAATATAAATAACCGCGGAATATTTATAAATGGACTGAAACTGTTAGTAACTAAAAATAATAATAGAGTTTATAAATAATAAAGTTTATGAAGTTTATGAGAACATAAAAAACAGATGCGATGAATACTTTTATTCTGATTTATATTTTTACATTCTTCATAGCAATTCCTAGAACACGTTCCCCTGTTTTTTTTTTTTTTATTTTTTTACTAAGTTATCAATAATAAAAAATTGTTTGTCCAACAGACTTTAGTCAATATTTTTATTGATTCGACTAGAATTTGAAAGATTTGAGTGCGAGTAAAGACCGTGTACAAAAATACAGAAGTGTATTTAATAAAAAAAGGATTGTCTGTCAGCTATTATGTGAATTAATCATTATTTTTTTTTAATAATAAAAATTATTGTAAAATATTTATAAATAAATTATTTTGCTGCCAACAGAATTGGATTTAGTAGATTCTCTTAAAACACAACATTATTTCTTGTTTTTGTTAGCCAATGAACAAAATTAAAGGAGTTTTTTAGGTTTTTAAGCAGTTGGCCCCTTTTTTTAAAAAAATCTCCTTTTTTGGCGACTTTTTATTTTGAAACCCCCTTTTTTGGACACTTTTTAAAATTTCTCAACGGTAACGCTGTTTATAGGTAGAATTATAGATAAAATGAAATTAAACTTAAAGCTGATTACACTAAAAAATTTACATATTTATATTAAAAATTACTATCACTAAATTTGATTTGTATTTATTGATTAAAATTTATTTAATTGTTTAATTTTTTTTTTGTGTGTGGTACGTATGATTGATGTACATTTCAATCAAAATATTAAATATCAATCATACGTTAAAAGAAATTTATAAAAATTATAAATTAATTGGTTTGAATTTAAAAATAAATTTGTGTTAATTTGTAACAAAATACTATAACAAATAAAGAAATAATAGTATATTTTTAAATATAATTAAGCTCAATTTCTTTTGAACAATAATGAAAAAATTCTTTTAATATCTTTCGCCAACTTTGTATCTTCTTCTAGCTGATTTAAAGTTATTTTTGTAACAAACTAAAAAAAAAGGTTCAGTAACTTCTATTGCTGTATGCCATCGCATTTAAGCGGAAAATATAAACTTTTCTTATTTGTATATTTCGTCTTCTGCACCTTACTTGCGCGACTATGTCTTCTTTAATTCAACTCGACACATAATTCCATTTGAAAACTATATTTCTTATATACTTTCGTACAAGAAGAACAATGTCGAAAATAAATTTATTGCCATAGTCCTTTCATTTCGTTGCATACTTTTAGGAAGAATATTTATATACAAGTATTTCTATGTGTGTTCTTCTTAGTACAGCTGTAAAGTAAAAAATTTTTAGATTACATGGAAAGCACTAAAATAGTTAGACAAATGATTTTATTTGCGATTTTGTAGTTATGATAAAGTTTTTCGTTTTTTTTTTGTTGCTACTTTTTCTTGTTTGTGAACAATGCCAGAAATTTTGACATACAAATTGTTTTATTTTTACGATAAATTTTTTGGTAGATGAGTGTTAAAAAGAAATAAATTGTTTGAAAAATAATAAAACATAAAATGGATATAAAAAGTTGTTGTTTGTAGTATTTTTATAGATTTGCGATATTTTTGTCAATAAATATTGAGGGGATTTTATTTATGTGCTTGTTTTTTTGTTAAGACAAGTTTAGTAAGTTTTATTTAAGCAAATAATTTTGGTGTATTGATAAAGATTATTGAATTTAAAATACAGTGAATGTATCTTAATTTATATTGAAAGGCTATTTATAGTTGAGTTTTCTATATATAGCTTAGATTGTATAAAGTTATGAAAATTTTCACCTAACAATTTTTTTTACCAGTCGTATAAAGAAGTTTGTATCACAATTTAATAAATAATTTTTCTATAAATATTACAATTACTTCTAAAATATAGGAAATATTATTCTTAATAAACAATATAATTTCTTATAACAACAAGCAATAATTATACAAAGCCTTGAGTAAATTGTTTGAAATAATGGATTTAAACTACAACTATATTTATAATTATTATAATATTATTGATTTTTCTTAATTAAAATATTTATATAATAATAATTATATTAATCTATTTAAAATCATTCTTGCGTATGAGTGATATTTAATATTTTGGTATGAATTACATATCAATCATACGCACCATAGGCAATTTTATACATATTTATACATAGGTAGCACAAATGAGTACATGCTTGTAATTTGTGCACTTGTTGCATAAAAATAAAAACAGTGAAGCAAATCCAAAAAAAATTTATTTATTTTACGTTTATTGTTTAATAAAATAGTTTATAATAAAATAAAAGCATCAGGCTCTACAAAAAAATCTGACAAAACGAAAACAACTCGCATGTACTCAATTTCTATTATTTTGAATTTATATCTATTTTTGACCCACACTTTATTAAAAGACATAATTTTTTTAATACATAATCTAATTCTATAGTTCATTGGTAAAACAAAAAGGTATCGCTTGATAAAATCAGATGAAAATAGTAGATCCTATGAAGTTTTTAAAATGTGTACAACTCATAAAATCTTGTTATTTTACTTTTATATGGGTTTTTCCATTTCTTACGATGCATGAAATTTTACGGGTTTTCAAGTTTTTACAAAAAGTCTTCAACAGATTTTCGTATTGTAAAAATATTAATATATATTTGAAAAGAAGACAAATTTTCCTAAACATTGATGTACAACAAGTATATATTGTTATTTTTGCTTTTGAAATTGAAGTCTTTTTGCAAAAAAACACTGAGAAAGGATGGATTTGTGATTTTTTGCATATTAGATTTGTCTACGAAAATCCCACAATTCCCAAAAAACTTTAAAAATTTTCTAAAAATAGGATTTTTTTTTACTTTTTTGTAATATTTTTCCAACCGATATCGAGGAGCAAAAATTTCTATCGCTAAGAATTAAAACACATTAGACTATATAAAAAGTACAACTTTTTTTTTTTTTTGATTTCAGCTTTGCGATTTGAGAAATTAAGGCGAAAAATCGAATTTTGTGGGAAAATAGTTCAAATTTGGGAAACCCTGGTTCTCGCAAAAATCAATTTTAAGAAGTTTTTTTCCCTTATAGTATTTTGAGTTTAGTTGTCTTTCAGAAAATGCCTGTAACTTTTTTATTTGTTGTTAATGAAATAAAAATAAAAAAAATATGTATGAAAAAATCGGGTAGATCCAAAATAGGCTTAAAAAGTAAAAATTTTAATATTTGAAGCTTAATATCTCTTAAATTAAAACAGATTATGTAGATCTCGACTAGCAAAATCCTCCAAGAAAAATCCAAAAATCTTTCAAATCGGTTCAGATATAAGGAATCAGGATCGTTTTTAAAAAATTTTGTACCCGAGGTGTCCAACTTTGGGACCCTGTGGACTCGCCCCCTGTAGGTCTATATAGTCTAAGTTCAAAACTTAAACTTGCCTATACCACTGCTATCACCATGTGAAATTTTATGGAAATCGGAACTGCCGTTTTAAAATTATTTTCATTTCATTTTTTTAATAACACACTGTGCGACGATTGGGAATAACTTAAACCTAATTATGGCCAATTTGATGTGAAAATACTGATCTTCACTATTATAAAATCAATTTAGCGCAATAATAACATTTTTAAAATTATTTCTCAATTGAGCTCTGCTGAATTTTGCAAAATATTCCAAATTTAATCGAAAATTCATCTTTAAGTTATTATCTAGATCAATGCAATGCTGAAACTCTCATAAAAATTCACCTTGCGGGCCCTTTCAGGAACTATTAACTTTCCAGCGTATCTCCCGTTATATTTGCATTATTTAATAACGCAAATGCAAAATAAGTAAAATTAAAAATTATGTTTATTTTAAGCTAAAGATACAATCTATTTTATTTAAAGTATTGTTCTTCGGAAGTTATAATTTTTTCTCATCTTATTAATTCTATCCTGAGTATGGATCAAGCTAAACCTCCAACCAAAATTGTTGAAACAGGATAACACCTACTGAATAAAAAGGCCTAATGACATTACTTTAACTTGATATAGTAGCTGTAAAAATGAACCGCTTAAAAAATACTATTAAAGCAATAATCGGAATCTCGATATAAATATCAATGTTAACAGGTATTCAGACTTTCAATAATATACTGTAGTTGCTTTGAAGACTACCGATCAAAAGATATTAATTTTGCATACGAATGTGCAGCTTTGAAAATAATCAGACTTCGTTCCTCTTGAAACCCGCATATCGATGCATATACTCAACGGTGTAAAAGTTTCATACTTTTATTCTTTTTTTTTAAGGTCCGACGATTAGGCAGATGATTTCAGTACACATCAGCCGGTTCTACGCACCAGGATGATCCGATATCTCGGCTGTTAACTCAGCATGACCATCTCTTGCAGTTACAATAACAACAATACACGCATCTCATTTGATTCTAAACATTCGATAATAAACCAAGTGATGTTTGACTTTCTCTCTCGTATACGTAGGGTTCAGACCTTTCACAGCGGTAGCCTTAAAAAAATATCCTATCTGCCTCTTGTATTATACTTGCACACATCCGAAAGGAAGACGGTAGTATACAATTTGAAAGAAGTATTGTCAGTCAAGCTCGACCATATAATACCCTACACCATGTGTATATAGGGAAATGTTGCAGTAGTAATGATTTTAATCTATGGTTGTCTTCGGTAGGATGTTCATTTTCTTACTCATTGCTTTTAAAGTTCTTCTCTTAAAACAAATTTTAAATATATTTTCACTAACATTGTTTTTTAAACTCTCTTAAAAGTTAATTAAAATACTTTTAAATTAATACAATTAAAATTTTCTTATAAATTACACAGGTCAACACTAAAAAAGTATTTGGAAAATCATGTAGCAGATATTACAGGTATAATCATCCCAATCACCAGAAACATTTCGGCTTTCTTCCATCACGTCACATTTTTAACCCTTTGAGGACCAAAGAAAATATGGTTTCATGATGAGTTTTTATACCCACCATCAAAAAGATGGGTTGTATATTGATTTTGTCATTCCGTGTGTAACGGAATCATCTAAGACCCCACAAAGTATATATTTTCTGGGTCCTGGTTAGATTCTGAGTCGATCTAGCTATGTCCGTCCGTCGGTCCGTCTGTTGAAAGCAGGATAGGGCTCGAACGGGACAACGTAGGGGGACAATATTTGTCTTATATAAGGTTTGTTTGGGATTGAAAATGGGCAAAATCGGATAATAAATAAACAAATTATGGGCTAAAAACTCGGAAACAAAAAATGAGCGTGGTCCGCCCACTTTACCGCCCCCTCCCATATAACGTAAAATTTGAAAAAGTTGAAGGTGGGTATATAGATTCGGGCGGGCCGAATATAACATTCGCGCTTATTAGATTATAAAATTTCCCCAGTAATAGGTAGAGCAGATAAGTTAGTCATGTTGTATAGCCAAGACATGGGGCTATAAAAATGTAGTACTAGTTAAGTCTCTGACTTATCATACATAGCCCCTAGATGTCTTTAAAGTTGTAAAAACCCAGAATTTCTCAATTAAACCTCATCAAACCAATGAAAAATGAGGGGTAAGGAATGGGTGTAGAGGGGAAATATGTATTTCATATAACAGAAAAAAGACCATAGATATCAAAAATGGTAAAGCTTTTAAAATCACACTGACAAAAGTATGAAAAAAATAAAAATCCAAATTTAAATAACAGAGTTAACAAAAAATTATAAGAAAAATAATTTGCGAATAATTCGGCATAATTTTAACTCCTAATACTAAATATAGTGTAGAAAGTTAAATAAATAATTTCCATAACATCACAATTTTAAAAAATATAATGTTTTTATTTTAAACTTCATTGAAAAATGTATGGATATTTTTTTTTTCTTTAATTAGGATTTAAGAATGTACTATTTATAAATTTTTTCTCATATTAAGAAGCTGTAAAAGCCTGTCACCAAATTAGGATTCCATATGCGTTGATATAATCTCTCCATAATAGCATTTTGGTGCAAAAGCTCCCATGGTTCTTCGCATATTTTTCATTGTTTTTAGCAAATTTAAAGACTTTTAGTTGCTATGGAGGACATTTTAGAGACATCGCACATTCTACACTTTTGTTTTATTATTCCTTCTCTATAAAATACGGATCCATAATTTACTCTATCTATTACCCAGAAAATTATTAAACCTAAAACTTTCTAAGAGGTACATGTTTCATTTGGTCATAAATGGGTTAAAATTGTGATGTGATGGAAATGTTTCATGTTACTTTTTTCACTATATTTAGTCTTACAAGTAAGAATTAAAAAAATTATTCAAGATATATTTTTTCCTAATTTTTTGTTATCATTGTTATTTAAACTAGGATTTTTATTTTTCAAACTTTTAGTATCCACGCATATTCTGTCAATGCGATTTTAAAAATTTTACCATTTTTTGAAATCTACGGTCTTGAATCATTTATATCAAATACAAATTTCCCCTATACACTCACTCCTTATCCCTCATTTTTCAATCGTTATATGAGTGTTAATTGAGAAATCCTTGATTTTTACAACTTTAACGACTTCTAGGGGCTATGTGTGAGAAGTTAAAGACTTTACTAGTACTACATTTTTGTAGCTTCATGTCTTGCCTATAAAACATGTGTAAAAAATTTCCTCTACCTATTGCCTGGAAAATTTTATAACCTAAAAACTTCTCAAGGAAACAAATTTTTTTTGGTCCTCAATGGGTTAAAAACGTGACGTGATGGAAAATTTTCATTTGACTTTCTACACTATATCAAGCCTAAGGAATAATAATATTTTAGACTTATTCCAGATATACAATTTTTTGGCGATTTTGTTGACCTGTATTATTAACCTTTTTTCCTGCTAAAATTACATTTAATTTTTTGTTCTATATGCACACCCAAATAAACATACTATCTATAACTTTTCAACTTTATTTAATATTATAATCTTTATGCTCATTTCTATTAGTTTAAATACAAATTAATTTATTCAACATAATCTAAGTAAATTCTACTCTAAGCCAGTTTTATTATATTATCACTTAAATGATCCAAAAATACTCACCCACAAACTAACGACAGAAAAAATTTATCTTAATATAAACGCAAAAAATTTATTCAAACTCAAACAAAGTTATTTTAATATATTTCAGTTATTATGCATGTAATTGAAAGATAAATGTTATGATTTCATAATTCAAAAAAAATATATGATAAAGAATAAACTTTAATAATTCCCGGGAAGAAGCTTTAAAGAAACACATACCAGGAAGACTTTTTTTCTTATAATAACGGAAAAAGATTCTACATGAAATACTATACGGAAATATAAAGCTAAAAGCATTGTCTTATTCCTTTTTCGATTTTTTTTCTTAGACTTTAACTGGCTTTGAAACACTGAAATGCCATTTAGACAAATTTAAACTTTTTTTTTTGCTCTTAGATTTGTTAGATTTATGAGCATTGATAACTTAAGATGTTGAGTGAAAATTTCTTCAGAGGATATATAAAATGTTATAGGAATAGTTTAGGAAATAAGAAAAAAAATAAACCTTAAACGAAATGCATAAAATTTTATGAAGCAGGGAAAAAAAAATTAAATGGAAAAAAAAAGTTGTAAAAGTGCTAAGAATATTGAGTGAATATTAATGGCAGCAAACAAAAATTTCCACATTCAAACACTCAGTTGTATGTGAGTTACTCACGTTCAAAGTTTGTGTTGATAGAATTGGATGAAGTATAAAAGATGAGAGCAGCAGCAGCATTAATGCTTAACAAAATAGGATGTGCAATTGCATTAGTGTAGAAGTAGTAGAAGTTGTGTGAGTTGTGGTAACTTTGTATATATGTATGTGTTTTCTTTATGAATTACCGTTTTGCACTTTAAAGGAAGTTAAAAGTTATGTTATCATTTCATCACTATGATATACTAATAGCTTGAATTAAAAGTATTTTTTTTTTTTTTTTTTTTTTTGTAAAAAAACTTTATTTAACTTTTACACTAACTGAAACACAAATTAAGGTATCAAAGTTTATAGTCAACTAAAGAGACATTTGATGTTTTAATACCTATTTTTTTATTGTTACGATTTTGCTTTCATTTATTTATTTTGAGAAAATACAGATAATAATTCTATTAAGGTATTTACAAATTGCACTTTAACGCGCATTAATATCTTTGTATTAGCTTAGGCCAACAAGAATACTTCCCATTTTCTAGCATGATAGAAATATTTTATTTCTTCTTATCACCTACTTCAGATCTCTCGCTCAGCTGTATGTATGTAAGCATAATGCATTGAAAATTACTTACACTCATTTTAATCACCAACATTATTACCATAAATGGTAATATTCTGGGTTATTGCTATGTAATACTTTTTGCCTTTTTCTAACTACGATCGTTCAAATGTACATTTGCAGCATTTCTTTTACTTTTTTTTTTTTTTTTTTTGCTAATTACTTTTTACGCACTTTATTTTATAATTACGCACTGTATCATATAACTGATATTCAAATGCATTTCATTATCAAAGTGATATCGTCAACAATAAGACCATAAAAAGTGCTCAGTGAAGATAAAAGTAAAGTTATAATTTGTAAATTTTTCTTATAGTTTAAGCATAAGAAAAAAATACATTAATATTTTTTTATGATTAATATCATAAATACATACAAAAAGAAATTCTATAATTGTATACAAGGTGAAAATATCAAGGTAAGAGGCTGAAAGAAAACACTACATGTGATAAAACTTATAAAATTTTCCTTTCCTTTAGAGGAAGTTGTGCTAAATCCTTTTGGAATCTTCCACAAGATCGATATAATCAAAAAGCCAAAGTATTGCAAAGTATTATTCATCAAAAGCTGATTACATAAAAATTACGAAATTTCGCAGTAATAAGAAGTAGATCTACAAAATCCCACGTGGTAGCCAATGTGAGTCACCCATTTGTCACCAACCGTAATGTGTGACCAATAATTTTGCTTAACCCATTTCCAACCACTGTTGCGTTTTGGCATAAGTAACTTTACCTATACCGTAACTAATTTAGTTTCAAATTAATGATAATGTTTTATATATGCACATTTAGCTTGGAATGTTAACTAATCGAATTGACAAAAAGAAATTATTCCGACGATTTTTTATCCCCGGTAGAGTGAATCAAAAAAAGGTCTATAAAATAGACCTTTTTTAAAATTTAAAAATTCATTCGCAAAATTTTACAGAACATCTTGAATAACTTTTAAAACTATAGCCAAGACATCAAAAAATATGAAACTATTCACTTTTTGACAAATAATTTAGGGAGATGAAAACACCAAGCTCCGAAAAATTGGTGTTGCGAAAACGCATCAATGGTCAATTAGGGGTAGTGTGATTTAGCTACATTACGCAAGGTGGCGCACTGAAATTATGGACATATTTAAGGTAATGTAGTATGTTAAAATTAGGGATGCCAATCCCGAAATCCCGATCCCGAAAATCCCGGGATTTTTCGGGATTTCAAAATCCCGAATCCCGGGATTGGACGAAAAAAATCCCGGGATTTCATTTTCGAGATTTAGTGTCATAAATACAATCCAAAAAATTAACTCTAAGCAATACAAAACATCAAAATATTAACAGAAATTTTTCAAAAATATATTAAAAATCGATTACGAAGATTAGAACATTATAGGTCTGTTCGTTTGTATGCTATTCTTACTAGTATTTTTATTATTGTAAGTATTTTACTCGAAAAGCATTTCTGTGCACATAAAACTAGTAAAAGTTATAAACATTTCAAGAGAAAATAATTTTCTATTTTGCTATACATATTTTACTTGAATATTTTGTACGAGCAAGACTAGTAAAATATTTTATTTTCATTTTCCTATTGAATTTTAATTTAAAACGTTATTTTAATTATTAATACATATTGATTTGTATTAAATAATATGTATTAATAATATCTGGAAAGACATTTGTATGGAAAACGAAATAATGAACAAATGTTGGATTATACAAGTTCTAGGACCAAATTGCGTTAAATCATCTTCCAAAATGGATAGACATTAACTACTGATGATATTCAACAAAGCTAAAAATCATACTTATCATTAGCTAATGAAATTTTATAAGAAAAAATATCTGCAAAAGAACATATGCCCGTATTTTTGAGATATTTCCAAATTTCCGTTTAACACAAGTAAGAAAAAAAAAATAATAAATAATAATAAAAATTTAACTTTTTATTTACCCTAAAATTTATTTTATTATTTTCGGTTTTCTAACTTTTTCAAGTAAAAGCTTGGTTTTTAGATTTATTTTTTAAATATCTCTTTTATTTAACTAGTTTTACTAAAATTTCAAACGAACAAACCTTATGATTTATTTTTAATTTTAGAAATTTATTCGTATTTAAATTTCTTTAATTAAAATATGTATAAAAAATTGATTTTTTTCCATATATTTAAAATGTGTTTTTATATGAAATATAAATCCCGATCCCGAAAAATCCCGAAAAATCCCGGGATCCCGAAAAATCCCGGGATCCCGGGATTTGAAATTATAAAATCCCGAATCCCGGGATTTGTAAAAATCCAGTCCCGTTTGGCATCCCTAGTTAAAATTATGGAAAATAATTAAGAAAACCTTTATAGACGAACGAATATAGAATTTTTTGGAAGTAAGTCTTCATGTGCAATATAATTTTTTACTCTAGCCTTAAAAAAGTTGTATTCTATATTATTTATGACTTATGTAGAAAAAATATGCAATTACCAGCAAATTACAAGTTGTTATATTTTTTTCACTCATTGAGAACAAATGTAAGAAAAAGAATTTCCAAATGATCGAAGCTACCTGAATATGAAGTGTATTTTGTGAAGGATGCTGTTATATTGAATATGATCACAAAAATTCAAGGAGTTACCTGAAAAATTTAGAAAACTGATGAATGAAACCAATAAAATTATGTAATTTATTGCTCATTTTTTCAATTGTCTTAAAAAAGAAAAACATAATGTTTACAATTTTTATGATCACACAGAGAAAACAGATTGGTTGTGGCAACCGAATTTATTGCCAAACGAATTTGTTCGGTTCCAAGTACTAACGCATAATTCAGTTGCTATGACTGTATGAATTCGGTATACGTAACTACTTTTAAAAAGTATTCTGTAGTAGGAAAAAACTTTTTTAACCCTATTCTGAATAATATATATATATATATTTTTTTTTTTTTAATAAATTTTATTAAATATAAAAATATAAAATATCTACATTAAATATAATTGGGGGATTCACAAAGTGTGCTATCATGTCGTATTGTCATAATGTCATAAAAATTTACAAAGGAAAAGCAATAACAATATTTTTTATACATTGAAATATTTTAGGACATATGACAATGCGACATGATAGCTCACTTTGTGAATCCCCCTAATGTAAAAAATTAACCACATATAGGATATGAGTACTGGAATAAAACTGCTTTAATAATTGTTACCCTCGTTAATGTTTTAGGTCCATTTAGAAAACCGTCTATAGTAGTGTACAATAAAGAGTTGGTTGTCACCCCGGAGTTATACATCATAGATACTTTAATCTTTTGGTATACGATTAACTGGTTAAAACAAGCTAAAAGGGAATATATTGATATATTAATATTAAAGGAATACATTAATGATAGGTTTCTTGCCTTTGTTTTGAAAGAAAAGGGTGCTCCATATCATAGAATAAACGGGATATTTTATGGCATCTACGATACATCGAATTATAAGCCAATGAAAAGGTGTATCCATCTTCAACGAAGATATAAAAAATTTAATACTAACTTTTGAAGGAAGTCTACATGAAGGCAAATTATTAATGATTTGATTTACTTACCTCAAATTTACCCACGCTTTATTATTGTTGTAGTTGATTTGTTGAGGTCTAAGAAATATTTTCCACCTTTAAAAATCTAGAGATGTGCATGATGTTGCTGCATAAGGAATAAAAATCATACATGGATTTTAATTTTTGTAGCATATGATTTTATATACATACTTACGGTCACAACCATTGAAAACGGCTAAAGAGCACGAATATGTTTTTTTGTTATTATATTTTGAGAGTATGTTTTTTAAAAATTTAATTTTAAAGTATTATATGTTCACAAAATTTTTTATTTTATAAATAATTTATTTTTGAAATGTCAGCAATTCTTCCTTCAAAGTAAATATATTTCCTATTATAAAATAAATGATTGTAACTACCAAGTCGTAGTACTAAAATTCGATGGCGTGGACCAAATATGCTAAATTGATTATATAAAAGCTTGAATTGGTTAACCTGATTGAATTTATTTTTGTCGTAATCACAACTCTATCATAATAAGAATTAAATTATTATAAATATAAATAGTTTGTAGGATTTAGGATTTTTTAATAATTGTAATAAAATTTTGGTTTTATTTCTTTATTTTTTGTTATCGTAACTGTTTTCTAATCATCCTTTTTTCTGTGTGTACACACTAATATTTTTTATTCAAAGTATTAAAAGATGTTAAAAACCAATGCGAATAGGTAAAATTTCATAATTTTCGAAACAGCCTTTTTCTATAAAGGCCATGCTCTCTACTCAAAGTGAGGATATCAAAATATAAACAAAATAAAATTTCCAAGGATATTCAAGGTATAATAAAAGAAAAATCTGTGAATATATGTGCACAGATAAATGAAAGCAAACACATTTTTTTCTTAGTCATTTGAAAATTGGTACATTACCCAAATTTTCAAATCCTGTTTCAATTGAAATACATCATATTATGAGCCACTGCATTTGGTATATTACCAGGATTTACGATTTTTAAATTTTGGGAATATTCCGCAAGAATAACAGAATCGATTTACGTAACATTTGTGTTTGGAGCACAACGTGGTTAGGCAGTCTGTATGAAGGACCAAAATGCTTTCCTAACCACCGTATTTAAATCATAATCGAGATGATGCACAAACAGATAATCGAATGCAATATACATTACATTCCAAATGCTTTAATGTGTAACATATTTTATAATCTATTTTATAGATTATATGAAATTATTTAGTCTTACACCGTAGGCATTTAACGTTTTTACGTCATTATTTAGTTGCCTTAAACTCCAATTGAAATGGTCCACCTCCAATTATTTTTGTTCACACTTAACATATGTAATATACAATTTGTAAAATAATCATAAAATTAAATTTAAATGACAAATGAAACTCATTTTACCATACAATTTGTTTAAACGTCTACTGCCTATATGAGCAAAACAACATACCTCTAATTGACCACTGATGCGTTTTCGCAACACCCGATATCTCGGAAACTAAAAAAGCTAGAATTACAAATCTTTCGATTTTATGATCACAATCACTAAAATAGACTCCGTACCAAATTTTATTAATTTATCTTAACGGAATCGGGTAGTGGTAAGAAATGGGTTAATAGAAATTCTCCCTTATTATACACTATTACACAACTTTATTAAAACCTAGATTTTTATCTAAATATGATAAGATAACACTAAAATCGTAAACATTAAACCTTAACATAAAATAAAGTAGTAAATTTCTATTCTAACCCTATTCCAAAAGCATAAATAAAGTTTAAACTACAGTTTTAAACGAACAATATTTCAGAATTTATTACCCTGATTTTCCCAAAATTATGACTATTGTTTAAATTATATAAAATGTATTTATAATATATTAAATTAACTACAATATATACTTAAAATATTCTACAATTACATAAAAGAACAGAATATTTTTTATATTTTGTATTTTATTGATTTAAACTATTTAAACACTTTTCAAAATTCCAAAATTTACTCAAATTTAAATAAAATTATTTACCTAAATCTGTTATTACCCTAATATAATTATTATAACTAAGTAGAATTATATTTCTTAAAATTATATACTAAATTTATAAAAACTAAATTTATTCATATTTCTATTATAGTATATAAAACCTCAAGAATTACAGTAAAAACAAAAACGTCACCTAACAAAAATATCGCTAATGGATTTCTAAACAAATATATTTATACTTAAAATTAAAATACGTAAAATACTTATATACTTAAAATTATAATACTTAAAAAAATTATAACATGAATTAATTACATATTAACTACATAAACTACTATCTTAAATTATATTAACTATCTACTTTATACTAACCTATTTTTATAGGTGTAACCTAAATATCTATTCCTTTAAATCTATCTAAATAATCATATAATTACCAAAATTAGTCTCTAAAAAAAGGCTTATTTAAACATCATCTTCATCATGACCATCATCATTATGTATTGATTACTGGGCCCTACAGTCGAAACATCGTGAAAAGGAACTTGAGTTTTAAGTTGTTAGTAAAATGCAATTTATTATTATTTTTGTAGTTATTGATCTATTTCTCTCATTATTACTTATTATTTAAGTCATACATATATGTATTTTTTTTATCCGATGTTAGTCCGATTCCATTAGGTTTCATTCATAAGTTTCATATATACTTTATTATAAGGACAGATTTAAAATTATTCAGGGATAAACATCTGTCAAGGTGACTGTAAATTGGGTGGGAAACTAAACCCCTAGTGACACGTCAGCTAGTCATAAACAAAAACAAAAATTAGTATTGTTCTTTATTTAATTATAGATTTCTTTCTTTTTTGCATACTCTGAGGTATATTATAGGCATAACAGAGTGTGTTATATGTTATGGGTAGGAAACATTGGGTTAAGAACCAAGCATACCTATCGTCGTGTTAGCTAGGAAATCTTTTTATGCCCTTAACCGCTGTTTTCAGTTTTAGGAAATTATTTGTTTTTATTAATAATTGCTATCCTCGCGTAATGTTATTTACCTCATAAGTAGACAAAAATTAATTGAAAACAGTCTTCACTTATAACATAATCATTAACTTCCTTTATCCACCTTTATTTCTCTCTTAAATCCACACCTTTAATCCAAGATAACGTTAAATTATTTATATCTTATTTTTTTTTTTTTTTTTATTTATTTCAATTATTTTTCTTCTTTTTTTTTTATTTGCCCACCACAATTTCAATTATTTTTACATCATGTTATAAATTTATATATATTTTCTTTTATATTAATTTCTCTTAATATTTACCTTTAATTTCCTTACTACGCAAATATAAATGAAAAATTATACCATGGAAAATGAAAATAAAAAAAAAATAAAAAATATTGTTAATATTTTTACACTTGATTTATTCATTTTAATTAGTGTGGCAAAGAAAGGTAGGATGAGAGTAGATACTCGTAGCATAAAAAAATTACTTAAACCTTGCATATTTTTCACTAGAATTAACTCTTAAAGTTAAGAATCATCTTGTATTCTATTTTGTTGCCAACATTGAGATTATTTGATGTGATGGTTTTTATAATACTTAGATAACAAAAGAAACAACAAAAAATGAACGAAACTCATTTAAAAGTTGTAATATTTTTGTAACATCTTTTTGAATTAACCCTTAGTAGGGTAATTTTTTATACTAGTTTGAGATATTAGTTTGTAAGTATTAGGTCATATAAAAAGTATTCGAATTTTTTTGTCACTAAATTAACTGTGCAACACTTAAAAATATAACCATATACGGATACTACTACGTGATAAAAGACCAAAAAAAAGACCCATGTCTCCCAATGAGCCCCCTAAGATTTGGGGCCTCGGTGTCATTTTTGCAAAAAAGTGACAATTTTCTCAGGCTCATATCTTGCAAACCGTTCGGAATTTTGATTTACTCCGTTTTTTTTTTTTACCATTTTTTGCCCTGTTCAAGTCCATAGGTAGCAAATCGTTCAAAATTCAAAGAAAAAATCAACTACAAAAATGTACCTAAGATCTCAATAAACAACTTTCTGGAACATATTAACTTCCTAGGAATGATTCTTAACACCGTTTAGGTAGCGCTAAGGTAGCCGCAAAAGTGAAAAATTTCCCGAAATTTTTTTTAGTTTCATATGTTTTTTCTTTACTTCAACATTGTGATACTATATTTATAATGTTGATGGACTTGCAAGTCGCAATCTCTTAACTTGTGGATCCAAATCGTTATCCGAATCGTCCTGTAGGGAGTTGTTTGATAAAATCGTCAAAATGAAAATGAAGAAAATGCAGCTTTAATGTCATCGATGTGCCGATTTTCTCAAAATAATACAGCATTTCTTTCACCCATTCTCTTGCTTCCAGTTCCGCGTCTCGATCCTCTCCCAAGACTTTGGTACATGAAGGTATATCCATGCCACTGAATGATTTTCATCAAGCGATGAATCAAGGTTGCTTTTGAATAGCTTTCTAATGTCAGGGCCATTAAGTACGCCTGTTAAATGAAAACAAAAAATAAAGACAGAATAAAAAACATTAATATAGTTTAAATAATACAATGAGGTGAACAAAAAATCGTTTTAAATTTACTACAATACCTCTTTTAATTTTGTCATCGCTACGCTTTGGGAAAACGCTTTTCAAAATAGTTGAATGCGTTTGGAGAATTTACAACGGCCACTTCAATGAATTTTTTAACAATTCCCAATTTTATGTGGAGCGGTGGCAGCAAGATGTCTTGAGTATTGTCAATTATAGGTGCATTCTTCAGTCTATGTTGTTTTATTTGTTCTTCTATACTTTCTCTTGGTATCCACGAATTACATTGGAATTGATTCAGAGGTGAGCCCGGATCACAATTGCAAAGAAAACAAAAGAATTTTGGAAAGCCGCTCTTATCCATGATCCCTTGCAAAATGTTGATGACCTTCAAATTACAGCAAATCTTCCATTTATTTTCGTAGTATTTGATTTTTTTTCATTATATCTTTTAATGTTTCATAGCATTCTTTTATGTTAATACCCATTGCTAGCGGAATGGAAGGTTTTCGGTTCGACACATGCAACAACACTGCTTTCAAGCTTGAAACTGAAGCACATAAATTTGCTGAATTAATGGGATTGCAAACGGGTTTTATTGAAATATATTCAAATTGGCATGTTTTTTAAACATCGGGGTCATTTTGACTCCAAGGTCGTTTAATGGTTAATTTAATTTTTTTCACTATCATTGTAAATATCGGTTGTTAGTAAATAAATCTCTTAAGTTTTATGATAATCTACCGAAAAATAGATAAAATTTCGACTAGTTTCCATCAAAAATTGCAAATATTAAAAAACTTGACCTTTGACCTTTAAAGTTTATGGGTTAACGTCGTCCAAATTGTATGAAACTCTTGATTTATATTTAGAATTATGTGGATTATAAAATTTTAAAAATCTTCTATTTAAAATACACTACAATGTAATAAAATGGCTGATTTGCCAAAATATTACATAAAAATAGGTTTTTCTCGAAATCCGATGAATTCAAAATGCAGGTACAGGCAAACTAAAAGAGGTATTGACCTAGTTTTTTTACTGTTTTATTCCGTAATCTGTAGTTCATAAAACTCTATGAGATCTCCCAAAAATATTAAAATTTGTTTAACAAAGTATCCATTAAAAATGTCAACATTTTTTGACTATAGCTGAGAACCGGTTTACGTTATTCTATAAGGACAAAAGCTCATATTCAAGAAACTACAGATGTATTTTATGTAATACAATTGTTTTATTTGAATATTTTCAAAAATATATTTATTTTTTTGTCACATTTCGAATTCAAGTGCTCTGAGACACGTTAATGGCCTGGAGAATTTTCAATAACTTTTACATTTTTCAACCAATTTTTGTGTTTTATGACTTTTTGTAACACTAATTCTGTGTACATTACGACTCCTTTACAATAAAATGCAAAACTAATTATTTAATGACAAAATTTTTGTGAAAACTGAGAAAAATGCTTATTTTCCCCTTGTAAATGCATCTTCAAACTTCAGAGCCGTTGCGGCACCAGTTAACGTAGTCCTATTGCCCTAATTTTTTGCACTACGTATTTTTGTAACCCATAGAACAATTTTAGGGGGGGTGGGCTTTCATAATTCGAAACTTCGTTTTTTTTTTAAGCACTCTAGTGTTTATGCTATTAGAAATATTGTTCAAAAATGTATAGTTATAAAATTATAAATTAACACAATTTGAATTTTAAAAAAAAATCTACGCTAACGAAGTAGCAGGTATACTGCTCGTTTTGACATATAATTATTATTTTATTTTAAAGTTGCGTAATTTTTGAAACCAGAAGTCCTTTTGAGAGAAAATGTGACGTTCTGTAAAAAAAAACTGAATACGTAGTTTTATTATATATGGGCTCTTGTTTGACGCACAGTATATCGACTTTTTCAAGTAAGACAAATTTTTGGCGAAATTGTTCTTAATCTAAAATATGTATGCAACCTTAAGTTTTCCAAACTCTTGAACAATATGTCGGATTTTAAAACCAGTATAAAGTTTGTAACAACAGAAATTGTAGATGATATTTTAGAATTCAAGAACAATGTTTTTGCTAAAGATGCACTCACAAACAGAATGCAATTTTCAGAAGCATTTTTACCCTTTTGATTTTAACACTTTTGCTTAAAATTGTAGAGAAATATGTTTATAACACAGTACACTAGTAATTATTATGGAAGAAAAGGATACTATACCACAAATAACAAACTAAACAAGTGAGAATGTTATATTCGGCTTGCCCGTATATACCCACCATCTGCAACATTTAAAAATTTCAACTTAAATGGGAGGCGGGACCATTTCTGTTTCCTAGTTTATGTAATTCCTTGAACTATTTGCAAGAAATGTTTTTGACATTTCTTCTTATTTGGGAGGTGGGCGGATCACGCCCATTTAGTTACCAAGTTTTTATCGGTCCTCGAACTGTCTCAACATAGTCGTACAATATGTCGTACATGCTTTTCTTTAAGAGATATGAGCAAAAAAGTATTAACCGTAGTTACAATGGTAACCTTATGTTAGTATTTGCTCCATTTTTTTATGAGCTGACTTCAATATCAAATAAATCTTATATAAGATACATATTTGAGCCCCTTGGTAGTCTCCTCCGAGTACTATGATGTACCACCACATCTTTTTGATGGTGGATGTAAAAAAGAGAGATCATCGGGAAAACTAACATATATATCTAGTTCTTTAGGATTTCTTTCTTTTTTAGGAATTAATATAAACGGTACAAGGAAAAAACACGACAACATTAAGAGAAGAATTCTTTGATTCTACACTATATATATATATATATATATATATATATATATATATATATATATATATATATATATATATATATATGTTCCCGTTAACATTTGGAGGGTTAATTGAATTTCTTATACCACAACTTGAGTGCTTTACTGGTCGTAAGTAGTTGTATATTTAAGTATTTTGTTTATACAGTTACTTATAGAAAAATAGCATGGTCGTAAAGAGAACAAAAGGAATTAATAACTCTGTTGGAATTAAATACAAAAGTATGCATGCAAAAAGTTTTGTATCCCAAACAAGATATGTAACAAAAACTTTGCCTGAACCTGCTTGTATTTTTTATTTCATGGCTTTGCAGTTTTCCCATGACCCGTTTACGAATTTAAGTCTTAAAAATTATTTTTTAATATCTGTTCACAGAAAAAAGTAAGAAACGATTTTAATTAAAATAATTCATTTGATCAAAAACATATTTTAATTTGCACCTCTCACCATCTTTTTGATGGTGGGTATAAAAATAATAAAAAAAAAAAATGTTAACTTTAAACAACGTTTTGATTGAATGAATCAATATGTTAATTGGAAAAAATCAAGTTATTAATCAAATCAATCAAGTAGGCGATTGCTTTAATTAATATAATAATTAAAAAATGCATATATTATTAAATTTTTTTCTATTTCTTTTATTTTGGTTATTTTATATATATTTTTTTTTTCATTTCTTGAAATTTTAATGACATTATTTTATATTTTTTTTTTAAATTAATTTTTTAATGTTTATACCCTACACCACCATAGGTGGTTGGGGTATTATGTGTTTGTGCTGATGTTTGTAACGCATAGAATGAGTTATCCAACACCCACCTTAAAGTATACCAATCGACCCAGAATCACTTTTTAAATCGATCTAACGATGTCCGTCTGGTTGTCTGGCTTGTTGGCTGGACGGCTGGCTGTCCATGTAAACTTTTTGCACAAATTACAGGTCGCAATTTTGAAGATAATTGAATGAAATTTGGCAGGTGGGACTTTTATGATACAAGGACGAAGCCTATTGAAATTGGTTATGATCGGTCTATTACTTCACCTACCCCCCATACAAATGTCCCCCCGGAATAGAATTTCCACACTTAAAAATGTCTTAATATTAAGAATATTTTAATGAAATTCGGTCCAAAGAAGTTTGGTACAAATACCAATCTTTGTACCAAATTTTGTTAAAATCGTTCCACGATTGACCATAGCTCCCATATAAAACCCCCTTCCGAAAATCACTTTAACGTGCATAAATCCCATATGAATGATAGTATCAAGTTAATATTCGACACAAATTAGTTTTATTTAAGTAGAAACAACATTGCCAAAATTTATGAGAATCAGTCAATAATTTACCATAGCTCCCATATAAACCCACTTCCGGAAATCGCACTATAATGCATAAAATCATCAAGATGTTATTATTAACGCATTACTCTGTACTTGCATGCTTTATTTTAGATTTAGTAAAAGTGTTGGTCTACAGGTCTAATATAAATCCACTTCCCGAATTTTTATGCTCATACGCAATGGTGTAGGGTATCATATAGTCGGTCTTGACCGACTATATCTTCTTCTCTCGTTTTTTTTTATTTTTTGAGATTTTTCTTTTCCACTCTTGAACTGGTTGTGTTTTGATTTCTAAATTTTTATCGGTCTTGATTGATGTTCATTTTTGCATAGATGCCTTCATGTTATTAAGGATAATGTGTTCAAAAATTTGTTATTTATTTTTGGGATCACTACGACATATATTAACATTTTTTGATGCAAAAAGAGTTTTTCGCGACATGTAATTGAAGACAGAACATTAAATATTGATGTCCAATTTAAGCAAATTTTCAAACGTTTGTACTTACTGGACAGCATTTTATTTACTTTAATATCAGAATCAGTAGCTCCTGAACTTCCGCCTGCAAGTTTGTTAACATCTACCTGATACGAATTGTAATCGTATGGCCAACACCTACTAAAACATTGAATGACTTTACAATAAATGTGTATGACATGAAGTTATTCATATGCATAAATACCTATCTTTGATTTTTTTTATTGCCAATATAAAATTGTACTAGGATCAAGTTCCTTTATGTCCATGGAGAACACAATCACCAAAATATAAATTTGTTGACACATAAATTCCCAGTTGGCCAAATGGTCTTAGACGACAATGTCTTTGACGATTTATGAAAGACATGTCCCCTATTTTCTTAGTTTTTTTAACGACAGCACAAAGAAAGTCATTGTTAACGATGACAAAGTCTTGCATTTTGTCATTAATATTGGTGACAATATGCAATATTAAAGACAAAAAGAGCGACAACATCTTACATGTTGTCTTATAATATTGCTATTTTACTAACGACAAGATGGGCGACAATGTCTCTCTCTTAATCGTGTACGATTTTCGGGACACTTGTTTGAAAAAGTCGTCGACGAATTGCTCTAGCTGTCCTACAAATGTCGTCAAGGACTTAACATGGTCGTGCACCTATCCTCGAGGATGTCTTAAAGACAGGGCCAACTGGGATTATAAATATTTTTTCAATGTTTTCTTTTTTTTATATGTATGCCCATTTTGTTTTAAATTAGTGAAAAAAATGTCAACTTTTCTTCTTTGTAGAAAATTTTAAAATCAATTGCTATCAAATTATTAAATAAATTAAACTTTAAATAAAATGTTAATACAAAACTAAACAATAGTGTTAAATAAAAAAAATAAAGCAATAATTTTTTCTGTGTTCAACATTTAGTTTTCAACACTGCTCTTTTATCAATCCCGCTGTACAAGCTCTTCACACAGATGTGTTTTTATCTTTTTTAAATTCCTAAATACTAAATAATATTTTTTAATTTAAAAGATAAAATCCTTAATAATCTCTCCTTATTCTTTCATGCTCTATAGACAAATTGAAAATTATGTTTATGTTACGGATTTAAAATTACTAAAACTTAAAATTTCTCACCAAACAGACTTAAACAAATAACAACAACTGCAAAAAAGAAGAAACCAAAAATGAATGAAAATGAAGATGCAATATACTCTCTAAACAAATAATGTTTATGACAGTTGTACAGATGAAATACTTAAAATAAAGATGTTTTATATATTTTATTTTTAATAAATGAATTTTATAAAACAAAATTCATTCATTTATTTTTAGGACAAAAGATTTATAAAAAGTATGTTTTATGGAAAGTGACAGATAAAAAGATAAACTTAATATGCATAAAAATTTGTTATGTTTAAGATTATTATTTTTTAATTTTTTTTTTTTTTATACATTAAAAAGAGTTTAAAAACAATTTTATATTAAAAAGAAAAGCAACTTTAATAAAGAAATTGTTATTTCTTGTTTTATTATTTTTTCCATAGTTTTTATACTTGGCGTATGATTGTTATTATTTTAAATAAATTTTACTTTTTTGTTAAGTTTTCTGTGTTTGCTTTCTTTTAATATTTAATAACTTATTTTCAATTTCTTTTGATGTTTAAAAAAGTTCATTATTAATATTTGATGTTTCTTTTTTAGTTTTAATTAAAATCTAAAACCAATTCATGTGGTAAGTGAATTGTCAAACATCCACTTGAAATGTTTTAAATAAAATCTTAATCATACACAATATTTACACATGTTAAATCCAAAAATATTTATAAATTATAGTTATTGAAAAATACTCTATTACTAGTATTTATAAATATAGTATGTGGATTAAAATGAAAACTTTTAATATAAATATGCACAAACATACATATGTTTTAATGAGGGCAATTCTATATTCATTGAAAGATTCAAATGTGTAAAAATATTTCAATATTTATTTAATAGTCTTGAATTAGAAACTGAGATAAATTTTGATCCAGTCAGCAGAATAAATTTAAGATAGAATAAATATGTATGTGTTAGGCTTTAAACATCTTTGGGAGCCTTTACCCGTACCTTTACCCGGCTCTAAACAGTGTTACCGTTTGGCGACTTAAGTCTTAAGATAGAATAAATATGTATGTGTTAGGCTTTAAACATCATTGGGAGCCTTTACCTGTGCCTTTACCCGGCTCTGAACAGTGTTACCGTTTGGCGACTTAAGTCGCCAAATGCCCCTTTTTCAACCAGCTGTCCACTTTTTTTCCCCTTTTTTAAATGTCGACTAAATGGCGACATTTTAAGACTATGAGCTAAACGACGAGTAAATAAATTGTTTGTAATATATCGAAAAATTATATATTAACTTAAATAAATAAATTAATTATTTTGAGATTGTTTCACAGTATAGTAATATAAAGGAACGTGAAATATTTATAAATGTACTGAAACTTTTAGCAACTAAAAATAATAATAAATGAATTGCTATTTAAATCATCATATTCCGAATCTTTTTGGACTAGATTGAGAAAATAAAAAAATTTTACGATGAATATTTAAATCATAATTTATATTTTTACATTCCTCATAGCAATACCTCAAATGTACGTGTTTTTACTAATTTATCAATAATAAAAAATAGTTTGTTCAACAGACTTAAGTCAATACTTGTGGATCCATATGTTCAGTCCTAAAGTGGTTCAATGGGGATTTGAAAGTTTGGAGTACGAGTGAAGACCGCGTACAAAAGAATAATTAATAAAATGGATTGTATGTCAACTATTTTTGTGAGTTAATCTTTATTTTTGCAACAATAAAAATTATTGTAAAATAATTATAAATAAATTATTTTGTTAGTAACAGAATTGGATTTAGTATTTTTTCTTAAAACACAACATTTTTTGTTTTTGTTGTTATCAAATAAAAAAATTTTAAGGAGCTAATATATACATTGAAAAAACCATACACAATGAAAAAACCATTGAATCAATGAAATTTTTCATTATCCTTTAAATGCCCATATAAATCTGCATACTATTCTTACCGACGATTAGATAGAGCAGTAAAACAAAATTGTAATAATGTAGAATACAATAAATATAAGAAAAAGCTTTTGTAAAGTTATTTCAACTTAATACTTAAGAATTTAGAATAAGTAAAGTGTTGAAGTTACGTATTATAATTCTTCAAAAGTTTGAGTTAAAAAAAAGATCTTTACGATTAGCACTAAAGGCACAATGGATGCTGATGAAGATCGTTGCGGATCAGAAAGTGCATTCCATCCTGCTAGTGTCTAATAAATCTTTTTCTGTAATCTACAAAAATTGTTACAATAATGAACTTGAGCCTGAATAAAAAATCCAAAAATTATTAATTCATAAAAAAGTTCGAAAATATTCATCAATTAAAAAAGTACTTTTTTAGAATTCTATGATTTTTCAGCAGAATAGTAATATCTGTCCGTCTATACGTTGGGGTTTAATAAGATGAAAAAGGTGCTTAATTCAGTGAAAGGGGATACTAATACTCTAATATCTACATTTTGTTTTTATATAGATCGAAAATTAAAAAAATAAAAATATCTGTAATTTTTTTTTTTTTTTTTTTTTTTTGAGAAACTGACCAAAATCTTGCATGATTGAGATGATTAAAAATTTAAATGCATATAACTCGAAACATATGTAAGATAAATAGCATGCTTTTTAAAGGTCCTATCAAGAGCTTTAAGTTGATATAAAATTTTTTTAAATCGGCTAAGGAACAAATATCTGGCTAGTGGTTATACATTTCGTATGTCAGTGGTACCCTATTTTAGGCCCCCTTAACTCCGCTCCTGAAACGTATGTAGGATCCTTCTTCCAAACTTAAAATTCTATTCTCCTCTACTATGTTTGTGTGAAATTGTATGTAAATTCAATTAGCCGATTTTTTTAACGTTTTCTTTATTTATATATTTAATCTACCTTTTATAAGGCCTCACAATATGTATTCAAATCTTAAAACTAAAAATTAAAGACTACTTTATCTCTAATGAGAGCATGCCATAGTGAATAATTTGTCTTCGCTAATAACGGGGTGGAAAATCGGCTCTACGAAGCCTAGAACTTGGTTGAACTTCAGTAAGTAGTCTTGCAAGCGGGTTGGGGTGAGTCTGCAATTTTACAATGTATTTTTCACTGATTTTCTCAAACTCGTCTTTTACAAATGGAACCTCTAAATCTCTATGGATATTCTCATTTCTTATATACCATGGTTCACCTGTCATGGTTCTAAGAATTTTTGATTGTGCCCTCTGTATAATATCGATACTCGTTTTACTGGCTGTACCCCATATTTGGATACCATATGTCCAAATTGGTTTTAAAACGGTTTTATACAGGATGACTTTATTGTCAAGGCTTCATTTTGATTGGATGTTTATTAACCAGTGAATGCTAGAAGCTTTTAACTTCATATGAAGTCTCTTGGTTTCTATATGACGTCGCCACGTTAGTCGCCTATCAAAATGTATACCAAGGTATGTAACGTGGTCTGACTGGGGTATACTTATGTCATTAAGTTTAACAGGAGGACAATTTCCTTTTCTGAGGGTGAATGTAACGTGGTTACTTTTCAATTCATTTACTCGTATACGCCAGTTTTTCAACCAGGTCTCCACACATCGGAGGTAAATATCAAGTTGTCTAAATGCTAAGTGTGGGTTTTCGTGGGAACTGAGTATTGGCGTATCATCAGCAAATGTGGAAATAGTCAGTCCATTGCTCACTGTTAAATCAGAAGTGTAAATTAAGTACAAGGTAGGTCCAAGAACACTTCCCTGTGGTACACCTGCTTTTATTTCAAATTCTTCCGTTACAAATTCGTTATATTTTTTCTCTAAATAATCGGTCAGATAAATAAGACTCCAGCAATTTATGGGTACATGGTGGTAGTAAACATTTAATTTTATATATTAGACCCTTGTGCCAAACTTTGTCGAAAGCTTGCGAGATGTCTAAAAAAATAGCTGAACAATACTTCTTTAATTCAAAACATTTCCTTATCTCTCCAGTTAGATGATTCACTTGTTCTATGGTTCCATGTTTTTCACGAAAGCCAAATTGGTGAACTGGGACGATATTTCTATCGTTCAAGAATGGCATAATTTTCTTTTGAAATACTTTCTCGAACAGCTTTGACAAACAGGATAGAAGGCTAATAGGTCTATAAGATGATGGTATAGTAGAATCTTTTCCTGGCTTTAGTATCATTTTGATCTGAGATGTTTTTCACATTTTTGAAAAAACTCCTAGTTTTAAGATCACATTAAAAACAACTGAAAGCACGATAATTGCCACATTCGGTAGGTTTTTAATCATGGATGGTGTTATCGAATCATATCCAGGCGATTTTCTAATATTTATATTTTCCTTGATTACTGTATTAATAACCTCTGGGCTAACAACAATTATATAATCAATATTTAGAGTAGTGTCAGGTGTCTCTCCCAATACAAAATTATTTGTTTGGGGATTTGGTTGAAAGACAGAGCTTAAATAGTGTGCAAATAAATTTGCCTTATCTTCAGATTTTAGAAGTAAAAGATTTGTTTCTAAAAATTTTTGATTCTGTCCTACTGTCAAATGTTTGATAACGCAGTTTTTTTTTTTGTATGAGAACAAGTGGAGTTTTTTAAATTTTATTTTTTATATTTTGGTAGATATTATTTAGTATTTTTCAGAACAAACATCCCTTAACAGATTAACACAAATTGACCGGGAATGTTTACCTATTACATAAAATTTTGTTTCGATCCCACGCCAGGCACTACATTGATATTTTTTAGTAAAAAGAAAATCAGTAAATTAAAAAAAAAAAAATGTTTTTTGTTGGCAAATTTCTTAAGGAGATGTAAGTAAATATGAGTGCTGGTATGGCATAATATACATATCAAACATTCAGCATTAAGTACACCCCCTTTAGTTGGAGCATTGACCGATATAACGCCTTATTGTAGCTGTTGGTACTAAAAAATGACTTTCATCACGATCATAAAAACTTATTGTGTTAAGAATTCACCTTGGAATATTGGAGGACACCCACTAAATATAATTTACAGACTAGTAAATGACTTTTGGAGTCCTAAACTATAATTATTTAAAACTTCCTTTATATTCTTCCTGATGCTGACAAACAAATTTTATTGTCATAATTTATTTCTAAAAGTTATAAGCCCCGATATGTTTTTCACCTTCGATGTGGTCAATATTCTGAAAGCCTAACTCTTTCTCTATCGATGTTCCAAGTTTCATCTAAATCGGTTCAGTGGTTTCATAGTTCCAGACTTATTACCATTTATTTTGCTTTTGTCCCTACTGTGCACTGTTATTCATTATATTACTGCTGTTGCTAACTAAACAACTTGCCTATACAAAAAACAAAAACGTCACTAATAGTCATTACAATGCTTAATATACATTTGTGTGTGTATTTATATTTTTAACAGATTTGTTTTAGTTTTTGGCCCATAACTCTGTTGATTATGAACGAATGTGGTTTATTAAAAAAACCGAAATTTTGTAAATCTATCTATAGCTTAAAAAACCAGAAATACGTTTTTTTAATATATTAGATATTATTGAACCGATATATTTCGTTTTTTCAGCAAAAGATTCAGAAAAAATGTTGGAGCCTTCTTTGCAAAAACGAAGTCCCTAGTATATACAGAGGCTTCAGAAATTGGAAAACTGGTTCTAAAAAACGGGGTTCTTAAACGCCATTTCAACCGACACACAGACAGACGGACATGGTCCTATCGTCATTATTTCTTACAAGAATCTTCGACGAAAATTGTGGAAATTACAAACGGAATGACAAACTTATATATATCCTTTACACCTGTAGTGAAGGTTATAAAAATGGTTAACTTTGACAGCTCCATACAAGAAAGCAAGACAACCTACCTTAATTATTTGATTTTCGGAATTCAATTAATCGCCACTTTTGACAAGTTTTACTTCAACATGGAACGTCTCTTATAACGACAAAGTAGCAACTTGAATGAAAAAAACAGGGATTGTGAATAATGGTTATGATAAATTTTTTGACCAAAAAAAAACTATATAATCCAACAAGTAAAACAAAATAATTTTTAGGAAAAAAACTTAAACGTTAATTGTTTTATAATCAAAATAAAAAAAAGTCATTATAATTTGATCAAATAATAAAAATCGTAAAAAGTTAATTAAATTGTGATTTTTATTATATTGCTCATAACCGTTACGGTCCCTGGAAAAAGTAAATTTTTTAAACATATTTCTCCAGGTTGGGATTTTGAGTTTTTTGGTACAAAAACGAGAGAGTGTTTTTAATTCCCTAACTTTAGGCCAAGCTTATCTATACTATTGCAAAATTTCATTAGAATACCTTTACTACTTTAAATTTTATTTAGGTTCAAATATTAATATTAATTCTCAAAAATATACTTGACATAGTAAACATAAATCAATGAAGTAGATGACTGAATGATAATAAATAAATGCGAAAAAAAGTTCACTTGATTTTATTATTACTATTATTTAATTTATTTTTGCTAGAGTATTTAGTAAATTAAGTTTTGATGTAAAATGAAACAATTGTGTTAATTGAGAAATATAAGATTTTTTTTTTTTTTTTTTTGTACACAGATAAAAATATTTTTTTTAACAATTTCAATTAAATTATTAATTGGAATTTTAAAATGATTTCAAATATTTTGGCAATTAAACAAATTACTTAAAACAAAGTATTCTCAAATTTATTTCAATAATTTTTTTAATTGTATCAATTTTTCAATTTGTCAAAATTAAAATTTTATAATATTTTTTTAATAAAAATGAACAATTTATATGCTTCAAACTAATTTTCAATTCAAAAATTAATCAAATATAAATAAAATAAAGATAAAATTTTTTATAGGTTGAATTTTAAATAATATAAAATTATTTAAAAATTCTGATTAATAATTTAATTGAAATTTTTTTCGAAAATATTTGTTTCTATGTAGAAAAATCTTAAATTCAATTTCCATTACGAATAATATATATCCAATTATTTTATTAATTGACAATCAACCTATGAAAATAATTATTTATTAAATTATCACATATTTTTATTATTATTATAATAAATAATAAAAATAATTAAACGTGACAAATGGTTTAATTTTTAGTTTAATTCTTATAAATTGAATAATTCATACAATTAAAATTGTAATTGGAATAGTTTTTTTATCTATGATAAATCGTTTAATAGATAATATTTTTTCTGTGTAAAAAAAAAAAAAGCATTCTACACGTTTAATAATCACCTTTAAGTCTTTAAATTTTTATCTTAAAATTTTTTGATTAAAATAACAGCCCTTTAATTGGAGTACCATATTAATCCTAGTAAAAGGTCCTGTAATATGACTTCAATATCCTTGCCCTCAAAAAAAAAAAAAAAAAAAAAATATATATATATATATATATATATATATATATATATATATATATATATATATATATATATATATATATATATATATATATATATATATATATATATATATATATATATATATATATAAAACTCTCCCCAAATTTAAGTGTGTATTAAATATAAACAAAACCATTTACCCATTGACTGCTATAAATTGAGGTCAAATACATAAATAATATTTTTCTAAAGCAAAACAAAGCCATTGCACGTTGGGTTTAAATGTGTCAAAAGTGGCGCTTAATTGAATTTTAAAATTTAAGATTTTGTAATAAAGTTGTATACCGAACAAAAACAGACAAAATTATGTATCAATATCATTAAAATCGTTAAGCTAGGTTGTGCTGTTTTCTAATAAGAAGCTGTCAGAGTTAATAAATTTTTTACATTTTTGAAAAATAGTAAAAAATTCAATTTCATCCAATTTCAGTGTATTTATTTTAAATAAAAAGTCTCTTAAGGTAAAATTTTAAACTGAAACCATCAACCATCAAACCATCTGCAGGTATTTGTAAATTATCTTTTGTCCTAATATTTTTTTTAAATTGTCCTAAAATACACTAATATTCAACTTTCATGGAATGCAACTTAAAATGCTACAGGATGTTTGCTCTGAAATTTTTCTGAAAAATAGTATATATTGCCCACTTTAATAATATAAAAAAAATAGTGCGCATATATAGCCCGATTTGAGAATATAATTTTCTTTAAAAAAAAAAAAAAAAAATCCAGTATGAATTCAAAAAACAGCTTAAGTGCAGACATTTTCTTTGCTTTACCAAATATTAAACAGTGGGGAAGAATTGAAATGAATCTGTAACTTATAATCGACTGATTGTATTTGCATGAAATTTCACATAGGCGTAGCAAAGGACAGTAGCATTTTGACTATCGAAGGAAGATCCAATATACGCATCAGGAGCGGAACTATGGGGGTTAAAAATAGGGTACTACTGTCATTGAAAAGGTTTAACCACTAGCGAATTTTTGTTCTTTACCCGATTTTCAAGATTTTTATATCAACTTAAAGTCTTTGATAAATCCTTTGATAAACATACCTGCATCTACTACTTATCTTATATATTTTCCGAGTTATAAACCTTTGAAACTTCCAAAATTTCAATTTTACAAGATATTAGTTAAGATTTTTCCATATATAGCCAAATATTTTAAATCGATTTTATTATATTTTATGTAGTTAGCAAAGGACATTTTGAGTCGTTATCTTTATTAAGATAAAAGTTAACGATTTTGGGTTGTAAAGTTTGCAAAAATTAACAAACAGACGGACAGATGGACGGACATTTTAATTCTTTCAAAAAAATCTAAAATTCAAAAAATATGTTTTTCCACTTTTTGATTAATATAAAAATCAAATGAAGGTATTAAAATTTGTATATCGCCTTTCCCTGAATTAAGTGGTATTTTCGACCCATTTAACCCAAATGTATAGACGGACGGACGGACATTGCCATGCTGTCAAAAAATATTTTAGAATTCTAAAAATGCGTTTTTTTACTAACTAGTATATAGTAAACATTTAACGGGATCATCAAAATTTAGATATCATATTTTTCTGAATTAAGCGTCATTTTTGTCCCATTTAACCCAAATGATTTTATGATTCTGAAAATTAATTTTTTTACTTACTAATAAATAGAAAAATTAAATGTGATCATTTAAGTGTCAATATAACTTTTTCCTGAATTATGCATAATTTTCTATCCATTTAACTCTAATGTATAGACGGACAGACTTTAACGTTCGGGTAAAAAAAAATCTTAAAATTCTAAAATTGATTTTTTTTTTTTATAATAATCAATAAAAAAATAAAGCATGATCATTAAAATTCCCTGAATTAAGCGCCACTTTCGACCCCTTTTACCCCAATGTGCATTGTATAAATATTACAAAGACAACAATCATCATATACAGCAACAAATAACCACAGATATGCACTTAATGACCTTCACATTTAAACAAAAACACTTAACACACACTCAAACATACACATATACAATAAAGGAGCAAACAGAAATAGAACATAAAAATGATCTAGAATAAATTTAAATTTATGGGCTGCCATAGCAACTGGCAAAAAAAAATAAAATCAGCTGTTAAAAAAAAAAAAAACAAAGGATAAGTATTAATATTCATTGGAATATATTCAAAATAAAATAAACACAAAATATTTATAAAGTTTGTGTGTTGTTTACACAACATTGGCAATAAACATAATATAATTTAAACATAAAACAAAAAAGAAAGAAAATATAAAAAATTATTTTTTTTATATTCAAAATGTTATTTTTCTATAACCATAATAAACAAACCAATAAGCACACAAATTTCAAAAATTCAAGCCTTGGAAAATTTTGCTGGAGACCGACATGAATTCAAATATAAAAATATTTTAAACATGAAATATTATTGAAAAAAATAAAAATTTTCAAGTAAAATAAATTTGACTGGAATTTAAATTTCCTTTTCACTGGAGAATGCTATTGAATTAAAATGTAATACTATTTTAATTCAATGCTTGGTACTGGATTCAAGGCTTGAAATACATTTGGTTTCAATTTGGATTCCAGCAAAAATGTTTATTGGGAAACTTAATAAAAAATGTGCAAAACCATGTTGAAGAAAATTATATTTTTCCATATAATAAATATGAAAAATTATAAATTGTCACGAAACTTAAAGACACACATAAAACAGACAGACAAATGAAAAATAAGATATTTAAAGACCTAAAAACTTTGTGGAAAATATTATATATAAAGTCTACTAAAAAATTTTCTATAGATAAATAATTATTTAACCTCTGATAAATAATTGTCGTCTTGTATTTTTTGCTATAACAAGAAAATGTTAGGACCTTCTTCTTTTTAACCGTCAAAAATAGTTTTTCTTCTTTCTTTCTTTTGCATTGTCATCCAGTTTTTTTTTTTTTTTTCTTGACAAACGTACGTGTTTACTATCGATTATAGCTATAGACATTTGAAAAAAATTGGCACCAGACATATTGACGTCAAAAGAGCTCAACCCCCTAAAAAAAAGGAAAAAGAAACTAAAAAAATAATACCAGTAAAAAAGTAGCATAATAACAACAACATCATCAGTACCACCAACATCTAACACTCAAACTGATTTAGATAACAATTTTTTGGCAATATGCAACTCGTAACTTGTAGACTATGAAACCATTTGCAATTACCGTACTTTGTTTTTTTTTTTTTTTTTCTCCGTCTCTCTCCTTCTCCATTTGAGTTTTTTTTACCTTTAAACATTTGCTAACACTCCCATGCATTCAAAAATACTTTTACACTTGAATGGTTATTGAAACACACACACACAAATTCTCAGATACTTCTCCTAATAGTATCTTGGTAAAAAATCAGATACCCATACCAAGCTATACATCTGTTTTTAGATATAGACAGTATTAAAAATGTATACTTTGTATGTGATGATGGAAAAAGAAGTACATGAATAATTTGATGGTTTTTAATATATGGGTCATTCTACTAATTTAATGAAATTATATAAATTTTAATACCTTAACCCATAATTTTCGTTAAAAAAAAAAAAAAAAAATACAGGGAAATTTAAAAATATCATTTTCAAATCCACATCTTAAATTTAATAACTCCTAGATATTTCGAGGAGGTCAGAGTGCCCAATGAAACTCAGTGCCAATTCTGTGGCACTTTATAAGTTCTAGGACACCAATATGTAACCGATGATGTTAAATTGACACACAAGCTACGCTTCAATGTGTAGTAAGGCAAAATAAAAAATTATTGAAAATAAATGGATTTACATAAAATTTCACATATGCGTTGCAGAGGAGTGTATAATTTTATATTTCGAAGGAGAACTCCACATACCCTTCAGGGGTTACTCAAAATGGAGTATCTCTGACATAGAAAATATATAAACGTTTGCCAAGCGAATAGGCGCTCACGAATATTTTTGCATTAACTTTTAAAAACATGCTATTTATCACTTATATTTTTCGAGTTATTTGAAATTTTAGCTACCTCAATTTTTCAAATTCTTGGTCATTTTTTTTTCCTAATATATATCTCAGAATTTCTGACCAATTTTATTAGTTTTTTCTTTAAATAATTACAAAACAAAATTATATATTGAATAAAGAAAATTTTTGTATATCTTTAGCAATTCCAAAAGTAAACGATTTTATATTTGAAAGTTTCAAAAATTACTATTATTTGTGTTTTTTTTTTTTTTTTTTTTTTTTTGGTCAAAAAAAGTCTTCTTCAAAATGCAATTCCTCTTTAACCACTTATAATAATTTTATACTTATCTTCACAAAGATTATATTTGAATAGAAAACAAGCCCAATAACCCAAGCAGTATAGTTGCACACCCTCCCGAATTTGACCTTTTTGTTATACAAATGTTTTGAATAAAGTTTATTTTTTTTAAATCTCAAAGCACGAATCTGCAAACAAAATTCATTTCAGGAATCTATTTATGTTTTCATTATCCAGGTTTAGCCTTTTATCATTGTTATATTTTTTCAATGTGATAGTCCAGAAGTCGTTCTATAAGATTTCTCACCAACATACGAACTTATTCGAAATATAATTAAGATCATCATAACCCCAAACTGGTTTGGATTCTGCTGACTATACTTAGGTTAAAAGCTAACCATATAGCTGCTTCACGAATTTTATATTATTTATTTTATATTTATTTATTAATTATTTAATCTATCTATCTATCTATCTATCTATCTATCTATCTATCTATCTATCTATCTATCTATCTATCTATCTATCTATCTATCTATCTATCTATCTATCTATCTATCTATCTATCTATCTATCTATCTATCTATCTATCTATCTATCTATCTATCTATCTATCTATCTATCTATCTATCTATCTATCTATCTATCTATCTATCTATCTATCTATCTATCTATCTATCTATCTATCTATCTATCTATCTATCTATCTATCTATCTATCTATCTATCTATCTATCTATCTATCTATCTATCTATCTATCTATCTATCTATCTATCTATCTATCTATCTATCTATCTATCTATCTATCTATCTATCTATCTATCTATCTATCTATCTATCTATCTATCTATCTATCTATCTATCTATCTATCTATCTATCTATCTATCTATCTATCTATCTATCTATCTATCTATCTATCTATCTATCTATCTATCTATCTATCTATCTATCTATCTATCTATCTATCTATCTATCTATCTATCTATCTATCTATCTATCTATCTATCTATCTATCTATCTATCTATCTATCTATCTATCTATCTATCTATCTATCTATCTATCTATCTATCTATCTATCTATCTATCTATCTATCTATCTATCTATCTATCTATCTATCTATCTATCTATCTATCTATCTATCTATCTATCTATCTATCTATCTATCTATCTATCTATCTATCTATCTATCTATCTATCTATCTATCTATCTATCTATCTATCTATCTATCTATCTATCTATCTATCTATCTATCTATCTATCTATCTATCTATCTATCTATCTATCTATCTATCTATCTATCTATCTATCTATCTATCTATCTATCTATCTATCTATCTATCTATCTATCTATCTATCTATCTATCTATCTATCTATCTATCTATCTATCTATCTATCTATCTATCTATCTATCTATCTATCTATCTATCTATCTATCTATCTATCTATCTATCTATCTATCTATCTATCTATCTATCTATCTATCTATCTATCTATCTATCTATCTATCTATCTATCTATCTATCTATCTATCTATCTATCTATCTATCTATCTATCTATCTATCTATCTATCTATCTATCTATCTATCTATCTATCTATCTATCTATCTATCTATCTATCTATCTATCTATCTATCTATCTATCTATCTATCTATCTATCTATCTATCTATCTATCTATCTATCTATCTATCTATCTATCTATCTATCTATCTATCTATCTATCTATCTATCTATCTATCTATCTATCTATCTATCTATCTATCTATCTATCTATCTATCTATCTATCTATCTATCTATCTATCTATCTATCTATCTATCTATCTATCTATCTATCTATCTATCTATCTATCTATCTATCTATCTATCTATCTATCTATCTATCTATCTATCTATCTATCTATCTATCTATCTATCTATCTATCTATCTATCTATCTATCTATCTATCTATCTATCTATCTATCTATCTATCTATCTATCTATCTATCTATCTATCTATCTATCTATCTATCTATCTATCTATCTATCTATCTATCTATCTATCTATCTATCTATCTATCTATCTATCTATCTATCTATCTATCTATCTATCTATCTATCTATCTATCTATCTATCTATCTATCTATCTATCTATCTATCTATCTATCTATCTATCTATCTATCTATCTATCTATCTATCTATCTATCTATCTATCTATCTATCTATCTATCTATCTATCTATCTATCTATCTATCTATCTATCTATCTATCTATCTATCTATCTATCTATCTATCTATCTATCTATCTATCTATCTATCTATCTATCTATCTATCTATCTATCTATCTATCTATCTATCTATCTATCTATCTATCTATCTATCTATCTATCTATCTATCTATCTATCTATCTATCTATCTATCTATCTATCTATCTATCTATCTATCTATCTATCTATCTATCTATCTATCTATCTATCTATCTATCTATCTATCTATCTATCTATCTATCTATCTATCTATCTATCTATCTATCTATCTATCTATCTATCTATCTATCTATCTATCTATCTATCTATCTATCTATCTATCTATCTATCTATCTATCTATCTATCTATCTATCTATCTATCTATCTATCTATCTATCTATCTATCTATCTATCTATCTATCTATCTATCTATCTATCTATCTATCTATCTATCTATCTATCTATCTATCTATCTATCTATCTATCTATCTATCTATCTATCTATCTATCTATCTATCTATCTATCTATCTATCTATCTATCTATCTATCTATCTATCTATCTATCTATCTATCTATCTATCTATCTATCTATCTATCTATCTATCTATCTATCTATCTATCTATCTATCTATCTATCTATCTATCTATCTATCTATCTATCTATCTATCTATCTATCTATCTATCTATCTATCTATCTATCTATCTATCTATCTATCTATCTATCTATCTATCTATCTATCTATCTATCTATCTATCTATCTATCTATCTATCTATCTATCTATCTATCTATCTATCTATCTATCTATCTATCTATCTATCTATCTATCTATCTATCTATCTATCTATCTATCTATCTATCTATCTATCTATCTATCTATCTATCTATCTATCTATCTATCTATCTATCTATCTATCTATCTATCTATCTATCTATCTATCTATCTATCTATCTATCTATCTATCTATCTATCTATCTATCTATCTATCTATCTATCTATCTATCTATCTATCTATCTATCTATCTATCTATCTATCTATCTATCTATCTATCTATCTATCTATCTATCTATCTATCTATCTATCTATCTATCTATCTATCTATCTATCTATCTATCTATCTATCTATCTATCTATCTATCTATCTATCTATCTATCTATCTATCTATCTATCTATCTATCTATCTATCTATCTATCTATCTATCTATCTATCTATCTATCTATCTATCTATCTATCTATCTATCTATCTATCTATCTATCTATCTATCTATCTATCTATCTATCTATCTATCTATCTATCTATCTATCTATCTATCTATCTATCTATCTATCTATCTATCTATCTATCTATCTATCTATCTATCTATCTATCTATCTATCTATCTATCTATCTATCTATCTATCTATCTATCTATCTATCTATCTATCTATCTATCTATCTATCTATCTATCTATCTATCTATCTATCTATCTATCTATCTATCTATCTATCTATCTATCTATCTATCTATCTATCTATCTATCTATCTATCTATCTATCTATCTATCTATCTATCTATCTATCTATCTATCTATCTATCTATCTATCTATCTATCTATCTATCTATCTATCTATCTATCTATCTATCTATCTATCTATCTATCTATCTATCTATCTATCTATCTATCTATCTATCTATCTATCTATCTATCTATCTATCTATCTATCTATCTATCTATCTATCTATCTATCTATCTATCTATCTATCTATCTATCTATCTATCTATCTATCTATCTATCTATCTATCTATCTATCTATCTATCTATCTATCTATCTATCTATCTATCTATCTATCTATCTATCTATCTATCTATCTATCTATCTATCTATCTATCTATCTATCTATCTATCTATCTATCTATCTATCTATCTATCTATCTATCTATCTATCTATCTATCTATCTATCTATCTATCTATCTATCTATCTATCTATCTATCTATCTATCTATCTATCTATCTATCTATCTATCTATCTATCTATCTATCTATCTATCTATCTATCTATCTATCTATCTATCTATCTATCTATCTATCTATCTATCTATCTATCTATCTATCTATCTATCTATCTATCTATCTATCTATCTATCTATCTATCTATCTATCTATCTATCTATCTATCTATCTATCTATCTATCTATCTATCTATCTATCTATCTATCTATCTATCTATCTATCTATCTATCTATCTATCTATCTATCTATCTATCTATCTATCTATCTATCTATCTATCTATCTATCTATCTATCTATCTATCTATCTATCTATCTATCTATCTATCTATCTATCTATCTATCTATCTATCTATCTATCTATCTATCTATCTATCTATCTATCTATCTATCTATCTATCTATCTATCTATCTATCTATCTATCTATCTATCTATCTATCTATCTATCTATCTATCTATCTATCTATCTATCTATCTATCTATCTATCTATCTATCTATCTATCTATCTATCTATCTATCTATCTATCTATCTATCTATCTATCTATCTATCTATCTATCTATCTATCTATCTATCTATCTATCTATCTATCTATCTATCTATCTATCTATCTATCTATCTATCTATCTATCTATCTATCTATCTATCTATCTATCTATCTATCTATCTATCTATCTATCTATCTATCTATCTATCTATCTATCTATCTATCTATCTATCTATCTATCTATCTATCTATCTATCTATCTATCTATCTATCTATCTATCTATCTATCTATCTATCTATCTATCTATCTATCTATCTATCTATCTATCTATCTATCTATCTATCTATCTATCTATCTATCTATCTATCTATCTATCTATCTATCTATCTATCTATCTATCTATCTATCTATCTATCTATCTATCTATCTATCTATCTATCTATCTATCTATCTATCTATCTATCTATCTATCTATCTATCTATCTATCTATCTATCTATCTATCTATCTATCTATCTATCTATCTATCTATCTATCTATCTATCTATCTATCTATCTATCTATCTATCTATCTATCTATCTATCTATCTATCTATCTATCTATCTATCTATCTATCTATCTATCTATCTATCTATCTATCTATCTATCTATCTATCTATCTATCTATCTATCTATCTATCTATCTATCTATCTATCTATCTATCTATCTATCTATCTATCTATCTATCTATCTATCTATCTATCTATCTATCTATCTATCTATCTATCTATCTATCTATCTATCTATCTATCTATCTATCTATCTATCTATCTATCTATCTATCTATCTATCTATCTATCTATCTATCTATCTATCTATCTATCTATCTATCTATCTATCTATCTATCTATCTATCTATCTATCTATCTATCTATCTATCTATCTATCTATCTATCTATCTATCTATCTATCTATCTATCTATCTATCTATCTATCTATCTATCTATCTATCTATCTATCTATCTATCTATCTATCTATCTATCTATCTATCTATCTATCTATCTATCTATCTATCTATCTATCTATCTATCTATCTATCTATCTATCTATCTATCTATCTATCTATCTATCTATCTATCTATCTATCTATCTATCTATCTATCTATCTATCTATCTATCTATCTATCTATCTATCTATCTATCTATCTATCTATCTATCTATCTATCTATCTATCTATCTATCTATCTATCTATCTATCTATCTATCTATCTATCTATCTATCTATCTATCTATCTATCTATCTATCTATCTATCTATCTATCTATCTATCTATCTATCTATCTATCTATCTATCTATCTATCTATCTATCTATCTATCTATCTATCTATCTATCTATCTATCTATCTATCTATCTATCTATCTATCTATCTATCTATCTATCTATCTATCTATCTATCTATCTATCTATCTATCTATCTATCTATCTATCTATCTATCTATCTATCTATCTATCTATCTATCTATCTATCTATCTATCTATCTATCTATCTATCTATCTATCTATCTATCTATCTATCTATCTATCTATCTATCTATCTATCTATCTATCTATCTATCTATCTATCTATCTATCTATCTATCTATCTATCTATCTATCTATCTATCTATCTATCTATCTATCTATCTATCTATCTATCTATCTATCTATCTATCTATCTATCTATCTATCTATCTATCTATCTATCTATCTATCTATCTATCTATCTATCTATCTATCTATCTATCTATCTATCTATCTATCTATCTATCTATCTATCTATCTATCTATCTATCTATCTATCTATCTATCTATCTATCTATCTATCTATCTATCTATCTATCTATCTATCTATCTATCTATCTATCTATCTATCTATCTATCTATCTATCTATCTATCTATCTATCTATCTATCTATCTATCTATCTATCTATCTATCTATCTATCTATCTATCTATCTATCTATCTATCTATCTATCTATCTATCTATCTATCTATCTATCTATCTATCTATCTATCTATCTATCTATCTATCTATCTATCTATCTATCTATCTATCTATCTATCTATCTATCTATCTATCTATCTATCTATCTATCTATCTATCTATCTATCTATCTATCTATCTATCTATCTATCTATCTATCTATCTATCTATCTATCTATCTATCTATCTATCTATCTATCTATCTATCTATCTATCTATCTATCTATCTATCTATCTATCTATCTATCTATCTATCTATCTATCTATCTATCTATCTATCTATCTATCTATCTATCTATCTATCTATCTATCTATCTATCTATCTATCTATCTATCTATCTATCTATCTATCTATCTATCTATCTATCTATCTATCTATCTATCTATCTATCTATCTATCTATCTATCTATCTATCTATCTATCTATCTATCTATCTATCTATCTATCTATCTATCTATCTATCTATCTATCTATCTATCTATCTATCTATCTATCTATCTATCTATCTATCTATCTATCTATCTATCTATCTATCTATCTATCTATCTATCTATCTATCTATCTATCTATCTATCTATCTATCTATCTATCTATCTATCTATCTATCTATCTATCTATCTATCTATCTATCTATCTATCTATCTATCTATCTATCTATCTATCTATCTATCTATCTATCTATCTATCTATCTATCTATCTATCTATCTATCTATCTATCTATCTATCTATCTATCTATCTATCTATCTATCTATCTATCTATCTATCTATCTATCTATCTATCTATCTATCTATCTATCTATCTATCTATCTATCTATCTATCTATCTATCTATCTATCTATCTATCTATCTATCTATCTATCTATCTATCTATCTATCTATCTATCTATCTATCTATCTATCTATCTATCTATCTATCTATCTATCTATCTATCTATCTATCTATCTATCTATCTATCTATCTATCTATCTATCTATCTATCTATCTATCTATCTATCTATCTATCTATCTATCTATCTATCTATCTATCTATCTATCTATCTATCTATCTATCTATCTATCTATCTATCTATCTATCTATCTATCTATCTATCTATCTATCTATCTATCTATCTATCTATCTATCTATCTATCTATCTATCTATCTATCTATCTATCTATCTATCTATCTATCTATCTATCTATCTATCTATCTATCTATCTATCTATCTATCTATCTATCTATCTATCTATCTATCTATCTATCTATCTATCTATCTATCTATCTATCTATCTATCTATCTATCTATCTATCTATCTATCTATCTATCTATCTATCTATCTATCTATCTATCTATCTATCTATCTATCTATCTATCTATCTATCTATCTATCTATCTATCTATCTATCTATCTATCTATCTATCTATCTATCTATCTATCTATCTATCTATCTATCTATCTATCTATCTATCTATCTATCTATCTATCTATCTATCTATCTATCTATCTATCTATCTATCTATCTATCTATCTATCTATCTATCTATCTATCTATCTATCTATCTATCTATCTATCTATCTATCTATCTATCTATCTATCTATCTATCTATCTATCTATCTATCTATCTATCTATCTATCTATCTATCTATCTATCTATCTATCTATCTATCTATCTATCTATCTATCTATCTATCTATCTATCTATCTATCTATCTATCTATCTATCTATCTATCTATCTATCTATCTATCTATCTATCTATCTATCTATCTATCTATCTATCTATCTATCTATCTATCTATCTATCTATCTATCTATCTATCTATCTATCTATCTATCTATCTATCTATCTATCTATCTATCTATCTATCTATCTATCTATCTATCTATCTATCTATCTATCTATCTATCTATCTATCTATCTATCTATCTATCTATCTATCTATCTATCTATCTATCTATCTATCTATCTATCTATCTATCTATCTATCTATCTATCTATCTATCTATCTATCTATCTATCTATCTATCTATCTATCTATCTATCTATCTATCTATCTATCTATCTATCTATCTATCTATCTATCTATCTATCTATCTATCTTTTTTTTTTTTTTTTTTTTTCTATTAGGAGGTGGAAATCTATCATATGATACCCGCTGCTTTAAAGGGTCAGCAGGTTATGTCGGATTCCTACCGACTTAAACCACCTCCTTCGTCTTCCTTGCACCCTGCGGAACTGTCTACAGAGATATTGCGTCGCAGGGTCGGAAAGGCTTAATCAGCCTCAGCAGTGTCGTTGTGATGTGTCAACCTTCTTCTACTCTCTTCCATGCTCAGTTCCTTGTGAATATGTTTCACCATATAGCATATAGCATTCCAGTGTTCCTGCCTATTTAAAAGGATGTCTACAACGTTATCGACCCTAATTTGCTGCCCTACTATATGCTCTGTTCTTTGTCGCACTTCGTTGAATCGGGGGCAGTAAAACATTACGTGCTCTGGGTCCTCTACTATAGTTGGACAGTTGGGGCACATTGGTGACTCGTCTAGTCCAAACCTGTGAAGATAACTTCTATATCCTCCATGCCCAGATATAAACTGTGTGAGGTAATAATTGACCTCTCCGTGTCTTCTGTTAACCCATACATCTATGTTCGGTATAAGTTTGAATGTCCACCTTCCCTTCAAACTTCTTTCCCATCGAGATTGCCACAATCTTAATGATAGTTCTCTCTCTAGTTTACGTATAGTATTTGTGCATTGTTCTCCTGTTCTTTTACGTTCATACAGACGTTTGGCTTCTTCCGCCAGGATGTCTATGGGAATCATTCCTGAGATGACGTACACCGCTTCCTCCGAGGTTGTGCGAAATGAGCTACATATACGTAACGCACACATCCTATACAGCGACAAGACTTTTCTTGCTATCGATTTCACTTTAAGGGAGGTTGCCCATACAGGAGCCGCGTAAAGAATCAGCGAGCTTACAACCGTGTTTATTATTTTTCTCTTTGATTGTCGTGGTCCTCCTACGTTTGGCATCATTCTTTCAATGGCTACTCTGACGTTTGTTGCTTTTTGGCAAATATATTCTATATGTGCTCCGAAATTTAGCCTTGCATCTATCATAACACCCAGGTACTTAAGGTATGGTTTAGACAATACCTCGCACCCTTAATTTTATGATCTCATTTTTCCGACGACTAGTCACGAGGACAGCTTCCGTTTTGTGTTCAGCTAATTCTAGCCCTGCATCTCTCATCCAAGCTCCAATGGTGTGAATAACGTCATTTGCGATAAGTTCTATTTCATCGATATATCTTGCTGTGATTGTAATGGCAATATCGTCCGCAAAACCGATTATAGTTGCCTCCTCCGGTATATCTAGCTTAAGGACATCGTTGTACATAATGTTCCACAGTAGAGGCCCCAGGACCGATCCTTGAGGAACACCTGCCGTAACGTTATAAGTTTTAATTCCATCATCTGTGGAGTAACGTAGTTCTCTATTTGCAAAGTAGCTATTTATGATACTCATCAAATAATTTGGGACTCCTAACCTAAGAAGTGTCCGAATTATTAGGCCCCAATTAGCAGAGTTAAATGCATTTCGTACGTCCAGTGTGATTATTGCACAATATTTCCTCCTTGTACCCTTACCCTCTATTGCGGTTTGTGCTATTTCCGTCACCATGCTGATTGCATCAACGGTTGATCTGGCCTTCCGAAATCCGTACTGGTAGTTTGATAAACCTCCTCTTAATTCAACGATTGGTGACAATCGGTTATATATTACTTTCTCTAATACTTTGCCCAGGGTGTCCAGCAGACATATTGGTCTATACGATGACGGTTCTCCAAGGGGCTTATTCGGTTTTGGGATTAACACCAACGTTTGTTTCTTCCATGGTTCAGGAAAAATTCCTTCCTTAAGACATTGTGTAAACATTTCGGTAAACATGTTTGGGGCTTTCTCCATTGCAAGCTTAAGTGCATTATTTGGGAAGCTATCAGGTCCAGGTGCTTTTCTGTCGCCTATTTTCTTCGCTATTTGCTTTAGTTCTTCTTCTGTTACCACTGGGATGGTTTCCGAGTAGTCAATACTATGCCATGTGTTCTCGTTAACGCGGTGTTCTGGAAACAATGACCTAACTATTTTCTCCATAAGAAGCGGGCACGAAGGCTGTGGTGATTTTGTTCCTTTAAGCTTTGAAGTTACTACCCTGTAAGCTTTGCCCCACGGGTCTGAATCTGCTTCCAGACATATTTCCTTAAAGCAGTTAGTTTTGCTCCGTGTGATCGCATTTTGAAATTCTCTCCTTGAATATTTGTATTCACGAAGGTTTTCCTCAAAATGAACTCTTCCTCTAGATCGTTGGGCTTTCCTTCTAGCTTTAAAACATTTGGTTCGCAGATCGTTAATTTCGCTATTCCACCAATAGTTTGGGTGCCAGTTTTTATTAATTCTTCGTCTCTGCATTGCAGTGTCACATGCTTTTTTAAGCTTTGATATTATCTGGTTCGCCTTGTCTGAAGCTGTGCCGTTCAGATCAGTATTCTGTGAGAATTCCTGGATAAAGGCTGCTCTGTTCAATTTTTTAGAGGCCCATCCAAAATACTTAGGCTTGGATTTGTTCAAACTGGAGTTTACCACACTGTTGCTACCTATTGAGAATATTATGGCTTGGTGGTCGCTATGTGTATAATAGTCACTAACTGCCCATTCAACGTTTCTGGCTAGTGAAGCACTCATGAAGGTGAGGTCTACTACAGACGAAAATCCTCTAGACATAAATGTGGGTTTATCTCCATTGTTAGCTAGCACAAGGTCGTACCCTGCGATTGTTTCGAGTAGAATTCGTCCTCTCCTATTCGTAACTCTGCTTCCCCAATCAACCGCCCAGGCATTGAAGTCGCCGGCAATGATTTTTGGGTTATGTTGTGCTGAGTCCCTCATTAATCGGTCTAGCATTCTTTCGTACTGATCAATTGTTGCGCTCGGTCGAGCATAGCAACTGTATATATATATACCCCCGATTTTTGCCTTCACGAATCCATCTTCCGGTTCTCCTGAGATTCCCTCAATTGCCATATTTCCGCAGGCCCATATAGCCGCCTTACCAGACACGTCCTTTACCCAAACGGAGTTATGCATATCTTTATACTGTTCGCATATTATGGCGACATCAACACGAGTTTCGTAGATTATTTGCGAAAGCAGGTCCTGTGTCGCCTTACAGTGATTGAGGTTTAGTTGTAGCAACCTGTTAAGCGCCTGTTTGAAAACAGGACATCTTCCACTACCTGCCACGTGAAAAATATCCGCATTCTCCCTCACTTTACAAAACATACATTCTGGCTTTTTCGTGCAACCCTTCGCAATGTGCCCTGTACCACCACATCTTCTGCACATTTTTGATCTGTCATGTTCATTGGTACATTTTGTCGCAATGTGTCCAAATTCCAAACATCTGTAACATCTCTTTAGAGACACTTTCTCCCTAATGCGGCATATAACCCATCCGATTTTTACCTTCCCTACTTGGATAATCCTGCAGCCCATTTCCAATGGTAGGCTTATAGTGGCGGTTTGGGTATCTCCATAGCTTTTTCTTAAGCTTCTAATGTTGGATTCTTTGATACCTTCCACTCCAAACTGGTTCATCAGAGCAGTACATATTTCCTGTTTTGTGGTTACCTCGTCCATGTCTCTACATTCAATAAGAATTTCCGGTTTATGGGTTCTGATATCCGCTTGCATTCCAATACTGTTTTCCACCTGGTTGTGAAATTTTTCCACAACTTCTTTACTACCTGATTTGATTTCAAGAAGTAAATCTCCTTTCTGCGTCCTCCGAATACGTGAAACGCTTTCTCCGAGTTCATGTAGCGATGGATCTGCCTTTATTTTGCGTAGTATATCGGCGTAAGTAGTTTCACCCTTAGTAGATATAATCATAGCATCTGTTTTAGCTGGTCTCCTCTGTTTCTTTCTCCGTTTTACAGTTCTCCATTTAGCTTTCTCTCCCTTATTTATATCCTCTTCTACCAATACATTTTCCATTTCCTTGGCCATTCTGCGTTTTTCACTCATTTTCTTAACTCTCTTGGGTGTTTGAGTTTTTGCTGGACTGTCTGCAAGTTCTCTGCTTCTTTTATGATCATTAGATACCAACCCCGATTTCGGAGTTGTCTGTGTCGACTGTTCGCTATTTGCCAGAGGTAGCTTGTTTCCTTCAGGTGATACCTCCTCTTTAGCTCTGTTGTACGTAGCTCTTATGGCTCTTATCTGCTCCTTGATAGCATGGTGAACATTGTTCTTACTCTTCACATACTCTGCTAATTTGGAAATCAAGCTTCCTAGTTCTGCAAAAGGATTGCTTGAAAGACTCTGTGTTGTCGGTTCGTTGTTTATTACCGCTTGTGTCACATGTGTGGGCCGAATACCAGGTTGTGGAGGCGATCTCTGTATACCTGAATTTCTCCTGAACGGATTCGCCATCATCTCCATGTTATTATGATTGCCTGTAGCTCTATCCTCTGTTCCAGCCAGGTTTGCTACTGGAGTAGAGTTTTTGCGGTAGCTGGATATCGACGACTGAAAGCCCGCGTTCACACTTTCTAAAGCCGCCGGCACTGGGTTTATTACTCCCTGCACCGTAACAATCAATTCCTTATTTTCCATTTAGATTCAAAAGATATTTGCGTTTTTAACCTATCCGCCAAGGTTTTCGTTCAGCCGCTCCTTACATAGAGATCAGACGCTGACCAGGAAGCCGTCCACTATGGATACCGTCGCGCCTGGATTTATGACTAGGGAAACCACGAAGTCGTCACTCTTCTAACTATGCCTCTCTGGAGGATACCCCTGTGGTTGGATACCTATTTTGGGGCGGTATCCGCTCGCCCCTTCACAGGACTTCATAGAGCAAATGTGCCTTTTTAGCACGCTCTCCGTACCTGAGTACTAGGGTCCGCGGGATCGTAAATTCCCGAAATTCTCTCCTGAGAATCCCCTTGCGGGGATCTATCTATCTATCTATCTATCTATCTATCTATCTATCTATCTATCTATCTATCTATCTATCTATCTATCTATCTATCTATCTATCTATCTATCTATCTATCTATCTATCTATCTATCTATCTATCTATCTATCTATCTATCTATCTATCTATCTATCTATCTATCTATCTATCTATCTATCTATCTATCTATCTATCTATCTATCTATCTATCTATCTATCTATCTATCTATCTATCTATCTATCTATCTATCTATCTATCTATCTATCTATCTATCTATCTATCTATCTATCTATCTATCTATCTATCTATCTATCTATCTATCTATCTATCTATCTATCTATCTATCTATCTATCTATCTATCTATCTATCTATCTATCTATCTATCTATCTATCTATCTATCTATCTATCTATCTATCTATCTATCTATCTATCTATCTATCTATCTATCTATCTATCTATCTATCTATCTATCTATCTATCTATCTATCTATCTATCTATCTATCTATCTATCTATCTATCTATCTATCTATCTATCTATCTATCTATCTATCTATCTATCTATCTATCTATCTATCTATCTATCTATCTATCTATCTATCTATCTATCTATCTATCTATCTATCTATCTATCTATCTATCTATCTATCTATCTATCTATCTATCTATCTATCTATCTATCTATCTATCTATCTATCTATCTATCTATCTATCTATCTATCTATCTATCTATCTATCTATCTATCTATCTATCTATCTATCTATCTATCTATCTATCTATCTATCTATCTATCTATCTATCTATCTATCTATCTATCTATCTATCTATCTATCTATCTATCTATCTATCTATCTATCTATCTATCTATCTATCTATCTATCTATCTATCTATCTATCTATCTATCTATCTATCTATCTATCTATCTATCTATCTATCTATCTATCTATCTATCTATCTATCTATCTATCTATCTATCTATCTATCTATCTATCTATCTATCTATCTATCTATCTATCTATCTATCTATCTATCTATCTATCTATCTATCTATCTATCTATCTATCTATCTATCTATCTATCTATCTATCTATCTATCTATCTATCTATCTATCTATCTATCTATCTATCTATCTATCTATCTATCTATCTATCTATCTATCTATCTATCTATCTATCTATCTATCTATCTATCTATCTATCTATCTATCTATCTATCTATCTATCTATCTATCTATCTATCTATCTATCTATCTATCTATCTATCTATCTATCTATCTATCTATCTATCTATCTATCTATCTATCTATCTATCTATCTATCTATCTATCTATCTATCTATCTATCTATCTATCTATCTATCTATCTATCTATCTATCTATCTATCTATCTATCTATCTATCTATCTATCTATCTATCTATCTATCTATCTATCTATCTATCTATCTATCTATCTATCTATCTATCTATCTATCTATCTATCTATCTATCTATCTATCTATCTATCTATCTATCTATCTATCTATCTATCTATCTATCTATCTATCTATCTATCTATCTATCTATCTATCTATCTATCTATCTATCTATCTATCTATCTATCTATCTATCTATCTATCTATCTATCTATCTATCTATCTATCTATCTATCTATCTATCTATCTATCTATCTATCTATCTATCTATCTATCTATCTATCTATCTATCTATCTATCTATCTATCTATCTATCTATCTATCTATCTATCTATCTATCTATCTATCTATCTATCTATCTATCTATCTATCTATCTATCTATCTATCTATCTATCTATCTATCTATCTATCTATCTATCTATCTATCTATCTATCTATCTATCTATCTATCTATCTATCTATCTATCTATCTATCTATCTATCTATCTATCTATCTATCTATCTATCTATCTATCTATCTATCTATCTATCTATCTATCTATCTATCTATCTATCTATCTATCTATCTATCTATCTATCTATCTATCTATCTATCTATCTATCTATCTATCTATCTATCTATCTATCTATCTATCTATCTATCTATCTATCTATCTATCTATCTATCTATCTATCTATCTATCTATCTATCTATCTATCTATCTATCTATCTATCTATCTATCTATCTATCTATCTATCTATCTATCTATCTATCTATCTATCTATCTATCTATCTATCTATCTATCTATCTATCTATCTATCTATCTATCTATCTATCTATCTATCTATCTATCTATCTATCTATCTATCTATCTATCTATCTATCTATCTATCTATCTATCTATCTATCTATCTATCTATCTATCTATCTATCTATCTATCTATCTATCTATCTATCTATCTATCTATCTATCTATCTATCTATCTATCTATCTATCTATCTATCTATCTATCTATCTATCTATCTATCTATCTATCTATCTATCTATCTATCTATCTATCTATCTATCTATCTATCTATCTATCTATCTATCTATCTATCTATCTATCTATCTATCTATCTATCTTTTAAAAAACTCAATAAAACATTTGTGAGCAGATTTTTTTACAAGGGAAAAAACCTTACATGTTAAAAATACAACATTTTTCATATAAATTCCCATATTACTTAGACCCACCAACAATCCACCTCTCGCATTTCGAGATGTATTAACAAATCCTACACAGAAAAAAATATTCCAAATAATTTAATAATAAAATTATTAATTAACTTTATATTGGAATTTAACTATATGATTTATTAATATAATTAATTTTCTAATAGGTTTACAGTTTTGTTTTTTAATAAATTGACAGCTGTTAATAAAATATAAAGAAAAATTAAATATTTGTCTATAAAACTACAGAAGTAAAATAAATTTAAGTAATTTTTCAAAAATTTTCAGCTCATTGCACTTATTAAAGTAAAAGAAGTAATAATATCAATTATTCTAGTTATTAATATTATCATTTTGATGATTGGAGCAAAATCATTTAAAAATTAATTAATATTACAGATTTCGTAATTGAAGTCAATTTTTACTTTTTTCTGTGTAAATTTTTTTTAAGCAGAAGTTTTTTTGTTACCTAACATAGACGCAAACAAATTCAGACACACACACACTCTCACATACATTTTTATATTTTATACGTATACAGTTAGATGTAGTTATTAGTATTTCTATTCAATTTTTTATTTTTTTTATTTTTTTTTCTCTACTACTATTCCTCAAACAAAGATCGTTTGGGTAAAACGTGTGCACTTCAATTTCAAGCACAAGTCCAGCCATAAGTGTTTGTTAATTAACTAAATGTCATTGAATAACACAAACGTGCTTAAGTTCTCAAATGATTTGGAAAACGTAGAAAAATCGAAACCACCAGCAAATAGAAAAAGTTACATACAATTTTTTGAAAAGAAAAAGTATAGACGAAAGAGAAGATGTTTAATTTAGAAAAAAATAATAATAATAAAATAAGAATATGTTTTGAAGTAGCAAGAAATTCAACTTTATTATTTAAAAAATCTGTATTACTTAAGATAAAACAATTTGAGAAGGTAACATCAAAGGAATTGTTATTAAAGTTTGATAACATATTATATGGAAATCAAAAAAAATTTATCTTAATTTAATAGATTATAAATTAGTGGAAAGAGGCCATAAACAATCTTAACACTTGCTTTTTCTTCACCCTGTTTTTTTTTTTAAATCTCTATTGTGTTCCAATATAATAGATAAAAATTAATATCAATATGTGCTACGCTAAACAAAAATTAATTTTTTGTTAAAAATATATTTTTTAAGACTCAAATGTTGCATAAATTTCATTTAGATATTAACCCCTTAAGTTTAAAGGAATTTATTTATAATAGATTTGTTATTTTTTTTTTATTGTAATACGTGGAAACTTGCTTTAAGTTATGGGATAAATTTTAATGGAAGACATTAATTTCTTCTTGTCATTCTGAAACTAAAGTCACGAGCTTATGTATGTTTAAAGCTCGAAATTAAACTGTAGAATCATCTGCAATTAAAGCCAAGTTAGATATCAAAGTGACCTATAAAGAATAAGATTTAAACTTAATTTTAGACATACAAAAGCTCTGCAGTTGAAAATTGTAAACATAATACGAATCTATAACTAGAGCTCATGTAAAAGTAAAAAATGTTCGATTTAAGCTTAAATTTGGATTACAGTTGAAGCTTAAAATTATAAAATAAAGGGATCTACGATTGAAGTACTAATTATAAGCTTAAGTAACAAATTCTAAAATTAGAACCTAAAATTCGACCATAAAACTGAAATTTTTTTCTATGATCGAAGTTAATACGTAAATTATAAAAGACCTTTTACGATTAAAGTTTCAATTTAGATTATGAAAATGTGTATAAATAAAGCTCAATTAGCATATTTAATGATTAATAAATGAAGCTCATATTGGATTAAAACTTAAACTTTAAGCATCAAATTCGACTATAAAATGATCTACGATTAAAGCTTAAGATATACCCTATTCTTTAATTGAAGCTCAAATTGAACTATAAAAAGATCTATGATAAAAACTCAAATTCGAATATTAAAAGCTCTATTAAAACCTCTGATTGATCCATGAAAAAAATTAATATTAATAAATTGCTAATAAAATTTCAAAAGTTAATTTCCACTCCAAATACTCCTAAATATTTCGGAAAATATTTCAAACATATAAACATTGATTTATGTATTCGAATAAATTGCATTAATTTCCTTTTAAATCCCTTAACTCTTTTAAAGGGCTAATAACCATTTTGACTATTAAAAATTCTTTTGCTTTTACATGAACTGATAAGTAACTTTTTGAAAAGAAAAAAAAAAAAAATACATTTCATTTGCTTTCATTGTTGTTCCGTTTCCTTATGCTGTTGCTCTGCTACTTCCTACTTACGGTAGATCACACATAAATTTTATCTTCAACCAAGCAATGTACAATCATACTTTTACACATATACACAGAAAATGTTAAAATAAACCCCTGACACCTTTTAAAATGTTTAAAAAAAAACTCCTGATAAAAGTAGGTGTATAAATTTTATTTTTTTAATAAAAATGTATGTAAAAATAATTAAATTTCGTTTGGTATTCTGCCTGTTGCTATTATGTTTACTGTTTAATCTCTAGAACCAGCTTAAATAATTTTGGTGTATGTTAAAAATAATATCTTTTTTTTTTTTTCTTGAATGACTTCATCACCTCATTCTCTTCCAATGCATTAAATGTAAAAAATGTACTAAAGTACATAAGATGATACATAAATAGAGTGTGTTAAAAAGTAGATGAATGGTTATGTATGCTACTGCTGCTTAACCTCATTCGTTTAAGTGTTTTAACACTTACTGTTGCATACACATACATTTATTTTTAACACCTACATATTACACACATACATTCCGTCGTTCATTGTCTTATAGCCGCCTTTAACGCATCTTATATTTCTTATTTAATTTTTTAGATGTTTTTTTATTTTTTTAATTTAGAGTAGAAATAAAAAACGAATATATATTTTTAGTATTTATTTATAATGTTGAGCTTTATAAAAGAATATGTGGGTTATACTTTAGTGATCTAGTTCGTATTTTATATTTTAAGAAATATTTTATTTCAAAGTAAGTACTTTTTTTTTAACATAAAAAACAAAAGAGAAACTAAAGACCGACCATATGATACCCTACACCATTGTAAATGAGCTAAAAATTTTACTTTTACTAAATGTAAAATAAATTATTTCTTATAAATTTTGGCAATGTTGTTTCTACTTATATAAAACTTATTTGTGTCGAATATTAACTTGATACTATAATTTTATGCACGTTATAACGATTTTCGGAAGATGGGATTTATATGGGAGCTATGGTCAATTATGGACCGAACTTGATGAAATTTGATACAAATTGACACTTGTACGAAATTCTTCTGCACCGAGTTTCATTGAAATATTGCTATATTTAAGGCATTTATGATCGTTAAACCCCTATTTCGGGAGGACATTTGTATGGGGTCTAGGTGAAATAATGGATCGATCATAACCAATATCAATAAGCTTTGTCCCTGTATCAAAATAATTATTCGTACCAAATTTCATTTAGATATCTTTAAAATTGCGACCTGTACTTTGTTCACAAGTTTTACATGGACAGACAGCCGGACGTACATCGTTAAATCGTCTCAAAAAGTGATTATGAGTCGAACGGTATATTTAAAGATTTGAGTCCGATAATTTTTTTCTGTGCGTTATAAACATAAGCACAAACGCATAATACCCCAACAACCTATAGTGGTGTAGGATATAAATATTAAAAGAAAATTAAAAAAATCTTTAAAAAATGTGTAGAAATTTTAGTCAGCAGATTTGTTTGCTTAAATTAAAGATAATTTTAATACAAACGAAATATCAATTGATGCTCAAATTGGGGATTTATAAGAGTTCTATATTATGAACATTCCTATTGGGCTAGACAAATATCAATGGTTAATATTCTAATTTAATATTAAAGGTATCGAAAATTGAGTCCCAACCTAGACTATAAAAATATATTATTAATAATAACCCTGTGGGAAATTTGTGGCAATTGCAGTAATGGACCGGTCCCTGAATACCAATTGACACCTAACTCGTTACCAAAGATCCAATTAAAAACCAATTGACACAAAGTCACTCACTATTTAACAGTTGAGAGTCAATTTATAACATGCTTGTTAAGCAACAATCAATGTCTGAGTGGTTAGCATTGAAGACTATAGAACAACATTCTAAAGTCTTCTATTTGGGATGCCGCCATCGACATTTACGAAAAAATATTAAATAAAAGTAAACATAATATAATAAAAAAAAAATTAATAAAAGAAATGTTTTAAAAAATAAACAATTACCGAATTTATATCAGATTTGTATTATATTAATCGACACTGAACCTGTCCTATTTGACCAGTCCTGTGGCCAGTCCCAAGGGCCTTATTAGCCACCTCCAATGACAACACCATGTAAAATCGATAGGATCCTCTCATATAAAGTTCCAGAACTGGAACCGGTCACTAGCCCTGAGAACCTGTCACGTGACTAGTTTTGAAGCGGTTATCTATACCCTAGGGAATATTCAACTAAAATACATTATTGAAACTTAATTTGGAGTATAAAGCTTCTACTATTAAAGTAGTAGAAAGCATACCTTTGGAATTATATACATTTAAGCTACGAACAGATACGGGTTGGAACTTTAATTAGATTACAAAAATATTTATAATCTGATTATAGAAATATCTCTAATTTTTATCTGAAATTTAACTCCAAAAAGATGTACGATTTATTCTCAAATCAAACTAGATAAATACTTATGACAGAATATCAATTTGAACTTACATATATATGTAGCTAGAATTATTTGGCCCAGGTATGATGTGTCTAGGACGAATTCTATATTTGCGCTATCTCGGTCTCAGTTGAGATTAGTTACCTCTATAGTTACGGGACACTGTGTCTTGGGCACCCATGCCAGGAGACTGGGTCTTCCATTTAACGACTATTGCAGGAGTTGCAATGATGAGACGGAAGAGGAAACGGTTTTTCATCTCTGTGACTGTCCAGCTTTATCGGATCTTAGATCGATCCTGTTAGGATCTAGCGTCCTTAATTTGGGTGACTTGTCGAATATTAATCCCAGGTCACTATACTCCTTCCTTTCAGGAACGGGATGGTTTAACGCGACAACAACACTGCAGGATTAACATTGTTTTCCTGTCATAGGGTAACACAACGGGACCAGACATTGATGGACCCAAGTGAGATGTCTCGGAGAGACACTGCCCAAGGAACCTAACCTAACCTAACCTACATATATATGCATCTGAAGCTCAAATTACACCATAAAAATATTTACAATCGCAACTACAATTTGATTTGAAAACTAAACTATTAGAGCTGATACATATCTATAAAACGTGCAGCGACTTGAGCTTGAATTAGGCTATTAAAATTTATAATTAAATCTTAAATAGACTAATTCACTATCTACAATTGAGAATCAAATTGAATCACATTAGTATTAACGATTAAAGCCCAATAATTTTATATTGAGCCTCAAAAAGTACACAGAAAAAAATATTGCTTTATATTATTCAATTAAAAATCTACATAAAAATTAAATCAATATATTCCAAGCTAAATTAAAAGTAATAGTAAAAATAAAGTTTTTTTTTTTTTTCTCATTTAAATTTTAAATTCTTTCAATCATCAACTTGATTTAATAAATTTTTAATTTGAAATATCTTTGATTGATATAATCATTTTGGTGAGGTGTGCAATTTTAAACATTTTTTACTTAAATGAATTATTTTGAAGGTTAGTGACTTTTTTTGTATAGCAAAGTCTACAATTTAAGCATTTCTTTTAGTTAATTTTAAATAAAAAGGATTTATAATTAAAATAAAAAAATGTACACAGAAAAAAGTCACCAATTAACAAATATATATGAAAATAATTCATTCAATTATAAACTTGTTTAAATTTGCACCTCTCACCAAAATGATTATATCAATTACTAAAAACTATAAAAAATACAAAACAGAAAAAAATTCCCAATTAATAAATTAATTAAATCAATCAAGCAGATGATTAAATGAATTAAAAATGTTAAAATCATACAAAAAATTATTTTTATTTTATTTTTTCTTGAATATATTTATTAAATTTTTCTGCAAAATTAAACAACTGAGTTAATTGAAAAAAAGACGGTAATAATTTTTTCTGTGTACTGGAATCTTAAGTCAGATCCTAAAATAACCCTTTATTATAGTTCAAAATAAAAATGACAGAAACCATTTTAACTTGACCACAAAAAATTTGTGATTGAAAATCAAATTGTTCTACGATTGAAGACTTAGTTGAACCATTTAAATATCAATAACACTGGTCGACAAAAAAAAATTTTTTGAGCTCCTTCAAAAAAAAAATAAAAAATATATATATATGTAGACTAGATGAAATTCCGTATGCTAAACTCGAATCTGCTTTTAGTTTTTTTCTATCAGATCGCGATTTTTTTTATGGGCGTGTCTAATATTGCGCCCTAAATAAGCCGATTACTCGTGTATATTTCACTATAACTCGAGAACGGTATGGAGAACAGTTGGCTTTAAGTCGCTTTACTATCAAATTTTTATCCACCCAATAGTTTAGGAGATATTTCGAAAAAAGTGTCGGAAAGAATTTTTTTCATGCTAAATTCAGGATTTCTTTATTTTAATAAAACTTCTTTTTAAAAGTAAAACCATCAAAAATATTTAAGTTTATCACCTTTATCTCAAAGCTGGCAAAACCACGAGTAAATAAAAAAATACAAATTGACGCACAAATCTTGATTGCATTCACAGTTAAGTTTGGCTACCCATACATACCTCTACCTACAATGGAAATACACTAGTGGGTAAAAAAAAAAATTTTTTTCGTCTTAAATAAAAAAAATAGGCGGATTGGATGTAATTCAACGTGCTAAATAAGAATCAGCTTTTATCTTTTTTCTATCACGTACTAATTTTTTTTATGGGTCTGACTAATATGACCACGCCTTTAGACACTTGTATAACTCGAGAACAGTTTGTTTAATTAAGACAGTAGTTATTCGGTAATTAGTACAAAAAATTTTAAAATTTATTTTTTTGAAAAGTGGTGAACATTTTGATCCATAACTCTGAAATTCTTCAGAAAATAAAAAATATTGTGAACGTACCTCGAAAACAATTTTCGTATGCATCTTTTGATGTATTACTTATCAAAATCTTGTAAAGAGTTCTTGAGTTATAGCCTAAGTTTGACAAAAAATTCTCCAATTTTATAGTGTGACCGTTGAATAAGGTGATGATATTAGTCATGCACATAAAAAAAAAAATTAGTACCCAATAGAAAAAAGTGTATGCAGATTCTTGTTTAACTCGTCAGTATCGACCTAGTGCACCTATTTTTGTTTCAAGAAAAAAAAAAACATTTTTTTGGCCACCACTGTATTTTTACTCAATTGTATATAACATGTGTATTTTTACTTAACTGTGAATAAAATTTAGATTTCTGCATAAAATTTGAAGAAGCTGCGGAAAAAATAAGGCATGTATTTTTTCCGCAGCATTACCAGCTTTAAGACAAAGATGATAAGCTGTAACATTTTAGATGTTTTCATTTATTAAACGAAATTTTAGTAACAAAAAAATGTAAAATTGTACATAAAAATATTTTTTTTTTTTTCGGACACTTATTTCAAAATAACTCCGAAACTATTGAGCACATAAAAAATTAAGTTTGGGGAATTTGAAGTTATTTTTAGTACGCATCTTTTGGTGTATCACTTTGATCAATCGTACACACCGTTCTTGAGTTATGAGGAAATATACTAGAGTAATGGCCTTACTAGGGGCGAAATATTAGACACGCCCATAAAAAAATCCAGACCTGATGGGAAAAACTGAAAGCAGATTCCTGTTTAACACATCAAAATACATCAAGTCCAACTATTCGTCTATGGGGGAAAAATTATTTTTTTGGTTTTTATATCTTTTTTATATATTTTATTTTTGAAAAATTGCTAAAAATCGGTTCGTAAAGATTTTTTAATGATTTTTGAAAAAATAAAAGACTGATATTTATTTTATACATTACATAAGAAATAATAGTAAAAATATTATGCTAATATGCTATTTTATTCAATTAAAAAAAAGTCGTTAAAATCTCCACTCCTGCATTCGTTTTTAGCCGGTCGGGAAACAGTTTAGTATCAAATCGTTTTAAATCTATTTTTTGATAAAATATCATCAACAATCGATAAAAATAAAACTTTTTTCTAAAATGCACCATTTTCGAGCAATGCTGGATGTAGATACAGATTTATTACCAAAAAATTTGCGTTTGACCCCACTGTGGGGTTTAAAAAACTCTACTGCAATGTGCCCCGAGAAACCCTTTTTTGCTCATTTATGACCAAAATATGGAAAAAAAATAAAATTATTTTCCTTTTTAAAAATAGTTGCTTAGGCAAATAAAAAGCCTCGAATTTTTTCCCCAAGAATGGATGTCAAAAAATTCGTATTTTACTCCTCAAAGGATAATTAAGGCAATTTTTGTGAATTTTAATGTTAATCAACGGGAGTTCAGTCTTTTCATAGAATTCTTCGAATATTGTGTTTCTTCAATATGTTTTTTTTTTTTTTTTAACAAAAATAATTGACCCACCCTAATATACATATTTTTGATCAATTAGAATAATAAATTAAGAAGCATTTGCAAAATATTGATACTTTTTTCCATTTTTTAAGCTAAAAATTTGTCTAATCAAAATCAAAAGAAATTTTCTCACCAAATATATTTTATATATAACGAGCTGTAAACCAGCTACTTCGTTAGCGGAAATTTTTTATAAAAACTATACTAATAATAAATTTAAACTAAGATTCTTAACTCCCTTGGGAACATTTTTAATAATAGTGTTATGTCATCCATAAATAACAATATCTCTTTAATTTCAGGTTTATAATCTTAGAATAATGAAAAATAAATATCAGAATTACGAAAAAGTATATTAGAATAAAGAAAAAGGACCACAAAATCCATCTAAAGGTTTCTGATTCACTTAGGACATTTTCAATTTTATGTTTCTAAGGATGAAAATTGCAGAACATTCAAGAAGTACTATTAGAAAAACGAAAAAAGATACCACAAAGTCCCTACTCATAGATTCTCATTCATTTAGGACCACATATCTTTAATTTCATGTTTCTAGATTCAAAATTATAGAAAATTAAAAAACTACCGAAGGAAGAACAAAAAAATACCACAAAGTCTCTTCTTATGGATTCCCATTCATTTAGAACCACATATCCTTAATTTCATATTTCTAAGTTCATAATTATAGAAAATTCAAAAAGTACCATTAGAAGAACAAAAAAGTACCACAAAGTCCCCTCTAATGAATTCTTATTCACTTAGGACCACAAATCCTTAATTTCATGTTTCTAAGTTCATAATTATAGAAAATTCAAAAAGTACCATTAGAAGAACAAAAAAGTACCACAAAGTTCTCTCTTATTGATTCTCATTTACTTAGCACTTCATGTCCTTAATTTCATATTTCTAGGTTAAAAATAATAGAAAATTCAAAAAGTTCCATTAAAATAGCAAAAAAAGTACCACAACGTCCCCTTTTATGGATTCTCATTAACTAAGGACCACATATCAATAATTTCATATTTCTAGGTTCATAATTATAGAAAATTCAAAAGTCCCCCCTTGTGAATTCTTTACAACATCGGACCATGCGTATTTATTTTCATGTTTCTAGGTTAAGTATTACAGAAAATGAAAAAAGTACCAATAGAAGAAGAAAAAAGTACCACGAAGTCCATCCTCTTGAATTTTTACCCACAGGACCACGTATCTTTAAGTACCACAAATTCCACTCTTGTGAATTCCTATCTACATTTTCTTAATTTCATGTTTCTATGTTTAATGTAATTGAAAATTCATTATTATGTTTGAATAAAATGTAATTTCCCGCCTTTACCTCTTTTATTGGTACTTTTTTTCACCCATCGAAGTATCAAAAATTGTATTCCAATCAATTTCTAAATTGTAGTGGTATCCCATATTAAAATACGCATATGAATATTTCAATAAATATAAAAAAATATTTTATGAAAAAAGTACCAAAAATAGGTACGATTTTTACCCCTTAAACGTTTTAATTTCTAAAAAGTACCAAATTTGTATTTCTCATTTTTTGATAAGTTACGAATACGATATAAATTTTATCTGTATGTTGATTGTTTTCAAAGATACATATAGTGCCAAAAAAGTACCAAAATACAGTTTTTACCTGTTTTCTCCCTAAAACGGTCGATTTTCAAAAAAGTACCAGACACCTGTCCAATTATTTTTTAAATGAATAACGATAACTATTCAACTTCTTTGTATCTTTATTAATATTTGTTTTATTTTTGTCTATGAAACTAAACACATTGCTACAATGAAAGCTTTTTAGTCTTTTCGCAATTTTCAACACCTGTATTTGGTCTTTCATTTAAAACTAACAAGTTAACTGATTTTTTTTTACTAAAATATTTTTAAATTCAAATGTTTAATGTCTAAGTAGTACAAGCCCAATTCGTTCTTAGCACCCCAGCTACTCAAGTGTATCACTTTGCTTGTTATAGCTTTAAGTTTTCTTTTCGCAGTAAAAACAGCAACAACATATTCCTGTGTACTCTTATCGTGTATTGTAATCAAATTTATTACCAAAGTAAAAGAACTTTGCCAGCCAAAAAGAAGATATGTATGTACTTTATTTTTTAACGTTGTTGATTTCTTTTAGCATTACCTAAAATATTTTTTGGCTCTCATTTTTATACGTTTACAATCAGGTGTGAAAAAGTCAGGACTTGTATATTTAATATAGGATTATTTTATGCTTAAGATGCATATTCTTATATAACATATATACAAAGATAATACAGAGAATATACATTTTTACAAACAAATAATTTTAAGTAAGTATAAATGTATGTGTGAGTACATTTTGACTACATTTATTAAGTATACATTTAAGATACATTTTTACTTATTTTTGTTTGAATTTCTTTAGCTTATTTTTAGTATGTTTCTGTATGTATATATGGGTCATTATCAGAAATTTTTAACCTGGCTGAAACTAACTTAAATCCTTAATAAGTTTTGTGGTAATGATATTTTATACAAATTGGTTACAAGTATGAACTTACAAGACTTGAAACTAATAGAGTGCAAAATTTGTAATCATGATTGTTGTTCAAAGTTCAAGAATATAGAAAAACTGATAAAAATTACTTAAGTTTTTCCCATTCTTCTACAATTTTTGTTCGCGCGTTTATATCTATCATAAGTAAACTAATCGGACTTTACAGATAAATTCTGCACCATCTTTGTTGTCGTGCAGACTTTCAACAGTTAAATACAGGGTAGTCGAGTTTTGATGAAAAAATTTTTTAGTTTTTTAAATTTTTCAGCTTTTTGAGCGGGGTCTGTGCGGCCCTCAACCGAATACAAAATTTGGGATAGGGATGGATACTTGTTGTAATTGAGCGTACTTTGCGATACATCCCGTTGATGTGCCCGAAATAGTCAACGTAAGTACTGCACACGAAAAATCCGTGCATGCTCTTGGGCTTATAACTTTTGATGTGGTGAAAAAATAATAATTCTGTTAACTGGTTTGTATTTGCCATTATACTCACTTGCCATGTGCCATGTTTCATGGTAATAGCAAAATTGGTTTTTCTTAAAATGGGAGTTTAACAAAAAAAAAAAAAACAAATAAACACATAATTCAAATTTTTCATGAAATCTTACATTGGTCATATAAAATAATTGCAAGGAAGGCTGTTGTGCAGCAAAATACAGTTTCTTGGGTCACAATATTATACAAAGAAGTCATGATCATTGAATCGTAACCTGGTAATAAAAGATAAATAGTATCTTTAGGCTGTAGGACTCAGGCAAAATAGAAAGGATTTTGAGAGAAATTCATCTCAGAAAGAAAAGTGTCACAAAAAGTTAATTGCTTTGAATCTTTATCAGAAAATTTTAAAGGAAGTCTATGAAGTGAAGACTTATAAAGTAAGAAAAATATCCTAATAGAAACGCAAGCAAGAATTTGGAGGTAAAAAATAACATGAAATTTCTTCAGACGAATTTTTTCAGAAATTTTGTTTCTGTATACGATAATGCTTTCGTACAGCGTGACTTTTTTCAACTTCCTAGTCAGGAATTCTATATCGCAGTTAGTAGAGGGATTATGGCAAAAAAATTTCGTGTATCAAAGAAATCAAAATTTCTAAGAAAGTTTTTGATTTGGGAAGTCATATGCATCAGTGTTACCGTTTGGCGACTTTAGTCGCCATTTGCCCCTTTTTCAACCACCTGGCCACTTTTTTGGCCCCTTTTTCAGATGGCGACTAAATGGCTACTTTTTAAGACTAAGTGCTAAATGACTAGAAATTAAATTGTTTGAAATTAATTTCAACAAATAAATTCATCATTTTGAGATTGTTTCACAGTATAATGATATAAAAGTCTGCGGAGTACTTATAAATTATCGAAACTGTTAGTAAATAAAAATAATAGTAAAGTTTTTGAACAGCTATTTATATCATTATATGCCGAATCTTTTTGGATTGGATTAAAAAATAGAATCGAGGAATATTTATATCCTAATTTATATTTTTACATTCCTCATAGCAATCCCTGGGGAACGTGTTTTTTTACTAAATTATCAAAAATAAAAAAATATTTTGTCTAACAGATTTCAGTCAATTCTTGTGGATCCATGCGTTCCTTCCTAAATTCATCCGACAATAATTTGAAAGACTGGAGTACGAGTGAAGAACTCGAACAAAAGTACAGAAGTTCAATTAATAAAACGAGGATATATGGTAACTATTTTTGTGAATTTTTACAATAATAAAAATTGTTGTAAAAAAATTATAAATTATTTTGTTATTAATAAAACTAAATTTTGTAGTTTTCTTAAAATACAAGATTTTTTTGTTGTCGTTGTTATCAAATAAACAAATTTTAAGGAGCTTTTTTAGGTTTTAAAGCATTTGGCCCCTTTTTTTCAGAAAATCCCCTTTTTTGGCGACTTTTTATTTTGAAATCCCCTTTTTTGGACACTTTTTAAAAATTCTCAACGGTAACGCTGATATGCATACGCAGGAATGAAGCACTTCATTCTTAAAAAATGGTTGCATTAACACAGAAATATACGTGAATGAGTACCTTCGGAAAAGACTTCTCCCTTTCCTAATAAAATTCAGTGTATCCCCTGTTTTCTGGGCTGTTCGCGCTCCTTCTCATTACAATGGATTTGTAACAAAAAAATTGTACGAGTTTGTACCGATAGAGGCTAATCCATCAAATTGTCCGAAACTCATTGCAATTGAAGGATATTGGACTCTAGTAAAAAATAATTTAAAGGACATTAAAAGCTCAGTATATAATGAAACGGAGTTTAAAAATAGGTAGACTTATTCGAGCAAAAAAAAGTGACCGAAATACAAGAAATCCTTTAATTAGAATAATTCTGGAAAATATCATAAATTATCTTAAAAACCAACAGGAACTAATTTATTCTTTTATGTTTAGAAGTTGAACATAACAGTCATTAATAGAAATATAATTTTAGGAAAATTCTCCCACTGGTTTAGTTTCTATAGGCAGATTTGTATGCACGGATTTTTTTGTGCGCAGTCCTTAGTATGTAGTCTCAAAGTTTGGAAAACAGGAGCGAAATTTTTTAAAAAAGTCAGTTTTTCGCGGGGCGCAATCACTTTTTCATATGGAATTGCTTGAATTAGTGCGAGAACTTAGTTTTATGTTTTTTTACATAACAAAATTAGAGGAGCATTAAAAATAAATTTAATACAAAAATTTTATGGACTTTTTGAAAATTATGCAAAAATTGCACTTTTTGTTTTTGTATTTTTATAAAGAATATTGCAATTTAAACAAATATTGGATATATCTATATATAAAAGTGGTGATAAATATAATTGATCGGAACCATAAATTTAAGTAAAATGTAGTTGATAATTGAAAACGGGACACTTTTGTCAAAACACATTTTGCTAAGGCACATCGTGTGGACAGCATAAAATTAACTGTAATTGACATAATTAGTAGGTGTTTGTTATCTATCTATATATATAAAAGAGTAACGTGACTGACTGACTGACTGATTCATCATCCCACAGCCCAAACGGCTAAAGCTAGAAAGACGAAAACGTAGGTAGGTCTCCCACCATATAGATCCACTAAGACGGGATTTTTGGAAATTCGAATGTTTACTGGGTAAAAAATGGTAAAAACGGGTAAAATCGGTAACTCTATAACTCCTAAACTAATAAAAATACACAAAAAGTTGAATAGTTGTCGTTATTAGTTTAAAAAATAATAGGACAGGTGTCTGGTACTTTTTTGAAAATCGACCGTTTTAGGTAGAAAACGGGTAAAAACTGTATTTTGGTACTTTTTTGGCACTATATGTATCTTTTAAAACAATCAACATACAGATAAAATTTATATCGTATTCGTAACTTATCAAAAAATGAAAAATACAAATTTGGTACTTTTTAGAAATTCAAACGTTTAAGGGGTAAAAATCGTGCCTTTTTTTGGTACTTTTTTCATAAATTTTTTTTTTTATTTATTGAAATTTTCATATGAGTATTTTAATATGGGATACCACTACAATTTAGAAATTTATTGGAATACAATTTTTGATACTTCGATGGGTGAAAAAAAGTACCAAAAAAAGGGGTAAAGGCGGGAAATTACATTTTATTCAAACTTAATAATGAATTATCAATTACATTAAACATAGAAACATGAAATTTAGAAAATGTAGATAGGAATTCACAAGAGTGGAATTTGTGGTACTTAAATATAAAAAATAATTCAAGAGGATGGACTTTGTGGTACTTTTTTCTTCTTCTATTGATACTTTTTTGCATTTTCTGTAATACTTAACCTAGAAACATGAAATTAAATACTCATGGTCCGATGTTGAAAAGAATTCACAAGGGGGGACTTTGTGGTACTTTTTCGTTCTTCTAATTGTACTTTTTTAATTTTCTATAATTATGAACCTAGAAACATGAAATTAAGGATATGAAGTGCTATGTCAATGATAATTCATAAGAGGGGACTTTGTGGTACTTTTTTGTTCTTCTAATGGTACTTTTTGAATTTTCTATAATATTTAAACCAGATTAATGAAATTAAAGATATGTGGTCTTAAATGAATAAGAATCCACAAGAGAAGTTTTTGTGGTACTTTTTTGTTCTTCTAATGGTACTTTTTGAATTTTTTATAATTATGAACCTAGAAACATGAAATAAAGATATGTGGTCCTAAATGAATCGGAATCCATAAGAAAGGATTTTGTGTTACTTTTTTGTTCTTCCTATGGTACTTTTTTAATTTTCTATAATTCTGAATCTAGAAACATGAAATTAAAGATATGTGGTCCTAAATGAATGAGAATCCATAAAAAGGGACTTTGTGGTATCTTTTTTCGTTCTTCTAATAGTACTTCTTGATTGTTCTCCAATTTTCATCCTTAGAAACATAAAATTTAAGATGTAAGTTCCTAAGTGAATCAGAAACCTTAAAATGTATTTTGTGGTCCTTTTTCTTTATTCTAATATACTTTTTCGTAATTCTGATATTTATTTTTTATTATTCTAAGATTATAAACCTGAAATTAAAGAGATATTATTATTTATGGATGACATAACACTATTATTAAAAATGTTCCCAAGGGAGTTAAGAATCTTAGTTTAAATTTATTATATAGTATGGTTTTTATAAAAAAATTCCGCTAACGATGTAGCGGGTTTACAGCTCGTTCTTAATAAAAATGCAGAGGTGAATCAACAAATTTCGAAAGATAAACATTTTATGGACCAAAAAATATTTACATGCAATAAAAAAGGATACCAATATGAAATAGCATTTTCTTGTAATAAACTCTAACAAACTATATTTTCATTCAATATATGGAGAAATAATTTAGATTCGATCCAAATTTTTCGTAAAATTTTTAAAAATCGCGAATTTTATTGAAAAAAAAAAAAATTTTAAATCTCACTAGGAAACCTTAAAATGTGCAGCACTAATACCATCAAGCATTGAAAATATCATAAATTGTATTTCAATAACTCAGTAGGTTTTGATATTACGCGTAATTTTGACAAGAATTGTTTGTAAAAATTTTTATATGTTCAACTTCTCACATGAAATGATTAACGCGAACTGATTCTACATGCATTCGAGTCACTTTATATGTATACAAAAGGATTTTAATGTGCCATCAAAAAAAATGAATATTTTTTTGAAGGGCTAAAATCAAAAATTTTTGATAATGGCCCATATGTATGTATATATTTATATTTGCTTTTCTTTGATGTGTTTGTAATTTTTCTTGTTAACATTAAATGCCATCAAAGGAAACATGTTGGAATGTTTTCCTGTATTTAGTGAATACAAAGCAGAAAAAGAAAATAAGAAAAATATATAACTGAGTTAAAGAAAAAAAAAATAAAATAAACGAATGGTGCAAAAGTAAAAATAGTTTTAAAGAAAAAAGAAAAAATAATAATAATAATCTAGTCTAAGTAAAATATGGTTACAAAGCTTAACGTTTTTTTTTTTTTTTTGTTTTGTTTTTGTTTGCACGTTTCTTTTTTGGTCTTTCCTCTTTTGGCTAAAAGGTAAACTAAAGCTAATTTCTTTTACTTTTCTTTGTTATTTCTTTATTTTTTACTCAATCTACTTTAGTTTGTGTATTTTTCTTTCTTTTTTTTGCTTTTGATTATCATTTTTGCGAAATAAAAGCAAAGGTAATTAGGGGGTGTTAAAAGATAAGCAGGAAATTACTTTAGAACAAAAGAATATTTTAAATAGGCCAAAATTTTATTTTCACACTTCTTTAGAAGTTTTATTGTAGAAAAGAAAAAAACAATATGAAATAAAAAAATTTGGATTAAAGAGAAAGAAGCTAGTTAATGTTTATTAACTTAAGGAAAATTTAAAGTTTTTTATAAATAATTTTTAATAAATTCTAAACTATTATTACGTTTATACGCGCGATTATTGAAAATAGAAATAACTTGCAAATAAATAATTCACTGTTTATACGCAAATTGCACAAATAAATATGTTTCCTTATTTGTCGTGCCAGATGGGAAAAATTAAACTATTATCATCGAAAATTCTATGAACGTAAAAGGAAGTGGCAACGCTGTACGTTTTATTTGCAATAAGCTTCACTAATCACGATTATTTTTCGTGAGTTACTAACTTACAAATATAGTACTACAGCTAAATTTTCATATCGCAATATTTTTAATTGCGAGTAAATGGTGCGTATAAACGTAATATATATTTAATATAAATAAATAATATCACTGTGCTCAAAAATGGGACTATTTTTTAACAAGATGGGCATCCATTGGGTTGAACTAAATCGACTACGCTGGTTTTAATGGCGTTAACCATTTTTTAATGTTAGCTTTAAATGGCTAAAAGAGGGGTTAGGAAAATCATGTTTTTTGCCTTTAATTTAGGTATTAGTCATTAAATTTTAACAAAGCAAAGAACTAAGATTCTACTGAAGCATGAATTTATGAATTCATATTATCAAATATATTTTAAACGTTAAAATTGCAAACGTTAAACTAACCAAAAACCAAAATAAAGTGACACTTTAACTAATTTCTTAAATTTGGCTTTCAATTTTCGAATTTTTTCATACAAAATGGAAGGTATATGCTTAAAAGGTGCTAAATTTTAATATTCTTTTCATTAAATTCTATTCTAATTATTACTACATTTGAAAAATAAGGATAGATCCGACCATATTATCGGAAAGTGTTTGAGCACAATCCAGTAAGATTTCTTGATTCCAGTTAGAGAAAATGAAGTAAGATTAATGTAATTGTCTTTAAAGTGCAGCTTTTTAGAATCTGAGCCCAAATGAACCATTCCATTATACAAAATTACAATTTAGAATGAAAATTAGAAGAAATTGAGGGGTCAGAAATACGATCTCCTAATACAAAAATTTTAAACTTCAGATTTTTCCATGGAAGTTTCCAAAATTTTCTCTGTTTTTTAAAAGTTTTAATAAGATTTTTGTTTATTCATCCAAATAACTGTATTTTAGAATCGTTTTGGGACTTTAACGATTATTTTTCTATTACGGGTCGCTCTATTATATTAGCACAACAATGATGTGGCTTTTACTTAGAATAGGTACTTCTAAAACTCATATATTTGAGCTTTTTCCTGGCAATAAAAAATAATATACCCAGCTAAAAAAATATGTATGGATCATATATACAACATATATTATCTTTCAGATATGTTTGGATCCGAAAATTGAGGGTATATGGAAATATATGACCATTTATGTATATAGTATATGGTCATATATTTCCTTATATTCAAATATCCATATATTTATTGCTAAATATTAAAAATCCTTACTGTGAATTTTTATTATAATAAATCTTTCATTTAAAATTTTATTGAAAAATAAAAACAACATGCATGTGTATACAATAAGTATTTTTCACTTATACAAAAAAGTATTGCACTTTAGGACATGATTGCTCCCCTCCTTAATTGCTCTTCGTGACTTGATTTAAAATATCACACCTACATTCAATATAGAAAAAATTAAACTATACTCATCAAAATGTTTACGTACTTACGTTTTCTGGACTTCAATGACTAACTAATTTACATCCTAAAAAACGTAGAGCAGCCGTTATTGCATTTTAAACTCTCCTTAGCTTGATTTAAAACGTTCTTGTCATAAAATTTACAATTAAGAAAAAATTGTATTGAATTTTGTTTTGATTTTTTCTATTTATAATGTTAGGAAAATTATATTTTTTGATTTTTTTTTTTAATGTCAAATTGTTCTTTTGTTAAAATTTCAAACACAAATTTATATGGTATTCAAACCTATGTGTTGTATGTGCTAAATATTGTTAAAATAGTTAAATTAGTTAACGATATAGAATTGTTTCTAGTAAGGAGTTACAATTTTAAATAAACATGTTAAAAAAGACAAAAAATAAAATATGAATGAATTATTAGTCTACGTCATATATGTAAAATTATTTCATATATGAAACCATATATCAATAAAAATTCGTATATATAGTTCCATATATGATCATATTTTTTATATATGATTAATATATGAACTCATATATTGTAAATATAACGATATATTACTACATACCTATTCATATATTGGAACATATATATCCATATATTTTCATACATCGACCATATATAAAAATATGTGAACATTTTTACCTGGGTAGTTATAATTACTTCTTTCTTTATATATTTAAATGATGAAACTCATTCCTTTTTGGCGAGAATATTGATAACGTTACGATTTTACTTGGTAGTCTTAGTGTTTTTGCCTCCTTAATTTCTTATAAATTTCGTTTTGAATTGTTATTTTTTATAAAGAAATGAACTTTTCAGCTTTAGATTCTAAAATGTTCTATTTTAAAGACAAATACACCAATTTTACCTTATTTTCCTTATATGGAGTTAACAAATCTTTCTGGATTGTGGTCGAAGACTTTCCGATAATATCGCCGTATTCATCCTCATTTTCTAAACTTAATAATAATTTTAATATAATTTAATTAATATAATAATAAAATTTAGCACTTTTTAAGCATATGCCTATGTATCAAAAAATTTTAAAATTGAAAGCCAAATTAAAGAAATTAAGTAAAATGTCACTTTATTTTGTCGCACAAATTGCATGGCCAACGCAACACTTTTGCCCCAAACTCGAAGTACACGTATTTCAAAAACTTCTTTTGTATATTAGGTTAAAGAATATAATACGACAAATACCTGGACACTAGAAAAGTAGCCAATTATGCACCTAGAAGACAATAATTATGAACCAAATAGCAAGAGTGTATATAAAACAAATACTGTGGTGTAACTGGAGGATATTTAAAATTCGTAAAAATATTACATTCTCACTTATTTTACGTTTACTAAAATGTAATCAATAAAATTTTAATATTCTATTAAAATTTTACATTAAATAATAACCTTAATTTATATATTAATTTAAAAAGTAATTTCACCTATTTTCTTCTCACTTTCACTTTAAACTTACATTTATAATTAAATTGTTACAAATAAAACAATTAATATTACATTCAATTAAACACTCTTTTGATTCATATCAGTGCTAAAATTATGCCCGCAGACGCAATTTGTTAACACACTCACACAATCTCACACTTCATACAAATTAATAATTATATTTTGTTACAAATAATTCAATACTTTGTGTTACAAAACAAAATAATATAAAATAAAATATTTACTATACACAACATTTATTTTTATATTTTATTATATAGAATAGTAGACTAACAATGACAACAATAAACATTTAATTTACACTCATAAAAATAATATTATTGTTTTGTTTACCATTGTTGTCTTAAACATACTATCAAAATACTATAAATACATTTTAATTCTTACTCTACGTTGTATTGTAGTAAAATATAAACTATATGTTGACACCAGGTTGTAAATGAAAATAAATATAAAGAATCCTTTGTCTGTCCCTTTTAACGTTTAGAAGAAATTCCTTTTGTTTATTTGTTGCTAGAAATTACACTTGTCAAAAGATACTTAATACTGGTTAAACATTATTGTTGAATACTCATAGTAGTTTATTATACAATATAAAGAAAATTAAATAAAAGGAAAGGAAATAGTAGTATTTCCCTTAAATAAATAAAAAGAAGAAAAAATGCTTAACTTCAAAGCCAATAAATGGGGGAAGTTTAGGAGAGGCAAAGACTACTAGGTGGGGGAAAGGAAAGATTAAATTTATTAAATTGTTTGAGATGAATAAAAGAATTTACTTTCATGAATAAATTAAAAGAAATTTTATAAATACTTCAAAGACACCTTTAAGTTGTTTAAAATTTGTTAAATAACTAGTTTCAAAGATGTGAAAGAGTGTAATACACTCTATCACATATTTGGTGAAATATATTATATTTTTATTAAGTTTGTCCTTTCGTTTGTAATTACTACAACATCATTTAGTTTCAGTTTCAGACCTAGAAAGTGCATGTAGGGTAGACGGGGGAGCATTCGTCACTTTTTTGTATAAAATGTTGTATTTTCAAAACTGTTCACGATATCAATAAACTTTCTTTAGTAATAAAATCCTTGAAATGTTGCCTTATATTTAAGCCTTTCTGATCCTGAAAGTAAATTTTTATTATGAATGTTAAGTAAATTTAAGTAAATTTTTATTATGAATTTGTGAAGTGACCAAAACAGTCTAAACTACCCCATCCTATGGGGTAGATTCGACAAGTATTGAGGGCAGATTAATTTTCCTATATGTGATGCACAGTGGTCCCAAAACGGAATTTTTATGGAAATAATTCTGTAACTTTAGAACTGCTGGATGTATTTGAATGAAATTTTACATGAGTAATCCTGAGGTGTATGGCAATTGATTTGGAGGAAGACAGGTTCGTAGCGAGTCTGGGTACGAGGAGTGGACCTTCAAAGTTGGTCACCTCGGGTATGCAAATTTTTTAAAAAATTGCCAAAATTTTATTTATGATTTGAGTGAAAAACAATTTTGCATACAGATAGTCCTTATACATGTGGGTTATCTCTTTTACTTTTAGAGATATTTGGACCAAAGTAAAATTTTGACCCGTTTTTGGACATGTTTTTTTTTAGTTTTTTAACTTGGAGGGTGCAATTTTTCTAAAATATTCTCTGGATTCTGTACAAAATTATAAACAATTTTTGTGCAAGGATCATATACCTATGTGGTTTAGACAAAAAGTTATATTATTTTGAATTAGAAAATTTGAAAAAAATTTTGATTTTTTTTTTTCAAAAAGGTGGTAACATTTTTTCACTTTAAAATGCACTATTTTCCTCTGGACCATACATTTTTTTCATGTTTCTAAAAGAAAGCTTAATATAAATGCATGTAAAACAAATCCGAGGGCAGTTGGGGTAACAGTCTCTCCGCTAGCCTTATCAGAATTTCGTTAATTTTAATTTTTGTGTTTTTAGTTTTTTGTGGAGCACAAAAATCTCAAAGCTAATATTACAATAAAAATACCGTAGAAAGTTACCACCATATGTTGGCTAAATACATAAAAAATTTTGAATAAACCACGCCTCTTATAACGACAGGGTGACCCTTTTACTGAAAAAAGTCAATTTTTGAAGCAAGTTTTCCCCAAACAGGAATTTTGGGTATTTTGGAGTAAAGAATGGGAACCTATTTACACTCTTCTTTTGAGAACCATTTTTTTTTTATATAATACTAAAATTTCAGAATGATAGCTTAATTAGTATAGATTTTATATAAATTCAAATATATATATATATATTTTTTTTTTTTTAATAACACTAAATAAAAAAAGTTTTTCGTTTTTTGATCCATTTAAGGAAAAAGTTTTGTTGGAATACTTTATTATTTAAATATTATTATTTTTTAAGTAATAACCTTTCCAACGATACCAAATACTTGCACAAATATTTTAAACAATCGTTTAAAAACTAACTGAAACTTTACCTCCTTCCGCAAAATTTGCAGATTTTCCTTCAATTTCTATGGTAAATGTGTGCTGAAGTTACGATCCCTACGTTGTCCCGATCGAGCCCTATCCTGCTTTCAACAGACAGACGAACCGACGTATAGACGGACAGACGGACGGACATAGCTAGATCGACTCAGAATCTAACCAGGACCCAGAAAATATATACTTTGTGGGGTCCTAAATGATTCCTTCAACATATTTTACACGGAATGATAAAATCAAAATACCCCCCATTTTTTTGATGGTAGGTATAAAAATTTAAAGTTTTATTCTATAATCATGAATATAAATTTGCTGTTAATTCAAAAATAACATAATCCATTTAAATTAAAGCATAATTTTTGATTTTTTTTTTTTTTTTAATTAATGAAGATACTCATTTACAAATTACATAGAAATATGAAAAAAAAATCACAAATTATTATTATTTTTTGACAGAATGGTAATGTCCGTCTTTCTATACATTTGGATTAAATGGGTCGAAAATATCACTTTATTCAGGGAAAGCTGATATCAATACTTCAATATTTAGGTTAGTTATTATATTGGTCAAGAAGTAATAAAATAATATATTTTTGGAATTTTAGGACTTTTTTAAAGAATTTTAATGTCTATCCTTCTGTACGTCTGTTTATAAATTTTTGCAAACTTTTCAGTTCAAATTGTTGATTTTCTGACTCAGTTAAAATATCGACTTCAAATTTTCTTTACTCAGTGAAAAATTTTATACTTTAATAAACTGCAAAAAACATGATAAAATCGGTTGAAAATGTAAGGATATATATGCAAAAGGCTTGACTAGCATCTTGCAAAATTGACATTGTTGAAATTTCTAATGAATATATCTGGAAGAATATAAAAGATTCGCTAGTAGTTAAACATTTTCTATGACATTAGTATCCTATTTTCAATCTTCATAACTCCGCTCCTGAATCATATCTGGGATCCTTATTCTGAAATCAAAATGTTACTATCCTCTGCTAAGACTGTGTGAAATTTCATGTAAATCCAGCGAGCCAATTAGAAGTTACAGAATTATTTCGGTTCTGCCCACTGTTTAATATTTGATAAAACAAAGAAAATGTCTACACTAAGGCTGTTTATACCCTACACCACCATAGGTGGTTAAAGTATTATTCGTTAGTGCTGATGTTTGTAATGCGTAGAAAAATTTATCCAACACCCACCTTAAAGTATACCAATTCACTTAGAATCATTTTTTAAGTCATTCTAACGATGTTCGATGGCTGGCTGGCTGGCTGTCCATGTAAACCTTGTGCACAAAGTACAGATCGCAATTTCGAATATAATTCAATTAAATTTGGCACATGGGTATTTTATGTTACAAGGACGAAGTCTATTGGAATTGGTTGTGAGCGGTCTATTATTTCACCTAGCCCACATACAAATGTACCATCGAAATAGAGTTTCAACAATGAAAAATGCCTTAAAAATAGGAATATTTTAATGAAATTCGGTGCAAAGAAGTTCTATACAAGTATCAATCTTTGTACCAAATTTCACTTTAACGCGTACAAATCCCATACGAATGTAAGTATCAAGTTGAAATTCGACACATATAAGTTTTATGTAAGTAGAAACAACATTATCAAATTAATGGGAATCGGTCCATAATTTACCATAGCTCCCATGTAAACCCACTTCCGGGTATCGCCCTAAAGTGCATAAAATCATTCAGATATTAGTATCAACGCATTATTCTGTATTTGCATGTTTTATTTTACATTTAGTGAAAGTGTTGGTCTGCAATTAGCCGCAGTTCTAATTTATAGCTCATACACAATGGTGTATGACTTTTTTTTCCCGTTTTTGTATGAATTCTACTGGAGTTAAAAAAATAATAATAATTTCTCAAATTGGGCTATATAAGCGCACGATTTTCTTTTCATAATATTAAAGTGGACAATATGTATTATTTTTCAGAAAATTTTCAGAACAAACATCCTGTAACATTTTATGTTGCATTAAATGAAATTTGAAAATCAGTGTATTTAAAGACAATTTTCAAAAAAATAATAAAAATATTTAGATAAAATTTACAAATACTTAAAGAAAAGTACACTTAAATAACTGAAGTTGATGGTTCCATTTTAAACTTTTACTTTAAAAGACTTTTTATTTAAAAAAAATGCACTGAAAATTTATGAAAATTTAATTTTTCATTATTTTTAAAAAATGTTTAACTTTGACAGTTACTTATAAGAAATAATTGATATTGATACATAATTTTGTTTTTTTTTTATTCGCTACCCATCTTTATTACAAAAATTTAAATTTCAAAATTCAATTATTCGCCACTTTTGACACACTTCAACCAATGTACGTCATAGGAAATTTAAATTTGGCAAATATGTTCTAAATAACATCCCCTTTCATAATTTAAGGTACGTTTAAATGTAGTTTGCAAAAACAAATTTTGGATCATCTTATTGTACAGCAGATATTTACACATAATATAAGTAAAAAAACAACTTGTATTACAATACAGATCTAGGCATAACGATTATTATGATTCATAATTTAGCTTTATCTTAAACTCCAAAAAAATAAAAATTGCGTTGTAATTCTCACCAAAAACACCATCCATTAAATATCAAATACAGCATTTATTTAATATTCATACAAAATAATAATAAATGTCTCTTTCCTATTTTATGCTGCATCAGCATATGAATAAATAAAGTTGTTGCTATTGTTCAAATGCAAAAAAAAAACTTATTTATTATAAATCATATAGTTGTTGTTGTTACTGGTTGTTGGTGTTTATATTTTTATAATGTTTTCTTATCGCATAAAATACCATCGTTTCCACCATTATTGACTTCCGTTTTTTTTTTTTTTTTTACTTTGTTCCACTCTCTATCAACTCCCTCTAAAATAATTTTTTTTGCTGATATTTTGTCGCATGCAAAATTGTTTACACATCGTTTCCGTTTCCGCATAATTAGCTGTGTTTTTCATACATTATTCAATGTTCCATTCCCTCATTCTTTACGCTTCTTGTTGTTTTGTATTATTTGAAAAAATGTTTTTTGCCTTGTCTACAGATTTCTTTTTTTATACTTTTGGCAACAAATAACAATGATACAGCAGAAAATTAAAAAAAAAGAAACAAGAGATGGAGACAAAAAACAACCCACAAAAAAACCTCAACAGCAAATAGTTTAGTTTATATATTTTTGTTTAACGCTTGGATTTACTTTGAGAGTTTAAACATTTTTTAAATTATTTATTATTGCAGAGCAACATATTTTAAACATAAATTTCAATTTTGAACATTTAAGTCTATATATTTTAAAATACATTACCATGTTGTTATATTAAGGATTTTTTCTTTTTTATTGTTATTTGTTTGTTTAAATTTGTTAAACATTGTTTTTTGGTCCTGATTTTTATTGGAGAAAAATCAAAATTTATTGTTTTCCTTGTTCAAAAATAATTGCTAAATTGTATGGCAAAGTATTTTGTACGAAGATTGTATTTACACCTTCTTGTATTCTTCCTGCACAAAATTGATATTTACAAGTTATATCCGTTCTAAAGAAATTAGTATCAATTAATTTATTGCATTGTAATCCAGTTTTATATTACACACAGTACTTACAGTTAAGGAAAGAAAATTAGCTCATAGATTAATTAAAGGAATTTCAAATATAGATATTTAATAGATATAATATGGATTGTATTTTAAAGTTTATATTAATTTAGGATATACATAGATATTTAAAAAGTTTTGTTAGAAATTTAACAAGTCAAACACTATTTTTTTTTTTTTTAATACTGATTAATTAATATAAAATTTTAAGAAATTTAAAAGAGTAGCATTTACTAATTTGTTATATTTTTAAAATCAGTTGGTTTATTAAGATGTAACTAAATTATAGTTGTTGTCTCTGATTGACAGTATTAAGGTATAGCTTGTTGACTATTATTTCTATATACACGCAGAGAACAAACTTTTTTCAGTATGGTTACCCCAACAATATTATTTTCATTGCAATGATATATTTCCATCGCAAACATCGTTATTGATTTATTATTTATTTTATTTTTATTTATTTATTTTATTTTTTATTTGTAACTTCTACAACAAAACTTTCGTCTTAAAAAGTAGAAATCTTATGATGTTATTATTTACAGTGAAACATGGATACATTTAATACAAGAAACTTTTAAACAAAGAAACATTAAATTAAATTAAAAAAAAATACATAAAAATACATCAAAAAAATAAAAAAACATAAATTGTTAATTAAGTATGTGAATTTTCTTTTTAAAGTAATTTAAATTTTGTTTTAAAGTAATATAAATTTTTTGGTATGTTAATAAAAATTAAAAATAAAAATTTGTTATGAAAAGTATTCGAATAATTTTCTCTTAAATTGTAATGCGTTGCTGATAACTTTTAGTGATGGAGGAACATTGTTCCAAAGACGTATAGCGTTAATGAAGAATTGCCACTCCGATATTAATGTATGGTGTCTAAATTGAATCAGATTTTTGTTTCTTTCGAGTGTACTAAATCCAAGTCGATTAAACAGATGGTATGGCTCACGAGTTGTAATAATTGTGTGAAGAAATGTTAGGACTCGTATTTTCAGCAAGTTCTCAATAATCACCCCATATATTTTCTTAGAGTAAGCCGTAATACTCTGGTAGTTACCATTTGCGTCAGTTTTTCGGAGTCCAAAAACGTACCTTGCGATGTTGTTATAGGTAGATTTTAGCTTTATTTTGCTGGTTGTATCACAACTCGCAAAAACCTCACAGCCATAGGTTAATGTCGGTATTAAATACGTTTTTGAAATTAGCAATCTTATTTTGATTGGTGTATAATATTGTGTGGACCACAGAGTTCTTAACATCGAGTAAGTTTTACCACAAGCTTGTAGTACATGGTCTGACCAGGTTAGAGTGTCGTTAAAAATTACGCCAAGATTTTTTGCCTTGCTTACAATTTCAATTCGCTGATTATTAATGCATATGTTAAATGAGTCAATATTTTTTTGTGATCTTTTACGTATTACTAAGCATTTGGTTTTTGTGGGATTTAAACTTAGCCCGTTTATATTTGCCCATATCGAAACTCGTTCTAAGTCCTCATTTAGTTTTGCTACACATTCTTCAAAGTTTTTATTTTTGTTACTAATATATAGCTGGACATCATCAGCGTACATTCTTATGTTACAGAACAACTACTTGTTCAGGAAGATCATTTGCGTAAATTGAAAAAAGAAGAGGTCCAAGAATGGATCCCTGTGGTACACCCCTAATAAGTGGAAGAAAATGTGATGTTGTTGAGGCATTAATTTCAACGCGTTGTATTCTATTTTCAAGATATGACGCAATTAGTTTACAGGAAGTGAAGGAGAAATGCATAAATTTTTCAAGTTTTTGAATCAATATCGTATGATCTACGGTATCAAAGGCTTTTGAATGATCTAGTAATACCAGCAACACAACACGTCCATTATCAACTTCATGTCTAATATCCTCAGCTACATCAGTTAAAGCAGTAATGCAACTATGTTTCGCTCGAAAACCAGATTGCTTATCAGTTAAAAGATTTTTATTATATAGATACTGAGATATTTGTTTGTGTAGAAGTTTCTCAAATGCTTTTGACAGATATGGTAGTATAGCTATGGGTCGATATTCAGTGGACGATTTTGGTATTGGAAGTATTTTAGCTTGCTTCCATCTTAAAGGGTAAATGCTTGTCATAATAATTTTGTTAAAAATAAAGGTAATTAATGGTAGAAGTGATGGTAGAAGGATTTTGAAGAAGGTCGGATGAATGTCATCAACACCATCTCATTACTTTTCTTTTAGCTATAAATGTTAAATGTTTGCTAATTAATATTTATGGTTTAAATTGTTCTTTTAATAGAAAATAACATATGCTGCTATATTTATATAAGTACTTAAGATGAAAAGGAAATTATTTTGGAGTATTCTTATGTTTTGTATTAATTAAAATATATATCGTCCATTCCACGAAAGAACGCCCAAAAATTTACCCAGTGTTCTTCGATATTAATAAAATTTTGCACGTAAAATGTCTATGGATGTCTATATAGATTTCCGTTTTCAGATTCACGAAATTAAAAAAATTCGCGATTTTATTTTGCTTTTTTGCCTTTGAAAAAATCTAAAAAATTTCGAAAGTATACAACTTTAAACAACAATATTTCTGGGAAGGTTTTGAGGAAATCAATGATTTAAACGGCGTTTGAATTGTAATTATATCAGCTTAAACATGAATATTTTACAGATAAAAAATATTTTTTAAAAATGCATTTTAATGCAATTGCATTTTTTTAATGCATTTTTCTTTAAATATGCTATTAAATTTATTTAATTTTTTTTATATATTTGGAAAGCATGGAATCTTTACATTAAAATGAAAACCTCAAATTTTTGGGAAGCACACATGTACTGTGCATAATTTCCCCTTTTCTTCAACTAATTTAAATTTTTTCATATAAAAGTTATATTTTTCTGGTATTATGAGTAGTTTTACGTATTTTGTTAAAAAAATGTATTGTGTTATTTTTTTAAAAAATCGTTAAAAATAGTAAAACTTTATGTATCAGACTAATTATTGTTTTAAGTTATAATAAACAAAGCATTTCTAAATACACTTTTGAAAAATTAAAATTTAATAAATTCACAACTAACAAAAATGCATCTAAAAACTGCATTTATATTTTTAAAATATTATGGATCAAAGAGGTTGTTTTAGAAATGCTGACTAAATGACATAAAAAAATATACAATGGCCTTTTAAATAGATTTTAAATTACAGAAATCCATCAATAACTTCAAGAGATGTGAATATTTAATATTGCATACTTTTTACATTTTGTTAACTTTTATAAAAATTTTAAACAAAATTCCAAAAACAAGAAACAAATTTATTTTTATATGTAAAATTTGTAACATGATTTTATAAAAATTGGATTATGCATATAAAATTTTCGCGTCCCAAAAATTTGACACTTTTATTTTAATGTAAATAGCATATTTAAAGAAAAATGCATTAGAAAAATGCAATTGCATTAAAATGCATTTTTAAAAAATCTTTTTTATTTTTAAAATGTTAGTCGTAAAGTCGCTTTATGCGAAATTTGAAGGCCGTTTAAATCATTAAAATTCACAAAGTCTTGCCAGAGATATTGCTATTCAAATTTATATACTTTTGATATTTTTTTGGTTTTTGAGAAAATCAAAAACCGAAATAAATTCTCGAGTTTTTGCAATTTTACAAAACTAAAAACCGAAATTGATAAAAGGCTTAATGGAGTTTATGTATAAAAATTTTTATCAAAATTGGAAGCCATCAAGTAAAAAAATATACTTTTTCGGGCGTTCTTTCATGGAATGGTCGATATATTTTTATTTTTATTTTTGTAGTTAATTGATGTATAAAGTGCAGAATATTTACATTTAACTTGAAGTAATACAAATAAATGAAAATTTTTAATTTTATTTAGCTAAAACAAATTTTAGTAAAATAAATATGAATAAAAATAATAAATTTTTTTTATAATATTTTTATCCTTTGAAAATTTTTCAAATATCTTTTTATAATTCAAAGTTATAATATTAACATAATTTTTTTTTTTTTTTTATTTATTTTCCTTCACTTTTGAACTTAAAATTTTATCTTTTATTGTCATACGTGGCGTATGAGCATTATTTGTTATGGTTCCTGTAATTCCCCATAACTCATACGTTATAGTGACCTCGAAAAACAAAATTAATAGAAAATAAATACCTAACTCATACACACATACATATGCACACATTTATAACAAAAATTTACAACTTTTGTATGTGAATTGAATATGAATTCAAGTAAGGAGACCATCTCCTGGTGCTAGGAAAACAAAAATACAAAATAATAATTTATGGATCATTCATGGACATTTTTCTTGCCATGACTCCTCTTTCTTCTTCTTCTTTCTGGAGTGTGCTGCGATAGATTTTTTTTTTTCTAAACATAAGCTAAAAATATTCAATTATTTCATTTTCATCTTTTAGTACAAACCAAACCATTTGCTGTGGCAAAAGAAGAATGTATACAACAACAAAAATATAATTTCCTATTTATGACCAATAAATTTCTACTAAATCAAGTACTGCGGTTAACCAACAAATACAAAATATATACTCGTATATTAAAGGAGCTAAAGGAAGTGAAATTGAAAACGAAAGAATAACTAAATAAGGCAATATAAAGGATAAACAACATGGCCACCAAAGTAGACAAACATATGTTTAAGGAAATATTTTTTATATTAAAAAAGCTAAGAAATATTTATGGTTTTCTATATACAAAGAAATATTTTATTAAATTCCTAAGAGTTTTGGTTTAGAAAACAAAAATACAAAAACAAAAAACTCCTTAAAAATCTTGCTAAATTCTAACAAATATTATTAACTAACTACGTGTGTTTAGATAATAATTACATTAAGGAGTGCGTTCGAAAAAATCTTAACATATATAATATTTAATAACTTGGAGACGGTTGATCTCCTTTTTTTATTTAATTGATAATTTACAGAAAAATATGATTTTTGTTATTCTAACCAATACTTATCAATTTGTGGACCATTTTTGGTAACCCTTCCGTTAGAGATTTGATAGTTCTTCAGTCACTTTTTTGGAACAGTGTGCATATATTCTTTTAAAATCTTCGGTATTTCGGGACACCCTTTTTATGCTCTTAAAATCACTTTCCACAAGAGCTCAATATCTCTCCACTGTTCTAAGCTATGAGTATTTTTGTATGAAATTTCGTTTTAATTTGCGTTTCCTATTCTTGGCTTCTAAATGTTTGGCAGCATTCCTGTTTGGAACTTTTTGGGCTTTATATGTTATCAGCTCTGCATTAGCATTAAATTTTTGCACCAAAAAATCAAATCACTGAGCTAACTGGGCCGCTTTTCTACCAGATGTGTTTATAGTTCCTTTCAATATACTTTCAATTTTTTGGCCTTCCAAATACCATGTGGACCTTTTCTCCTTTACGAACCGGGTTTTTTTATCAATGGCCAAATTCTCCTGATATTGTTTGATAACATCAGAAATAGTTTGACGACAGTAATTTAATTCAGTGGCCAATTATTTGTAAGACCTATTTGGATTACATCTTTTTTGTCACTCATTTTGATAAAAATCACGACAAATCAACATGGTTATTATTAAAAATAATAACTGACTTAATTTTCCATGATAACTAGATCAAAAAAATTTTTTAATATTGATTCCGAAAAAAGTTATGAGGCAAAACGTGTGTTAGGATTTTTTTGATCGCACTCCTTATTAAAAATTGTTTCTATTCGTATTTTTTTTTTTTTTTTTAATTTAATTTGCCCTTAAGTCAATTTAATGTTGTTAATTTAAATATTTAATTTTACCATTTTCTCTAATAAATAGTGGTGTTAGCTAAACAATAATATTATTTTGTTTGTTTATTTATTTTCTCACCATAACGATGTGTGTGTGTAAGTGGGTGGTAGTATTGTAGGGGTGTTAATAATGGGTGTGTATTGAAATGTGAGTATGGGTGTTGAGTGTATTTTAAATAAATTTATGACTCTCATATATTGAAATTAATGACCTACATACATGAGCATAAAATTTGCTACATAGACATAAAACTCATATTTATATTCAGCTATTCAATGCAATGCACGTTGGGGTAAAATTTGTCAAAAGTGGCTATTGATTGAATTTGGAAATTAAGTTTACGTAATTATATTGGGCACCGTATAAAAAAAAAAGACAGAGCTATGTGTCAATATAAATTAAAATTATCAAGCTAGGTTATATTCATTTTAAATTTTTATTTTAAAAGACTTTTTATTTAAAATAAATACACTCTAATCGGATGAAAATAGAATTTTTTACTATTTTTCAAAAATGTAAAAAAATTCTAAACTTTGACAGCTACTTATAATAAAATAACATAATGTAGCTTAAAGATTTTAATTGATGTTTATACATAATTTTGTCTATTTTTATTCATAGCTTTTATTTTCAATCCATATTGAGTCATTAGAATCAGAGCGAATATTTAATAAATAATCTCAAAAGTAAACACGTTATGTTTGCATTAAGGAGAGGAAGCTGTCCACCAATCTGGCTTAACAACGTAAATATCCTACAATCTGATCTTACATGGTGTCGGCACATTGAAGCAATAAGGCTTCATATGAAAATTAAAGCTTCCAATCTTCATTGACTGATCAGCAACAAATCAAAATTAAGCTTTGAATGAAAAGTCTAAGATAGTCTATGCAAAGTCTAAGACTATCTTAGAATCAATTTGGACGTATGGTATCTAATTATGGGGAACGGCAAGTAACATTAGTATTTATCTTATACAGAGAGCAAAATCGAATATCTTTAGAACTATGACAGATGTGAAATGATACATAAGGAACGAGAACATCTACAGAGACTTAGAAGTAACATTAGTAAAAGAATAATTTGAAAAAATTGTTTTTTTGTAAAATTTTTTTCTTTTTCTTGCAAAAATTTGTAATAAGATTATTTTTGGTAAAAACTCTGTTTTTATTAATAAATTACATAGGAAAACACAGATTCTGCGGCACGGGGTTTCTCAATCAATTTGAAGATACGGTATTAATAAGTATTCAGCGTCTAATACACTTTTATTAGGTGGGGAGGGTATTATGCTGTGCTGATGTGTGTAACACCCAAAAATATTGGTTTAAGATTATAATTTATACCAATCGGCTTAGAATCACTTTCTGAGTCGATTTAAAGATGTCCGTCTGTCCGTACATGTAAACCTTGTAATCAAACAACAGGCCGCAATTTTGAACATAAATTAATAAAATTTGGCACAGATTTCTTATAGCCCAAGGACGAAGCCTATTGAAATTGGTTATGATCGGTCCATTATTTCACCTAGCCCTTATACAAATGTCCTCCCGGAATATAAATATGTACCGAATTTCAGAAATCGGTACACAGATTTTCCTTCGCAGAAAATCAGTTTAACGGGCATAAATCCCATGAAAATATTTTACGAACATTCTGAAATCACCCAAAAGTGAATTAATTCAAATACACAATGGTGTAGGGATCAAATGGTCGTACTTTTTTTTAATTGACATTCGTTCACAATTTCAAAAATTAAAGAGGTTTCACCTTCTATGGGAGTATATCACGAAAAAGTCTTGTCTGATTTTATTCAAAGAATACTAAAAAAAAATTAATCTAACTAAAATTATGTTCAAAGTCATACTTACATTACATTTTTAAAAGGTCAACAGTTATGGAGATACTAGCTTATTTACTGAAAAAATGTTTAATTTTTTAAAAAATTAAAAAAAAAAATGCTTTCAGGAAATCATAAAAATTCGCAAATGTCTAAAAATTAAATATGTGTTCTTTATTCATAAAGATAAAATATAATTAAAATTAAACAAAACTTATTTCATTCAAAGTTTTGATTTTATTCACAACCCAGTTGGAAATTGTGTCTTGAAGACAGTTTCATAAGTGACTTATTTTGTAAAAGTTATTAGATGATGACATTTACATGGGATGACTACATGACGTGTTAACACTTTTTCTTCAAAAAATCTACAATTAGACAGGAAAAATATTAAAAACTACAGTGAAATAAATAAGATTTTATAAAGCAGAAAATAAGGCAGATCTAAATAGTCAGATGTACAAATAAATTCTAAGAAAAATTTAATTTCATTAATACATTCATATTTTTTAAAATCTTTAAAGTGTTAATACATTTGTTAAACTCTTTAAAGAGTTAACCATTTAAAGAGGTAATTCACTAAAAAAATATTTTGATCTTCTGTGTTCAACAACTTTAAAAAACAAAAAATATTTCATTAAAATTTTATTTAATATAAACTCCATGACAAATTAGTTAAAAAAAAATATAAACTATCAAACGTTTGTTAAAATAATATAAAATATTAAAATCTTTTCGAAAAAATAGTGATTTAAAAAATAAATAAAACATATTTAATTCGTTTCACTCTTTTAGATATTCTGATCGAGTTATCTCATCTGGAAGAGCAATTTTCGTGCTTGCAGACAGACATCAAGACTGCTTGGTGCCAGAATTATTAAAAAATAACATTTAAGTTAAAGTGGAAATAAATGTATTGCAGACGCAGTGTTGCCAGAAGATGTAATTGGCAAAGTGCTAAAACGTCCAAAAAATTATGCTAAATTGTTCTACAGCAGCAAATGACAATGCTAAATTGTTTTGTAAAGAAAAATTAATATTTTTGTTGCCCTTGTTTCTTGTAAAATATAGTTCAAATAACAACTTATAAAAATGTTTCTTCAGAGTTAATGGTAATATTGGGAAATAACGTAAAAATAGGGCTTATGTTTTAAAACAACTAATAACGTCAAATTTACTAAGAAATTCTTTCAAAAAATCAAAAAGTATTTAATTAAAAATTACTGTAAAAAAGTGCTAAAAAGCATTTAGCATATTCTTATAAATTGTCAGTGCATTTAAACCCCTTCAAATGCTAAATCTAGCACTAAAAGTGCTAAAATGGCAGCACTGTGCAGACGAATATAAAAATCAATTTAAACCGAACTCAGTTTTTACCAATATCGTTGATTCAAAATGCAACTGGGTTTAATATTGGTATTATTTTTTATTAAATTTTGAATTTAATAAATTAATTAATTTATATTATTTCCATAAATTGTATTTCTTTTAATAAATGCATCATAATCAGTGTGAATGTTAGTACGCATCACGTATGCACTATTGACTGAATGCTGATATTTTTATAGACATGTTAACAGTAATGACCAAAAGTATCAATGACAATACATTGAATTTTTAAATGCAATATCATGCGGACATCACTAAGATATGTCATTAATTTATCAGCACTATTGACAACTGCTGATTAAGTCCTGAAGAAATTTGACAAAATATATGAATATGTCAGTAGTTGTCATGATGTATTTTGTATGGGCACAAATGACTAAGTCAGCAGTGATTCTGACGCGTCATGAAATTATCTTATAAGACGTCTTAATGAAATTTCCAACTGGGAAGTTAGTGAAGGTACTCATAATATAAAGTGAATAGTTGTTTTTTGAAAAAAAAAATTTATAAAATTTTTCACTGTCAAATTTGATTAGTGTTTGCAAGACTATTTTTTTATGTTTGTAATGCAGATTTTATAACTCATAAATATTTTAAATTTTTAAAAGTACAGGTGAAAATTTCAGGTGAAATCTTCAGAAAGATTTCACCTGGAAATGACACCCTCAAGCATAAACATCTTTCAAAAATGTTAAATAATAAAGATTTAGTTAAAATCAAAGGTTTAAAACTATATTTTTGAAAATGTATATCATTTGTCCGACTGTACTTAATATCATATGCTAAAAAGGGTTAAATACATTTATAAACATTTTTAAAATGTTTACATTTTAAAATTGTATAAAGACTTCTCACACAAATATATAAAAATATTTTTATCTTAACAATAATAAAAATCATATTAAAAATTTTGTTAACCAGAAATTTATGATGCTTTTCGATAACCTCTTCAACAGACTTAATACCTTTTACTATTCAAACAAACTATCTTACACTCACATACACACATATTAATATTCCTATACTTTTATTGCTAACAGTTCCTCATGTGTACTCTTTCATATAGAAAACTAATTTATCATTGGTTTGTTTGCCTTTTTCTTCTACATTTTTTTTATAAGCCAAAAAGAAATATTTGTGTCTTTTCTATGGTGTAAAATAAATAATATTTTATCATTAAATAACGACCAAACAACCAACAATGGGTTAAATATTCATAGAGTCATAAATATGAAACAAAAACGTGACTGTTGTTTTGTTATCATCTTTCTATGTACATATGTATGTATGACCATGAATATACATAAGAGTGTGGCTGGGTATGTCTGTGTAAATGTATTGGAATGTTGGGTTTTATTTTTTTTATGGCTTTTTGAATATTGGCCATTTATTGGCCTAAATTTGTGTATTTTAAAAGTATAATTAACCCAATGTTGATATATTCTTTAAACAACAAATATACAATATGGTTAAATAAAGTTATAGTGTGAGTGTGTATTCGGATAAATGAAATTTATTTTAAAGGAAATAGTTTTGTTGTGTTAAGTATTTAAGTAGGAAAAATCATGTGCAGGAAAATTAAAGTCAAAAATAGTTTTCTGTTTATTCTACAAGGTTTATTTATCATGAACCTTAAATGGGTGTTAATTAAATAAAAATAAAAAGGTTAAAATAACACAGTTTATTTCTTTTTTTAAAAATTAGTGTTGCCATATATTTTTCCATTGTTTCCTAAATTTTTCTATTAATAAAAATAAATCCTTAATAAACACGAAATTTTTCAAAAACTTTCTACACAAAAAAATTATCGCAAACTTTATGTAAAAAAATTTGTAGTAAATTTTCTAAAAAAAAAAAAAAAATATTGAAAATATTCCATAAAAAATGTATCGTAAATGTTAAAAAAAAGAATATATCGTAAATTTTCTATTAAAAAAGAAATTTCGTAAATTTTTTTACAAAGAAAATTTATAGTAAATTTCTAACAAAGAAAATTTATCGCAAAATTTCTATTGAAAAATTTATATCGTAAATTTTCTATGCAAAGAAAATTTATAGTAAATTTTCTCTAAAAAGAAAGTTTATCGTAAAGTTTGTATAGAAAGAAACTTTATCGAAATTTTTCTCTAAAAACACAATTTACGATAACGTATAAAAAAATTATCGTAAATCTTCTATAAAAAGAAAATTTATCGTAAATTTTCTATAAAAATACAATTTATCGTAAATTTTTTATGAAACAAAAATTGATTGTAAATTTTCTATAAAAAGAAAATTTATCGTAAATTTTCTACAGAAATAAAATTTATCGTAATTCTCATTTTACGTTTGCCTTTATGAAACCGACCTTAAACCTAAAACATTTTTTTAACTTCTGATCTTTTTAAATAACTTTTGATTCAGTTATGTTAACAACACTTGATGGTGTAATAGAACAAAAATTCAAGACCTGAAACGGTTCCATGTAGTGCCGGCAAGCACTCAAAGTCAAAAAATCTAAAAAAAGTTTTGGAAACTAATAACTTTTTTTTTTTTTTTTTTTCTTTTGATTGCTGTAAATGCGGATTTTAGCATAAGTGTTCAATTCTTCTAATGTAGGCTATAAACACTTGTAGAAAAGACCAGCATGGATTTAATTAGTGTACCATTAGCCATTAACATGAAACCAGGTTTTCATATGCTAAGACGGCGATGTTTTTAGTTTAACATTAATAGTTGAGGCACACCCAAGGCGCTAATTTAAATTTGCGATGATATATATCAATCTGTAGCTGCTTTAGTACCATATATCAAAATTAAAATGGCGTTCGAAAAATGTATATAAATGATATTATCTTATGACTTATTAAAAAAAAAAAAAAAAATGAAGTTTGCAACAAATAGATGAATATAAACAAGACTACATCACTAAAAACTGATCTTTTCAAATTTTATAAGGTTTAATGATTATTAAATCGCCAATATAGCCACGCATACTTAACTTATAGCGATATTTTTAATTTGCATTTAAGATACACCATTGTAGAGTACATAAATGCAATAATTTTTAATTTAGCACTATAAAATATAATATAGGACTAAATCTTGGCAATTTTTTTATAAATTTTTATTTTAAGCCCCCATAACATTGACGCCGTTCGGTAAAAGCCATTCACGAAAATTTAAATTCCTGGTTCTTGCAACACTATTTTAAGTTGATGTGAGAAATATTTGTTAAATATTTTTGCTTATCTTCTAAGTTTAAGCACCAAGTATGTAGAGAGTGTGAAATAGTTTAGGCAAATTAGAGTTTTTTGTTTTCAATTTTTTCTACCTTAAATTAGCATAAGCTTAATGAACTTAAGCTTCTACTTTAAACATGGTAAAACGCTTTAAATTCTTCTTTAAATATAACCAAAACCTATAAATTATTTTTAATTTAAATTAATCAACAATTGTTTTGATGAATCCAAGTTAATAATTTTATTATCTTGTTTCAATTTTCCAAATTGTTATTTTCTAATCCTGTGTAATTAAATATTAAACCTTAATAATTGTTATAATATTTTATTGTTTCTTAAAAACAATTAGCAATATTTTGTTTAACATATGTATTTATTTACTTCTTACTTACATATGTGTGTCAACAAAAACGACTAAATTTAATTAATATTTAAATTTACCCTCATTTAGATTTTAAATAATTATTGCAAATTTACTTTTTGCTCTCTTATCCATAGAAATACATACATAAATGCATAAAACAAAAGTTGTTTGTCTGAAATGATTTCATCATTTTCATAATGAAACTTTAACCAGACATCAAAACATCAACATAAAATGTGTATTTAAGGTAAAAACAACTTATTAAATATCAAAAAGCATACGTACATATGTAAAGCTAACTAATAAATGCATGAATGTATTTCTGTAGTCTTAAGGAATTCAGAGAAATTAAAAAAAGACCTAATGGGAAATTTTCTTTAACTGAGACTAAAGCAGCAAATGATCTGCAAGAGTTAAATAAAAAATTAATCAAATTTCTAATATCTTTAACAGCTTCTATAAAAAAAAATAAAATCTATTAAACGATTTATCAGAGATAAAAATTATTCCAATTACTTTTCTAATTGTATCAAGTATTCAAGTGATCAGAATTTAAATTTTATAATATTTTGTATTAAAACAAATAAAACAATCTATTGGCTTTAACTTTTTTATTTTATCAATTAATAAATTAATTAAATATTAATAAATTTTAATAAATGAATATAAAATGTTTTTTGATAGTTTCAATGAATAAAATAATTGAATATGTATTGTACGTTATTGAAATTGGATTTTAGATTTTTTGTATAAAACTAGAATTTATTCTGTGGAAATTCTTATATTTTTACTAATTTATTTAATTATAAAAATATTTGAAACCATCTGATTTTCTTTACGTTGACACTAATTTCTACATATATCTGATACATGTACTTATTTTAACCCTGGAAGGGCTTTGTTAGTCGTTTCGACTAACAACAGTGCTATTTTGAGTGATATTTCTTTATTCGTTTGGTATAACACCTGCCATTAATAAGATCTTGAAGTGTCCAGACGTATGTTGCTGTGAGCGGTCTGGAAGTTAGTATTTTTAGCAACCTTGTTAGTCGAAACGACTAACGAAGCACTTAGTATGACTTTTTGAACTTTTAGCGATAAAGTAAGTTAGTAAATACAGTAATGCAGTATATTTAATACTTTTTCCTATAGAGTGAAATATATTTTATGGGGAAAATAAATACAATATAACTTCCAGAAATAATTTTAGCAACACGTAAGTATATTTTTTGTCACATTACGGATTTATGATGAGAAAGCTCTTTATCATATATCAAATATAAAAAGAAAGCTGAATACTGAATAAAGCCATATTATAAATTACAACTTCATCTTATGAATTCTATAATAAAACCTAAGGAGGCGATTGATATTTTCGACCAAATATGCTGTGAAATATCATACTAAATCAAGATATATCGATGCTGCTCTATATATTCGGCATCAAAATAAACATTAATTATATGAATAGTTTATTCAAAAAATATGTTAAAAACAATTAAAGAACTATTTTTTTATAAAATTTCCTTAAAAACTGCATAAGGATCTAGTTAATCGACAAATGTTTTATCGATTTTGTTCTACTTCTAATATATCAACCAAGCATTGTAAAAATGTGGAAATTCTCTTATCTCCATGTAAATTTATAACAATTGTGTAAATTTTAGAAAAAGAAAAATAAGTTTTAAGCTTCTGTGGTTAAAAAAAAACACTGAACTTCTAAGGGATACTGTAAAAAAATGCAAAAAAGTATCACAATTTTCAAATATGCACAGAGTATGCAAAAACATTTATTTTTTAACTCTTATTTGGTTAGAATAATTCAAGGATACATTTATTAAAAAAAAAAAAAAAACATATGTTGCCTGTTCCAAATTTTTTGAACAACTAACACAAAGGGTACTTATATAACACCATCTTTGAAAAAGTAAAAAAATTGAGGTCTTTTCAGTTTTTGCTTAATATTTTGAAAACAACGATAAGTATTTAGGAATTTTTGCTGTCATTTTATTTAAATTAATTCACCAACTAAAAATCAATTGTTTTATTTTTCATTTTAATGACACATCTTGAAATATTTCGAATAAAAGTTAATGTTAGTCGTTTCGACTAACGAAGCCCTCAGAAGGGTAAAAATATCGAAGCACTTTCAGGGTTAATATAAATTAAAACATTTTTATGTTTGGATTTATTTATTAGACGAGAAATTAATTTGTTTATTATTGCTGACAAAATGATGGGTTTTGTTTCTTTAGTCATTTATATAATGTTCTTATGTATGACATATATAAATTTCTATTGGGTTTAGTCATATGAAACACTTCTACATCTACATAAAAGTATACAATTGTAAATTTATTTCATTTAAACATTACTTTTGTAGTTGTACGAGGGCTACCAAAGAATTTACTTTAAAATAATGAAATTATTTCTTTACTTTTAGGTCAAACTCGAAGGAAGCTTTAGAGAAAGAGAGAGAAGGACAAGTTTTTATACCCACCATCAAAAAGATGGGGGTATATTGATTTTGTCATTTCGTGTGTTTAAGACCCCATAAAGTATATATTTTCTGGGTCCTGGTTAGATTCTAAGTCGATCTAGCTATGTCCGTCCATCTGTCTGTCTGTTGAAAGCAGTATAGGGCTCGAACGGGACAACCTAAGAGGACGAAATTTGGCTCAAATATTTATCTTATATAAGGTTTGTTTGGTATTGAAAATGAGCAAAATCGGTTAATAAACAAAGTTATGGGCACAATACTAGAAACACATGGTGTCCGTTTTACCGCCCACTTCCCATATAAGGTGAAACGTCAACGAAATTTTGTACAAATAACTTAAGGACCAATGTAAACTCGAAAACTAAAAATGTGCGTGGTCCACCCACTTAACCGCCTACCTTTAATATAACGTAAAATTTGAGAAAGTTGATGGTGGGTATGTAGATTCCAAAGCATATAACATTCGCGCTTGTTTTATTTTGTAAATGTACGTATTTAAATTATTAAAAAAAAAATCCTACTCAATGGTTCTATGATTTATTGTATTTTCCACGTAAAAATGTTTAATAATATTTTGTAATAATTACTGGCTTAAAACATTTCAGTATGAAATCTTTAAATTGGAAAGTTAGTTTTGGAAGAAAAAGGAATTATAGTTATATGTAAATAAAATGTTTCAAATTTACAATTTAAATATGTTTGAAAAATATATTTGATACCAAGCGTTTATGATGATTTTAACAATCATCATATTGCAATCGATTGACACTGTGAGAATTAAACAATATTAAAGAAAATATTCTCAAGATTGTTGGTGAATATTTTTTTCACATTTATTATCAAATGTTAAAAAATTACACAGTTTTGATGAAAGTTTTACTAAAGTTTCCCATAGTGCGACAATATTATATTCCAGCATAAATCGTTCACCTGAAATCAATATTTCCCCATTAAAATTTAAAATTGAATTTATTATGGGGTCTTCACTCGATCTAGTCTCGTGCTTACAGATGAATGACTGCAGATGCATTTGGAGTAGATCCAGCAACAATTTGAATATAAATAAATGCACGAGATAATTAAAAGATTAATCTAAAAGCAACGAAATTAAGAGATGTTTTCAAATAAATATTACTTTAATGCCACAAAATAAAGAAATCTAATCAAAATCTACGCAAAAACTATGGATATTGCTGCGAAGGTAATAACCTATATTTGGTGGGTATCTTGTATTATGAGCAGTAAAAATTGGATAAAATGCTCACTGAAGTCTTTAAATAAAACACAATTTATCTATTTGTAGAGAGCATTGAACGAAAATAGGTGTGTGACACGAGTCCGTAATTTTCAATCATGACAATGCTTGGAATCATGTTTCGCGAATATTAGTAACTAGTTTATGAAAAGTTTAGCCCCAATTACTATAAAGTCTAGACATAACCACTTCTGACTAATATTTGCTTCGTTCTTTTCAGAATACTCTAACTGGAATATGCTTTACTTCAGATATATATGGGCTATTATCAAAAATTTTTAACCTGGCTTAAACTGACATAAATCCTTAATAAGTTCTGTGGTAATAATATGTCAAACAAATTGGTTACAGATCTGAACTCACAAGACTTGAAAATAATACATTGCAAAATTTTAGCACACATAAGCTTCCTTTTATAATCATGACTCTTGTCCAAAGTTCAAGAACATAGAAAAACGGTTAAAAACAACTTAAATGTTTCACATTCTTCTACAATTTTTGTTCGCGCGTTTATGCTTTTTGATCTCATTCTATCACAAGTAAACTAATCGGACTTTACAGATAAATTCTGCACCATCTTTGTTGTTGTGAACACTTTCAACAATTAAATACAGGGTAGTCAAGTTTTGATGACAAAATTTTTTAGTTTTTTAAATTTTTCAGTTTTTTGAGCGGGGTCTGTGCGCCCCTCAAACGAATACAAAATTTTGGATAGAGATTTATTTTTGTTGTAATTGCGCGTATTTTGCGCTATATCTCGTTGATGTGCCCGAAATAGTCAACGTAATTTTTCAAAAAGTCAGTTTTTCGCGAGGCACTTTAACAGTTTCATATTAAATGACATGAATTACTGCGTGAACTTAGTTTTTTGTTATTTTATATAACACAATTGGAGGAGCATTAAAAATAAATTTAATGCAAGAATTTTATGAACTTTTTGAAAATTAAGCAAAAATAGCACTTTTTATTTTTGTATTTATACCCTACACCACCATAGATGGTTGGGGTATTATGCGTTTGTGCAATATTTGTAACACATAGAAAACGTTATACAACACCCACCTTAAAGTATACTATTGACTCAGAATCACTTTTTGAATCGATCTAACGATGTCCGTCCGTCCGTCCGTCTGGCTGGACGACTGGCTGTCCATGTAAACCTTGTGCACAAAGTACAGGTTGCAATTTTGAAGATAATTGAATGAAATTTGGCGCGTGGGACTTCTATTATACAGAAATGAAGCATATTGAAATTGGTTGTGATCGGTCCATTATTTCGCCTATCCCCCATTCAAATGTTCCCCGGAATCGAGTTTCAGCACTCCGTTGTAGCTTCATTTCATACTTTTCTGCTGATATCTTTAAAAAAAAGCATGTATGATAACGAAATTTTGTACAGATAGTTTAAGAGTCAATATAAACTTGGAAAACAAAAATGGGCGTGGTCCGCCCACCTCCCATATAAGGTGAAAATCAACGAAATATTGTACAAATAGTTCAAGAACCAATGTTATCTCGGAAATAAAAAATGGGCGTGGACCGCCCACCTCTATATAACGTAAAATTTTAAAAAGGTGGTGGTGGGTATATAGATTCGGCCGAGCCGAATATAACATTCGCACTTGTTTTAAATCAAAATTAATTTTTTATTAAAAGAAAAATGTTAATTAATGGATATATATACCTCATAAATTACTACAATATTCAACTGGAAGACCCGAAATTACGAAGTTTTAATGTCTGTTTATTTAAGTCAAGTTTCTCTTAATAATGATATTGTTAAAATAAAAGTAAAATTTGCATGTGTGAGGTGCCCTCTTTTACTTTTCTTCTACACTTTTACATTCAAATCTTAAACTACAATGTCTCTCTGCTATGTTATTGAGAAATTTTATGCCAATGATTAGAAATTGGATTTTATTAAAATTTCAGCGCGCTGCACATTGGGGTAAAAGGGGCCGAAAATGGCGATTTATTCATGGAAAAGTGATATCATTATTTAAATGATCACCAGGGAAACCACAATATGCTCTAAAAAAAATGGGTTTTATGCGCATTACATATGCAGTAAAAAACGACAAATATGCTCTGAAAAACGCGAAAATAAGCACATAAATACAACGATTTTGTTTAATTTTTTAACAAAATTATTTTTTTTTATTAAAACAAAGCGTTTTATTAATATTTCAACGTTATAAAATAAGGCAAAACTGAAATTTGTTTATTTTTTTATTTTCGAAATTCGTGTTTTGAAAATCTATAATTTAGAATCACTTAGATTATTTGTCAAAATTTCAGCGACGTATCAAGTGTCATTTCAGATTTATAGCGAAAGTAATTTTATCATAAATAACATTTTTCATAGGTATAACAATGTGTAAACAATAATGTGTAAAGTTTTGTTTTCTGTGCTTACGACATTTTCGTGGTTAGCGCTCGATATGCTTTCATGAAGAAAATCTTGTTTTTACAACATAAACTTCAATCATAATATTCAATCTTGTTTCCACTAGACAAGCTTCTCAATAATAAAATGGTATTAAAGTTAATTTAAATTTAATTTTTTTTTTTTTGTTTTCTCATTTTTTTATAAAATCAAATTCGAAAAACATTTCATGAGGTATGAAAAAAATATCCTTGAAATATCCAAATATGCTAAAAAAGGGTTAAATATGACCTAAAAAATAACAAAATATGCTATAAATATGCACTAAAAATCGCCAAATGCAATAACATGCAGTTAAGAGTAAAATATACAAAAATATGCACTAACAAATCGATGCCAAAATGATTTATTTGTTCTGCAACAGATAAATATTTAATCGATAGCTTCATTCAAAGTCCAGGAAAAAACACGCTATTGCATATTTTGGTTTCCCTGATGATCACTTTTTATTATTTTATTTTTTTTTTATACCCTCCACCACCACTAGTGGTGAAAGAGGGTATACTAAGTTTGTCGTTCCGTGTGTAACACCTAGAAAGAATCGTTTAAGACCCCATAAAGTATATATATTCTTGGTCCATATGAAATTCTGAGTCGATTAAGCAATGTCCGTCTGTCCGTCTGTCCGTCTGTTGAAAACATTCTCACGTCTAAACTGATTGAGCTATTCCAATGAAAATTACTCAGGTTATTTGTTGTTCCCAGACGCTGTTTGGGATTGCAAACCAGCCAAATCGGTTCAGTAAAAAAAAAGTTATATATCCAAATCTGAAAGAATCCCCAAACCACACTTGAACTGATAATATTTCAACAAGCAATTAACGGATTTAAATAAAACTTAGCCAAAATGTCTACCTATATTCACTTTAGATAACTGCCAAAAATTGGCTAAATCGGTTCAGTCGGAGAAAAGTTATAGGCAAAAATATGAACAGTTTCTATGATTCCAACGTCATAAGTGTTTCTTAAACATCATGTTGTAATTTGTATATGGAGTGCATATGTATGTTCGCCTCAATATGAATGTTGATAAACACAAAGGCATACAACTATGTTGAGTTTGATGTTTGATCGTGGTCACCATCGAACACACCACGATATGGTACGTTCGCTACTTTTTAGCAACATATGTTGATAAGTTTATTAAACTAGTTAGTAGTTCGGTGTGTTTCAAGCTGTACACATCGGTAGAGAAGGATACGTAATGGTTTTATTAAAAGTTTGTCTGCTAACATAAAGATATAAATAATGTTGATGGAATAAATTGCATAAATATGAAATTGTTTTGAAAATGTTTTGATTTTTATTTAGCACATTGAAGAAAAAGTACTGATACATAATTATGTTACTTTATAATTTCTTATTCATTATAGTTTTTTGTGCGTTTATAATTAATAACTTGTAAATGTGGTGATATTTTTTTAATTTTCATTGTAAAAATAAAACTGTAATATACTTAGTTATGTTAGAATTTTGTTTATCTCTTTTTAATTTATTTAAATAACTATCTTTAAAAAGCATTGCTAATTTTTATCATTTTCTTAAAGATTAGTATTTATAAAAGTTTTCAAATATAATTTTTCAAAAATTTTGAGAGCGCCGTTGGGCAGAAATAATATAATTCAACAGTTCTTAATTCATGACCAGTTAGGGTGATTTATATAAATGCAAATTACGAAGAGGGAAACTCTTATAGTTAGTTTATATTTGCTTTAGTTTACTTATTTAGTTTTTCCAACATCATCAGAGAAACGGCTCTCTAATCGAATCGTTAAATATAAATTTGAGGTAAGCGAAGATTTACAGAAATAATTGATCAATTTTATTATATTGATTAAAACAATAAGTTTTAAATTCGGTAATATTAAAATGTTTCTGAATAATTATTGCCTATTTGGTGTATAAATCTGTTTTTACCAATCGAGCTTCAATTTTAACGCAAAATAAAATTTCAGTTTTTCGTTCTTTAAATCGACTTTGCACAGAAATACAAAAAAAAATTGGTGGAAAGTTGCATAAAAATAAAGAAAGTCATGTTTTTATTATTCGAGTGTGCTTAACCCATTTACGACTGCTGCTGCGTTTTCGCATCAGTAGCTTTAACATCGCCTAATTATTTAATTATGCAGTCGATGATGAATTTTTTCACAACTATTATAAGATAATATGTTGTCTAAAAGATAAGAGAAAAAATCAATTTTTATATAAATACTCTGTCCAGAATTGAGTGTTAATGCCAGGTGTATCAAATAAATGGTTGGTGTAGTGAAAAGGCGATATTTTCAGATCTGCTTTTCGAAAATATGTTTTTATGTTATGGGTGTATTCCAAAGGTAAATAGCTTTAAATTTAAGCTAAAAATGGTACGATTTCTGAAATTCTCGATGCATTATATTTCGGAATCAAAAATATGTAGGTGTCCAAATCTTTTTAATTTGTTACAACAGTCGCAAAAAAAAAAACTTCATGCTAAATTTCGTACTTATCTTAACGGAATCGGGTAGTGGTCGGAAATAGGTTAAATACACATTTTCTACATTTAAATGGTAATAATTGTAATTGTAACAAAACTAAAAATACAGATTCTTTACAAACACATACAAGGTATTAAAAAAAACTAACAAAATAATTTATACAAATCAAACTAAGAACTCCAATTTTTGCGAAATATGCAAGAAATCACATAATTTCATTTCTCCTAGCCCTTAGATTTCTTATAGAATAAATTAGTTTTCACTAAAAAAGGCATTTTTTTGTGAAGATAGTATATAGTAAAAACAAATTTTCGTTCGTTTCGCTCTGCCACTACTGTTAAACTTTCTTATAAAATGCAATTTTTTTACTAAATGAAAAATATTCTTTTATTTAAAATGAAATATTCTTTTTTTTTACCAAGATAATCGACTTTTTGTAAGAAAAATAAGGCATATAGATTTTCCTCTTTTTTTTACTTTTTACACATCATTTGCATAATAGTTTGTTAAAATATCTTATATACAATACAAAATCTTTATTAGAACAAGTTTATACTACTACACTATTATGGACGCCAAAAATTAATAAGTAAATTAGAAAAACATCACTTTCCGAAGAGCTTTTCCTACATAAAAACTGATGAAAACACTAGCTCAGTGGTGGAGGGTATAAAAGATTCGGCATGGCCGAATATAGCATTCTAACTTGTTTTTTTTTTCATCTCATTAATACGTATTTTTTGTGGAGTCTTCCTACAAAATTTTTTTCTATGGGACACTATTGTGAAATGTTGCGTATGAGTAATATTTATTATTTCGAACATTGTTTTTAACAGAGACCGGATTTTAATACTATAAAAACAATATTTTTATTTTTATTTTAATCGAAAAACAATCTTTAATGTTCAAAAAATAATAAAAATCCATCATGATTTTTTTATTTCATCAATAGTTTAATTTTTTTTTATCATGATCGAAATAAAAAATATAAATATCTTTTGTGATATTTATTACAAAAGTTGAAAATTATTTTGAACTTTTTCATCCGATGGAAAAACTTCTAAAAAAAAAAAAAAACAATTTCATTGAATAAAAAAAATACATATATTTTTGAAACAAAACAAAAGTATGAATAAAAAAAAAAACAATCATTTAAAATTTTTTCGAACTGATATTTATTTTTAAAGATATTTATCGTTAAAGATATTTATTTTTTCATCATTGATGGATATTTAGTTTAAAAATAAAATCCCTCACATATTTTTTTCAACAAATAAAAAAACATTTTGAACATTAAAATATTTATTTTGATTGAAAAATAAAAATAAAACGTTTTCGGGTGCTTGGTTTTTAACATATGAATATCATGTTACTAATATTTGAAATTTTTTTATTATTTCTTGATATTCAATTTCTTCTGATGCCTTTAGTTAGAACCAATTTTTTCAAAAATTTTCAACGCCCTCTTATTAACTTTAAAAACACTTTTAAGATTCTCCCACACATCGAAACACCAAGTACATACATATTTATTACTGCTACACACAAATAATGAGTATAAATACTAAAAGTGTATACATTTATTATTACACATGTAGGTTTATATGTATTTGTACATACACTTACATACATACTTAAGTATGTTTTCTCGTACATACATATATGAATAAGAAATTTTTGAATTTAAACTTCAACTTTAATTACATGTCATTCTCTGGCAAACAACTGCAACAGCAATAACAAACAGAAAACAATCATTTAAGAAACAACATTTGAATGACATTTGAGTTGGTGAACCAACAAAATTGAAATGCTTGTTATACGAATATAAGAAACTAAATTAACATTCTAAGGAATAAATACTATTTAATGATGAAATACTTTTATTCTCAACTGAAAAATGGTATTTAGAGTCTTAAATGTGTTAACCGAAGCAAAATTAAAAAATAAGTAGAACAAAGGATAACCTTAAAAATACTTAAGTGAAAAGGAATGTTATATATCGTCACTAGGGTTATGGGTTTATTTTTATTTTATTATTTTTTTTTTTTTTTTTCTTGAATATATTTATTAAATTTTGATGCAAAATTAAACAATTGAGTTAATTGTAAAAAAGACGGTAATAATTTTTACTGTGTACCCTTATCGTTGAGGTACTGGAATCACTCAGTATATACCTTCAAAACCAGTTAAATATGTCATGGTATGGCATGGATAAGAGTCTTGGCGAATGTTCAACAAAAAGGAGAACAAACCGATGGCCTTTAAGTTTTTTTTTACAAGAATTTGGCTGCTTTTGCTATATATATTATATCTATGAAAACAACCAACAATTAAAAATTTAAGAAATCGCAGAAGATTATATCTGCAGTATCTGAGCAAACAACTAGCTAAGAGGAAATTCAAAAAAGATCACAAAATGTGCAAATAATACGACACTTTTATCCTAGAAATGGAATCGAAAGCCACAGTAAGATCAAGGGATGAACAAGAAGTTCGAGAACTTAGTGGAAGGATGAAACCTAAAGGTAATTGTTTTATGTGTTCAAGAAGAAAACCAACCCGAAAGAAATGCAGGAAATGCTATAAACTGGTATGTGTTGAGTATTCATAAGATCCCAGCAGAAAAGGAACTGAAAAAGAGCTGAAAAAGTTATGAATTTAACATTGTGTTGGCATTGGAAGGAAGTACTTACTGGTGCAAAAGAGCTGCAAAAGTTCTTTTTTAAACCCATGGTTGTCATTGGTAGCATGTTCTTCTTTTATGCTTCTTATTCATTTCTTTTGAAGTACTTCCTTTAAAACTATGTTTATAAAATTTTTTTACAAAAATTCAGTTTTAGCTTTATTAAAAATTTATAAAATTTTAATTTTCTTAGAAATTATTAACCTTTTTTACAGCTAAAATTTCATTTATTTTCACTTTTTTGGAAGTAATTGTTAAAAACTTCCAAAAAAGTTTAAAATATTCACATTGTTCTACTTTGGAAGTGGTGAAAATGTTCTTTTTTGGAAGCTCTTGATTGTTTTTTTGCTGGGATATTACGGAATGTAAGGACTGCGCAGCCTAAAATACAATTTTAGTATTCTGGTTGTAAACGTAAGGGGTACCTTCACAAAAACACTTATAACTTTGGCTATAAAAACTTGTTTCATTTTCTTCAGAATATCATAGCTAACAATACTATGAAATGAAATACATACCCGGGTATGCCGTTGTCAACATAAAGGTTAACTAAGTAAAATTGTCTGTACCCAACAAACCAAGAAACGATACAGTATCATTAATGATATCATAATTTTAAAATTATATGATAAAATATAGAAATAATTTTATCCTTAGAAAATAACTTCATACATTTATAGGAAAACAAAAATAAATTGAAAATTTCTGTGGAAAAACAATATTTTATGTTATGTATTATTTGAAAATTATATTTTTACAGCTAATTTTAGTGAAATCGCAAAATGGATTTCAAGAGGAACTGTTTTTGGATTAAATTTTGAGCAGGATGGACTTAAGTTTATTATTATATTTATATTAATTTTAAATTATTCAGAATATTAATAAGTAATCCAATTATGGTACATATGTACATATGTATGTATATATTCTTGAATATATTGCCAAGTTATCGCGCTGCTTAAATTTAACAATATCATTACTAACATCGTTATTTTCAAAAATTATGATATTGTTTTCGAGTGTACCTTTTAGAAAGCAACCTATATCATTTTAGAATTATAAATAATCATTCTCGGGCTTCTTTATCGACGAAATGATATCGTTATGATATCATTACGATATGATTTGGTTTGTTGGGTAGTGCTTTTACATATTTTTATTCATAACGTTTTACTATCTTCTTTAAGATAAACTTCTTTGATTTTATACCACTTTAACAGAATGTATTTGTATTTTTGTTTTTATTATATATATATTTTTTTTTCTTATTTTGCTGCAATATTTTCCTCTTAACTAAAACTAATTCAAGTGCACTTGTCAATTACTTTCCAGTACTTAAGCTGGACAACACTTCTACTCCATTCACTTCATCATTTTATGCACATAATCTAAAAACAATTGACTCAAACTTAATCATGATGATGATGTTGATGAAGAAGATGAAAATAAAATTTTTAAGTGAAAACGTGAAAGGAAATGAAGATATTGTAAGTTAGTTGGTTTAAAAAGGCCAAGAAGTAAAAGTTTTTAGAGACGAAGGCCGTGCAGAATTGGGGGTACTGTTGGTTGATTTTAGTTCTTGAATAAAAAATAAAAGTGAATGAAGATTCTTGTTTAACTCGTCAGAATCCACCTAGTCCACCTATTTTTGTTTCAAGAAAAAAAAAAAAAAAAAAAAAAAAAAAACAATTTTTGGCCACCACTGTATTTCTACTCAAATGTATGTAACATGGGTATTTTTACTTAACTGTGAATAAAATTTAGATTTCTGTATCAATTTTGAAGATACATACCTTATTTTATTCGCAGCATTACCAGCTTTAAGATAAAGATGATAAACTGTTACATTTTAGATGTTTTCATTTATTAAAAGAAATTTTAGTAACCAACAAGCTAGAACACTATATTCGGCCATATCGAATCTTATATACCCTCCACCACTGAGACAATGTTTTCATTCGTTTTTATATAGGAAAAATTCTTCGGAAAGTGGTGCTTTTATGATTTACTTATTATTTTTTGGCGTCCATAATAGGGTGGTGGTTTAAATTTGTTCAAATAAAGGTTTTGTATTGTATACAAGATATTTTAACCAATTGTTACGCAAATGAATTGTAAAAAGTAAAAAGTGTAAAATAAAATATACAAATGCAGAATATTACATTAATACTAACATTTATATGAATTAATACGCTTTACGATTATTACCGAAAGTGCGTTCATATGAGAGCTATTATAAATTGAATGAACCTCATAAAATTTGGCACTGTGATTTCTACTTAAAAATATATCATTTGTGGCGAATGTTTACTTGATATTGACATCTGTATGGGATTTATGCACCTTAAATTGATTTTCGGAAGAGGGATTTGTATGGGATCTACGGTCAAGTATGGACCGATCTTGATGAAATTTGGCACAAAAATATAAAACTTCTTTGCACCGAATGTCTTTAAAATATTGCCTTCATGATCGTTAAACATCTATTCCGGTAAGATATTTGTGTGGGAACTCTGTCAAATAATAGACCGATCATAACCGTTTTTAATACGCTTCGTCTATTTTCCAAAATAATTATTCATGCCAAATTTCATGACGATATCTTTAAAATTGCGACCTGTACTTTATCACAATGTTTACATGGACAGACAGTCAGCCAGACGGAAGGACAAACATCGTTAATTCGACTCACACAGTGATTTTGAATGGAACGGAGTACTATAAGGAGTCTGATAATTTTTCATATTTCTGTGCAAAGTCGATTTAAAGAATGAAAAACTGAAATCTTATACTGCGTTCAAATCGAAGCTCGATTGTAAAAGCATATTTGTACACCAAATAGGCTTTTTTTGCTTCACTATGCATTATTATTTTTCCGAATTTAAAAAAAAAAAATCAATATAATAAAACTGATCAATTATTTTTGTAAATCTGTATTTATATCAAATTTATATTTAAGGAGGCGATAAGGGAATCGTATTATTAGACCTGTGGATAGTTGTGGATCGATATTTTTACCAAGTGTAAAATAAAATAAAGTATACAAATGTAGAATATTTCATTAATGCTAACACGCAGCAAAAATACGGTCAAGAGCCTCCAGAAAAGAACATTTTAATCACTTAAAAATTGAAATAAAGTGCAAATTTCGAACTCTATTGGAAATTCTTAATAATTACTTTAAAATTAAAATTTTAAAAATCTTGCAGCGTTTTTATAATCTTTTAATAAAACTAAAACGGAATTTTTGTTAAAAAAAATTTTGTAAATATAATTAAAAGGAAAGTACTTCAAAAGCAATAAACAGGAAAAATATAAGAAGAACATTCCTCCAATGACAACCATGGGTTAAAAACAGTGTTGCCAGTTTAGCCTTTTTAAGGCTAAATCTAGCCTTTTTATTTTGCTTTTAGCCTCAAAATTTTCGTTTTAGCTTCTAGTTTTTTTTCTAACCTTTTTTGATTTTTAATATGGCATTAAAAAGGCTAAAAGCTTACTAAATTTATTTTAACAGAATCATATATTTAAGCATTTTTGTATATTAATTCGCAGAAAAAATAGAAATTATTTATATTTAGTGAAAAATTTTCGCCTGCGGCGCATCGTTCCACAAAAATATTATGATTATTTTTGAACAAATTTTATTACCCATAGATATTATTTAGGTTATATTTATAAATTCTCTAAAATATCTTTAAGAAATACCAAAAACTAATAAGAACAACAAAATAAATGCGTTTTTTAATAAAACAATATATTAGCTTTTTCCTGGCTTTATTTTTTTGGTACATTTAGCCTTTTCTGACCTTTTTTAAAGTATAATTTAGCTTCTTTTGTTCCCAAGTCCTGGCAACACTGATTAAAAAGAACTTCTGCTGCTCTTGTTCACCACTAAGTACTTCCTTCCAATGACAACATAATGTTAAATTTATTACTGTTTCAGCTCTTTTTCAGTTCTTTTTTTCTTATATAAATTAATGCTGCTTTTCATAGAATTTCATTAAAATATTACCATTATGAACGTTAAACACCTATTCCGGGAAGACATTTTTATGGGGGCTAGGTGAAATATAAAAACTATTGAAAACATTGTCTCAGTGGTAGAGGGTATATAAGGTATATAACGCTATATTCGGCATGGCCGAATATAGCGTTTTTGCTTTGTTTTTTTTTTTTTTTTTTACTAATTTTGAAAATCTGAATCGATTGATGTACTTTAAGATGGATACTTCTTTTTTGTGCGTTACAAACATCAGCACAAACGCATAATGCTCTAATCATCTATGATAGTGTATAGTATAAACACTTGGGATCAAAATGCTGCCCAATTTTTGAAACCCTGGAAAATATGGTTTTTGTAGAATATTTGCAAAATAATATTTTTTAGCAAATTGAGTTATATTTATCTAAAATTATTGTTTAATTAAAAAACAAAATTAAATTTTCTTAATTAAAATTTATAATGGATTTTTAGTACAAACAATTTTCTGTTCTGTTCTTAACACCTTAATGTAGAAACTATTCTACTAATCCTTACTGTAGCGTGTTATTGCCTACAACTCAATCAAATAAAACTAAAGTTTCATATTTTCCCCCTTATTTTTTCTCCATTGTGCGTCCTTGAAAAACTTTTCGATTAACTTCAAGTGGAAATAATAAGTAAAAGTGCTGTTTTCCTCGCCACTAACCAACTCTTGATGATATTGCTGTTGTTGTTTTCGTTAATTATAAAATCAAATAACATGATTTAATACTCATACAATACATACAAAGTATTAAGTTAAAACGGAAATAATAAGTATGAAGTACTTGTAATACAAGCAAATTTCATACTTTAATATATAAACAGTAAAAAAGAGTGCTTGAACTAATACTTTCATTTACTCACTTACTCACTCAGCCAGTCACTTTATCCTACTCATGACAATCTTTATAAAAAATTTATATATATTTTTTTAAACATATTCGAAACATATTTCGTATAACCTTTCATGTACAAAAAATAAATTTCTTATTGTAATTTTTTTATACTGTTTTTGGCAATGCATGACTGCAATTTGTTATGTTGCAAATGTTGGTAAAAAACAAAAAAATATATCAAAAAATATAAACGAATAACTTCTTTTATATATAAAAATCGAATTGGGACAGGAAAATTGCATTTTATACTTGTTTGCTGTGACTTTAACTGCCACTGGAGTCATTTGTATTTTAGTGCACGAGACCCTTTTTTCAGCAATTTATAACTTGTTACTTTTTGTTTTTTTTTTTTTTTTTTTCGACTAAAAAGGCTGGTATATAAACGAATTCATGTTCGTATGTGTTATAAGGATATTATACTTGTAATTCAGCTAAGCTTTATAAAAATGGTTGTGTATACCCGCTTGACCTGAAACAACCCGCTTGACCTGATATAAGAAATTAGTGAATGTTCACAAAAACGAGGAATTTTCGAAACAAATGTATTCGAAAAATTATCGAAAATTAAATAAAAAGTGAATGTTCGTAGCATCGTAACTTACTAGATAATTTCTCGATAGTTAAGGTTCGAGAAATTTTCGAGAATTCTTAATATATCGGATTATCGCAATATTAAATTTTTTCGAAAAAATTTCGAAAGTAAATGATTCGAGAAATTATCTTTCTTCTCAATTTCTCGATATTTTGTTACTTAAAAAAAAAATACGCATATTCTTGTTTGTACATGTCATTCTTTAGACATAGTTCATACTGATCGGTTTTAAATTAGACTAAAGTTTAGGATGTAAATTTAACTTTAAAACCCCTTTCTGAAAAATAGTAAAAATGGTAAGTAACATTGCTACATGTCTATAGACATTCGCTAAATAACATATTTATCTAAATGATAATTTTTTTCTTGCAGATTAATTCAGTAAACTTTGACCAAAAAAATGTGGATTTGGGCAACAGAAAAACTAATATTATTGAGATTTCCTCTGGGACCATCGACATGTATCACTATGTTCTAATTGTATTTGAAAGTTGACATTAAAATGTATTTTTGAATATTTGTTTTATTAAGTTCAAAATAAAAAATAGCTTTAAAAATTAAAAGAGCTTTTAATTTTTAATGGGAAACAAAATGAAAATGAAACAGAATAGAACTATTGACAACGATTCGTTAGTAATATCGATATCGAACAATTTTCGATATCGAAAACGAATATTTTTCCGTTTCGCTAATGATATCACTTATTATCCGATATAGATATCATAAACGAACCTTCGATATTGATCGATTTGCTGCCACAAACTGAACGACAGGTGAACTCTACGAGTTCATTCTCGAAACGCCTTCGATAGTCGTTCTCGAAGGTTTTGTTAGAGAAATGTTCGTGATTTATTCGAAGGTGATATCTTTATCGAATTTTGTGGTCAAGCGGGAAGAAATTAGTAAATGTTCGCAAAAACGAGGTATTTTCGAAACAAATATATTCAAGAAATTATTGAAAATTAAATTAAAAGTGAATGTTAGTAGCATCACAACTTACTCGATAATTTCTCGATAGTTAATGTTCGAGAAATTTTCGAAAATTCTTAAAATAACGGATTATCACTATATTATTATTATTATTATTATTATTATTATTATTTTTTTTTTTTTTTTCGAAAAAATCTCGAAAGTAAATGTTTCGAGAAATTATCTATTTTTTCTCAATTTTTCGATATTTTGTTATTTTAAGAGAATACGTACTTTCTTGTTTGTAAATGTCATACTTTAAACTTAAGTTTATGATGTAAGTTGTATCATTGCAACATTAGTATCATTGCAACATGTCAGAAGACATTCGCAAATTTACATATTTATCTAACTGATAATTTTTTTTAGATAAATATTAAGAAATTATTATAATATTATTGAGACTTTAGTTAGTTAAGTTTACAATAAAAAATTTGTTAAAAATTAAATCAGCTTTTAATTTTAAATGGGAAACAAAATAAAAATGAAACAGAACTATTGCCAACAATCCATTAGTAATTTAGATATCGAAAACTGATCTCTAACGAAAATTTTCTCATTTTGCTAACGATATCGTAGCACTTATTATTCGATATAGATATCATAAACGAACCTTCGATATCGATCGATTTGCTGCCACAAACTGAACGACAGGTGAACTCTACGAGTTCATTCTCGAAACGCCTTCGGTAGTCGTTCTCGAAGGTTTTGTTAGTGAAATGTGCGAGAATTATTCAAAGGCGATATCTTTATCGAAGTTTGTGGTCAAGCGGGTACATACAAATATACTTCGTTTGTGTGTATGTTGCTATAAAACGTATAAAATTGTAAAGTCCCTTTTTTGACAGTATTGCATGCTTCGCTGAATTTCTTATTATGTTATTTGTCATAATTGACAGATGTTATAAGTAATCAAGGAAGCAATTTTATATATATAGATATATATATATATATATATATATATATATATATATATATATATATATATATATATATATATATATATATATATATATATATATATATATTTATTTTTTTTATTTTTTAAACAACTGAAGAATATACATTTGTAGATAAAAATGAAATTGAAAAAAGATTCGGCTGTGCCGAATCTTTGATACCCTTCACCATATTACCATCTTACCATCTTATCGACATCATATTACCATATTACCGACAATTAATAAAAATTTTCGCCTTAACGTATGCTTGCATATTTTCTAAATCTAAATTTTTTTCAAACTACGAAAATTTGAATATGAAAAAAAAAAAAAACAATCATAACAGGCTTTGCTTTTAAAAAAGAAACAACAACAATTCCATATATATTTATTTTTGTATGTACAAACTGACTGAATACACAAAGAACAACAACAACACTGTTATTCATTATATTACTGCTGTTGCTAACTAAACTACTTGTCTATACAAAAAACAAAAAACGTCACTAATAGTCTTTACAATGCTTAATATACATGTTTGTGTATGTATTTATGTATATTCTTAACAGATATGTTTTAGTTTTTAAAAATAAACAACTACAATTCCATATCTATTTATTTTTGTACAGACTGCATATACAAAGAACAACAACAACAACACTGTTATTCATCATATTACTGCTGTTGATAACTAAACTACTTGTCTATACAAAAAACAAAAAACATCACTAATAGTCATTACAATGCTTAATATACATGTTTGTTGGTGTATTTATATTCTTAGCAGATTTGTTTTTGGGCCATAACTCTGTTGATTATGAACGAATTTGGTTTATTAAAAAAACCGAAATTTTATAAAAATATTTATGACTGATCTATATAAAAATAAAAATCTGTAGCTTGAACAAGGGCTTCAAAAATAAAAAAATCGTTTTCCCCGATATCTCAGTTATTACTGAACCGATTTATTTAATTTTTTCAGAACAAAAATTCAGAAAATAATTTTCGAGCCCCCTTTAAAAATTCGAAGTCCCTGGTATATGCAGAGGCTTCAGAAACTAAAAAACCGGTTCTAAAAACCGGTTTTTAAAGCATATCTCCACCATTTATAAACCGATCTTCCTGATTCAAAAAACTGAAATTTTATAAAAATATTTGTGACCGATCTGTATAAAAATAAAAATCTATAGCTTAAACCAAGGCTTCAAAAAATAAAAAATGCGTTTTGTCCGATATCTCAGTTATTACTGAACCGATTTATTTCATTTTTTCAGAACAAAAATTCAGAAAAAAATGTCCGAGAATTCTTTGTAAAAACGAAGTCCGTAGTGTATACAGAGGCTTCAAAAACCGGTTTTTTGAACATATCTCCGCATTGTATGAACCTATCTTGCTGAATTCCAATAGCAAAATTCTCGAAAGCATTTCCGATCGTTTGACATACATATTATATATGTCAGTTATCGGTGGGCTTCATAAACGCCATTTCAACCGACACACGGACGGACGGACGGACGGACGGACGGACGGACGGACGGACGGACATGGTCCAATCGTCATCGCTTCTTACAAGGATTCCGAAAATATAAACTTTTTTGCTCTCCGACGAAAATTGTGGAAATTACAAACGGAATGACAAACTTATATATACCCTTTACACCTGTGGTGAAGGGTATAATAAATAAAAACAAGTAAAAGCGCTATATTCGGCTGTGACGAATCTTATATACTCTTCACCGTCGTTCAGATGGAATTAGATTTGGTCTTATCTATATACAATGACTGAGTGATTGACTGACTGATTTACTTGGTGATTCATCACGGTTAAGGGTAGAAATATGGTCTAACGAATAGATCCACTAATACGAAATTTTAGGAAATTCGAATGTTAGGAAGTAAAAAAGGGTAAAAACGGGTAAAATCGGTAACCTCATATCTCCTAAACTAATAGAGATACAATAAAAAATAAATTAAATAGTTTAAATGTTTAATAATAATAATAGTTCTAAGACAATATTAAATTAAAAAAAGGGTATCGTAAAAAGTTATGGACGAAGTCCATAGCTTAAACAGTAACTGCAAAAATTGTAATAACGCGTTTTGGCCTATAACTCGGTAAATACTCGACCGACTTAGCACACTTTTTTAACACAAAAATAACAAAAACATCCAAATTTTCAGTGAAAGACCGAAACCTCTAGCTTATTCAGTACCTTCAAAAAGTTGAAAAAACGGTATTATATGCCATGGTTCATTGTTGTTGTTTTTCAGCACCCATGAAAACAACAACTGTAAATAAATAAAATAAGATTTGCCAATTACTCGGTTGTTTATTAACCAATTTGGTTGATTCAAAAACCGAAAATTCCAGAAAAATATCTTTGACCAATATGTATAAAAAGTAAGAGATTATATAAGATCGAAAATCGGTCAAAAAAATATATATTGGCCAATATCTCGATTAATAATGGACCGATTGAGTTCATTTCTTCTACACTAAAATTAAAAAAAAATTCTGGTCCTTTGTAGTAAAAACAAAGCCAATAGCTTATATAGGGGATTCAGAAAATCGAAAACCAGTTTTTTGAAATATCTCAGATCTTTGAACAGATTTTTTTCAAATTCAACAGAAAAGTTTTAAAAAAAATTTCTGATCTTTTGATATATCGTGTATTTATGTTATAAGAATGCTTTATAAACGCCATTTAAAACGGTTTTTAAGACATATCTCCTCCACTTATGAACCGATCTTGCTGAATTTCAATAGCAAAATTTTCGAAAGAATTTCCAACGGTTTGATATATATACTATATATGGCTATTGTCGGTGGGCTTCATAAACGCCATTTCAACCGACGGACACACGGACGGACGGACAGACGGACATCTTCCTATCGACATCATTTCTTATAAGGATCAAGAAAATGTAAAAATCTCCGACGAAAATAGTGGAAATATAAACGGAATGACAAAATTGTATATACCCTTTACACCTGTGGTAAAGGATATAAAAAAAATAATAATTAATTAATTTAGTGCTAAAAATATTATTTTGTGGTGAAAATACGTTTGTGTGTTTAAAAAAATTTGTTTCTGTTATTAAGTTTTTTGTCATTTAAATTCGTATTTTTGTAAAAAATTAAGTTTTTGTTGAAAATTTAATTTCGTGGTGAAAATTTAGGTACATTGAAAAAAGTTCAGTTTCTATTAAAAATTATTTTTTTTTATTAAAATTCCCATTTCGGAATATTAAATATTAAGTTTGTATCAAAAATTAAGTGAAAATCCTATAATGTGGTAAAAATTCAGATTCGTGGTAAAAAACTCAATCACCCCTATCATAAATACTTTTTCCCTCGAAATGTTTTCCCTTTCCCTAAATTTGCAATCATGAAAAAATTCCCCGTGAATAATTTCATGCTAAAAATAAAATTCCCCTAATCGTGAATGATTTTTTTCCCCGAGTTTTTTCACTTTTTCCTTCAATTTGTTAATTTTATTTTTGCTGGGGAACAAAACAGAAAATGTAAGTAGATCTTCTTATAATTCGGATATTAAAGTTATTTAAAGGACACGATCAGTTATTAAGACACAAACTGATATATTGCTCAACAAAAAATAAAATTATTGTTCCAATTCTAAACATATTGTACACTAATTTATTATAATTTTTTTTTTTTTTTTTTTTGTTGGGTTTCCAAAATTTAATCGAATTATTTTGCTACATAAAAACAATAAACTAATGTTGCAATAAAACTATCACTCCATTACTAATATTTTGTTTTTTTTTTTTCATTTTGCTTTAAAATATTAGTATGTACGTGTATATTTAAAAAAAACTTTACTTTCATTATTTTAATTTTCTTCCTTTTTACATTCACTGAGAACTGATAGCGGGAAACATTTTTCACGGAAGATAATATTTTTCCCTTCGAGGGGAATAAAAATTTCATGGGAACAAAAATTCCACTTGTTATTTACGATATGGGTGAATATCTTTTAGAAAATAAATTTATTGATGAAAATTCATATTTTTACAAAAAATTAAGTTTGTATTGAAAATTAAGTTTAGTTCTGAAAATCTAATTTCGTGGTGAAAATTCAGATTCGAAAATTAAGATTCATGATAAAAAATTCAGTTCTTGTTGAAAATATAATTGTTCTTTTGAAAATTCATATTTTTGCATAAAATTGTTTTGTGTTGGAATTTTAGATCAGTGGTGAATATCTAATTTTGTGGTGAAAATTCATTTTTTCTGAAGAAAATTCATATTTTTGCAAAAAAAAAAAAAAAAAGTTTGTATTGATACTTTTGCTTAGTGGTGGAAATCCTATTGTGTGGTAAAAATACGATTTCGTGAAAGAAGTTTATTCTCTGTGGAAAATTTGATCTCTTTTGATGAAAATTCATATTATTACATAAAAATAAAGTTTATATTGAAATTTAAGCTTGGTGGTGAATATGTAATTTTGTGGTGAAAATTCATATTCGCAGTTAAAATCAAGTTTTTTCTCTAAAATAACATTTTTGTGTTAAAAATGTATATTTTTCCAATAAATTAAGTTTGTATTAAACATTATGACTAGTATTGAAAATATAAAAGAAAATGGAAACAAATCTGAAATTTCCAAACGGCTGTTCCGATTTCATTGGAATTTCAGGCAGTGTTAGTAGAGGTATAGAAATATTTGGCTTCAAACATTAAAATTTTTATTTTTGGACCTATCTTGGTAAAGTTTTTTTGCTATAACGGATTCAAATTTCACTCGATTTTTTTTAAATATTTTTTTTATTTTATTAACAACAAATAAAAAGGATTGTTTTTTTTTTTTTGCGAATTATTCATTTTTAATTTTGGAATAACATTTTTGTTAGGTAATATTTTTTTAAATGAAATTTTGCACTTAGATAGATTTTTTGATGCTGAATTTAGACCTTTAGTCACTTTTTTGGATTTCTCAATAGAAATCCCGCAAATCCCAAAAAACTTTCAAAAATTTCCAAAAATGGGATTTTTTAAGTTTTTTTGCTATATCTTCCCAACCGATATCGGGGAGCAAAAATTTATTTTACCAAAAGATTGAAAACACATCCAGCTTTGTAAAAAAATATAATTATTTTTTAATTCCAGCTTTGCGATTTGAGAAATTAAGTCAAAAATTGGAAAATCGGAAAAAAATGGGTCAATTTTGAGAGACCCTGGTATACGCAGTATTAAAGTTTTTAATTATTTTTTTCCTTCACACAATTCCTCATAAAGTAATCTTTCAGAAAGGTATAAATACTGTATATGTTACTTAAGAAATTTTTTTTTATAACTCAAAAAGAACTTAACTACCTTTATCGCAAAAAAAAAAAAAACGGCAAAAAAATGACTTTTTTTTCAAAATTCAAATTCAGATGCTTATAACTTTTGATTCCGTAAAAATTTTGTCAAAAAAAAATTTTAACAAAATTTTTTTATTTGTTGTTAATAAAATAAAAAATATTTCAAAAAAATTGGGTGAAATTTGAACCCGCTATAGCGAAAAAACTTTACCAAAATAGGTAAAAAAATAAAAATTTTAATGTTTGAAGCCAAATATCTCTTAAACTGTAGATCTCTACTAGCAGAATTCACTCATATAAAAATCTTTTAAATACAACGAATCTGGATCGTTTTAAATTTTCTTAACACCCGAGGTGTCCAACTTTAGGACACTCTGGACCCGCCCCCTTTATGCTTATAAGGTCCAAACTTAAACTCGCCTACACCTTTACTAACACTGCCTGAAATTTCATTGAAACCAGACCAGCCGTTTGGAATTCCAGATTTATTTCCATTTTATTTTTGAAACGGGAGACTGTGTGCCGTGGTAAAATTTTTATTTAATGGTGAAAATTATGTTTTGTTGAAAATATTTTTTTTTTTGGAAAATTAATTTTTTGCAAACCTTTTGGTTTGAGGTGAGAATACGGTTTAGTGTCAAAAATCAATATTGTAGACAAAATATGGGTTTGTGGCGACAAATTATGTTAGTGGTTAGAATTCAGCTTTGTGTTCATACTTCAGGTTTGTGGTGAGAAATAAATTTGTTTATTAAAAATAAAATTTTTGGCAAAGGGTCAAACTTTTGTTAAAAATACAGTTTAGGTGATAAATTGATTTTGTGGTGGTGAAAACTCGTTTCGTGTTAAAAATTTGTTTGTGAAAAAAAAAATCTGTCCTGTGGTGAGAAACTGCTTTGTGGTTAAAATACGTGTTGTGGTAAAATTTTTTTTTTTTTTTTTTTTTTTTTTGTGATAAAATTAAAATTATATATTTTTTTTTTTTTTTTTAGTTTTGGTAAAAATGTAGTGAAAATTTTATTTTGTCAAAAAAAAAAAAAAATAATTTTGATTTAATAAATCAACTTTGTGTTAAAAATTTAGATTTTTAAAATCAAATCACTACAAAATTAACATTAACTATATATCACAAAAGAGCCATTAACTTCAGCCCAAGTAATTATTACTGCTACTAAATTGTAAGAATATTTATTTTTATCGCCAACAAAATTCCTCTCTTTGACAGCTGTCATTTTTATTCTAAAACAAATTCACTCATCACAATTGTCTTTATTCATCTTAATTATAAATCACTTTAAAATACATTTCGGTTTACTCGCCTCATATAAAATCCTTAAACCTAAAATATTTAACTAAATGTTTGACTATAAATTTCTTAAATTTTAATTTATTCACTTGTAGTTCTTACTAAATACAATATAGTCAGTCAGTCGTCGTTCATAGTAGTCATTCACTTTTTATAGTCTATGTTGATGTTGAATAATGTTGCTGGATTTTTGTTATTGTTGTTGTCATCAGTATTTCGAAACAATTTAGAAGTCATAAAACTAAAGTAGAAACAATGTTAGAAAAACAATATCTAAAAGAAATAAGCAACAACAATAACAAAAAAAATGTATTTATTTCAGTTGGCGACAATAATAATGATAATGACGATGCAATGATACAATATATTTTATGTTGCTGCTATTATTTGTCTTGTTGCCTTTTTCTACTGACGACTAAAACGTCTATGATTATTGTTTTAATGTGTTTTTCTGGGTTTTTGTTATTGTTACAGCATGTTTATTGCTGTTGTCGTTTATTTTTATACGTTTCATACCAGAGAAGACGTAATTTACATAATTTGTTTTTGTTCACTTTTAATAGTCTCTGGTTTTTAAATAAAAAAAACGGACACCTTTTCAGCAATATAACCAACTATGGTCTTCTACACCAACAATAAAATAAAATCTGTAGAATATAAACGGCGCATTATTTTTTTTTTATTTTTTTGAAGACAGAAAAAAATTAAAAGGAATTTATCTACGACCATTAATTTAAATTTATGTTTAAACAGTTGTTGGTTGGACGAAAAAAAAAATTGCAGTGAAATCATCATCTACAACAACCATAAAATGTTGGTGAAGGGTATGGTAATTTTTTTGTTAGTAGCTTTCTTAAAAGGGCATCTATTCCAATGGTTTCTAGTTTTAGGTTTTTAAGTGTAAAGGGTAATTTTTCACTTTGAAAAAATATTTAAGAAATCAAATAATTCTTTAGCATTAAACGCTTAATTAACTAGAAATGAGATTAATTAAAAGCCTAGAATTTTTAACAATAATTTAATTTTTCAAAAACTTGAATTGGACAAAAAAAGTTGATATAAGAAAATCGAACAAACCAAAAATAATTAACAGAGAAATATGTACCTGAAAATTATTAATTTTATTTTATATTTAATTTTTTTATTTTACTTTAATTTATTTGATTTATTTGATTATTTTTTTCTTTTTTGTAAAATAAAGAAAACAAAGCCTGTTTTTTGTAAAAAATTAAAATGAATTTTTGGCAAATTTTTAAAAAAATACATGCACGAGGTGACTAATTTTGGAGGTTTACCTTCTATCCCTGTGGCCCACTAGGAGCCACAAGAATAGAAAACACTCTGACCATGTGAAACAAATTACAGAATTATTTCCAAAAAAAATCGATTTGGGACCACTGTGCATTGATAGTGATAAAAAATGTTTAAACGCATTGTTATAGTTTATTTTTAAGTTCCTTTTTAGTCAGGTTCTTGTTGACCTTTGTTCTTTTTTTTATATTTTTATGTTTTTTTAATAATTTTTTTTCCCCCTCTTTTGGAAAAATTTTAAAAAATTAAAAAATTTTGTTGATTTGTACTTTTTTTAAATTTTTTCTAGTTGACTTTTTTAACAATTATCTTTGTTTTAAAAGTTTTTGTATTTTCACAGAAAAAAATCTTTTCGTAAAAATTGCAATTAAAAAAAAATGATTTCAAAATCAAAATAACAAATAAAATTTTAATTTTATATAGAAAAATCTAAAATCCTATTTCAATTACGAATAATACATATTAAATTATTTTATTTATTCAAATTTAACCTACGAATAATTGAATAAATTATTATTCAATTACTCTATGCAACAAATTGATGATCATCGCGTGGGGGCGGAATCATTCCGATTGCAATTGATAGCTCTTGATATGTGTAATAAACTCTCCAAAGGATTTTTCGCTGGTAGGCAAAATTTTTATTTTATAATGAAACTTTTCTATTTTTGCACCGAGGTAGTTTCAGATAAATCGAAAAAATAATATCAATATAGTTCGAAGCTAAAATATTTAAACATGAATGTTTAGAACATTTAAATTGCAATATTTCATTACAATCTTCTATTCATCTATCTCTGATTATATGGGGTCATTTCTAGTGCGTTTAAACAAAATTAAACAAAAGTCCATTAAAACTTGAATTTAATGGGTTAAATTATTCTACAGAAATTTTCTACGTCGAATTTCATACAGGTCAAAAGTTCATACAGTGAAGCGTTTATCCAAACAAATGAAATTGATGAAATTATTATTAATTTTGTTTACGATTTGTACAAAACGTTTAATTTTATGATATATTTCATTGCCTAGTTTAAGGAGTTTATATAAGAAATGTGGGAAAATTTCATAATTTTCTTTTTTAACAACATATGATAAGTCGGATGAATTTTTTATTTTTGGAGACCCCTAGTAAAATTTTAAGAAGAAAATATCTGTAGAACATTTTAACCCATTAAACTCAAGTTTAAATCGACTTTCATGTCATTTCCTTAAAACTGACAAGAAATTACCCCTTATAAGGTAAGATAAATGAATTTAAAGTCTAATGAAATATTCCCCGTTAAATGCTTTAAACGTTTATGAAAATTATTTTAGCTTTATATTGATATTATTTTTTCGATTTATCCGAAATAAATGCAAAAATAGAAAAGTTTAAGTGGTCATAAAACAAAAATTTTGCCTACCAGCGAAAAATCCTTTGGAGGGTTTATTACACATATCAAGAGCTATCAATTGCAATCGGAATGATTCCGCCCCCAAAATACTGCTGCATAGTGTTATTCAAATTATCACTTATTTATATTTAATTACTTTATAAATTGATACAATAAGAAAAATAATTAAAAGCCGATAATTTGATTTATTTTTAACAAAAGATATTAGACAATTTGAATTTTGATCAATTAAATAATTGATACAATTAAAAATGTAATTGGAATTGTTTTGTGTTTCAAAACTACAAAAAAAAAAAAAAATTAAAAAAAATGAAATGAAATTTTCAGAATTTTTAAGTCATTTTCAACACTTTTGTAATTAAATAAATTACTCGAAATCGAAGTGTTCTAGCAAATTATGTTCAAATTTTGCGTATAAAATTCTAAAATCCAATTTCAATTACGAATGAAATTATTTCATTAATTGAAATTCAACCTATGTTAATATTCACGCAAAGAAAAATTATGATTCTAGTAACCATAAACTAAGAGCAACATACTATGATTGTAATATATGGTTACAGTTAAAAATAAGTATTTTTGTACGTAATTATTATTATGATTCCATTTTATAATTTTTTCATCATTTAATGATTCGATTTGATTTCATCATATATATAATTCCATTTTATCATATATGGGCAATTCTCATTTTACGTTTACCTTTATGAAACCGACCTTAAACCTAAAAAATTATTTTAACTTCTGATCTTTTTAAATAACTTTTGATGCAATTATGTTAGCAACATTTGATGGTGTAACACAACAAAAATTCAAGACCTGAAACGGTTCCTGAAACGGTGTTCAATTCTTCTATTGTAGGCTATAAACACTTGTAGAAAAGGACCAGCATGGATTTAATTAGCGTGCCGTTAACCAGTGTCTAATTATATTGTGCAAAACTCGTGAAACCAAATTTTAAAAAATTTCTAAATTTTGCATTTTTTTTCACTAGGGATTTTACGCCGTTTCGGGTATCAAAAAATTCAAAATGGAGCCAAATAGCCCTTGAAATTATGCATCATTTGACATATATTTCGTTAATGTGCCTTTAACAGAAATGATGTAGGAGGTACCCAAACATGGAGAGAAAAAATGTGAGTAGCTCTAAAATATGCCTTTTTCGCGAGGCACACTCGCAACGATATTTCAGTGAAGTCAATTTTAATCTGAAATAATTTCTTGTGTTAAGTTTTACTTACGCAGATAATATGATTTCTCAGAAAATATTCAACAACGGTTTTCATGGCCTAAGAACGCGATGTTTTTAGTTTAAAATTAATCGTCGAGGCACACCCAAGGCGCTAATTAAAATTTGCGATGATATACACTCCCCGAAATATTTATAAGACCAAATATATTTGACCCACATATGAAGAAAAGTAAAGCAGTTTTTTTATATGTAAAAAAGTCTTTTCCGTTACTCCAGTGCAAAAATAATGGGACTTTTACTTGAGCTTCGAACGAAATAATTATGAGACCAAATATGACGAAGTATTTCAAATATTTAAAAAAATGGAATATGTTTTCAAAATTTTTTAATTTTTTGTTCGTATTATTGATAAAGGCTAACTGAGTTAGATCAGAGTTAATTTTTGGTACAGTGGGACAAATATATTTTTATGATGTAATCAACAAAAATCAAACAATAAGCCTAAAGGCTTAATTAAATTATATTTTTGTAATTTTGGACTAGACTAAGATGAAAATATGTAAAATTAATTTAATTGTCTACGTAAAAAATTTATTTGTCTAAAATGTTTGAGATATGGAATGTCTTGTTGAGAATAAATCAGAAAATATTAATCATATTTCAATACGCCTTGGCCAATTTGGTAATCGAAAGATAGATATACCCTACACCACCAAAGGTGGTTGGGGTATTATGTGTTTGTGCAGAAGTTGTAACGCAGAGAAAACATCTTTCGACCCCCACCTTAAAGTATACCGTTCGACTCAGAATCACTTTCTCAGTCGATTTAACGATGTCCGTCCGTCCGTCTAGTCGGCTGGCTGGCTGGCTGTCCATGTAAAGCTTGTGCGCAAAGTACAGGTCGCAATTTTGAAGATAATTTGATGAAATTTGGTACATATGCCCCCATGCAAATGTCCTCCCGGAATAGAGTTTTAACACTTACAGATGCCTTAAAAATAGGAATATTTTAATGAAATTTAGTATAAATAAGTTTTATATCAGCAAAAATGAAGATCGGTTCATAACTGACCATAGCTCCCATACAAACTCCTCTCCCGAAAATCACTAACGTGCATAAAGCCCATACAAATGTTAGTATTATGTTAATATTTAACACAAGTAAGTTGTACATATGTGTAAAAATAAAATTATGTGGATTGAAATGGTGTAGGGTATCATATAGTCGGGCTTGACCGACTATATCTTCTTCTCTCGTTTTTAATTATTAAAAGCCAATTTGATTCTACAAATATAGTAAACACATTTTAGTGGTCTGAAAACAGGCGCAATTTAATAAATTCTATAGTAGGAATTATAATTATTGTTAATGAACTTTTATCTCAATTATATTCCAATGAATACCCTTGATTATTAGTATTTACGCAATTTCTGATACAAAAATTAAAAATTAGATACAATTTATTTCCAAATAACCATAAATGAAGGCTAGATATTATATGGCATATATGTAATAACTTCCGGAGCTATTAAAGCAATAAAAAAAATATTTTAACAAGATATATTTACTAAATATTTTTAATATAGTTAGCAATTATTATAAATTAGCTTACAACTGACATTATGGCCAATTTTTATTAAGACATGATAAATATTTTCTGATTTGTTCTGAACAAGACATTCTATATCTCAAAAACATAAGGCTATAAATAGATTTTTTACGTAGAAAAATACATTCGTTTTACATATTATGATACAAATCTAGTCCAAAATTACAAGAACATCAATAAACAGCACTTTCCCCATAATCTTTTTTAATATACAAAGAAAAAAAATAACTTAATTGACCCTTTGGGCTTATTTTTTACATTTTATTGATTATATCGCAAAAATATATTTGTCCCACTGTACCAAAAATTAACTCTGATCTAACTCTGTGCAACCTTTATTAATAATACGAACAAAAAATTTAAAAATTTTGAAAACATATTCCATTTCTTTAAATATTTAAAATACTTCGTCATATTTGGTCTTATAATTATTTCGTTCGAAGCTCAAGTAAAGGTCCCATTATTTTTGCACAGGAGTAATGGAACCAACTTTTTTTACATTTAAAAAAACTACCTTACTTGTCTTCATAAATTTCTGGGATTGCACTTGTAGTTTCATAGAAATATAAAAATACTATTTTGGTCTTATAAATATTTCGGGGAGTGTATGTCAATCTGTAGCTACTTTAATACCCTATAGCAAATTCAATATGGCATTCGATAAAAAAAAAAAAAAATATTTTTCAATTAATGCAACTTTAGACATTTGACTAAGTGCAATAAAAAAATTCATATAAATGAAATTGTCTTATGACTTATTTAAAGAAAGATGAATTTTGCAATAAATGGATGAATATGAACAAGACTACATCACTAAAAACTGAATTTTGCAAATTTTATAAGAATGTTTTTTAATTATTAAATTGCTAATATATCCACCCATACTTAATTTTTAAGATGCACCATTGTAAAGTACAAAAATGCAAAAATTTTTGATTTAGGACTATAAATAGAATTTTGGCAATTTTTTATAAATTTTTATCTTAAACCACCATAACATTGACGCCGTTCGGTAAAAGTCATTCACGCAAATAGTTCTGTGTTCCACTAGAGCCAAGAAATATTGGTACTAAATATCGTTTAAGTGCCATTAAAAAATTTTCGAAATTTTTTGAACATCAAAAGTAAACGAATTTGAAGAATTTCCCATATATAATCCCATTTTATCATACGTATGTATAATCCCATGTTTTCATACTTATATTCATTTGTACCATAATATGTGGTATATTCATCATACTGAATATAAACAAACCTTGTCAATTTATATTTGTTCATACCATATCTAACTAAATGAGAATTAATATACTAACATACTACTGGACTTATTAAAAGCAAATAAAAATATTAGCTTAATGTTTGTAGAGTTAACCAAATTTGTGAAATTAAAGAATTAACTAAATAGTTGTAGAATTGTTAGTCAATTTTGAAATTTTCATAAATATGGTTTCATATAAAAATATTTAAATACGTATTATAATTGCAGTCAATCATATTAAAATTTTGATTGTGGGTAACCATTAAATTATAAAACAGAAACATAAACGTTGCTATCATGAACACGTTATTATTCAAATCAATGAAAAACAGCTATACAAACATTGAATAGTTGTAGTGATCATGCTGTAACCATGTTTTTTCTCTGCGTATAGATAGCAAAATAGTCGAAAGTTTTTTTGTGCTTTTATGATTAGATTTTATCGGAGATTGGGAACAAGGTAATTAGTATAAAATTTTTTTCGCAATTTTTTGTTCCATTTTTCGTTGTTTTATGCATCAATTAACTTATGTAATTTTTGACGACTTACAGTTCAGAAATTTTCAGTTATCTCAGGTCTTTCAAGAAAACATATTGATCCCTTAACTATTACCATAATAAGTTTTCTAATTCCTTCTTCCTTTACTTTTGCCCTTACCCAACGCTCCTTCTCTTATTTATTTTATTTTTTTTCTGCCTTTTACCCAAAAAATCTGCATTAAATAAAACTTTTTGTTTTCTATTTATTTTTTTTCTAGATTATTTACACAACACAACTTTAGTGCTTTTAACAAAAGATTATTTCAGGTATGTTTTTCGTTAGTTAAATATTTTCCTTTTTGTTGTCATTCTTACTTAAATTAATATTTATTTTATTCAAGTTAAAAACTTTTTCTACCTTATTCAGATTATGAACAACATATCTTCTTATAAATATTTATTTTTAACATTAAAAAATTTCATCTGTTTTTTAACCGCTCTTGATGTTAAACAAATGATAATTATTTTTAAGCTGGCAGGGATTTGTCATATTTGAAATTTATTAAAATCACCCTTGAACAAAAAGATATTGTACAAAAATAAAGAGATTGTGGTTAAAAATTTAATTTGAAATTTATAGTCAGGTGAGGTTTTTGCTTAATTTTTATTAATTCCTTTTTTTTAGTTTTTGAGTTTAAATTAAAAATTTCATTAGAATTTCGTTTTTTTTTTTTTACAAAAACCACAAGTCAGTTATCAATTTAATGTATGACTTTTTAAACAATATTTACCCACAATACAGAGGGCCAGTGTTTTGGGTGTGAGAGTTAATAAGCTAAATATTGATATTGAATTGGTTAACCACAGAATAATTAAAGCCAAATATTTGTTGTTTTGCTTATTTGATATAGGTGATGTCATAATGTGTGAGGATTTGTTGGGGTAAAGTTGAAGTCACATAAATAAATAAACGTCAAGAACCCAGCAGGAAATATGCTATTGCTTCTTCCATTCAGGCCTTTGTGAATGCCTTATTAACTCTCTCATTACAAACAGAAAAATTGTAATTGCGAGACTTAAAAAACAATAATTATGTCTTATTTTACGTATCGATAAAGAAGGTAGTCCGCATGTCTTTTATTTTTAATTATATTTCAGACTCTTTTGCAATAGCATTCCAAATAAGAGAGCATATTTATTCCCAGCAGGAAAATATGTTAGTGCTTCCACCTAACAGGCCTTTCTAAATGCCTCCGAACAAACTTTAAACACATTCCTTTTTGCCTTCTGTAAAAATTTCTTAAAGAATTCCTCGATTTCCTTTAAAAAGAAATCCGGTTTTAATTCTTGTTTCCATTTCATTATATGCGAAATGGAAGTTGTCACTCACCTACTAACTTTCTCATTGCAAACAGAAAAAATTTGTAATTACGAGACTTACAAAGCTCAAGCTCATTTAGTCTTGTTTTAAGTGTCGATAAAGATGGTAGTCCGCATGACTTTTTTTAATATATTTCATACTCTTTTTAATAGCATTGAAAATATAAGAGAACACATTTATTTATTTAAGAATACTTGCCTTTTTGCTTCTTTTTGGAAGAGAAGGGCCTTTCCTTCAATGACACGCCGTGTAAAAAAGAAATAGTGTTGCAATGCGAGTGGCAGGCCTTGTAGATCCTAAATAAGGCATTTTAGAATGTATCTTTAGCCCTTCTATTTCCAACTGGGTAACTTAAAATACACACATACATACTTAGGTATGTATGTGTGTTTAAGTGTATATGTGGCTCTTAATAAAGGCACCTAATTAGCAACCACGAAATTAAGGCAAAAGATATTTAAAAGCAAATTAGTTATATAAAGGGAAACTCACACTCCTCATATTTTTAAAATCCACAAAAATACACTGGAATAAATTTAAGGAGTTTGTGAATGTAATTATGTGCAATATTAAAATACTTAGATATAATTTTATTAAATAAATTGAAGAAGAAATATATTATCAAGGAGTGAGATCGAAAAATTCTTAACACACATTTTGCCTCATAACTTTTTTCGGAATCAATATTCAAATTTTTTTTTTTTGATCTAGTTATCATGGAAAAATACTTCAGTTATTTTTTTTAATAACAACCATGTTAATTTGTCCTTATTTTCATCAAATTAAGTGACGAACAAATTTACGTCCTACAAGTTATTAAAAATTTTCAAAAAATCCAAATAGGTCTTACAAATAATTGACCACAGAATTAAATGTCGTCCGTAAAACCGTTTCTAATGTTATTAAACAGTATCAGGAGAATTTGACTATTGATGTGAAACCTAGCTCGGTAAGAAAAAAGGACCACATGATGAAGGCTAGAAAATTTAAAGCATATTGAAAGGAACTCCAAACACATCTGGTTGAAAATCAGCTCAGTTTTCTCAATGCTTCGACTATTTGGTGCGAAAATTTAAAGCAAACGGGAAAGTTGATAACATATAAAGTTCAAAAAATTCCAAACTAGAATTCTGCAAAAAAAAAATTACAAATCAAAAATAGGACTCAGAATTTAAAACCAAATTCATACAAAAATACTCAAGCTGTATAATTGACGAAGAAACGTAGGTGCTGGCAGAATCTTCGCAGCCTGTGTCTCAAAAATTTGTATTTGTATTTGTTTAAGACCCAAAAGCAGCCAAAATTTCTTACAAAATTCATGGTATAATAAGCTTTTTGCAGTTGCGGCAAAACAGGAAAGTCATTTGATACATTCGGATCTATAAATACCAAAATATGCATAATGGAATATTTGCAAAAAAGGGTTCTTCTTTTCTTAAGAAAGCACAACGTGTCCACATATTTTTGGACCCATTTGGTATCATGTCACTACGGTAAGAAAGCTTTGGAGTGGTACCAAATCAATAACATAGTTTTAGTACCAATAGAGGTCAATTTTCAAAATTGTCCATAGCTTAGACCAGTGGAGAGATATTGAGCTCTTGTGAAAAGAGCATTCAAGAACACGAAAAAAGTGTCCAAAATACCGAAGATTTTAACAGAAGATGTGCACACTGTTCCAAAAAAGTGACTGAAGCAACTATCAAATCTCCAAAGAAAGGGTTTTCAAAAATGGTCCACAATTTATTTTTATAATTAGTGGTTAGAACCATAAAAGTTATATATTTCTTTGACTTGTGCCAAATTATCAAATGATTAAAAAAATAATGAAAACTCTAAGATCAACCGTTTCCAAGTTATTGAATATTAGGTATGTTAAGAATTTTTCGATCTCACTCCTTAGTTTTTTTATGAAATATGTTACATTATTTTTCTGAGTGTAGTTACAAAACTTGAAATGATTTGATAATTTTATCTATTCAAAATCCTTTTGAAATAAAATAGAGAGCCAACAATGGGAAACCTTATCTGTGGCGGCTGTTACAAAATCTTATTAAAAGCATAACGTTTTTGGGACAATGTACAAAATTCGTTAGAAAATTCCTATTAAAACCAACCAGCTGATTTTCTCACCTCTTCCAAATTTGATAATATTTGGTACAGTTATTATTATTGTCGAATCTAAGACTAAATCAAAATTTCAGATAATTTCAACATGTGGTTCGCGAAATATCGCGGTTTGAAAGTGCAAAATAGCTCAAAATATGTACAAAGTTGCATACACAAAATTACAAATATCTTTCGAAGCATTTATTATATAAGATTTATTTAGATGTCATATTAAAGGTATCAAAATTACCCTTAATATGACGTATGACATGACTTTTTCCTCAATATCAAAAAAAACAAATTTGTGTGTTCTTAATAGGAATTTACTTATTATGATTCTTGCTTAATTAAACTTATATAAATTTAAATAAAACTTTAATTAAAACAGTTAACAACATTTAAATAAATTTCTGAGTATATAAGAAATTTAATTTGATGAAGAATTATATCATTCTTGCTTAATTAAATTTATAATAATTTAAGTACAACTTTAATTGAATCAATAAAAAAAAAACTTTTAATAAATTTCCTGAATATCTAAGGTATCAAGAGTCCAAGACTTAAAAAGGAAGTCCTGTAAACCATTTCTAACAAAAAAATAAAATAAAATAATAAAAAAATATGACATATTTTTTGCAAATTTTTAATTTTTTTTTATATTTTTTAACTTTAAAGGGTATTAAATTTTGTAAATCAAACTGATCTTGTTTAATACTTCCTTTTTTTATTATTTTTTATCACCTCATTACAACAGATTCATATCTAAATAATTGCATTTAAAATTCATTTTATTTGAACGTTTAAATTTTTAGTATTCAACATTTGCATATTAGCCCTATCATTTATTATACATAAACAGATTTTAAAATACAATTTAAAATTTAAAACCATAAAAAAATCGAAATAACCATTAAATAAATTTGCTAATAATCATCACATTCACATTCCCTTTTAAAAATTTTAAATTTATCACTGATTCAATATAATTCCAATTCATTGTTGTATAAATTTAGAAGAAGCAGAAGATGCGACAAAACATTTTTTTATTTTTTACTAAATAACAATGAAATCAATATATAAGTATTTTTACACTCTTAGTGATTTGAATAAGGAAGAACTTCTTTTGAAGGAAACATTGATATGAAATAATTACTTTAAATAAATTCACAATTTATTTGTTGGGGGTAAGCTAGTTCCTATGCGCATTTTGCCGGTTGCTTTCCTAATGAGCTGGTTTATGTAACCGAAGAAACGCTTGGAGGGACTTGCTTCCCTCCAACAAATTAATTGTGAATTTATTCAAAGTAACGCGATTATTAGCACAATATTAAAATTATTAATATTTCGTTTATCGTAGCTAAATTATTTTGAATTTTAATTTGCAAATGCCCTACATAAAATCAACAAACATTGTATCATTGCTCTTTTGTTTTGATTTTTATTCTTGTTTACCTTTACCCACTACATTTAGTGTCCGCAAAAAACCAACGCACATTGGGGTAAAAGGGGTCGAAAATAACGCTTAATTCAGGGAAAGGTGATATCAATATTTTAATGATCACGTTTTATTTTTTTATTGAATATTAGTTAAAAAAAATAAATTTTAGAATTTTAAGATTTTTTAGCAGAACGGTAGAGTCTTTCCGTCCGTCTATACATTAGAGTTAAATGGGTCGAAAATTATGCATAATTCAGAAAAAGGTGATTTCAATAATTTAATGATCACGTTTAATTTTCCTATTTATTAGTAAGTAAAACAATGCATTTTTAGAATTATAAGATGTTTTTGGCTGAATGGTAATGTCCGTCCGTCTAAACATTAGGGTTAAATGGGTCGAAAATGCCACTTAATTCAGGGAATGATGAAATCAAAATTTTAATGCCTTTATATAGTTGTCACATTAATCAAGAAGTAGAAACGAAACATTTTTCAAATTTTAATTTTTTTTTTTTTTTTAAAGAATTCTAATGTCCGTCCATCTGTCCGTATATTTGCTTATTTTTGCAAACTTTCCCATTCGAAATCGTGTAACTTTTGACTCAATCAAGATAACGACTCAAAATTTTCTTTTTCAATAGATAATTTTGCTTTTTAACCAACTAAATAAAATGTAATAAAATCGGTTGAAAATATTTGGCTATATATAAAAAGTTTTAACCAAGATCTTGTAAAATTGAGATTTTTGAAATTTCAAATGTTTTGAAAAATATATAATATAAGTAGTATATGCAAGCATGTTTACTAAATGATTTATCAAGGACTTAAGGGTGATATACAAATCTTGGAAATCGGGTAAGGAACAAAAATTCGCTAGTGGTTAAACATTTTCCATGACCCCATAAACATTCTGAACCCCATAATTCCGCTCCCGATGCTTATATTGGATCCTGCTTCGAAACTCAAAATACCACTGTTCTCTGCTATACCTATGTGAAATTTCATTTAAATCCAATTTGCCAATTAGAAGTTACAGATTTATTTCGATTCTTTCCCACTGTTTAAAGCTTAATAAAGCGAAAAAAATGTCTGCACTTAAACTGTTTGTTGTATGAAATCTACTGGAGTTTTTTTGAAAAAAAATTATTTTCTCAAATCGGGCAACATATGCGCACGATTCTTTTTCTTAATATTAAAGTGGACAATATAGACTATTTTTCAGAACATTTTCAGAACAAACATTCTGTAACATTTTATGTTGCATTCCATGAAATTTGAAAATTAATGTATTTTAGGACAATTTTCAAAAAAAATAACAAAAATATTAGAACAAAATATAATTTACAAATACTTGAAGAAAAGTACACTCAAATATCTGAAGTTGATGGTTTCATTTTAAATTTTTACCTTAAAAGACTTTTTATTTAGAATGAATACACTGAAATCTGATGAAAAATGCAAAAAAAAAAAAAAAAATTCTTAACTTTGACAGCTTCTTATAAGAAAATTGCACAACCTAGCTTAAAGATTTTAATTGATATTGATACATAATTTTGTCTGTTTTTATTCGGTACCCAACTTTATTACAAAAATTATAATTTTAAAATTCAATTAAGCGCCACTTTTGACACATTTTACCCCAACGTGCAATGTAGAAAGGAGAGTAAAAAAAGAATAAAATCATGGTTTGTTTATTGGGCTTTGTTTAAGCTTTGATTTTTTTTTTTTTTTTAGTGTAGAACTTTTAATTCTAATTTAGCTTATAAAGTTTACACTCTAATATATCTTAAGTTTTTGTAAAGAAATTGGGAAAGGTTTCCTTATGAGCCGGCTTAAGCTACCGGCGTAATGCCCATAGGAACTAGCTTCCACACAACAAATAAATTGTGAATTTATTCAAAGTAACGATCGCGATTATTAGCACAATATTAAAATTATTTGATAAATGAATTGATGGAACTTTTCTGGCAATTTTTTCCGGAAATTTGTTTTGCACAAGACGAAGTCAAATTGTTTGCAAATCTTATTTATTAAAACGAGTTTCTATTGTTTGTTTTTTACATAAGTCATTTTAGACAAAATGTGGATATGTTCCCAGTCCATATTTCTCAAGCTACGACTTTCCACTTTTCTCTTGTTTTCAACCATTTTTCTCTCTTATTTGGTACAATGATTGTTTCTGTGTCAGAATACAATTTCCTTATAATATTTTTAATATAAATGCAACTGTTCTTATCGTATTACATAAAAAACAATAAAAAAAAGTATAATAGAATTCGACTTAATATAAAAAATACAAATTAACTAACTGTATCTATTATTTTGAGCAACAATTTTTAACATTAAAGTTGAAAACGTATATCGTCACTGAAAATGCAAAACAACGTAACATTAAAAAAATTGTGTTTTTGATGAAATATAGTTTATTATTCCAAAATACGTGTGATCAAAAATGTTCAGACTTGTAGCTCAAAAAATGATGATTATATTAACGAAAGCATGTATTTTCTTAAGTCAAAATAACGTAACATCACATTTGTTAAAAAAAAAAAAAAAAATAAAAAATAAATTTATTTTTTTTTTTTTTTACGAATTTAGATTGCAAATTGTTACAAATATAGCTATTAAAATTTTGGAGTAAAATTTATCAGAAATCGTTTTAATTAAAATTTTTCTAAAATTTTTATTGATGTTACGTTGTTTTGGCTTCAGAAAATTGAAATCTTGAAAAACGTAAACCACATAACTTAAAAAATATTTAATAAAAGTAAAAATATTCATCATCAATATATTAGGCAGTATTTAAGGATGTAATAACCCAAAAATCTTGTTTGTAGGACAATTCGTTTAGATTTTAGAAAGTTTTTTGTGCCTTCTGTAAAGTTATGAAAAGTGATGTTACGTTGTTTTGCATTTTCGGTGACGATATGTAAATCAATTTGCATATTTAAAAATATATTTTAAAAGCTTTTTAAAACTCATACATTGAAACATTTTAAAATAGGGCGTACAAAAACCTGCTTGTATGTCGTATTTATCTTTTATAGTTTTTGAGTTATTTGAATTTGAATTTTTAAGTACCTCAATTTTGTTTGTTTTTCGTCCAGTTTTTGTCATATATATCCTATTGTTTCCGACCGACGAAGAATTACGTCAGCTATGTAATGTAATTTATATGAAAAAAATCGAGTTTATACTTTTTCTAATTTTTTAAATTAAAGTAAAATTTTTGTAAAAAAGTGTTTTTTTGAGAAGCTATAAATATTTCGTCTGTAATAAAATCTTTGTTATTAAAGATATCCTAACGAAATTTTCGGAGGATGTAGACTTTATCTCATAAAATGAGAAGGTGAAAAAAATTTTAAGATTTTTGGGAAAGGAATCCCACAATTCAAAAAAAAAAAAATCGAAAATCCCAAAAATAGTTTTTCGGAGGATGTAGAATTTATCTCATAAAATGAGAAATTAAAAAAAAAATATTAAGATTTTTGGGAAAGGAATCCCACAATTCCCAAAAGAAAAAACGAAAATCCCAAAAACTTTTTTTCACATTTTGAGCTATAAAATCCAAATTTTTCCGAAGTCCCACAGATTATGATTGAAAACTTTTAATAACATATTGCAAATCTTTAAAATCCATTCCGTTTGCCGATTCGTGCTTTGAGATTTGAGAAAATATAGACTAAAATCAAAACTTTCATATAAAATGGGTCAAATTCGGGAAAGTGTGTACCTTGACCACTTAAGGCAATGGGCTTGTTTTTTATTTTAAAGTCTTTTCTATGAAGATACCTTTCAGAAAAGTATAAAATTGTTATATGTTTTTGAAGAAAATTTTATTTTAGAAAAAAACGAGTGAAGATACTTTTTCGGCCAAAAAAAAAAAAAAAAAAAAAAAAGTCGTCATTTTTGCAATTTTCAAATTCAGAATAGCTTGTTTTTGGACTCGGTAAAGATATCGACTCAAGTTTTTTTTTTTTTATTATTCAATAGACAATTTTGTTTTTTAATTAGCTAAAGAAAAAATAAATGATATCGGTCGGAAACAAAAACTGGACCAAGAACATGCAAAATTGAGATACTTAAAAATTCATATGCAAGCATATCTTTTGTAGGTCTTATCAGTGCCTATAATAATGTATAAGAATATTTGAAATTGGACGAGAAACAAAAATTTGGCAAGCGATTAAAAAATGTGTATATCAGAGGTACCCAACTTTAAGATCCTTTAGCTCCGCCCCTCAAGGGGTCTGTACGGTCCTCCTTCCAAATTTAACATTGTACAATTCTCTGCTAGGCATATACCAAATTTCACGCAAATCCAACCGATCAGCCGATCAGAAGTTACAGATTTATTTCTAAAGAATTTCGATTCTGCCCCACTATGCAATGTCATAAGCTGGTAGTAATGTTCAATTTTTTACATCGAAGAATTATTTTGTAATTAATTTTCAGTATTCAATTACACCTAATTTTCATTAATTCGTCTAAGCAGATAATTTGTCTTTGTATGTATTTTTGTGTCATATTTAGCTAATCCTGGCGGAATATATATTTTGAAACATGTACGTAAAAGATAAAAATAGAGCTATATATTCACGTACAAATTTACGACAGGGGTATATGATGACCCCAAGTTTTTAATGAGAATTACTTAAAGATCCTCTAGGGTAGCTAATTTTCTAAATTACTGATGCTTTGGGTAAGTGTTTGAATTGCCAGATCGGAAAAAATAACAATGTAGTGAAACATCGTATTGACGTTTTCGCCTTATCAATATCGAATTTATATAAACTTTAATTGACTAAATCTATCCCATTGGTTGTTTATTATTCAAGGAATCTATTGCAATTTATTTTTAATATCTTGAACAATAATACTAAGCACTTCTGGAGTAAATATTCTTTAAAAAATGTTTATAGTACTCGGTGGAAATTGTCTGGTTGCTAACTTTTTGTTATAATAATATGAGAGTTTTAAGTAGTTCCAATTAAGCACATTTGGATATCAGATTTGCTTTATTGCTGAATATCCAGTATTTCGCGAGTTTAACATTTAATCACCCCCATCTTCACTGTATGGAAATGGCAGTTGCACATTATCTTGATTTCAAAGACTAGACATTATTCCCTCGTCATCCTCTTCCTTTTTGGTTACTGTAAGGCGTTAAAATCTGGAAAGTCAATTTTAATGCATTTAATAACGCCCAAACCACATTTTTTTGCATCAAGAATTTATTTTTTGAAGGAATTGCAAATTTTTCTGTAACTTAATTTTCGTTCATGAATGATGAACATTTACTCACAAATTTGGGTAAATTCTGTTTTATTCAGACATTTTATGCTTTCAGCAACATATTATGATTGTTTTTAGGATGATTGTACTCAGATGAAAACATAGTAATCCTAAGGTTAAGTGTCGGCCCAGAATACGGGAGACAGCAACGCTAATTTTTCTCTCTCCAAAAATTTGACCCAGAATAACAGCGCACGGCGCAGCGTGTTAATACAGTGCTGTCTTCTTTTAAAAATTTTATAAATTTAGCAAAATAAAGTGAAAAAATATATTAAATTCAAAGTTAAATATTTGATAAAAATTTTAATTAGTTTTGAATTAAAAATTTAATTATTTAAATTCTATATAATTTCTAAAGTTTAATCCAAAAAATATTTCATTTTACGAGAAAATATATAGTTTGAAACTAAAAAACTAAAATAAAGTAATACAACTTTTCTACTTATACTAATTATGATATTGCTGGTTTTGATTTTTCATTTAAATAAATAATGATTTGTTATTGTTAAATCAAACATTTTTAAATATGCAGTAATTATATAACATCAAATTTTTTTTTGTATAGTAACGCTTTTAATAAGCTTCGATTACGATTTTATTTTTAAGTGTATGCAACACTTTACAGTTTTTTTGTTTACGAAAAAACAAAAAACTAGGCAACCCTAGTCGCTTTAAAATAAAATAAATTTTATTCCATTGCGACAGTGAGCAACGTCTTTTTCATGGTGGGTATAATAATAAAAAGTCAATTTGTTAAAAAAAATAATAACATGCGCGATTGCTATATTCGGCTCGGCCGAATCAACTTTTTCAAATTTTACGTTATATGTGAGGTGAGCGGTAAATTGGGCGGAGCACACCCATTTTTTGTTTCCGAGTTTACATTGGTCCCTGAACTATTTGAACACAATTTCACCTTATATGGGAGGTGGGCGGTAAAGTGGAGGGACCACTCCCATTTTATTTCCCAGTTTATTTCGACCCCCAAATTATTTATACAAAATTTCGTTGTTATACATGCTTTTGTTTAAGAGATATTAGCAGAAAAGTTTTAAACGGACACCATGTGTTTCTAGTTTTTAGCCCATAACTTTCTTGCTTATTAACCGATTTTGCCCATTTTTAATCCCAAATAAACCTTATATAAGAAATATATTTGGGCCAAATTTCGTCCCCTTACGTTGTCCCGTTAGCGCTATCCTGCTTTCAACAGACGGACGGACATAGCTAGATCGGAATGACAAAATCAATATAACACCCCCCCCCCCCCTCTTTTTGATGGTGGGTATAAAAACCATGTTAAAAAATTATCCAATTTTCTAAAAAGGTAATAATTTTCCAAAAGGTGTAACTTTTTCAACAAAAAAAAAAAGAAAAGTATCAATAAAAAAAAAAAAAAAATCTTAATAAAAAGCGTACTTTTTAAAAATACTGACTATTTTTTTAAAAAAATATAGTACTATTCTTTCACTTTTCACTCAAAGCTTTTTCAATCAAAACACTTTTTTCTTTAAATATTTCTAAAGACAAGGTTTCATTCAAGTTCACTAGTAATTATTATATATTGTTAAACAGAATGGGTTATTTTGGCCAATAGGTTAAGGTAGAAATTCTACTTTTTTGAAAATTTTAAGAATTTAAGAAAGTTTTATCAAAACACTTCAATATTTTATAAATATAATATTTAAAATCTTATAGAATTAACTCGTGGTGTATGAGTTTAAAATATACATACATATAGTAGAACATAAAATTATATTGTGGTTTACTTTTCATGGTTTCAATATATTGTTGAACTTACAATATGATATTTGTACACCATTTCCCAAAAAAAAAAAAAACTTCCTAAGAAAGAAAAGAAAAAAAGCGTATGTATGTTACGTGTAGTCCATAATTATCAAAATGATAGTTGATGTCTTAAAAAACGATATTAAAGTTTTTTCAAAACTAAATTCAACTTGTGATCCCATTGGATGAAAAAATTATTGTCAGAAATGGTATAACTTATATTGTATATAGTTCATATACACAAACATATAAATACATTATAGTACATAACTATTTACATAGTACATAAAGCGACAAGTTTACACCAAATGTGACCACTTTATTACTGGCAATAATAAATGGTAACATTTGTATAGACCGTGAAAGTATATAAAAAGAGAGGGGAGAAGATACAAAACACTTTTCTATGAATTTTCCAGCTTTCCATTTAAATATATTTTTATTTGTAAAATGTCTATAAGCATATATTTGTCGTTATTTGACTGCCAAAGATTATTTTTATTTCAATGTTAGAGAAAAAAAAAAAAAAAAAAAAACTAAAACACAATTTCACTACAGGGAATGAATTTGTTTTTATGCAAGTGTCGATGTATGTTTTACACTTATTGAAATGCATATGAAAAAATCACTATCCATATACTAACATATATATGGAATATATATTTCAACAAACAAATATAAGTAAAACAATTTTATAAAATATACATTTATATGAGAACACCATGAAAGATTTCCTCCATTTCGTGGACAATATGTTGTCTGGTTTGTAGTAATTTTAATGTTGGTGTTTGAGAACATGCAATAAATGACAATGAATTGTAATTTATTAAAGAATCCGCAAAGAACTACCAACTGTAACAAAAACTAGACAGACAATTTTTTCGTTTGGCAAAACTTTTAGATTATTTTAATTGCAACAATAATAAAATATATACAAAAGTTTTTACTTATTTTTTAGTATTTCAGTTTGTAGACACAATTTCAGATATTTGCTTTTCCATGCTGTAATGATTTTCACAGATTTTTTTTATCCTATATTTTAAATTGTGGAGAAACGTTTTATATCTATAAGGGTAATTTAAATAATGTAAACATTTAAAAAATACAAGAAATTAATTAAAAGAAGTATTTAAATTAGGACCTAGCATTATCTATTCCAATTATTTTTTTTTAAGTGTATCCTTTATTCATGTGAACAAAATTCAAATTTTTTAATATTTTTTAATAGAAATAAAACAACTTTTAGGCATTTCGATTTCATACAAATTTTATTTTTTTAATTTGGGACTATTTGTTATTTCTTCCTTTTTCACTACGAGGGCGGATCAATATTTCCGTGACTTTTCGAACTTTCCCTCGTAGTTATATGCAACACTGTTCCCATCAAGTACCACCTGTTAATAGACTACTGTCATATTTTGAGCAGGTGTCGTCATTTACTTTGCGTTTAACAGCTGTTCAAAACATACAACCTCGTGTATTTTTCTACAAATGGAAAAAAAGTGAATTTCAAGTGCTCATTAAATATTATTTTTTGTAAAAAAAACCGTCAATCAAACCAAGGAAAAGCTCGATAAATACTATGGGGACTCTGCACCATCGATTTCAATGGTTTACTGACTTTAGTTATGGTCGCACAAGTACAAATGACGCTGACGGCCAATTGAGGTCAGTACACCCGAAAATGTCGAAAAAATCCACAATATGGTGTTGGCCGACCGAAGAGTAAAAGTGTGTGAGATTGTTGATGCCATAGGAATTTCATATGGCAGTGTGGTTTCAATTTTAAATGATCAGCTGGGTTTAAGAAAGTTGTCTGCAAGATAGGTGCCGCGTTTGCTCTCAATTGACCATAAACGTAAACGTGTGAAAATTTCAAAGGATTGTTTGGAGTTGTTTAACCGCAATCCGAATGAGTTTTTGCGGCGTTTTGTAACTGTGGATGAAACATGGATCTACTACTGTACTCCGGAGACCAAGCAGCAGTCTAAACAATGGGTTTCTCCGGGTGAAACCCATTTGTCGGCCAATAAGGTGATGGCAACAGTTTTTTGGGATGCACGCGGGATAATCCACATCAATTACCTTCAAAAGGGAAAAACAATAAATGGCGAATATTATGCCAACTTATTAGACCGATTTAATGAGGATTTTAAAAGAAAACAACCCCATATGGCCAAAAAAAAAAATTCTTTTTCATCAAGATAATGCACGGGTGCACACGTGTGCAGTCTCGATGGCAAAACTCTATGAATCCTATTTTTTGGAAGGAATACAAAAACTGGAGAAACGTTGGACTAAGTGTATTGAGTTAAAAGCAGATTAAGTTGAAAAATAAATTTTTGTTTTGCAAAAAACACTGTGTTTCATTCAAAAAGTCACGGACTTATTGATCCGCCCTCGTATATCTCTTTCTTTATCAAAATTTACTTTTTTAGACTTAAAAAAAATTAATAACTTTTTGGAAAATACGTACTTTGTTAAAAGAGCATTATTATACCCTTCACCACAGGTGTAAAGGGTATTTATAAGTTTGTCATTCCGTTTGTAGTTTCCACAATTTTCGTCAGATAGAAAAAAAATTTTACATTTTCTTGATCCTTACAAGAAATTATGTCGATAGGACGATGTTCGTCCGTGTGTCTGTCGGTTGAAATGGCGTTTATGAAGCCCACCGACAACTGCCATATATAATATATATATCAAACGATCGGAAATTCTTTCGAGAATTTTGTTATTGAAATTCAGCAAGATCGGTTTATAAATGGAGGAGCTAAAAAACTGTTTTTTTTTTTTTTTTTTTTTTTTGGCTTAAAAATGCTGTAAATGGCGTTTATAAAGCCTTCCTATAACATAGATACATGATATATATATATATATATATATATATATATATTAAAAGATCAGAAATTTCTTCTAAAACTTTTTTATTGTATATTTAACAAAACCGGTTTCTAAAAACCGATTTTCGATTTTCCGAATCCCTTATATAAGCTATTGACTTCGTTTTTACGACAAAAGATCAGAAAAATTTTTTTTCTGAATTTTAGTGTAGAAGAAATGAACTCAATTGGTCCATTATTAACCGAGATATTGGCCAAAATATATCTCTAATCTTATATAAGTTCTTATATAGATCGGTCACAAATATTTTTCTTGAATTTTGGGTTTTTTGAATCAACCAAATCGTAATCGAGTAATTGGCAAATCTTATTTGCGTTTCCCTTATAGTTTTTGTTTTCATGGGTGCTGAAAAACAACAACAACAATAGTAATATCGTATTTTTCAACTTTTTGAAGGAACTATGTAAGATAGAGGCTTCGTTCTTTCACTGAAAATTCGGATTTTTTTTTAAATTTTTTTTGTAAAAAAAGTGAACTAAGTCGGTCGAGTATTTACCGAGTTATAGACCAGAACACGTTATTACGATTTTAGCAGGTACTATTTGAGCTATGGACTTCGTTCTTGCACAGGTCGATCATAAATATTCCGAATTTCGGTTTTTTAAATCAATCAAATCGGTTCATAAATTTCTACGATACCCTTTTTTAATTTAATATTGTCTTAGAATTATTATAAAACATTCAAACTATTTAATTTATTATTTATTGTATCTCTATTTGTTTATGAGATATAAGGTTACCAATTTTACCCTTTTTTACCCCCTAATCATTCGAATTTCCAAAAATCCCGTCTTAGTTGATCTATTTGGTAGGAGACCAATCCACAGTCCATATTTCATATTTCTAGCCTTAACCGTTTGGGCATCACCAAGTAAATTAGTCAGTCAATCACTTGGTCATTACTCTTTTATATATATATAGATAAAACCAAATCTAATTCCATCTCAACGATGGTGAAGAGTATATAATATTCGGCACAGCTTTTTTACTTTTACTTCTTTTTTAATTTGTTACTTTTTTCACAAATTGTTACATTTTAATTATTTGCGTTTTTAAAAGGAAGATATTTTTGAAAATTAACAAAAAAAAAATAAAAAATTGAGAAATAATTAAAAAAATCATACATATCTATTTAAACATTGTAACATTAGTACTAGTCTCCTGCGCAAGATGATTTGAAAAGCAAACACACTTGAATTTCAAGTGTGTGTTTCATAGCCAACATGTGCAAAAACAACAATAAATACTGTTCGTACTGTTCGCTGCCCGAAGCAAAGCAAGTGTGTACTGTGTATGAGCGACTGCAAATCCGTGCGTTCAAATCATTTATCGTAAACAAGTGGTGCAAGTGGTGTGGCAAAAAAAAGCAAATCATACAAGACGTTGAGAAATGATTTAAAGATTTCAAGTGGGCTTAATGATTTGTTTGTTTTTTGTAATACGTAGTTGCTGTGTGTGGCAAAAAATCTTCATAATGTGTAAAAAGTGGTTGTTTATAAATATTCTTGCATACACACACATATATACAGTATGTCTATATTTTATTGTTGGTTCTTCTTTTCTAAATAAATGTAAAAGGGTGAATTCATAAAGTTATTAAAAAATACTCTTTATTAAGAGTTAAAAAAGTAAAAAAATTAAAGTTGACATTTGAAACTGTCAGTTACATATGTAAGTTAGAAAATTTTTATCTTTAGTATTTATTTATATTTTAAATAAAGTTAGTCTTATTATTAATTGTATGTTTATAAAAAATTTTAAAATTGTACTTATTTATATTATGATAGATTTTATTGCATTTAATTTATATTTACTAAGTAATCATTCTATTTTAAAACTAAAAGGAAATAATATAGAACAATGTCTTTTCATTTTTCAAATTCGTTTCCATACACGTTTACTCCTTGACTAATAAATTTTCCCAAATGTTAAGAATACGATGGAACATCTGCACTGTAATAAAATTATAAATGAAATATTTTAAGACGTTTACCTAAATTGTGTGTCCCATCATATGTACATGTTCAATATATAATCAAGTAAAGGATGCTGTTTTACCTGATTGTAAGCGAACTCAATTCGTGGTTTTATAAAAAATAAATTTACATTTTTTACAGTGCAGACCATATGTACCTGTTTCTTATTGATCTATTTAGGTGCTTCTACAGATTTTATTGCCAAATTCTTGCTGTTTTAAATAAATTTTTTACACTAAGAAATAACCTGTTTTTATTGGACTAAAGTTATTTTTAGAAAAGGCTTATACATATTATTACCTAATGTAAAAATGAGTTTATAAATAAAATATAAATATTTAAAATATAAATATAAAAATTTAAAAATATAAAATATAAATATAAATATTAAATATTTAATAAAATCTGTTTACTAATAAAACTTAATGCATGTTTCTTTAAATTGTTATAACTAGTAACATTAATAATTTATTTGATCGTAAATAACAATAAGTTTATAAACAATACTTTTAAACGACTGTTTTACTTACGAAATTACTTTATACAGTCATGAACGCACACACACACATATAATTTTAATAAAAAAGAAAACACAATTTTTTTCCTTATTGAAGCAAACAAGTGGTCAAAAGGCTTGTATTTTTTTATACAAGCCTTTGAGAGGCTTGTTTGGTCGCTATCATAGCACACTCATGATTTGTTCATAAAGTTGAAGCACACACGCAGTATTTGTATGGTTTTAAGTGCCTGCAGAACAGTATTTATTACTCCGCACACACACTGATAACAACACTTGAAAAATATCAAGTGGCTTGTACAGCCTTATAAGACACAGTTTGCAGGGCTCTAATTTAGTACTATTTCAAAAACCTTAATGAATTTATTATTTTGTAATAAGTACTCAGTAACTTTTAAAATTGTAACTTTTTCTTAAAACAAAATTTAAATTAAAATTTCTTTACTCAGTACTATTATTAATATAAGAACTTTTAGAAATTATTGGTAATTTTTTTAAATAATTTATGCATTTTTTATTAGTAACTTTTTTTGTTTTTTGAAAATTATTATTCAAAATTGTTCTTCCTAAATTTGTTTTTAAAAATTTAAGAAAATATTGCTACTTTTGGAAAATAATATTAATAATTATTTTTTTTTTTTGGAAATTAGTTCTTAGTATTTTTTTAAATTGCATTTTTATTTTTTTTAATATAATTTCATTCTTTTAATCGGTACCTTTTTTGAAAATTAGTACATTTTGAAAATTGGAATATTTCTTTAAAAATAATTACTTTTTTACATGTTTTCAGTTGCACCTTTCTAAAAAGTTTTCATAATTCAGCATTTATTTATTTATTATTTTTTTTTTTTTTATTTCATTCTCATTATTATTTTTTTTTAATTTGTACTCAAAATAGTCTTTTTAATCGGTAATTTTTAGACGTATCTACGCTTTTACTGAACGGATTTTGAAGATTTTTAAAACCATCATTTGTTAGACCTTATCGTATATATTGACGCATAAACACGTCTATAAGTTATCGAGGACATTCAGAATTTCGATTTCAAAAGACAAACAAACAAACAACGTAATTTCTAGTACTATTTCTATTGAAATTTATGATTTTTTATGTTTTAATCACTAAATTAATAAAATTCCAGCATTTAGTAATATTTTATATCCAACAAAAAAAAGTTCAATAAAATATTACAGCTTAAACAATACGTTATTAAACACACATTCATTATAAATGTGATTGTTAGCATTTAATTTCTCTGTGTTACTTACACACTCACATACACAAAAAAAATTATTCGAAACAATTTTTTAATAAATTTTTTATTTAATTTTAAATTAAAATTCAGTAAAATTATTAATTAATATAATAAATATTATTTTACTATTTGAAAAATTGTAAAATAGCCTTAAAAAGGCTAAAAATTTACTCATTTTATTTCTACAGAATCATCAATTTAAGCATTTTTGTGTATTAGTTCGCACAAAAAATCGAAATTATTTATATTTAACGAAAATTTTTAAAAACTATTTATGTTATATTTACAAATTCACTAAAATATCTTTAAGAAATACCAAAATCTAATGAGAAAAAATAAATAAATGCGTTTTTAAATAAAACAATATATTAGCTTTTTTCTGGCTTTATTTTTTGGGTCATTTAGCCTTTTCTGACTTTTTTTAAAGTCTAATTTAGCTTCTTTTTTTCTGAAGTCCTGGCAACACTGATATTAAGCATTGTAATGACTATTAGTGACGTTTTTTTGTTTTTTGTATAGACAAGTAGTTTAGTTAGAAACAGCAGTAATATAATGAATAACAGTGTTGTTGTTGTTCTTTGTATATGTAGCCAGTTTGTATAACACATAAAAAATATATATATATATATATATATATATATATATATATATATATATATATATATATATATATATATATATATATATATATATATATATATATATATATATATATATATATATATATATATATATATATATATACAATATATATATATATACAATATATATATATATATATATATATATATATATATATGGAATTGTTGTTGTTGTTTATTTTTTAAAAGCAAAGCCTGCTATAATTGTTTTTTTTATATATTCAAATTTTCGAAGTTTGAAAAAAAAGGAATCCCACAATTCCCAAAAGAAAAAACGAAAATCCCAAAAACTTTTTTTCACATTTTGGGCTATAAAATCCAAATTTTTCCGAAGTCCCACAGATTATGATTGAAAACTTTTAATAACATATTGCAAATCTTTAAAATCCATTCCGTTTGCCGATTCGTGCTTTGAGATTTGAGAAAATATAGACTAAAATCAAAACTTTCATATAAAATGGGTCAAATTCGGGAAAGTGTGTACCTTGACCACTTAAGGCAATGGGCTTGTTTTTTATTTTAAAGTCTTTTCTATGAAGATACCTTTCAGAAAAGTATAAAATTGTTATATGTTTTTGAAGAAAATTTTATTTTAGAAAAAAAAGAGTGAAGATACTTTTTCGGCCAAAAAAAAAAAAAAAAAAAAAAAAAAAACACAAAAAGTCGTCATTTTTGCAATTTTCAAATTCAGAATAGCTTGTTTTTGGACTCGGTAAAGATATCGACTCAAGTTTTTTTTTTTATTCAATAGACAATTTTGTTTTTTAATTAGCTACAGAAAAAATAAATGAAATCGGTCGGAAACAAAAACTGGACCAAGAACATGCAAAATTGAGATACTTAAAAATTCATATGCAAGCATACCTTTTGTAGGTCTTATCAGTGCCTATAATAATGTATAAGAATATTTGAAATTGGACGAGAAACAAAAATTTGGCAAGCGATTAAAAAATGTGTATATCAGAGGTACCCAACTTTAAGATCCTTTAGCTCCGCCCCTCAAGGGGTCTGTACGGTCCTCCTTCCAAATTTAACATTGTACAATTCTCTGCTAGGCATATACCAAATTTCACGCAAATCCAACCGATCAGCCGATCAGAAGTTACAGATTTATTTCTAAAGAATTTCGATTCTGCCCCACTATGCAATGTCATAAGCTGGTAGTAATGTTCAATTTTTTACATCGAAGAATTATTTTGTAATTAATTTTCAGTATTCAATTACACCTAATTTTCATTAATTCGTCTAAGCAGATAATTTGTCTTTGTATGTATTTTTGTGTCATATTTAGCTAATCCTGGCGGAATATATATTTTGAAACATGTACGTAAAAGATAAAAATAGAGCTATATATTCACGTACAAATTTACGACAGGGGTATATGATGACCCCAAGTTTTTAATGAGAATTACTTAAAGATCCTCTAGGGTAGCTAATTTTCTAAATTATTGATGCTTTGGGTAAGTGTTTGAATTGCCAGATCGGAAAAAATAACAATGTAGTGAAACATCGTATTGACGTTTTCGCCTTATCAATATCGAATTTATATAAACTTTAATTGATTAATCTATCCCATTGGTTGTTTATTATTCAAGGAATCTATTGCAATTTATTTTTAATATCATGAACAATAATACTAAGCACTTCTGGAGTAAATATTCTTTAAAAAATGTTTATAGTACTCGGTGGAAATTGTCTGGTTGCTAACTTTTTGTTATAATAATATGAGAGTTTTAAGTAGTTCCAATTAAGCACATTTGGATATCAGATTTGCTTTATTGCTGAATATCCAGTATTTCGCGAGTTTAACATTTAATCACCCCCATCTTCACTGTATGGAAATGGCAGTTGCACATTATCTTGATTTCAAAGACTAGACATTATTCCCTCGTCATCCTCTTCCTTTTTGGTTACTGTAAGGCGTTAAAATCTAGAAAGTCAATTTTAATGCATTTAATAACGCCCAAACCACATTTTTTTGCATCAAGAATTTATTTTTTGAAGGAATTGCAAATTTTTCTGTAACTTAATTTTCGTTCATGAATGATTTACTCACAAATTTGGGTAAATTCTGTTTTATTCAGACATTTTATGCTTTCAGCAACATATTATGATTGTTTTTAGGATGATTGTACTCAGATGAAAACATAGTAATCCTAAGGTTAAGTGTCGGCCCAGAATACGGGAAACAGCAACGCTAATTTTTCTCTCTCCAAAAATTTGACCCAGAATAACAGCGCACGGCGCAGCGTGTTAATACAGTGATGTCTTCTTTAAAAATTTTGTAAATTTAGCAAAATAAAGTGAAAAAATATATTAAATTCAAAGTTAAATATTTGATAAAAATTTTAATTAGTTTTGAATTAAAAATTTAATTATTTAAATTCTATATAATTTCTAAAGTTTAATCCAAAAAATATTTCATTTTACGAGAAAATATATAGTTTGAAACTAAAAAACTAAAATAAAGTAATACAACTTTTCTACTTATACTAATTATGATATTGCTGGTTTTGATTTTTCATTTAAATAAATAATGATTTGTTATTGTTAAATCAAACATTTTTAAATATGCAGTAATTATATAACATCAAATTTTTTTTTGTATAGTAACGCTTTTAATAAGCTTCGATTACGATTTTATTTTTAAGTGTATGCAACACTTTACAGTTTTTTTGTTTACGAAAAAACAAAAAACTAGGCAACCCTAGTCGCTTTAAAATAAAATAAATTTTATTCCATTGCGACAGTGAGCAACGTCTTTTTCATGGTGGGTATAATAATAAAAAGTCAATTTGTTAAAAAAAATAATAACATGCGCGATTGCTATATTCGGCTCGGCCGAATCAACTTTTTCAAATTTTACGTTATATGTGAGGTGAGCGGTAAATTGGGCGGAGCACGCCCATTTTTTGTTTCCGAGTTTACATTGGTCCCTGAACTATTTGAACACAATTTCACCTTATATGGGAGGTGGGCGGTAAAGTGGAGGGACCACTCCCATTTTATTTCCCAGTTTATTTCGACCCCCAAATTATTTATACAAAATTTCGTTGTTATACATGCTTTTGTTTAAGAGATATTAGCAGAAAAGTTTTAAACGGACACCCTGTGTTTCTAGTTTTTAGCCCATAACTTTCTTGCTTATTAACCGATTTTGCCCATTTTTAATCCCAAATAAACCTTATATAAGAAATATATTTGGGCCAAATTTCGTCCCCTTACGTTGTCCCGTTCGCGCTATCCTGCTTTCAACAGACGGACAGACAGACGAATAGACGGACAGACGGACGGACATAGCTAGATCGACTCAGAAAAAGTATATACTTTGTGAGGTCTTAAATGATTCCTTCGACATGTTACACACGGAATGACAAAATCAGTATACCCCCCATCTTTTCGATGATGGGTATAAAAACCATGTTAAAAAATTATCCAATTTTCTAAAAAGGTAATAATTTTCCAAAAGGTGTAACTTTTTCAACAAAAAAAAAAAGTATCAATTAAAAAAAAAAAAAATCTTAACACAAATTACAAATATAAATTTCCAAAAATAGTACCAATAGTACAAAAGGAACCAAATTTCGAAAAAAACGTGCTTTTTACTACTTTTGAAAAAAAAGAACCAATAAAAAAATATATATTTTTTAATTTAAAAAACCGTAAATTTTAAAGCAATTTGGAACAAAATTTTCTAAAAAGTACATAATTTCGAATAAAGGGCGTACTTTTTAAAAATACTGGCTATTTTTATAAAAATATAGTACTATTCTTTCACTTTTTACTCAAAGCTTTTTCCATAAAAACATTTTTTTCTTTACATATTTCAAAAGACAAGGCCTTATTCAGGTTCAGCAGTAATCATTATATATTGTTAAATAGAATGGGTTATTTTGACCAATAGGTTAAGGTAGGAATTCTACCTTTTTGAATTTAAGAAAGTTTTATCAAAACACTTCAATATTTTATAAATATAATATTTAAAATCTTATAGAATTAACTCGTGGTGTATGAGTTTAAAATATACATACATATAGTAGAACATAAAATTATATTGTGGTTTACTTTTCATGGTTTCAATATATTGTTGAACTTACAATATGATATTTGTACACCATTTCCCAAAAAAAAAAAAAAAACTTCCTAAGAAAGAAAAGAAAAAAAGCGTATGTATGTTACGTGTAGTCCATAATTATCAAAATGATAGTTGATGTCTTAAAAAACGATATTAAAGTTTTTTCAAAACTAAATTCAACTTGTGATCCCATTGGATGAAAAAATTATTGTCAGAAATGGTATAACTTATATTGTATATAGTTCATATACACAAACATATAAATACATTATAGTACATAACTATTTACATAAAGCGACAAGTTTACACCAAATGTGACCACTTTATTACTGGCAATAATAAATGGTAACATTAGTATAGATCGTGAAAGTATATAAAAAGAGAGGGGAGAAAATACAAAACACTTTTCTATGAATTTTCCAACTTTCCATTTAAATATATTTTTATTTGTAAAATATCTATAAGCATATATTTGTCGTTATTTGACTGCCAAAGATTATTTTTATATCAATGTTAAAAAAAAAAAAACTAAAACACAATTTCACTACAGGGAATGAATTTGTTTTTATGCAAGTGTCGATGTATGTTTTACACTTATTGAAATGCATATGAAAAAATCACTATCCATATACTAACATATATATGGAATATATATTTCAACAAACAAATATAAGTAAAACAATTTTATAAAATATACATTTATATGAGAACACCATGAAAGATTTCCTCCATTTCGTGGACAATATGTTATCTGGTTTGTAGTAATTTTAATGTTGGTGTTTGAGAACATGCAATAAATGACAATGAATTGTAATTTATTAAAGAATCCGCAAAGAACTACCAACTGTAACAAAAACTCAGAGGGAAAAAATATAGACAGACAATTTTTTCGTTTGGCAAAACTTTTAGATTATTTTAATTGCAACAATAATAAAATATATACAAAAGTTTTTACTTATTTTTTAGTATTTCAGTTTGTAGACACAATTTCAGATATTTGCTTTTCCATGCTGTAATGATTTTCACAGATTTTTTTTATCCTATATTTTAAATTGTGGAGAAACGTTTTATATCTATAAGGGTAATTTAAATAATGTAAACATTTAAAAAATACAAGAAATTAATTAAAAGAAGTATTTAAATTAGGACCTAGCATTATCTATTCCAATTATTTTTTTTTAAGTGTATCCTTTATTCATGTGAACAAAATTCAAATTTTTTAATATTTTTTAATAGAAATAAAACAACTTTTAGGCATTTCGATTTCATACAAATTTTATTTTTTAATTTGGGACTATTTGTTATTTCTTCCTTTTTCACTACGAGGGCGGATCAATATTTCCGTGACTTTTCGAACTTTCCCTCGTAGTTATATGCAACACTGTTCCCATCAAGTACCACCTGTTAATAGACTACTGTCATATTTTGAGCAAGTGTCGTCATTTACTTTGCGTTTAACAGCTGTTCAAAACATACAACCTCGTGTATTTTTCTACAAATGGAAAAAGGTGAATTTCAAGTGCTCATTAAATATTATTTTTTGTAAAAAAAAACCGTCAATCAAACCAAGGAAAAGCTCGATAAATACTATGGGGACTCTGCGTCATCGATTTAAATGGAAAAAATGTGGTTTACTGACTTTAGTTATGGTCGCACAAGTACAAATGACGCTGAACGTTCTGGACGGCCAATTGAGGTCAGTACACCCGAAAATGTCGAAAAAATCCACAATATGGTGTTGGCCGACCGAAGAGTAAAAGTGTGTGAGATTGTTGATGCCATAGGCATTTCATATGGCAGTGTGGTTTCAATTTTAAATGATCAGCTGGGTTTAAGAAAGTTGTCTGCAAGATGGGTGTCGCGTTTGCTCTCAATTGACCATAAACGTAAACGTGTGAAAATTTCAAAGGATTGTTTGGAGTTGTTTAACCGCAATCCGAATGAGTTTTTGCGGCGTTTTGTAACATGGATCTACTACTGTACTCCGGATACCAAGCAGCAGTCTAAACAATGGGTTTCTCCGGGTGAAACCCATTTGTCGGCCAATAAGGTGATGGCAACAGTTTTTTGGAATGCACGCGGGATAATCCACATCAATTACCTTCAAAAGGGAAAAACAATAAATGGCGAATATTATGCCAACTTATTAGACCGATTTAATGAGGATTTTAAAAGAAAACAACCCCATATGGCCAAAAAAAAAAATTCTTTTTCATCAAGATAATGCACGGGTGCACACGTGCGCAGTCTCAATGGCAAAACTCTATGAATCCTATTTTTTGGAAGGAATACAAAAACTGGAGAAACGTTAGACTAATTGTATTGAGTTAAAAGCAGATTATGTTGAAAAATAAATTTTTGTTTTGCAAAAAACACTGTGTTTCATTCAAAAAGTCACGGACTTATTGATCCGCCCTCGTATATCTCTTTCTTTATCAAAATTTACTTTTTTAGACTTAAAAAAAATTAATAACTTTTTGGAAAATACGTACTTTGTTAAAAGAGCATTATTATACCCTTCACCACAGGTGTAAAGGGTATTTATAAGTTTGTCATTCCGTTTGTAGTTTCCACAATTTTCGTCAGATAGAAAAAAAATTTTACATTTTCTTGATCCTTACAAGAAATTATGTCGATAGGACGATGTTCGTCCGTGTGTCTGTCGGTTGAAATGGCGTTTATGAAGCCCACCGACAACTGCCATATATAATATATATATCAAACGATCGGAAATTCTTTCGAGAATTTTGTTATTGAAATTCAGCAAGATCGGTTTATAAATGGAGGAGCTAAAAAACTGTTTTTTTTTTTTTTTTTGGCTTAAAAATGCTGTAAATGGCGTTTATAAAGCCTTCCTATAACATAGATACATGATATATATATATATATATATATATATATATATATATATATTAAAAGATCAGAAATTTCTTCTAAAACTTTTTTATTGTATATTTAACAAAACCGGTTTCTAAAAACCGATTTTCGATTTTCCGAATCCCTTATATAAGCTATTGACTTCGTTTTTACGACAAAAGATCAGAAAAATTTTTTTCTGAATTTTAGTGTAGAAGAAATGAACTCAATTGGTCCATTATTAACCGAGATATTGGCCAAAATATATCTCTAATCTTATATAAGTTCTTATATAGATCGGTCACAAATATTTTTCTTGAATTTTGGGTTTTTTGAATCAACCAAATCGTAATCGAGTAATTGGCAAATCTTATTTGCGTTTCCCTTATAGTTTTTGTTTTCATGGGTGCTGAAAAACAACAACAACAATAGTAATATCGTATTTTTCAACTTTTTGAAGGAACTATGTAAGATAGAGGCTTCGTTCTTTCACTGAAAATTCGGATTTTTTTTTAAATTTTTTTTGTAAAAAAAGTGAACTAAGTCGGTCGAGTATTTACCGAGTTATAGACCAGAACACGTTATTACGATTTTAGCAGGTACTATTTGAGCTATGGACTTCGTTCTTGCACAGGTCGATCATAAATATTCCGAATTTCGGTTTTTTAAATCAATCAAATCGGTTCATAAATTTCTACGATACCCTTTTTTAATTTAATATTGTCTTAGAATTATTATAAAACATTCAAACTATTTAATTTATTATTTATTGTATCTCTATTTGTTTATGAGATATAAGGTTACCAATTTTACCCTTTTTTACCCCCTAATCATTCGAATTTCCAAAAATCCCGTCTTAGTTGATCTATTTGGTAGGAGACCAATCCACAGTCCATATTTCATATTTCTAGCCTTAACCGTTTGGGCATCACCAAGTAAATTAGTCAGTCAATCACTTGGTCATTACTCTTTTATATATATATAGATAAAACCAAATCTAATTCCATCTCAACGATGGTGAAGAGTATATAATATTCGGCACAGCTTTTTTACTTTTACTTCTTTTTTAATTTGTTACTTTTTTCACAAATTGTTACATTTTAATTATTTGCGTTTTTAAAAGGAAGATATTTTTGAAAATTAACAAAAAAAAAATAAAAAATTGAGAAATAATTAAAAAAATCATACATATCTATTTAAACATTGTAACATTAGTACTAGTCTCCTGCGCAAGATGATTTGAAAAGCAAACACACTTGAATTTCAAGTGTGTGTTTCATAGCCAACATGTGCAAAAACAACAATAAATACTGTTCGTACTGTTCGCTGCCCGAAGCAAAGCAAGTGTGTACTGTGTATGAGCGACTGCAAATCCGTGCGTTCAAATCATTTATCGTAAACAAGTGGTGCAAGTGGTGTGGCAAAAAAAAGCAAATCATACAAGACGTTGAGAAATGATTTAAAGATTTCAAGTGGGCTTAATGATTTGTTTGTTTTTTGTAATACGTAGTTGCTGTGTGTGGCAAAAAATCTTCATAATGTGTAAAAAGTGGTTGTTTATAAATATTCTTGCATACACACACATATATACAGTATGTCTATATTTTATTGTTGGTTCTTCTTTTCTAAATAAATGTAAAAGGGTGAATTCATAAAGTTATTAAAAAATACTCTTTATTAAGAGTTAAAAAAGTAAAAAAATTAAAGTTGACATTTGAAACTGTCAGTTACATATGTAAGTTAGAAAATTTTTATCTTTAGTATTTATTTATATTTTAAATAAAGTTAGTCTTATTATTAATTGTATGTTTATAAAAAATTTTAAAATTGTACTTATTTATATTATGATAGATTTTATTGCATTTAATTTATATTTACTAAGTAATCATTCTATTTTAAAACTAAAAGGAAATAATATAGAACAATGTCTTTTCATTTTTCAAATTCGTTTCCATACACGTTTACTCCTTGACTAATAAATTTTCCCAAATGTTAAGAATACGATGGAACATCTGCACTGTAATAAAATTATAAATGAAATATTTTAAGACGTTTACCTAAATTGTGTGTCCCATCATATGTACATGTTCAATATATAATCAAGTAAAGGATGCTGTTTTACCTGATTGTAAGCGAACTCAATTCGTGGTTTTATAAAAAATAAATTTACATTTTTTACAGTGCAGACCATATGTACCTGTTTCTTATTGATCTATTTAGGTGCTTCTACAGATTTTATTGCCAAATTCTTGCTGTTTTAAATAAATTTTTTACACTAAGAAATAACCTGTTTTTATTGGACTAAAGTTATTTTTAGAAAAGGCTTATACATATTATTACCTAATGTAAAAATGAGTTTATAAATAAAATATAAATATTTAAAATATAAATATAAAAATTTAAAAATATAAAATATAAATATAAATATTAAATATTTAATAAAATCTGTTTACTAATAAAACTTAATGCATGTTTCTTTAAATTGTTATAACTAGTAACATTAATAATTTATTTGATCGTAAATAACAATAAGTTTATAAACAATACTTTTAAACGACTGTTTTACTTACGAAATTACTTTATACAGTCATGAACGCACACACACACATATAATTTTAATAAAAAAGAAAACACAATTTTTTTCCTTATTGAAGCAAACAAGTGGTCAAAAGGCTTGTATTTTTTTATACAAGCCTTTGAGAGGCTTGTTTGGTCGCTATCATAGCACACTCATGATTTGTTCATAAAGTTGAAGCACACACGCAGTATTTGTATGGTTTTAAGTGCCTGCAGAACAGTATTTATTACTCCGCACACACACTGATAACAACACTTGAAAAATATCAAGTGGCTTGTACAGCCTTATAAGACACAGTTTGCAGGGCTCTAATTTAGTACTATTTCAAAAACCTTAATGAATTTATTATTTTGTAATAAGTACTCAGTAACTTTTAAAATTGTAACTTTTTCTTAAAACAAAATTTAAATTAAAATTTCTTTACTCAGTACTATTATTAATATAAGAACTTTTAGAAATTATTGGTAATTTTTTTAAATAATTTATGCATTTTTTATTAGTAACTTTTTTTGTTTTTTGAAAATTATTATTCAAAATTGTTCTTCCTAAATTTGTTTTTAAAAATTTAAGAAAATATTGCTACTTTTGGAAAATAATATTAATAATTATTTTTTTTTTTTGGAAATTAGTTCTTAGTATTTTTTTAAATTGCATTTTTATTTTTTTTAATATAATTTCATTCTTTTAATCGGTACCTTTTTTGAAAATTAGTACATTTTGAAAATTGGAATATTTCTTTAAAAATAATTACTTTTTTACATGTTTTCAGTTGCACCTTTCTAAAAAGTTTTCATAATTCAGCATTTATTTATTTATTATTTTTTTTTTTTATTTCATTCTCATTATTATTTTTATTCGGTAATTTTTAGACGTATCTACGCTTTTACTGAACGGATTTTGAAGATTTTTAAAACCATCATTTGTTAGACCTTATCGTATATATTGACGCATAAACACGTCTATAAGTTATCGAGGACATTCAGAATTTCGATTTCAAAAGACAAACAAACAAACAACGTAATTTCTAGTACTATTTCTATTGAAATTTATGATTTTTTATGTTTTAATCACTAAATTAATAAAATTCCAGCATTTAGTAATATTTTATATCCAACAAAAAAAAGTTCAATAAAATATTACAGCTTAAACAATACGTTATTAAACACACATTCATTATAAATGTGATTGTTAGCATTTAATTTCTCTGTGTTACTTACACACTCACATACACAAAAAAAATTATTCGAAACAATTTTTTAATAAATTTTTTATTTAATTTTAAATTAAAATTCAGTAAAATTATTAATTAATATAATAAATATTATTTTACTATTTGAAAAATTGTAAAATAGCCTTAAAAAGGCTAAAAATTTACTCATTTTATTTCTACAGAATCATCAATTTAAGCATTTTTGTGTATTAGTTCGCACAAAAAATCGAAATTATTTATATTTAACGAAAATTTTTAAAAACTATTTATGTTATATTTACAAATTCACTAAAATATCTTTAAGAAATACCAAAATCTAATGAGAAAAAAATAAATAAATGCGTTTTTAAATAAAACAATATATTAGCTTTTTTCTGGCTTTATTTTTTGGGTCATTTAGCCTTTTCTGACTTTTTTTAAAGTCTAATTTAGCTTCTTTTTTTCTGAAGTCCTGGCAACACTGATATTAAGCATTGTAATGACTATTAGTGACGTTTTTTTGTTTTTTGTATAGACAAGTAGTTTAGTTAGAAACAGCAGTAATATAATGAATAACAGTGTTGTTGTTGTTCTTTGTATATGTAGCCAGTTTGTATAACACATAAAATATATATATATATATATATATATATATATATATATATATATATATATATATATATATATATATATATATATATATATATATATATATATATATATATATATATATATATATATATATATATATATATATATATATATATATATATATATATATATATACAATATATATATATATATATATATATATATATATATATGGAATTGTTGTTGTTGTTTATTTTTTAAAAGCAAAGCCTGCTATGATTGTTTTTTTTATATATTCAAATTTTCGAAGTTTGAAAAAAATTTAGATTTATATATGTGAAAATATGAAAGCATACGTTAAGGCGAAAATTTTATTATTTGTCGGTAATATGGTAATATGATGTCGATAAGATAGTAAGATGTTAATATGGTGAAGGGTATCAAAGATTCGGCACAGCAGAAATTTCATTTTATATGAATTTGACCAATCTCAATTCAAGGATTCATATCTAAATAGAAAATAAGTATACGTTTTGAGTTTTTGGCAATATGTCAGTATTTACTTATGTGTATATTATTTTCTCTAGTTTTATCACAGATGCATCATGCAACGATGTTAACGTCCATAAAAATAGAGGTCAAATTTGTTTTAATTGAAATTGGCTAAAATTGTATCACATACTTCGAAAGTTTTTGAGGAAGACAATTTCATATACATAGGTAAGCCTTATTTTAATTTTGTTAATGTTATAAAAGAATTCGGTTATCATTAAATGTTTCAAATGTTGCAGGTTGTGCAAAAGTCGGTGTAAAAATTGTAATTTTGTTGAAGTGTTTCGCGAAAATGAGTGTCTTAATAAGTTGAAATATATGTTTATTTTTGACTCGTATGTTTTTAAAAACAATTGGAAATTATATAAATATATAAAATTGTATTTAATGATAATATTGTTGTATATGTTATTTTTTTAAAGGAGAGAACATTTTGCAAAATTGGGAATATTTGAATTGTGTCAATAAATATTTGAATTCATTTTAATCATAGTTTCAACCATGGAGTTAATTTGTTTAATTTTAAATTTAATTGAAATTATAGAAAAAATCAATTAATTTTATCATTTTGATGATTGGAGCAAAATCAATTAAAATTTTAATTGATATAAGCAATTTCGTAATTAAAATCCATTTTTATTTTTTCTGTGTACACACTAAATAAATAAAATAAAAACAATTTAAGTTTTTTCCACTTTTACAAGCAACACAAAACTCCATACAAAATTGAATGCAATTAAACCTTAAATAAAATTTAATTGAATTGTAATAATGATTTTATTATATTTCCAGCTTTATACAACTACTAAACTAAATAAATAGTGTGTCCTGATAACGTTCCATACCGGTGATAATAATTTAATTGTATTCACAGTAAATTGTTATTACTGCTTTATGGAACAAACATACATTCATGTACATAAATATGTATATGTGTGTAAATAGTATATAATGTAATTGTTTTATCTATTTGTAAATGCATCATTAAACATGCCGTTTTGCAATATTTGAGTGTGCAAGTGTTTGTATTTAAATTGTTAAAACATTTATACAACATTCATTGTCTCTGGGAGACCGTGTATATGTGTATGTTTTCATTTATCAATTGTTGTATTTTATTGCAACCATGTTGCATAAACTCTTACGTATGTACGTAAAGTACTCGTGAGAATATTTTCAACATGAATTCATTTTCATTACATTGAAATAATTACTTTAGTTGATACGTTGTTGTAGTAGTATTTTTAGTTATGTGTATGTGTAACAATTGCATTATTCTTGTAATTTGAAATTGTATTTGTTTAAGATATGAATGCATATGAATATGTTGTTTAATTAATTTTTTGGTTATATAAAAAAATGAGGAGACCAAAGGGAAATGAATTTTAATAATAAAATTTTGACATTATTTTCTAAAATTTTTAAATAAGGAATAAGGTCACCTTAGGTTTTGTAGGAATATGCAAAATGATTTTCAAATAAAATTTTTACATTCAGTTCTTACATTTTATTGAGGAAAAAAAATTTTTAAATAAAAATTTACACGGTGTTGTTTTATTATATTATTTACACACAATTTAATTTTGCAATTTTGGACTTATTTATCATATACATTGTATTGTTTGGGTAAATTAAAATTATTTGTTTGTTAAAGTAATGTTAGGAATTTATCTCAAAAAAAAATTTTAATTATCTTTGGTTTTAAATAAAAGTTATAAAAAAAATATACTCAGCGAATTCGAACAGAATTCAAAACATAATAAAGTAAAATAATCCTAAAAAGTTTTATTGTTTAAGTATTTATTTAAAATTGTAAATAATATTAGAATAATTTAGTTTTAAAGAATTTTAAGCGAATTTTTGGACAGGTACCCACTGTTTTCTATATGAATTTGTGAATATTTTGTTAATATTTTTAGAGACTTTTTCTTAATTTTTAGCTTTTATTCCAATTCTGTTATTTTTTCTATGATTTTCTAACAATTAAAGAAAAGTAACCACTTTTGGAGAAAAATAATCACTTGTAAAATATTTCTAAATATACATAATATTGTTTAAAATTATTAAGAATATCAAAGTAATTTAGTTTAATTAAAATTAAGCAAATTTTTAATGGGTACCCGGTTGTTCTTGAATGATTTTTGAATATTTTGTTAAAATTTTCACAGAATTTTTCTTAATTCCTAATTGTTATTCTGATTCTAACATTTTTTATATTTTTTCCTAATAATTAAAGAAAAGTAACCACATTTTGAGGAAAGTTACCACTAGTCAAACATCGGAAAATATACATTATATAGTTAAAAATTTTAAGGGGTTTTAAACTAATATTTAACGGGTACCCGCTTGTTTTTCAATGAATTTGTGAATAACTTGCTAAAATTTTTACAGACTTTTTCTTAATTTCTAATGGTTACACCGATTTTGTAATTTTTTGATGATTTCCTAATAATTAAAGACAAGTAACCTCTTTTTGAGGAAGGTAACCAATAGTTACCTCTCAAAATATGCCTTATATTATTTAAAATTGTAAAGAATATTTTAACTATTCTGTATTTTTTTTTTTTTTATGATACTAAGGAAAATTAACCACTTTTGCGGAAAAGTAACCACTAGTCAAACTCTTCTAAATATACATAATATTATTTAAAATTGTTAAGTATATTAAAATAATTTAATTTTAAAGAATTTAAAGCAATTTTTTACGGGTACCCACTATGTTTTGTATGAATTTGTAAAAATTCTGTTAAAATTTTTTGAGATTTTTTTAGTTTCTGATTGTTAATTCAATTCTGTTATTTTATTTTTTTTTAAACATTTTTTAACAATTAAAGAAAAGTAACCACTTTTTGAGAAAAGTAACCACTAGCCAAACATTTCTAAATTTACATAATATTGTTTAAAATTGTAAAGAATATTAAATAAAATTTGTTGAAAAAATTTGTTTTGGCGTTTTCTAATTTTGTCTATGATTTTCTAACAATTGAAGAAAAGTAATCACTTTTTTGTAAAAGTAACCACTAACCAAACCTTTTAAAATTTGTTTATAATTGTAAAAAATATAGAAATACTTTTGATTCAATGAAAGTAAAACAAATTTCCAACGGGTACCCGTTAGTTTTTTTTTGATAAATTAAAATTTTTTGTTAAAAATTATTATTTTTTTTTCCCTTAAATTGTTAGATATTTTAAAATAATAAACCGTTTCGGCCCCAAACATGCTTACAAACTTTGTCAACTTTTGAGCCGTTTTATTTTAAACTAAATATTGCAAACTATAGCAAAATCTGAGTGTATCAATTCGATCACTCAAGATCATTCAAAACATAAATCCTAAAGCTCTTATCTTTAAACTCATTTAAATTTTGATTTCAATTGTTATTTCATCTCCATTTTAAATTTTAACTGATTATTTTTTTATCCTTATTTCAAGCTGATATAAATGTAAACACACGTGTACAAAACTACACCATCAACATTATCATCATTTGTGCCTATAATCATCTTCATTATTATCATCATAATGATGTAAAATCAAAAGTAAATTAATGTTTACTACATTTTAATTAAAGTGAATGATTTTAATTGTGCTGTTATTACAATTGAATTTAAATAAGTAAATAAAACAGCATCAAATCAACATCAGCCGTGAAATCCATTTCAAAATACATAAAAGGAAAACATTTGCAAAATAAAATTTACACTAAGACCTTAATTTGCCTTTTAAAACTAAAGTTTAAAAGAAATAGAAACAGAAAATATCTTTACAAAAAAATAACCGTATATAAAGGCTTCTTAAAACCAGTAGTAATATAAAGAATTATTTTAATGTAATTTGAAAAACAAAAGTTTCAATTAACATTTTCCGTAATTACAATCATACAATGAAAAACATCATTCAAAAACAACAGTTTTTTTTTTTTTTTTAATGAGTACTTCTTCTGTTATAAATACAATTCAAATTGTTTATCTTTTTTAAATGCCACGAGAATTTTCTTTGGAAACATTTAATCCTCCCATTCATTTGCTACTGTAGTCTTAATTTTTTTGCCAGACATTTTAATAAACTGACAACAATGCTGTTAAAATAATTTTGTTTTGTAATTTTAATGAAGATTTAAATGAAGAATCGTATAAAATTAAAGCAAGATTTTGGCGAATGATAAAAGGAAGAATTAAAAAAAAAAATATATTTTGAAGTTTTTGATAATAAAATAATACTAATTTTATTATAAGCAGCATTAAATATAATGGTATTTCGTTTAAATGCACAATGGAATATTTAAAACTTTTTATATGAAAACGAGAAAAGAAGATATAGTCGGTCAAAGCCGACTATATGATACCCTACACCATTATATATATATATATATATATATATATATATATATATATATATATATATATATATATATATATATATATATATATATATATATATATATATATATATATATATATATATATATATATATATATATATATATATATATATATATATATATATATATACATATATATATATATATTCTTAAATAAATATTCACTTGAAATTTATGAATATTTTTCCTTACAAATGCTTGGCGACAAAGCATTTAGGAATATTAAACTCGACTTTTTAAAGACAAATTGTTGACATTTTCTGTAGTACAGTAAATTTACAAATTTTGATAAAATTTTCATTTATTTCATCAGAGGTTAACGCTACAAAAATATAGAAAATGCGTTTTGGATATCGTAGGAATACCCATTCCAATCATCATAAAAATTAGTAAATAAAATATAATTCCCCAAAGAATTTTTGGGTTATATAATTGTTTCGGTAAGAGTTAGAGTTAATATGTCAATTACAGACGAGGAATTTTGTAGAGGAGAATAGTGCTCCATAGTTAAAAAAGATTGAGAAAATCAGATGTAATTTAAATAAGATATGAAACTTTCCACTATCAGATTTAAACAAGACAGTAAATGTACAGAGAAAAATAAATTAGAACAATTGTTATTCTATATTGTGAGTATTTTGTATATCCGCACAGTTGTTATTCATACATATATCAGACATGTATTAAATAATATCGTATTTGAGCCTGAAAAATAAATAACAAAATATTTACTCAGACATTTCATATACTTTATTTAAACATTTTTACACAAGCTTCGAAAATCTCTTCAAAAAATTAATTTATTAAAAATTCACTTAAAAAAGTAGAATTTAATAATTCTTAAAGTAGTTTTCTAAAGAAAATTTCCGATAATTACACTGGTCAACAAAAAAATCCTCCCTCATAGACGAATAGTTGGACTTGATGTATCTTGATGTGCTAAACTCGAATCTGCTTTCAGTTTTTTTCCATCAGGTCTGTTTTTTTTTATGGGCGTGTCTAATATTTCGCCCATAGTAAGGCCATTACTCTAGTATATTTCCTCATAACTCAAAAACGGTATGTACGATTGATCAAAGTGATACACCAAGATGCGGACTAAAAATATCTTCAAATCATTTTAACTTAATTTTTTTATGTGATCAATAGTTTCGGAGTTATTTTGAAATGAGTGTCCGAAAAAAAATCATTTTCATGCAAAATTTTAGAATTTTTTGTTACTTAAATTTCTTTTATAAATGAAGACATCAAAAATGTTACAGTTTATCATATTTATCTTAAAGCTGGTAATGCTACGAATAAAATAAGGCATATATATTCAAAATTGTTGCAGAAATCTTATTCACAGTTAAGTAAAAATACCCATGTTACATAAAATTGAGTAGAAATACAGTGGTGGCAAAAAAAAAAAAAAAAAAAAAAAAATTATTTTTCTTGAAACAAAAATAGGTGCACTAGGTGGATTCTGACTAGTTCAACAAGAATCTGCATTCACTTTTTTTCTATCGGGTACTGATTTTTTTTATTTGCATGACTAATCATCACCTTATTCAGCGGTCACACTATAAAATTCGAGAATGGTTTGTCAAACTTAGGCTACAACTCAAGAACCCCTTACACGGTTTTATAAGTGATACATCAAAAGATGTATACGAAAAGTTATGTCTTCAAGGTATGCTAACAATATTTTTCATTCGCTCAAGAATTTCAGAGTTATGGATCAAAATTTTCACACCCTTTTCAAAAAAATAAATTTTAAAATTTTCGGTACTAATTACCGAATAACTACGGAAATATTAACTGGACAAAAAATTATATAAATTCAGCTCAAAGACAATTTAGGCCGCTATATATTAAAGTTTAATTTATCTTAATTGGACAAACTGTTTTCGAGATATACAAATGTGACTGCTAAAAGGCGGGGTAATAGTAGTCATACCTATAAAAAAAAATCAATGCGTGATAGCAAAAAGCAAAAGCTGATTCTTATTTAGCACGTTGAATTCCATCTAATCCACCTATTTTTTGTTTTATTTAAGAGGGAAAAAATTTATTTTTTTGCCCACTAGTGTATTTCCACTTAGCCATAGGTATACATGGGTATCCAAACTTAACTGTGAACCCAATCAAGATTTGTGCATCAATTTTTATAATACGTGGCTTTATTTACTCGTAGTTTTGCCAGCTTTGAGATAAAGGTTATTTATTTAAATATTCTTGATGTTTTCACTTAAAAAAAAAGTTTTAGTAAAAAAAAAAAACTTGAATTTAGCATGAAAAATTTTTTCCGACACTTTTTTTCGAAATATCTTCTAAACTATTGAGTGGATAAAAATTTGATAGGAGAGCGATTTAAAGCTAATTTTATTCCGCATATCGTGGTATATCATTTATATAAATCGTGCATATCGTTCTCAAGTAATAGTGAAATATGATCGTGTAATCGGCATATTTAGGGCATAATATTAGACACGCCTATAAAAAAAATTCCGACCTGATGGAAAAAAACTGAAAGCAGATTCGAGTTTAGCATGCAGAATTCCATCTGGTCTACATATTTTTTTTTTTTTTTTTTTTGAAGGAGCTCGAAAAAATTTTTTTGTCGACCAGTGATCGATATATTTTCTAAAGAAAATGTTTCACTATTAATCAAAAATTTTCTAAAATGTTTTATCGAATATTTTCTAAAGAAAATGTTTCGATTTCCCTTGCACTCCCTCTACACACATTACATTTTCTTTAGAAAATTTTCGATAATTATCGTTTCTTTAGAAAGTTTTCGATAATTATCGTTATATTTTCTTTAGAAAATTGTAGATAATTATCGTTACATTTTCTTTAGATAATTGTCGATAATTATCGTTACATTTTCTTTAAAAAATTTTCGATAATTATCGTTACATTCTCTTTAGAAAATTTTCGATAATTATCGTAACATTCTCTTTAGAAAATTTTCGATAATTATCGTTACATTCTCTTTAGAAAATTTTCGATAATTATCGTTACATTTTCTTTAGAAAATTTTCTTTAATTTCTTTAAAAAATTTTCGATAATTATCGCTACATTCTCTTTAGAAAATTTTCGATAATTATCGTTACATTCTCTTTAGAAAATTTTTGATAATTATCGTTACATTTTCTTTAAAAAATTTTCGATAATTATCGTTACATTTTCTTTAGAAAATTTTCGATAATTATCGTTACATTTTCTCTAGAAAATTTTCGATAATTATCATTACATTTTCTTTAGAAAATTTTCGATAATTATCGTTACATTATCTTTAGAAAATTTTCAATAATTATCGTTACATTATTTTTAGAAAATTTTCGATAATTATCGTTACATTTTCTTAAAAAAATTTTCGATAATTATCGTTACATTTTCTCTAGAAAATTTTCGATAATTATCTTTAGAAAATTTTCGATAATTATCGTTACATTCTCTTTAGAAAATTTTTGATAATTATCGATACATTCTTTTTAAAATATTTTCGATAATTATCGTTACATTTTCTTTAGAAAATTTTCGATAATTATCTTTAGAAAATTTTCGATAATTATCGTTACATTTTCTTTAAAAAATTTTCGATAATTATCGTTACATTCTCTTTAGAAAATTTTCGATAATTATCGTAACATTCTCTTTAGAAAATTTTCGATAATTATTACTTTCGATATTATCGAAAATTAAAAAAAAAAAAAAAAAAAATTCAATATTTAATGAAAATTTTCTAAAAAAAATGTTTATTTAAAGAAAAATTTTAATTTCATGAGATTAGCTTTAAGAGAATTTGATAATTTAATATTTTTAATTTTATTTCTTCGATACCTTATTAATTTATGCCTCTATTTATAAGTATTTTAATTAAAATTAATTTACGAATGAATTTTACAACAAGTAAATTGATATTTAATTTTGTTTATATTAGAGCAATGTAAATATTTATTTTAAAAGAATTTCTTTTGTTTACCAGCAACTGAATTAAGATATTTCCTGGAAATATTAATGAAATTCTTATTTTTTTTTTTTTTTTTTTTAACTATGAAATGTTCACTCGCTTCCTTTTTGTAAAAATAAATTCACAAGTAAAATATGTTTAGTGTGGCAATGAAGTGGAAGAAATTGTCTGCATAAAGTTCATAGTATTTGAAGAAAGTTTTTGTATATAAATAATGCTGAAGTCTTAGCACTAACAATTCAATTGCTTACTAGAAGATGATAAGTAATTTTGTAAAATATTCCAGCCAGACATGGACAACATTATTTAGCGACCACATTTTCTCTAGCAATAAAGCCCTTTTCTCCACAACATTAAAGCAACAAAATACAAAATTAAATTTATCGTTTCAGCTCAAAAGGAATTTCGCTAGAAAATTAATATTAAATAAGATCTAAGGAGAAAAGGTTGAGGTATTTGGAATAAATTCAAATAAGTGAGAAAACATTAGTAGCTCTTTATTTGTCATGTCTTAAGTTTTAAGCAGGTATTTAATATAATTCTGGTTTAACCTTAAATCTAATATGTCTACTAAGTAAACAGATTTTTAACAAATGTTTATCACTTAAATTTTCATGCAGGTATTTATTAAAGTAACCAACTATATAAACTTATATGTTCACATTATCCTTTACAGTTTGTCAACATCATCCATATCATCATCATAACCATCAACATATTTCTCATATTTTCATAAAAATATATTTTTTAACATAAAATGTCTTTTTTCATTACAAAATTCCTACAATTAAAACAATTGACCAAAGATCAACAAGATGCCAAATTACAAAATAATGCCAAATTATGTGTGAATTTAAAACAAAATAATTCGTTTGCCAAAAATAAAGAGAATTTTCACCATCTTTATTTAAATGTCTAAAATATGACATTTTAAAGACTTATACTAATAGTATTAGCAGCAGCAATGATAAAAATAAAAAAACTAAAAATAACCTTTAAGGTTTAGTGATGCAGAGGGTGAGTTTAAAATAAAATATTTTAATTATTGTTATGGAAATTCTTATTAAATTTTGATTTATTTTTTTTTTCTTTTTTGTATTTACAGATTAAACTCGTAGTATTAAGATGGACGTTATAAATTAATAAAATTTAGCAAACTTATAAGAAAACAAAACAACTAATTGATATAAATAAAATTTATGGATTTTAATAAAAATAAGATAAATTTAAAAAATGAGTATTTTTACAAGGGAAGCTAAAACAAAAGATTTTTACTTGGAACACATTAAACTGGTTTTAATGTATAATAAGCAGTTGCATGTTTACAAAGAGTGCGTTCACACTAATCAATTTATCTTGAACAAATTCTGAGTTCGTAGGAAAGAAAGAGAGAGGAAAAACCAGTTTACTTCTAATTCATGTTTTCTAGAATTTTTCTTTTTGAACATATAAGTTGCTGAAGGAAAAAATATCTCGTTTATTTAATTTAAAGTGTCTGGCTTTTAGAAAGTTTGTTTTAATTCGCAGAAACTGAAAATACCGTAAACTATATGTTGGAAGATTACATCCTGAACGTACATATTGTTTCAAATTAATACTCCAGCGATCTAAAGATAACATAATCCTGGGATCGGAATGTGACAAGAAGGAAAATTTTAAACTCTTTATGAAGATAATCAGGGGATTATTATGTATTTACACAAAAACCCTCTAGGTAGCTCTATAAATTCCAAAGATACATAGTGTCAAATCTGCAGGCTGAAAACAATTTAGTGGATAAAAAATATGTTTAAAATATTGTTTTTAATATTATGGTGCCGTTTCCGTAACCAAATTATTTTTGTTGTAAACATAAAATATGTTTGACATATTACATTTATATCATTCCTTATTTTTGAATTATTAAACGAATATTTGACTACTTTAATCAGATTAAGGTTACTCCTAGTATTTAAATTATTCCAGCAAATATAATATTATAAAAAAAACATGTTTGTCGTGAAAATGTATGCTTCAGATAGATTTTACGATGGTTTGATGGGACTTTCAGTGTTCCGTGCCACTATAGATGAAAAGATCGTTAAAGCCTCCGGTAACTTAAAAATTTTTCTTTAAGGAATTATTTTATTCGATAAGTTTATTTAGTCTATTATTTATGGAATATAATAACGGTCAGTTGAATCTTCTACGGACGTAGGTTCAAGTTCCTACTCAAAATTCGCTAAGTTAAAGTCTGGCACGGGTTATTACCGAGGCACACTTTTACCGACAGCTTCTCTTTTCTCGGCCGATCTTTTGTATTTCTGGCATACCTTATAGAAATGACTTTGAAGGGACAATGAGTCTACCGGCAAATGGATGAATAATAAACTATCAGTTTGACAGGTTAACAACATGGCCGCCAAGTACAGTCAAAATTGTTTTAGGTAACTTAACATGTGAGCTTAAGGTAGAACTGATCGCACCTGAAGGGGTAGTGATGGGGTATTTTGGGTCCAAATTAAATATATCGGTTACATTTTTACTTTTAAGCATAAAAAAAAGTACAAGGATGAGAATTAATTCGCAAACGGAGGAGCACATTTTCCGCTATCGGAAAATGACTCCACAACTCATTGAATGTTTATCAAACAAAGGTACAATTTTTTATCAAAATATTGTCCATCGGAAGCTACACGACTTTTTCCCATCTTTCAGGATTGCATCCCAAAAAGACTTCTCATTCTTCGCGCCGAACATTATCATAATTGGAATTATGGTCTGGTGTCTGATCACAAATTCTATTATCTCTTCAAACAGATCAATTGTGTTTGATGTAAGTCTGTCGTGATAGTTTTATCCGGTTTTGACATTTCACCCTTCTGATCGCAGAGCATTACCTTTGCGCTTTAGCATAGGTTTTCCTGATTTACAAACTTTACAAAAAAATTTTGCACATTGGTTTATCGGAAGAGATCTACTTGATGAAAAAGTAAAAGTACCAAATAAAAGCTTTAAGCAAATGCTATTTTTTGGAAGGAAACTCTTCAAATTTAAAGCGTAAAAAAATTGTGTTATTTATATATCAATAAATGACACATACCAAATAATAAATCCTAAGTACTTTCAGGTGACAAATTTTTAAATTTGTCCACTTATAAAAAATACCTTTAACACAATTAGGTGTAAAACAATGACCAACAAGTCATAAATAGTTTTTGAAAGTAAGGACTGCATACTTTCGGGTTTATAACTTTTATTGCACGCGATGAAGTTTAGCACCGTTAACTTTTTTATATTTTTTATAATGCTCAGTAACTATGGGTTAAATTTTGTTGTAAAAGTATGATTAGTTTTTCAAAAAACTGTTGTAAAGACTCACGAATTAAAAAAATATTTTAATAGGAATGCTAGAAAAAAATAAGAAGTCAAAAGAGAGGACGCATATTACTGAGACAAAATTTGTTCATAAAGGGTGATATAAAGTACATACTGTCGAACTTTTTACAACATTCTGGTTAGGATTTTTATATCACAAATGTAATGAAAAACATATTAGATAAATATCGTGAAAAAGATAGAAATTGTCGAATAAACTTTTAGTTTGGCAAGACATTTGTACGTATTAAGAAAAAACACTTTATTCATAACAAGTAACACTTTTAACAGAGAAATGTGAGTAAAGTTAGAAAAGATTTCCTTCTATCATTAGAAAACACAACGAATTTTAATATAATTCTCGCCTGATCTCTCTTCTCATTATTATAAACAAAAGAGTGGTATCAATAAAATTGTGATTATATATTAGGGTGATCGATTATTCGACTTTTTTGAGAAACTGGTTTTCAAATAGTTCGAATAGTTAGTATTTTAAAAAAACCGGTTGCACTTTTTGAAATTCAGAAAAACCGCTTAACCGGTTTGATATAAATATTAACAGAAGTTAATATTTATATCAAAAGACTACATTTCTTTAAAAAAATCAATTCTTATAATTAAGTTAAAATTTATTAAATACAAGCGTAAAAGCCTAACAATGTCAGGAAAAATAATATAATAATGAATATGCACAAACAAATCCGAAAATTAAAAGAAAAAAATATGAACAACATTTAGACACCTTCCTCTTCCTAATCGAAGTCAATTATTTGAATAAATAAATTTATTGGAATTATATTGATTAAAGTTTTAAATTCGTAAACCTTTCAAAATAAAAAAATCGTCGCAAATGCGCTCCCTGGCCGAAATACAGAATCAGTTTTTTATAGGATTTGGATAGCAACTCAAAAGTTCTTAATACAAAAACAGACTTTTTGGTCCCTGATAGAAACATCTGGCACTGTTAAAATTTGTTGAACGAATAGTTTTATAAGTATGTCGATTTTTAATTTCTTACGTCGTCTGGGAGCTTCAGAAAGCTCTGGAAAGGAAACATTGCTTAGGAAAAATATATTTAAATCCGTATATATAGATCCACGTATTTTCGCTCCCTGATAGAGATTTCAAAATCTGGCTCCTTTAGGATTTGTAGGAGGAATAGGGTTATAATTAAACTGAATTTTAATTTTCTATGTCTTCTGGGAGCTTTAGAAAGCTCTGGAAAGAGAAAAAATTCTTAGAAAAAGACACATAAATCCTCTTATATCCGCTTCCTGATAAAAATTTCAAAATATGGCTCCATTAGGATTTGTTGGACAAAAAGTTTTATAATTTAGCCAAATTTTAATTTTCTACGTCGTTTGGTAGCTTCAGAAAGCTCTGGAAAGAGAAAAAATGCTAAGCAAATTATATATCTAGATGACTAGAAGATAATTATGTTTAAAAATTGTAGAAAAAATCATCTAAATTTTAGTTTGCATAAACAGAAACCATGGCTTAATATAGAGATAGTATATTAATTAATTCTCAATTGAAACGATTCTGCAGGTGAAACTTTTTTACCACAACACCTTTAAAAAATAAAGGAAATATTGGATCAAAAAAATTAAATTGGGTCATACAGGATAATTATTAATTATTTATTTGTTTAATATTACAGAATAAATTCCAATTTAGACTTAAATTATATTTTAAAAACATAAGAAATCAGTCTTTATGAATATTTAAAAAAATATTCCTAAATTTTCACTATTTAGTACATGTTTTCTGAAATAAAATGCTATTTTTAAAACCGGTTTTTTGTGTTTAAAAAAACCGGTCTATTCGACATTCGAAAAATGAACATTTTGAAAAAGCCGACAGCACATTGACTGAAAAAACCGGTTTTAAAACCGGTTGGAAAACCGCGTCGATCACCCTATTATATATGCCAAAGGAAGCCTATCCTTTAAACTGTCCAGAGCTTAATTCATTTGAAATGTATTGGGTTACAGTAAAAAACAGATTTAATGAACTCTTAGAGGGAAACAAATCTTTGCAATAACTATTTTAAAAATATAATAGAGTTTAAAAGGAAATGGACCCATTTTAACAAAATAAGTGAACGAAAAAACAAAGAAGCTTTTATTTAGTGCTCCAGAAAATATTAAATATTTTCTTAAAAACTAACAAAAAATAACTTTTTTTTTAGGTTTAAAACTATAATATAACAGTTTTTAATAAAACTAAATTTCAAAAAGATTAACCCATTGGTTTTGTTTTTATAAGCTGAATTATATGCACCCATTTTTTCGTGCGCAGTCCGTACTTAAAATGACTTAAAATGAATTAAAAAACTATATATATTTTTACACAAAATGTAAAAACAAACATCAAACATATGTATGAGGATATGTATGTCCATCACGTGATGGTTTAGGTATGCATTGATTTTAATTTAGTTTTCTCTTCATAAATTTATGTGTAAAATACCTCTATATTTATTCTACACTATTTATCTTTATTCATAAAACATTTGCATCTAAAAAAATATTTAATATATTTTCAATAATTTTTTAATTATTCTTAAGTTATTACTTAACTTTCAAAAGAAAAATGTTATAAATAAATCATCTTAAACAATTGTAACGACTCATCATTCTATTAAGACAAAATAATAATATGTAACAAAGATTAAGTCATAAAATTGTTGATGCTATAATATAAATTGTAATATCTCATCCATATACGTACATACATATGTACATTGTAAAAATGGACACAAGTTATGTACCATAAATGATTTATGTATTTATGTATGTATGTATGTCAGTAGTATTATTGTTTCTATATTCTATAGTTCCGTATGTCGTACATCAATCAAATAAAACATTCCGCTCGAAAAGTGTTTACAAGTTTGTACAAACATATTCAAAAGTATGTAAGAGTAACATAGTTACTTTATTTATCAATGCAATATAGATATAAATGGACAGATAAAAACGAGAGAGAAACTATAGTCGGTCAAGACCGACCATACACTGAACCAAATTTCGTAGGTAATATTGATGAAAATTTTTCGTAGAATTTTAACGAAAAAAAAAAAAAAAAAAATATTTAAATTAACAAATTTTTTCTTCAAATCAATAGAATTTTTCTTCAAATCAACAAATTTCTTCAAATCTACTAAAAATGTTTGTCAAAAATATTTTTTTGTAATATATGTATGTTGATTTGAATAAAATTTTGTTAAAAAAATTGACGAAAAATCTGTTACATCGACGAAAATTTAGTTAAATTGGCAGTAACTACTAAACAATTGGCAGTAAGAAAAACAACACACAATTTTATTCAATTTAACACCCCAAAAAGAAGTTAATTTGAATAAATTATCAGTTAAATTAACTAATATTTTTCGTAAATTTTAAAATTGACTAATATTTTTTAGTCAATTTGAATAAAATTTGTCAACTTAACTAAAAATTTGTAAATCGACTAAAAGCATACACATTTTAAGAAACTAAATAATTTATTTTATCCGAATTGAATAAAATTCTTCAAATTTACTAAAGACATGTAGAATTGAAGAAAATTTATTAAAAAATTTAGTAAATTTTACTAAAGACTTGTAAAATTTGTAAATTTTGTTAAAATTAACAATTTTATTTTAGTCAAATTGAATAATATACTTCAATTTGACTAAATATCTTCAAATTTACTAACGATATGTAGAATTGAAGAAATTTCGTTAATATTAACTAATTTATTTTAGTCAAATTGAATAAAATTCCTCAAATTGACGAAATTTCTTCAAATTTACTAAAGGGATGTAGAATTGAATAAATTTCGTTAATTTAAATAATTTCTTTTGGCCAAATTGAAGAAACATGTGAAGAAATTTCTTCAATACAGAAGACGCATAGTGAAGAAGATCATTTGAATGACAAACAATAAATCTTGTGCACGTGTTTTTGTGTCAATAGATTTAAATTTCGTTGAAATTTTTTTTATACAAATACAAAAATTCTCGAATAAATAAAACATAGTGAAAAATTAGTGTGAATTTGTGTTAAATCAGATATACTTCAAGAACAAGCAAGTTTCAATCAATAAATATATAATTCTCCTGCAAAAACTGCTAATTTATGTGAAATCTCATGGATGGCACAAAATGCAACCAACTAAAGCACTGTTAAGCGTAAGGACATTTGAAGGACTTTTTTATACTTTTCATTTAAATTTTTAATACTTTAGGTATATTTACTTATTTTATAAATTATTTCGATAGCAAATATAAACAAATTAAATTAATCAACTGCCAGACCACGATCATCATTATCTCAAGGAGCCGTTTTGGATTATGGAAAACTGCACGACAAAAATTTCCTTGGAAAACCTAAAAACAAACCTACTACAAGCACAAATGATTTGCAAATATAGGTAAACATTTTGTATACTTTTTATATAAACTTTTTTATTTATATTTTCGTTTTCTTTACATTTTTTATATGTTGCAATAGATCTTCCAAAAATAAACTTTAAAAATATTAAGTTATAAATCTGTATGGACTGAAATTGAATGCAGTGCTCTGGTTGTTGATTACTGAGTGAGTGCACATCTAATGTACTTAATAAATGGTACAAAAATAATTTGTTATGTTAAATAAAATTTTTAATAAATGTTTATTTTTGTTTTTTATTTTCTCAGGTCGATATCGATTAAACACTTGTACTAAAATGAGGGTTGTTCCATTTGAATTATAAAGAATTTTCATAAAATATCATCTTATATAGCGATCATATCAAGGATCCAGCAAACAAACTTTTGTAACAAAATATGAAACAAATAAATAAAATAAAATTAATTTAATTAAAACTTTTGTTACGTAAGTTTATATTAAATTTAATTAAATAGTTTTCTTTATATATTTTAAAATGTGTATGTATAACATGAATTACATTTTTTTTACAAAATAAATATTATTAAAGTGTTTAAAATTTCTTATTTGTTTTATTTTGATGATTTTAATTTATAGTAAATTTTCCTATAGGGGTTAAACAGTACTTTGGAATTGACAAAATTTTTTCACTTTGAATAAAATTCAAATATTAAATTGAATAAACATTCTTCAATTTGAAGAAAAAATTAGTTAATTTGAATACATTTTTATTCAATTTAACTAAAATTTAGTAGAATTAAATAAAATAATTTAGTTAAATTGAATAAAAATTCTTTAATATGAATAAAATTTCTAGTTAATTTGAATAATATTTTCTTCAACTTGACTAAAAATTTTGTCAAATTAACTACCTTTTAATTAATTAATTGAATTAGTTATATTGACGAACTTTCGTCGATTTAACTTACTTACGAAAAATTAACAAAACATTCTGTTGAATTGAATAACGATTTTGTTGGTTGATATTTAACCTACTTTTCTTCAATTCTACCGTATTTACTGCTTATTTTTGGTTCAGTGCATGATACCCTACACCATTGTGTATGAACCAAAAATTAGACCTGTGGCCATTTGTAGACCAACACTTTTACTAAATGTAAAATAAAATATACAAATACAGAACAATGCATTGATACTAACATTTATATGATTTTATGTCCTTTAGGGTGATTCCCGGAAGTGGGTTTATATGGGAGCTATGGTAAATTATGGACCGATTCTCATAAAATTTTAAAATGTTGTTTCTACTTATATAAAACTTATTTGTGTTGATTATTAAATTGGTACTATCATTCGTATGGAATTTATGCACGTTATAGTGATTTTCGGAAGAGGGGATTTATATGGGAGTTATGGTCAATTGTTGGCCGATCTTGATAAAATTTTACACCAAGATTAACATTTATACAAAACTTCTTTGTGTTGAATTTCATTCAAATATTGCTAATAGGTAAGGCATTTATGACTACTAAACCCCTATTCAGGGAGGGAATTTTTATCGGGGCTAGGTGAAATAATGAATCGAACATAACCAATTTCAAAAGGCTTTGTTCTTGTATCAAAATAATTGTTCGTGCTAAATTTCATTAAGATATCTTTAAAATTGTAACATGTACTTTGTTCACAAGGTTTACATGGATAGACAGACGGACGGACGGACATCGTTATCGACTCAGAAAATGATTCTGAGTCGAACGGTACTTAAGGTGGGAGTCCGATAATTTTTCTATGCCTTACAAACATTAGCACAAACGCATAATACCCCAAAAATGTAACAGTAACAATAACAATAGGAGAAACGAGAGAGAAAGTATAGTTGGACAAGATCGACCATATGATACCCTACACCATTAGACCTGTATCAAATTGTAAACAAACACTTTTACTAAATGTAAAATAAATTATATAAATACATAATTATGCATTTATACTAACATCTATATGATTTTTTGCCCTTTAGGTTGATTTCCGGAAGTGGGTTTATGGACCGAATCTCATAAATTTTGGCAATGATATTTCTACTTATATAAAACTTATTTGTGTTGAATATTAACTTGATACTATCATTCGTATGAGATTTTTGCACGTTAAAATAATTTTCGGAAGAGGGGTTCATATGGGAGCTATAGTCAATTATGGATCGATCCTGATAAAATTTGGCACAAAAATTAACACTTATATAAAACTCCTTTGTACCATTTCATTGAAATATTGCTATATTTACGGCATTTATGATCGTTAAACCCCTATTCCGGGAGGACATTTGTATGGGAGTCAGGTGAAATAATGTACTGATCATAACCGATTTCAATAGGCTTTGTCCTTGTACCAAAATAATCATCTTTGCCAAATTGCATCAAGATATCTTTTAAATTGCGACCTGTACTTTGTTCACAAAGTTTACACGGATAGACAGCCAGACGGACGGACATCGTTAAATCGACTCAGAAAGTGATTCTGAGTCGAACGGTATACTTTAAGGTGGTGGTCCGATAATTATTTCTGTGCGTTACAAACATCAGCACAAACGCATTATACCCCAACCACCTATGGTGGTGTAGGTTATAAAAATACTATAACGATAATACTAGACTATCTGAAAGTGTAGAAACATAGTAACGATTTATTTATTGCATAAAACTGGTAGTAACACAAATAAACCAGCAAATATAGCGATACTTACAAACGCATCGTTTTTAGTTAAATACTCAGAAACAAACAATACCCTCATTACTTGACACCAAAAAAAAAATACAGATAAACAATGGTACTTACATTCACTCTCTCTCTCTTACAGCCATAGGAAATGTGTAAATGTAAAAATAAGCAACAAAATAATAACAAAAAAATAACAAAAACAACAGAAACACCAACAAACGTTTCCGCATAACAACTTCCGTTACAATTTTTACAATTGTTTCCGTTTCAACTAGGGATTATTTATAGACTACAGTTTATTCACCTACACAACACACTAACATAGTACCTACATGCTTACGATCACACAATAATAAAAATAAATATTTATAAAGCGTATTTTATATGTCAATATGTATTTGTATGTGTGTCTATATGAAGGCAGTATAAAAAAGAATCTTAAAACAAAATGTTATTTTTAATACAAAAGTTTAATTCTTTCTTAAACGCCCAGCAAAAAAAGAACTGAAAAAGTCATGATTTTAACATTGTATTGTCATTGGAAGGAATTACTTAGTGGTGAAAAAGAGCTGCAGAAGTTCTTTTTTTAACTCATGCTTATCATTGGTAGAATGTTCTTCTTTTATACTTCTAGTTCATTTCTTTTGAAGTAATTCCCTTAAAACTATGTTTATAAATTTGTTTACAAAAAATTTCGCTTTAGCCTTATTAAAATATAATAAAAATGCTTTAAAATTTATAAAATATTAATTTTCTTAGAAATTATTAACTTTTTTTGAAGTAATTATTAAGAACTTCCAAAAAAGTTCAAAATGTGCACTTTGTTTCACTTTTGAAGTAATGAAAAAGCTCTTTTTTTGGAAGAACTTCATCGTTTTTTGGTGGGCGTTTTAATGTTAATTTGAAATCAAATATCTTGTCACCACAATATACTTCCGGTTTGGAAACAGGAACAGAAATTATAAACACTTATCAGATTTCTCTCCTACATTTGTTATATGTGTTTTTATGTAAAAATATTTGTGTTACAAATTCATATACAGAAATTTTGTTGTCAGTCTTGATTGCCAAAACAATAAATTATATTTATGCTTTCGTAATTTGTTTATTCAACAATCGCACATACACATATCCTTACATATGTGTATATATTTACTTTTATTTTTTTATTGTATAATACGATTTTTCTACACATCAACCAACTAAAGTATAATATGTATTCACTTAATTTAGGATACTTTTTTAAATTTATTTTGCATAGGAATATGAATTTTTGAATAAATTTAAAAATTTAATTGAAATTGAAATTATTTATTATAGGTAACATTGGGCAACACACTACTATATATTTACTTATCTTTGATATAAAAATAAATATAATAGCTGTAGAGATCAGCTCAAGTTATGGAGTTTTCTTTTCTGAAGAAAGGTATTACGATACATTGTCAATGTGTAACATCAGTCAAAGATTACCTCCAGCCTCATTACAATACACAGTGGAGCAGAATCGAAAATTGTTGGAAATAAATCTGTAACTTCTAATCGGCTGGTTGGATTTAAATAGGCATAGTAGATGAGTATACAATTTTTAGTTTGGAAGGAGGTCTCCACGTACCCCAAATAGCGGAGCTAAGGGGGCTCAAAGTAGAGTACCTCTGACTTTTTTAAACGCTGGCCAACTTTTTGTTTCTTATCAGATTTTAAATATTTCTACATCCTGATAAAGCCCTCGATAAGGCCTATAAAAAATATGTTTCGAGTTATTTGCATTTGAGATTTTATATAATAAATTTTTAAAGTTCTTGGTTCAGTTTTTTCCATAAATATCTCAGTATTTCTGATCGATTTTATTAGTTTTTTTTAAGTAATTAAAGAACAAAATTATCTATTGAATAAAAAAAACTTGAACTCGATATCTTTACCGAGTTCAAAAACAAATGATTTTGAATCTGAAAATTGCAAAATTATTATTTCTTTTTTTTAATTTTCTTTTAAAATGGAAAACAAGCCCAATAACCCATGGGTACACCCAAGTTTTACCAATTTTTTTTTTTTTTTTTTTTTTTTTTTTTTTTGAAAGATTTGACTTTAGTCTATATTTTCTAAAATCCCAAAGCATGAATCTCCAAACAGAATACATTTTAGGAATCTATAATATGTTTTTAATAGTCTTCAATCAAAATCTTCGAGACATCGGAAATTTTGAATTATTAATGAAATTTTGTAAAATTCAGATTTTTGGTAACTTTTTTCTAGGGAATTTCAAGAGTTTTAACGAAATTTAGATTTTTTCCAATTTTTTATTAAAATTTCGAATTTTTAGTAAAGTTTAGAATTTATAGTGAAATTTTGAATTTTTATTAAAATTTTTAATTTTTTTTGAAATTCCGCATTTATTGTGAAATTTTGAATTTTTGGTGAAATTTAAAATTTTTTGTAAAACTATGAATTTTGATTTTTCTTTTTATTTATTTTCGATTTCTTGATAAAATTCGAATTTATGGTAGATTTTTATAGTTATTTTCAAATTTTTTTGTGAAATTTAAATTTTTTGGTGAAACTTTAATATATTTTTTTTTTGTAAATTATTTATAACACTAGTCGACAAAAAATTCCTCCCCCAAAGACTAATAGTTGAACTTGATGTATTTTGATGTGCTAAATACGAATCTGCTTTCAGTTTTTTTTTTCATCACGTCAGAATTTTTTTTATGGGCGTGTCTATTATTTCGCCCATAGTAAGGCCATTACTCTAGTATATTTCCTTATAGACATAAGTGATACACCAAAAGATGCGGCCTAAAAATATATTCAAATCTTTCGAACTTATTTTTTTTATGTGCTCAATAGTTTCGTAGTTATTTTGAAATAGATGCCCGAAAAAAAAAACTTTTCATGCAAAATTTTTGTTATTAAAATTTCTTCTAATAAATTAAAACTTCAAAAAGTTTATCATCTTTATCTTAAAGCTAGTAATGGTGAGAATAATAAGGTATGTATCTTCAAAATTTATATCTAAATCTTGATTTTATTCACAGTTAAGTAAAAATACCCACGTTACAATTGAGTTGAAATACAGTGGTAGGCAAAAAAAAAAAAAAAAATTCTTTTTATTTTTTCTTGAAACAAAAATAGGTCGACTAGGTGGATTTTGACAAGATAAACAAGAATCTGCATTCAGTGTTTTTTCTATCACGTACTGATTTTTTTTATGGGCATGACTACTATGACCCCGCCTTTAGGCAGTCACACTTATATAACGAGTTATAGTGAAATATACTCGAGTAATAGGCTTATTTAAGACGCAGTATTAGACACGCCCATAAAAAAATCTCGATCTGATGGGAAAAAACTAAAAGCAGATTCGAATTTAGCATGCGGAATTCCATCTAGTACACATATTTTTTTTTGAAGGAGCACGAAATTTTTTTTTTTTTGTCGAGCAGTGTAATTGTTTTATTTATAATTAAAAGAACTGTACGCCAATCATTAAATATGGAGTTGAAGAAGAAATAATTCAGATTCACTTCGTATCTGACTCGAAGGACCAAATGTTATGTAAAAGCATTTTTAAAGAATAACATATTTAATTGAAAAATGGTCGATGCTTTAGTTTTAAAATGTAAAAATAACAAAATATAATTCATTCATACCCAGCAGGAAAAATAAATACTAAATGGATTTTCTAAAATTATACGCATATGAGGAAAATAAAAAATTTTCCAATTTTTTGAAACCTACTTTAAGTGTCTTGTATTGCCAAAGTTTTTTTTATATCTTACAAAATAACTAAGAAATCCTAAATTCTAATTCATTCGCATAAAATCCCATGGAAATACAGGAATTTAATAGTAAAAAATGTAAAAAAATTCATTTTAGTTTTGCACTGAAAATTTACAACTTATTGATTTAAACCATTAACCAGTCGAACATAAGACCTTGAAAATTCATTTGCTGTATAATAAGTATCCGGTTTTTAATCAGTTGAAAAGTTATGCGGTTATAAAAAATAAAACCAAAAATTTACGAATTTTGAAATTTTGCAGTTTTTTTGAAAGAAAATATGCGCCATTTAATGAATTAAATTTTAGAGATCAGAATTTTAAAGACGAAGTGATTTCCTACAGTTTAACATATAAATCTTGTTAATGTCAGGAAACCAGACATGGGATAGCATCTTCACAAACTTTAAAATGAGGTAAAAGGGGTCGAAAATGACGATTAATTCAGGGAAATGTGATATCAATATTTTAATGATCACGTCTTTTTTTTTTTTTTATTGATTATTAGTTAAAAAATTAAAAATTCAATTTTAGAATTTTAAGATTTTTTTTAGCAGAACGGTAATGTCTGTTCGTCCGTCTATACATTAGAGTTAAACGGGTCGAAAATTATGCATAATTCAGAAAAAGGTGATATCAATACTTTAATGATCACGTTTAATTTTTCTATTTATTAGTAAGTAAAAAATGCATTTCTAGAATCATAAGATGTTTTTTGGCTGAATGGTAATATCCGTCCGTCCATACATTTAGGTTAAATGAAAATGACGCTTAATTCAGGAAAAGGTGATATCCAAATTTTGATAATCACGCTTTATTTTTTCTATTTATTAGTTAGTCAAAAAATGCATTTTTAGAATTCTAAAATATTTTTTGGCAGAATGGCAATGTCCGTCCAGCCGTCTATACATTTGGGTTAAATGGGTCGAAAATGCGACTTAATTCAGGGAAAAGTGATATCAAAATTTTAATACTTTCATTTGGTTTTCATATTAATCGAGAAGTGGAAAAAAATAGGTTTCGAATTTTAAGATTTTTTTGAAAGAATTCCAATGTCCGTCCATTTGTTCGTCTGTTTGTTAGTTTTTGCAAACTTTCCTATTCAAAATCGTTTCACTTTTGACTCAATAAAGATAACCAAATACTTAAAATATAATAAAATCGGTTGAAAATATTTGGCTATATGGAAAAATTTCAACCAAGATCATGTAAAATTTATATTTTTGAAATTTCAAATGAATATATGTAACTCGAAAAATATATAAGTAGTACATGCAAGCATGTTTTATAAAGGATTTATTAAGGACTTTAAGGTTATATAAAAATCTTGGGGTAAGGAACAAGAGTTTGCTAGTGATTAAACATTTTCCATGACACTAGTACCCTATTTTGAACCCCCATAGCTCCGCTTCTGATTCGTATATTTGATCCTGCTTCTAAACTCAAATGCAAATCCAACTAACCAATTAGAATTTACAGTTTTATTTAGATTCTTTGCCACTGTTTAATGTTTGATAAAGCAAAGAAAATGTTTGCACTTAAGCTGTTTTTTGTATGAAATCTGCTGAATTTTTTTTTTTTTTTTTTAATTATTTTCTCAAATCGGGCTATACAGTGGCTCACAGCTTATTTCAACCAGCACCTATTCAAATATTTAACTGACTGAGGCTCTCGAACCAAATAATATATACAGACTCTTTAAAAGCAAATTCATAGATAGAAAGGATCTAACATCAAGTTTAAAAAAAAAATCAAAAAATTCTTTATAACTGACCTGCAATGATAAAAAAATCTATTGTGTTGCATAAATTTGCCTCACAGCTTATTTCAACCACATTATTAATAGAAACTTTATTTTGGTTTTACGCGTCAAATATCGGTTTTTTTCTTGTTTGTTCTTTGTTATTGTTTGTAGAACAATTTATAATAACAACTTGACAGTCAACTTATTTACGTAAGTTATTTTTTAAATTTTTACCGCTGCGGATGAGCGTTATATTACCCGAAAAATAAAAGAAAATCCGAAGTTATCGGCACCTAAACTTGCCGCTGAGATAAAGAATGAGTTAGGGAAATCTTGAAGTGCAGAAACCATCCGTCGAGTACTTCGAAACCATGACTTTAATGGTAGAGTTGCTCGCAAAAAGCCTTTTATAAGTAAAAAAAAATCAACAAAGCAAAATTATGCAACACAATAGATTTTTTTATCATTGCAGGTCAGTTAAAAAGAATTTTTTGATTTTTTTTTTTTAAACTTGATGTTAGATCCTTTCATCTATGAATTTGCTTTTAAAGAATCTGTATATATTATTTGGTTCGAGAGCCTCAGTCAGTTAAATATTTGAATAGGTGCTGGTTGAAATAAGCTGTGAGCCACTGTATATGCGCACGATTTTTGTTCATAATATTAAAGTGGACAAGATATACTATTTTTCAGAAAATTTTCAGAAAAAACATCCTGTATCATTTTAAGTTGCATTCCATGAAATTTGAAAATTAGTGCATTTTAGGACAACTTTCAAAAAAAAAAAAAAAAAAATAAATAAAAAAAATATTACGACAAAATATAATTTACAAATACTTGAAGAAAAGCACTTAAATATCTGAAGTTGATGATTTCATTTTAAATTTTTACCTTAAAAGACTTTTTATTTAAAATAACTACACTGAAAGCTGATGAAAATTGATTTTTTTTTACTATTTTTGAAAAATTTTAAAAAAATTCTTAACTTTGACAGCTCCTTATAAGAAAATAGCACAACCTAGCTTAAAGATTTTAATGGATATTGATACATAATTTTAAAATTCAATTAAGCGTAATTTTTGACATATTTTACCCCAACGTGTGGCGTTTAAAAGTTTTAAAATGCAAAAGATTTTTCTAATTTTTGTCCGAATTTTTTCAATATGAGATATGACTTTAGACTATTGAAAAAAATCTCTAAAGAATAATTTTAATGATTAAAATTGATTTTAATTATGAAAAAAAAAAAAATTAAAGAAATGTTATTTATATCGGCTACAGCGGCATTCATCTCCAAACTTATTTTGCTCTCTGACAACTATCGCGAAGTTTAAATGATTTTAATATTGAAGTCAAATGAAAGCAATTTATTTGCTTAATATTAAAATTCAGATGGCGTCAAAATATATTAAGGACTTATAATTGTATGGGCCCAAAAAATATTCTTAACCTCAAAAATCAACCCCACATATTTCGCATTATAGTTAAAATTTTGAAATAATAAAATCAATTTTCGATATAAAATTTATTATCAAATGAGAAACAAGTTAAAAATTTTGCTAAAATTGCGCTTTTTGTTGGGAATATTAATATGAGTAATGTTTAAACGACTATATTTTTTATACAGCGTTTCATTAAATACAAGGGTTTGTAAACTTCCTCTGAAAGTATTTATATTGTTTTATTTAACTATTAAAATATAACCACAGATTATATTGTAATAACGTAAAATAAAAAGTACACTTTCCCAGAGTTCTATTATAAGCTGAAATATCTATTTGAAAACCCAAATTTGTATCTGGTAGTTTGAAATAAGATCTCAGTCATCCTTTAAATATATTAACCTCTTTTAATAACAAATCCCAACTTGAAGAATATTTTTTTCATTTACCAATTTTAAATATTCCATTCAGAGCTTTGTAAATAGCAAAGATCACTTCCTAAAAAACCAGCAGTTTTCTTCATTAAACAGAGAATAATAAAACCTTTACCAACTCCACCAGGCCGACTTAAACCCCTTACTTAATTTACTTTTGTCCTCTGCATTACTTTTCTTAATGTTTCAACGTATAAATCTCCGAAGTGCAAAATAATAGCTGAACACTTTAATGAAAATACATGAGCCACCCTAATGCTGTTTGTATATCCGATGTTTGAGGAAAAACAACTTCCATTATATCAATATGTTTTTGCATCCTTCCTTGGTTTTTGCATTGTTTTACAATTAGTCGTATGTTGGTAACATCTGACTATAATCTGTTTATCTCTGAGGCATATTCAGTCATGTGCTCCGTTGGCAAACTCACATATATTTTTCTTGGTTTAGTCAGAGGTTGAAAATAAGACATTCTTTAGATAAACTTTTAATTATAGTCGAAGTAAGAAAATACTACTGCTAACATTGGATTGAATGTTATGCCTTGAAAGTCAACTTAGTTGTTGATGACAATAGTATATATTTTCTGGTTCCTGGTTAGATTCTGAGTCGATCTAGCTATGTCCGTCTGTTGAAAGCACGATAGGGCTCGAACGGCACAACGAAGGAGGACGAAATTTGTCCCAAATATTTATCTTATATAAGATTTATTTAATATTGAAAATGAGGAAAATCTGTAAATAAACAAAAAAGTTATGAGCAAAATACTAAAAACACAGGGTGTCCGTTGTAGCTTAATTTCATATTTTTCTGCTATATCTCTCTTAAATAAAAGCATGTACTATAACAACATTTTCATGGGTCGATATGAACTTGGAAATAAAAAAATGGGCGTGGTCCGCCCACTTTACCGACCACCTACCATATAAGGTAAAAGGTCAAAAAAATTTTGTACAAATAATTCATGGACAAATGTAAACAAGGAAACAAATATAGGCCTGGTTCGCCCACTTCCTATACAACATTCGCGCTTGTTTACATTTGTAATGTTATTGTTTTTTGTTGTTTTTCTTTGTATCACTGGTTTTGTTTAGAACATTTTTTACTGATTTCTGGATTGCCGATAGATGGCGCGAAATTAATTTTTTATAAATTGCATCAAAACACCCTGTATTGCAAATATTATGTGTTCATATGTTCAGCAAAAATACTCGCCAAAAGATTTTGTACAAAGTTGCCAACCATTATTTGGTCGAATTCTGGAAATTTAAAGGTCAAAATTGTGATTTTCTTCAATAACCTCAAAATAACGGTAATTTTGTAAATAACAGAATTATGAAAAAGTCGCAGAACAAAAGTTGCTGCCGTTTTTGCCATATTGCTAGTTATGCTACAGAAAATACATACATATTCAGCTGCTGTGTTTTTGTATACTTCAAACTCTACTTAATATTACATTTGAATTATAATTTCATTCTTTTAAAGATATGCCCTTCGCAATACATTGCAACACAGCAGGAGTGATTCAATTGATTTTTTTTATGGTTGGTCACTGTGTGACAGGCATTTCTTGTTTTTTCTTTTTTTCATTTTTGAAAATTTCAACCCAAACTAGATCTCGTTTTCTCATAATGATGCCATCCATATAAAATGTACATAACGGCCTAGAGTTTTATAGTTGGTAGTTTTAAAAATTACCATTTCAACTTGAAGGCTACGAATACATGAACTCATATACTTACACATTTTTGCCCTAGTTATAAACTTTATAACAAGAATTGAATTTAATCGTTTAAAATACATTAGCATTTTTTTTAAATACAATTAAGATTTTATAAATTACGCAAAAAAAAAAAAAAAGAGAGAGGAAGATATAGTCGGTCAAACCCGACTATATGATACCTTACACCATTTCGATCCACATAATTTTGTTTTTACTTATATACAACTTACTTCTGTTAAATATTAACATAATACTAACCTTTGTATGGGATTATGTACGTTAGTGATTTTCAGGAGAGGAGTTTATATGGGAGATATATGGTTAGTTATAGACCGATCTTCATGAAAGTCGGCACACGGATTTTTGCTTATATAAAACTTATTGGTGCTAAATTTCATTAAAAATAATAAAATTTTTAAGGCATCTATAATTGTTAAAACTCTATTCCGGGAGGACATTTGTATGGGGGCTAGGTGAAATAATGGGCCGAACATAACAAAATTCAATAGGCTTCGTTCTTGTGTTGAAAAAAGCATATGTACCAAATTTCATCGACTTATCTTCAAAATTGCGACCTGTACCTTGCGCACAAGCTTTACATGGACAGCCAGCCGTCCAGCCAGTCGACCAGACGGACGGACATCATTAAATCGACTCAGAAAGTGATTCTGAGTTGAACAGTATACTTTAAGGTGGGGGGTCCGAAGATTTTTTTCTCTGAATTACAACTTCTGCACAAACACATAATAACCCAACCACCTTTGGTGGTGTAGGGTATAAAAAAAAAATACAATTATGGAAAATAAAAAACAAATTAATTTTCTTTTTACAATTTTACAAATTAACCACATGTGGTTTAATCTGTTTTTATTCAGTTATACTGGTAGTAATAGTTTGTTAGTTGCATGTAATTAATTTAAAAATTAAAATAATTTATCAATAGTTGATAAAAATGTAAAAAATATTTATAAATAAAATTTTTAATCTACATTTCAGGGAAATTAATAAAATAATTAAATTACAATTGCAATTAATTTTATTTAAAATTTGTGAGTTATGTATAGTGTTGTAATAAATGTTTCAGTTAGTAATTTTAAAAAAAACAAAAAAAGAGTAAACAAAATAGTTTTTGTCGAGAGTTTTAGGTTACTGGATACTTTTTGTTAATATAACTTGAAATGGTTGTCAATAACTATGACCTCTAGTCTTTTTAAAAGCGCACAGCCTAAACAATAAAATTTAATTTGTGAAAAATGCTTTTATTTTTCCAAAGTTTGTTTAAAACATTATGCAATATTTTGGGTGCTATTAATAGCTCTTGATATGTATAATAAACCCTCCAAATGATTTTTCACTAATAGGCAAAATTTTTGTTTTATGACCTTCTAAACTTTTCTATTTTTGCACCAAGGTAGTCGCAGATAAAGCGAAAAAAAATAATATGAATATAGTTCGAAGCTAAAATATTTTTGCATAAATATTTAGAGCCTATAACGGGGAATATTTCACTTGAACTTTCAATTCATTTATTTTACCTTATAAGGATAATTTCTATACATTTTTAAAGAAATAACTCAGAAGCCATTGAGAGTCCCATCATGATACTTACAGAGAACATTCAAAATGGTTCCATCCTCTACATATATATTTTTCACGAATTTAAAAATACCACTTTTTGAAATACGCGACCGCGAAATTTAATTCGCGAATTATCCACCAATAAAATTCAACATAAAAACATGTTTCAGGTATCATTTTAAAGGTAATTTCATTAACTTTAAATATCTGCCTTAATGAAAATTGTAGCGTAAATACTTTGGAAGATATTTGTATTTTTAAAAAAACAATTTTCCTCATTTTTGAGATATTATAAATCGCAAATTATCGCGGTAATCAAACTTAAACTCGGCGTTTACGTTACCAGCGTCAATATTAATATTCTTGCCGAATTTTATTACATTAGGATGATTTTTGGAAGAAATTGGCGATTTGTCTATTTTATTACAAACAAAACAATACAAATTGCAATAAATATTTCGTATTTATTATGACATTTGTTGTAATAACTACTAAAATATTGCGAGTCCCAGAATGCCACTTTCCACGGTTACAGAAAACATTTTCATCATTAACATATATTTTTTTAAAATTTTTAAAAATACCACTTTTCGAGATATTTACCCGCGAACGAAAAATCGCGAGCTATGGACCATTTTGATATTGAGAAAAAAGTCATGTCATACGTCATATTAAAGGTAATTTTGATACCTTTAATATGACACTCAATAAATCTTATATAATAAATACTTCGAAAGATATTTGTAATTTTGCACTTTCAAACCGCGATATTTCGAACCACTTGATGAAATTGTCCGAAATATTGAATTGGTCTTAGTTTTGACAAGAATAATGATTGTACCAAATATCATTAAATTCGGAGAGGAAAAGTCAAAAATTGGAATTTTTCGTGTTAGTTTTAAATGGAATGACTCAATATTCTTAGAAGCAAACATCAAACTGTTAACAATTGATGTAGGAAAAGAGCCTGAACAACGTTCATCGCAGTCACTAAAAACTTTTAAGGAAGCCATAAATCTCCGCAATATGATAAATTATTGAAAGCTCATCAGATGAAGAACTTGAAGCGAAAAATATCTTAAATACAGTGGTTTGCCGGTTTAACTAATTCGCGATTTAACGTACGTCCAAATTTTTAACATTGAGTACCTTATATTACGAACAATCTATATATTTTAGTACTCGACATAACGAATTTTTCCAAAAAGTGCGATTTGAAATCTATAAAAATAAAAGAAAGTAAATAAAACACACTTCTCATCCTCTTTTTATGCAAAAGGAAGAGAATTAGAGATTTTCGTTTGAACAATATTTTTTCATTTGAAAAATATTTTCTAAATAAAAAAAGAGTAAAAAACAAAATAAAAATACGTTATGAATTTGTTATTTGATTACTTGTTAAATATGCTTTCCTTTTGTATTTTGTGCAAATCATTTTATCATGTACCATCACACAAATGTGATGCGTTTATGCTGAAAAATAAAATCGCCGATTTTTACCGCTAAAATATTTCATCTCTTCAAACATGTTTACAATTGATAGCTAATCCTTCAAAAACTTAATTTTGGGTACCTAAATGCATTTCAGAGTCATCATATCAATTTTAAAAACTTATAATATAATTTTTGCTTATGTTTTACTATATTCGTCAGACATTGATATTAAGAGCATTTGCAGGCAAAATCAACTTGTAATTCTTAAAAAATCAGTTTCAGTTGCATCTTCATACTGCAAAACATCAGACCGAGGGGCTTATTGTATATTTCAATTCTATTTTAAATACTTTTTTGAAAACGTTGTCTTTAATTAATTTTAATATCTTTTTTATAGAAAAACAGTTGATTTTATGTACAATTTCTGGGTTTCTGGTAACATCATATTTTAGATAAATTAGAAGTAAAATTAGAAGTATAATAAATTAATTTTTCTTACTTTTGCTTTAAAACATGTTTTTACAATAAAGAAAAGTCGCTAGAAACCGCCAGCTAGAAAAATGTTGCAACCAGAAAATCCACTTAGCGGTTTTTCATGGAAAGTACCCGCTATGCACAACGAAATAACTCCAGATCTAGCGGGAAAACCGCCGTTTTGGCAACACTGTCAAAGACATACTCTCTAGTATTTGACAACCATAGTAAATTCTTTATAATTTGTCAAAAAAAAAAAAAAAATGTTATTCGAAAAAAAAAAATAATTTGTTTTTTTTTTTAAATTTAAATTTTTTTTATTTATTATTTTTTATTTTTATTTTTTCACTTTTGTTTTTATAAGATAACTAAATTGTGTTTTAGCGTTAAAAAGTGTAAAATTAGACATTAAAATAAATCTTTTAAAGTAAGTTTTGTTAGTAAAACATATTCGCGATTTAACGAATTTTTCGATTTTATGAGTTGGTCTGACAATATATCATTCGTTAAACCGGGAAAACACTGCAATTAATTTTTTTGTTCGCACTAAGACTTTTGATCAAAAAAAAAAAAATAGCACTAATGATCGGTTAAGTAGGAGCGCGAATCCTTCAGTATATCGCTGTTCTCTAAAGACGATATCACGATAAATTAAACTCGGTTATATAGCCTGACTATTTCCAACAAAAATAATAAATAAAATTAAAAATAAAGTAAATACGCCTAATACAAATCAAATAAATGTGAAAAAAAAAATTTCAAAATTATTAAATTGTGACTTGATGGACTATATAAAACAAAATTCGATAAATATTACATTAAATAAACTATAATTATTTTTCTTATTCCCTCAAGTAATTTATATGAGAAATTATTTTTACAATACCATATTATATAGAAAATAGTAGTTTTAAAATATCGGTATATACCGCTACAGAGGGAAACGGTAATTGAATACCGTTTTTATTTTTTTATATATTTTCGTAAAATAATATAACGTAAAATCTAATAGTTTGTTAATTAAAATTTATTAAAAATTTATTCTAATTTTAAAATAACAAACAAAAAATAATAATAAATTCTTAGAACTCAATTATAATTTATGTACAAAATTATAAATTCAGTATTAAATGAAAATTTTATTAAATAATTAAAATCTTATATATATAATTATGTATTTAAATTTTAGTACAAAATTTAAGTTCCCCCAAAAATTGTATTTGTATTACATTTCTTTAGTTGCACACATACATACATAAATGTCATTCTAATCTTCTACTTTAGAAATTAATGCAACTATTAGTACTAAAATTATTTCTATCTTTTTCAATTTAAAACCATTATGGGCAGCTTTTTTCAATATTCGCAAACAATTTCAAATACCATCATCATTTATTTATGTCTGCAATGCACAAAATTTTCCCGCATTAAGGGTAAATAAACAAGACTAAAATTGAAATGTTTATTAAAAATTAGCATGACTCTTAAAAATAGAACGCAACGCACTGCATGAACTTATAAACACATTCACACACACACAGATATAAATACAATGTAATAAAAAACACACACCTGAATAGAAATCCTAGTATAAGTATGTGTGTTGGTCTGGTAAATGTTTAAACATAAAAATGGCTAAAGGTGAAATATGTGAACAAATATAAGTTTTTTTTTTATTTCTATTTTACTTTCTACTTCTGTTTTTGTGTGAGAAAATGAAAATTTATAATAAACATTACAAGTGCACAAGTACAAAAGCAAATCTTGCTTAAACAACTAGCGTGCAAATGAGCTGCCAACCCCAAAAGTGGGAGCAGAAAAAAAAAAAAACTAAAAAATTTTTCATGTGGTAGTGTTGGTATTAGTATCTAAATATAGAAATGTTAATGTATGTATGTGTTTTTTACTATATTTAACATATGAATAGGGAATTAACATTTTTTGATATGGGTTATGCTTATTTATTCTCTGTTCTTGTTGTACAGTAGACGCTCACAAATTAGAGCTTTCAGTAATTCGAACGTCCAGAAATTAGAATCAATGTATGCAATACATTAAACGCTCTGAAATTCGAATTAACAATTCTAATTTCCGAGTTTTTTTTTTTGTTATTTGAACAAGAGAAATCTCCAATTTATTTTTATTCTGTTTGGCTAATTTATTTTCGAAATTTGATACGTGTGTACATATTTTGGCAGTCTCTATTAAAAAGTGAAAATGTATCATTAGAAATGTCAAATAAACGTAAAAAAAAACTTTATCATTGGAAATTAAAGTCAAAATATTAGAAAAGTTTGCTGTTTCCAACACATATTAGGAGGCAAGCAATAAATCTTTGCACAGCGCTGAATATCCTAAAATGGAAAGTCGTCTGTATAAGTGGTTTTTAAATCAACGAGAAAAAAAGTGTACACAGACTGGGCACATACTTAAACAGAAAGCTAAACAAATATTTAAAGAGGAATATCCCGATAAAGATGAAAATGCATTCAATGCAAGTGATGGATGGTTTACCAAATTTAAGAAACGACACGGTATCCGTTTTTTTAAAATTTGTGGCGAGATTCTTTCCAGTGATGTTGCTTCAGTCACTCCTTTTATTCTTCGATATCGTGCAAAGGTCGCTGAGATGGGGTTAATGGAATCACAAATATATAATGTCGATGAAACCGGATTATTTTTTCGTTGCCTACCAGACAGAACATATGTCTCTGCTTTTGAAAAAAACGTCCCTGGACATAAAATTCAAGAAGACTGAATTTAAGTCCTACTTGGTGCAAACTCTGATGAATCACATAAATTAGTTCCATTGGTAATTGGAAAAGTAAAAAAACCCAGGTGTTTTAAAAGTTTCAATAATCCTCCGCATTACAACTTTTCAAAAAATGCTTAGACGACTTCACGGATTTTTCATTAAGGTAAGAACAAATATTGATTTCAGATTCAGTAATTTTAAAACATTAAAAATTTGCAGGTGATCCGCTTTTCTCAGGAAAATAATTTGCCACAGAAAGCCATTTTGCTTATAGATAATTGCTCCGCTCATGCACCCATTAACTTAACTTAAAAGTGACGATGGAAACATAGTTGCATTATTCTTTCCACCAAATGTAACAGCAGCTTTACAACCAATGGATTAAAACCCTATTAAGTTAACAAAGCTCAATTACAGAAGTATGTTTCTTTCTCTCTCAATTAATTGTTGAAGGTGGTGAACTGAAGAATCATTTGAAATCCCATTCAATCCGGAATGCAATATTATTACTGAAACAAGCTTGGGATGAGGTACCACAAAGTGTTATGAAGAAATCTTGGTCAAAGTTTTCCAATTGGGACTCTAACCAATACGACAGCGACGATGACTTGACAATAGCGCAATTATTGCAAATAGATCACGGCTGCAACGAACTTATTCAGAGAACTCAAGCTCTTTTAGAAGAAATAGCTCCAAACGATTTCATTGGTATAGAAGACATCGACAGATGGAATGCAGATGTGTTTGATGACGGATCTGTATAAGTTCTCATTAGCGATGGTGAGTCTTCAGCGAAGACGATGTTGTTGAAGTCTCACCAGTTGTCTCTAATACTACAGCCATTGAAAGCGTAAATAATTTAATAAAATGGTGCAATAAAAGTGAATTGTTTTCCACTAAGCACATAAGCAATCTTTTGGCTCTCCGTATTGATATTTCGAATTCGATGAAACCAAAAATACAAACAAATATAACTGATTATATGTCAAACAAAGTTTAGTTGTAAATTTTGCTATTGTGCAGTCTATCCCTCCATTAACTTTTAACTTTATTATTTAATATTTTTTTTTTTATAATTAAATATGTAAAATATTTGAGTTTTTTGGACTGAATTGTTATGTTTTTTAATTTAATTTATAAAAAAAAAAAATTTAATGTATTGGACTGAATTGTTACGTTTTGTTTTCTTGTTTTTATCAAATGAAATTGAATTAAAAAAAAAAAAAAAAAAATTCAAAAGTGTTTTATCTTAGTTTTTGTAAGTAAATATACTCAATTTTTTATTTTTTATTCGAAAAAAATAAACGTCCAGAAATTAGAATAATTCAGAAATTAGAATTGCCTCAAAAACATAGCGGTTCTAATTTGTGAGCGTCTACTGTATTTTTTGTTGATTTAAGAATATATATTTTTTTGTTGTACTACACGTACTAGGTGGTTTTATTTACAAGTGTGTTTGTTAGTTATTTTAATCTAGAAGAGGGAAGGAGTACAAAGAGCTTGAAGTACAAGTTCAAGGACGATTATGCTTTATTTGTTATAGAGGTTTTCGTATTTTGAAGTGTGTCGATATGTACATTAAACCTCACAAAAAAAGTTGCAAATGTACTTGAGCTGGACCATTTTTAAAACACCTCTGAAATTACGTATATATATTTCAATATTATTTTCAAAATTTTTGTTATAAGAAAATTAACTTTAAATTATAATAGAGGCATACTACGACCTTCAATATTCATTCAAATTTTCAGTCGCGGAATATTAAGATTTTACTAACATTTTTTATCATATTTTCTTTGTTCAAACATGTAATTTTATATATTTCGGACGTTCTTTAAAATATATTAGGTTTTATTGTACCATAGAAATGTTATATCCTGTTACTATTGAAGATAACACGTAATTAACCCATTATGATCCAGAGGGTCAAAAGCTAAAATTAGTAATTTTTGCAAATAAATCGCATGGAAGAACTTATTCAACTTATATATTGATAAATTTATGAAAAACTAACTAATATCCGGTGTGCTTAGCCACCCCCCGATAGATAGATGCTTCCCGTGCAAAATTTTAATTTAAAATTTTGTATTTAATTTTTATGGGAGGGACCATACCCCCATAATCCGCTAATTTATTAGACAAATGTTTTCATGGTTGTCAAAATTCTTTGTGCAAAATTTTAGCATTTCAACTCCAATAGTTTCCCAGATATACGAAATTTTGCATTTAGTTCATATGGGAGGTACCGTACCCCCCACTTCTAGTCCGCTCATATTTTTCTTAAATATTAATATTGATACCAAAGTGGCTCCGACAAAATTTTAAAAGTCTAACTGTTATATTTTCTCAGATATGGTAATTTAATATTTTCTTTATTTGGGAGGTGCCACGCCCACTATTGCTAGTGTACCAATTTTTGTGCAAAATATTCATATTGAAGCTAATGCTAGTCATACAAAATATACATACATACATACATACATACATACATACATACATACATACATACATACATACATACATACATACATACATACATACATACATACATACATACATACATTAATTTTTATATATATAGAAGATATAATAAGTTCACTTATAACCGCGACAATAATCGAATAAAAAGGATTCTTTTAAATTTAACCGCCAGTTTACACCAATTCGCCGCTTTTTTGATAAATTTATGCTTTTGAGGACATGTATGTCCTTAACTAATAATTTATTTGGTATAAAAATTAACTTAACCAATTATGGACCGGAAATCCCAAAATATTCAAACTTTTATAAAATAATAGTATTTAAAATAAAATCATTGGAAATTTTACTAAGATTTTAATTTCGCGAGAATGAAGACATTGTAAATGATTTTTTATTCAATTAAAAACTATGTATACTGTCGATCGAAAACCATATATTTGTAGGTATTTTAAAAATGGTCCAGCTCAAGTAAATTAAATAATTGAACCGAAATATTTTGGGAATTAGTTTAAAACATATCAAACTTTAATTTTAGGGGGGTACATTTGCATCTTTTTTTGTCCCCACACAAATTAATGCACTGTAATGTACATATGTATGTATTTTTAAATTTTATTTTATCTTTTCTTACTTTTTATTAAATTTAATAAAATAATAAAACTTTGGAGAATTTAATGTCTTTTATTTATAGATATTTGCTGCATGCAATAGATAAATATGTACGTTAGAGAAATTTCATTTAAGATATACATTTTTAATATTATGAGTCAAATTAGTTGAACAATATTTAATATTAGATAAGGATTATTTTTGTTTTAGCAATTTAAGGACAAAATATTAAAATTATAATTTTCTATTAAAAGATAAATATAAAACTATAATTTTCTTTATACAGTGATAGACAATCGTTTGTACGCATCTATTTTTTTATAAATATTCGTTTGGCATTTCTTATACAACAATTTGTTTTTTTCAAATTCATGCTGTTTTTATACACTAAAGAGAGTGTAACTCGGAATGGGTACCGTTAGGCTTGTAACTGTTTCTAAAAAAAAAAATACACTTGTCGCTTTAAAAAAACAACATAATTCAGTCAGACAATCGTTTGTGCGCAGTAACAAATAAGATTAAATTGTCAGTGCCAAAGTTTATTCAAGGGTATTTTTAACAAAAATAAGGTGAAATAAATTGTATTACATTGAATTAGTACAGAAAAATTAATTTCTATTCACATTTTTATAAGAAATGGGCTCAGCAAAACGTTTAAATGAAACGGAGAAGAATTTAATTGATACGTTAAAAAAAAAAGTTATTCAAACCGGGAAATTGCTCGTATTATAAATCGTTCGAGGGTGTCATCAGGAATTACCTCAAAAAAGGCCAGAAATATGGAATAAAATATAAAACTAAGGAAAATACCAAACTATCGTTGCGTCAAAGAGGTAAGATACGACATGAAGCTTTAAAAAATCACCTTTCCTGTAGAGAAATTAAGGAAAAACTGCAACTACCAGTAACTCCCCGAACCATAGCACGAGTTTTAAATGCGACTCCATCCATAAAATTGTCAAAACTGAAGTCAAAGCCTCGCCTATATAATTTGTATTAAAATTTTAGATTTTAATTTAATCTCAAATTTTATTTAGTTGTACAATTAAATATAATTTTTTGTACTAAATTAAAAAAAAGTACTAAAATGTTAATTTTCTTCACATATTCATTTTGTACTGAAATTTTATACTAAATAAAATCTTGATTTGTACTAAAATTATAATTTGGTACTAAAGTTATAATTTTTTACTGAAATTATAATTTTGCACTTAAATTATAATCTTGTACTAAAATTATAATTTTGTCTTAAAATTTGTACTACAATATAATTTTGTACTAAAATTATAATTCTGTACTTAAATTTTCATTTGTTCTAAAATTATATTTTTTTCTAAAATTGTAATTTTGTACTAAATTTATAATTTTGTGCTTAAACTATATATATATATATATAAAAAATAAGCATTTTTTGTGAAATTCTTTTGATATATGCAAATGCTAACTTTCCAAGCGAAAAGCTTGAAAAACTTGCCCTGTTTATTACTAATATTATACTTATATTAATATTATAATTTTCTATTTAAATTAAAATGTTGTACTAAAATTTTAATTTAGCATTCAAATTAGAATTATATTTTGGTACTAAAACTGATTCTAATTTAGTACTAAACTGTTTGTTTTTGTTTTAAAGCTCTAGTTTTGTAAAAAATTATAAATTTGTTTGTTCATTTTGCACTAAAACTTTGTATATACAAACTGGTATAGTTTGTACCAAATTTATTATTTTTTTATAATTTTAATATTTCGCACTTATAATAAAATGTTTTACTAAAATTATACTGCTATACTTAAGATAAAATTTTTCAACCAATTAAATATTTAAATATATTAAATATTTTATACTAAAACTATAATTGTTTTATCAAAATGTATGTTTTTGACCTATAGTATATGACTTGTTTCTCATTTTTTAAAAAGTTCTCATCAACTACTCTACTTATATACACATGAATAGCTGCTTAAACGCTTGTCCGTCTTTTCTGAAAAGTTGCAGAAGTATACCATAAGATGATGCGTGTTGAATGGATAGAAAAAAAAAAAAAAAAACTTAATAAATATATTATTTAAGAAGCATACTTTTAGGTGCATTAACAACATACACACATGAACACAACACATACACATATGCCACACATAGTGGAAATGAAAAAAATAAAAAACAAGAAAAGTTCAACAGTGTATAAACAAATGTTTACGAAGATTTATTAAAGAGTCAAACGCCATAATGTTGTTTATTTTTTAAAACACGCATTCATTCAGTCACTCATTCACACTTTCATAAGTTGTATTTCTTATACTCTTACTCACTCATTCATTTATTCATGCATTTATTCATTAAAGAAAAGTTTTGAGGGTTTTTTCTCCACAAGGTGATGTTTTCGTTTTATTATTATTTTTTTTTTTTTTCATAGAAAAATATAGTTAAATGCAATGTTAGTTTTAGTATTTTCTACTAGTTGTAGTTTTTATACCCACCATCAAAAAGATGGAGGGTATATTGATTTTGTCATTCCGTGTGTAACATGTCGAAGGAATCATTTAAGACCCCACAAAGTAAATATTTTCTGGGTCCTGGTGTGATTCTGAGTCAAGCAGGATAGGGCTCGAACGGAACAACGTAGGGGGACGGAATTTGTCTTATATAAGGTTTGTTTGGGCAAAATCGGTTAGTAAACAAAAAAGTTATGGGCTAAAAACTAGAAACACAGGGTGTCCGTTTTATACTTTTCTGCTGATATTTCTTCAACAAAAGCATGTACGACAACGAAATTTTGTACGTATAGTTTGGGAATCGATATAAACTCGGAAACTAAAAATGGGCGTGGTCCGCCCACTTTTACCGCCCACCTCCCATATAAGGTGAAAATCAACGAAATTGTGTTCAAATAGTTCAAGGACCAATGTAAACTCGGAAACAAAAAATGGGCGTAGTCCGCCCACTTTACCGCCCCCTCCCATATAACGTAAAATTTGAAAAAATTGATGGTGGGTATATAGATTCAGCCGGGCAGAATATAACATTTGCGCTTGTTTATTATTTCTTTTGTTTGTTTACTTTGTATTATTTTTGTTCATATTTATTTTCTATGAGGCGATTTTTTTTTCTAACCCCTCCTGTTTTTGAACTGTAAAACCCTTTATATGATCTTTTTTAGTTTTTTCTTTAAAATTTTTTTTTATTTTTGTTGATGAACTTGTATTTGTCCTCCTTTTTTTTATTCTTTTTAGTGTTTTTTTTTTTTTTTTTTTTTCTTCACTGGCCTTTGTGTTAGTTTGTTTTTATCATTCGCTTTTATTTACTTTTTATTTTTGTTGCGCAGAAACATCTTTATGAATATGAGATCATATGTATGTAGTGTTAGGGTGGTCCTCTTTTATATGGAAGAAAATAAAGGTATTTAAATTTTCAGTCTCACCCCCTAGAAAAACAAAGTTTTAGATTGATTGGAATAAATTTAGAGGTGGCTCAAAACGATTGAAGTATTAAAAATTCTAGTTTCTTTATTTTGTTCATCCATGATTAATTCATTCGAATTTAAATATTCCTCGTTTTCACCTTTTTGAATTCCTCAGTTTAATAAATTTCTAAAATGTCCAAAATGAATAAAATTGAACAACTAGTAATATCAATATCATTAAAATCAATTTACGTAAAACGTGTAATTTTCGACTAAGTACACCCCAGTAAAATAATATTTCATGCTAAACTTTAGGGAGAGAAACGAAACTCGACATATAGTTTTGTCTTGGTATCTTATATATCATGTCAAAATTTGTCGGTAATCATGATCAGAATTCACAAAAATCTCATGTTTTGCATATATCTGGACTTACATATTTTTTGCTATTACAAAAATTTTGGATAATAAAATTATTTACAGGATATATTAAACGCCAATAGGAAACTACCCAATAAAAAATTTTTAAACTTTAGGAAGCTAAAAAGGGACCTGACTGCATCTGTATTCGCTTACTATTAAGCCTTACTGAGAAGCAGGAAATAAGGGAATACCAATGATAGGAGTAATTTTATAATGTAAGCTGAAAAAAATTAAAAGCTTACTACTATCTCTTACAGAGAAGCAGGTTGTAAGTGAAGTATTTAAATAATATTTAAGCTTACTCTTGTCCCTTACAAGGAAGCAGGTTGTATTGTAAAGACTATTGAAATCGGCAGTTTTACCGAGTCTTTTCCGACAAAAAAACACATTTTAAATTACATAATATAAAATGTTTAGTCATCGAGTTGCATTTGTGCAGATAAGACGTGAATAAAAGTGTAAAAAAAATTCTTAGAAAATATAAAAAGATTTTATTATAAATATAAATCTATAAAGTGATTTTAATTAATACATTTTCAATGTAAGAAATATATTTTTTAAAATTTATTAAAGTGTGTGTTTATTATAGTGTATGTATGTATCAACAGAATTTAAATAATTTTTTGTACGAAATATTTTCAATTATTTGCTTTTGGTTTTTCTTGTTTCTGTTTTTTAATACTTCTGCTTTTGTCCATGTACAGTTTGTGTTGTTTTGTTTTGTGTTTATGTTTTGATTTGTAGAAAAGTTAACGGCGTTTTGTGTTTGTTTTGTTTTTTCTTTTTGAAATAGTTAGTTCTGTTGTTGTTAAATAATATGCCGAAAGTGGTTGGAAAAAGACAATTTAATAAATTAAAAAGAAAAGAGGTAAAAAATTTATTTAATCTCTTGAAGGCAACAGAAAATAGTCCCGAAGAAATTCCAAATATTGAAATTGTTTCTAATTTTGAGAATTCAGAAGTAGATGTAATAGCTGATGATAAAAACGGGACATTAAGAGAAAATATAAGGGAATGGTATATAAAATATCGCCCATCTGTAGCAAGTACATCAGCCATTTTACATATTTTAAATGGTGTACATTCAGAAATACCATTGAGTGTAGAATCCCTCGTTGGTGAAAAAGAGATGTGTGTTAAAAGAACTGTTGCCCCAGGCTCTTATGTACACCTTGGTTTTGAAAGAAACCTTCTTAAAATCGTGGACGTAATTAAAAAACTTCATATAAAAGAAATTGTTTTGGATATAGGCATTGATGGCCTACCCCTATTCAAAAGTTCATCGGTCGGGCTCTGGCCAATACTCGCACGTATTGTTAATATGCCAATGATAAAAGTTTTTCTTATAGGGAGTTATGTTGGAATACAGAAACCACATGACATAAACATATTCCTTCACGATTTTGTTACAGAAATGAAGAATTTGATTGAGTCTGGATTTAAATTCGAAACACACAATTGGGGTATTCACACGGTCGTCATAAAGTCATATATCATAAAATAATAACACGAAAGAATATGACTGCTGTGAGCAACCCTCATAAGTTAGTACGCTATTTCAAATTGGAGTCAGCTGATAAATGAAAAATACAATTATAAAAAAAGTTACCACTTTTTCAACATCTGTTGGAAAATTACGATCTGATGAAGATTTTCGTCAAAGAATTGATCAAAATTTTCATCATAAATCTTTTTTAAATAGGGAAATGTCTTTAGAGTCGATAGGTATAAAGATGATAACTCAATTCCCCTTGGATGTTATGCACCTTATCGATTTATTTTTAAGTATTAATGAATTTTATTACTTATTATTATTTTTTATTACTATTAATTTGTTTTTTATTAAAGAATCTATATTTTGTTTTTCTTTGCTTTTGTCGACATTAATTTAATTTTTTTAACATATAATGTATTTTAATTCATTAATAATAATTTCCAATAAAAATAAAATAAACATTTCACACGGATGTTATTATTTCATAGATTCTTAAGAAGCATGAAGAAAGGGTTTCATATAAGCAATACTGTAATAGCTTCATGAATTCACGTCTTCTGGAAAAGCATTAGGGAAGAGCTTTTTGTAAACAATGAAAGAAGTAATGCCATAGAAACATGAAATAAGTGCTTACTTATAGCTGTTACTCACAGCTGAAAGTAATGAGTGAAAACACGCTTCATTTTATAAAAAGTAATGCTTTCAAGTGGGAATTCGCTATATAAAAATCATGCCTTATCGAAGCAGATTTGTAAGGGAGAAAATAGCTTCGTTCCCTTACAAACCTGCTTGCATGTAAGCTCCAATTTTTACTGGGTACATGTCAAGTTTCATTTCCCTCCTTCAAATTCTAGTTGAAATCTTATTTTTCGGGGTCTATTTGCCCGAAAATAACGTATTTTACGGTAATTTTATTTTAATAACTATTATGTTATTAGTTATCTAATCTTACTGATTTTAGGCGTTTTTTGGAAGCTCATAATCTGTGGAATTCAACAAGATATAAACCCAGAAAATTTCACTTAAAATTAATTATTTATGATCGGTGAAAGGAAATAACTTTTCAAAAGTCATAATTTTTAAGAATTTGATCGCTTTGAGCCACGTTTAAATTTTCTTCAATCAGTTCAAAACTTGGCATATCTTAGTTTTTGGACTATTGAAACATTTCCAGCGGATGAGAACGAAAATCTGGACACTTTTTGTAATGAGGGCCACCCTAATGTACCAAACATAATATTGTACTAAATTTTTAATATTTTACTAAATTTATAATAATGCGCTAAATTTGTAATTTTGTTTTAAAATTTTGGTTCTTTACTAAAATTATTGTTTTCTACTACAACTTAATTTTGTATTAAAAATTTTATTTTGTATTAAATATTTGCGGTTTTTTCTTGAATTACAATGTTGTACTAATTTTATAATTTTTGTATACTATTAATTTTATATTTTTGTACTAAAAATGTAGTTTTGTACTTTAATTTTTATTCTATACTAAAATTAGAATTCAGTTCTGTTTAATTTTAATTTTGTAGTTAAATAACAATTTGGACATAATTGAAATATTTTAGTTGAATTTTAATTTATATTAAATTTATTATTTCGTGCTTAAATTGCAAGTTTAATATAAAACTTTAAATTGAAAACAATCAAGTTCTTTCATATACAAACTCAACAAAACTTTCTTATAACTTAAGAAAACTCGGGCTGTTTGTTTATTTTGGATTGTGACCACAAACTGGAAATAAATAAATATTTGTATATTGCACGTTCTAAATAAAAATTTTATTTATGTCGCTGCTATTTGTGTTTATTTGGTATTGTTTTATTTTCTTAACAATTTTCATTTTCTTAAAAAAAAATAAAAAAAATAAATAAAAAAAAGATGTTTTTTTTAATATTTTTTTTAAGCTTTTTTTTATTGTAATATCCCAGTAAAAATTGGAGCTTACATGCAAGCAGGTTTGTAAGGGAACGAAGCTATTTTCTCCCTTACAAACCTGCTTCGATAAGGCATGATTTTTATATAGCGAATTCCCACTTGGAAGCATTACTTTTTATAAAATGAAGCGTGTTTTCACTCATTACATTCAGCTGTGAGTAACAGCTATAAGTAAGCACTTATTTCATGTTTCTATGGCATTACTTCTTTCATTGTTTACAAAAAGCTCTTCCCTAATACTTTTCCAGAAGACGTGAATTCATAGCTGATGTGAAGCTATTACAGTATTGCTTATATGAAACCCTTTCTTCATGCTTCTTAAGAATCTATGAAATAATAACATCCGTGTGAAATGTTTATTTTATTTTTATTGGAAATTATTATTAATGAATTAAAATACATTATATGTTAAAAAAATTAAATTAATGTCGACAAAAGCAAAGAAAAACAAAATATAGATTCTTTAATAAAAAACAAATTAATAGTAATAAAAAATAATAATAATAAGTAATAAAATTCATTAATACTTAAAAATAAATCGATAAGGTGCATAACATCTAAGGGGAATTGAGTTATCATCTTTATACCTATCGACTCTAAAGACATTTCCCTATTTAAAAAAGATTTATGATGAAAATTTTGATAAATTCTTTGACGAAAATCTTCATCAGATCGTAATTTTCCAACAGATGTTGAAAAAGTGGTAACTTTCATGACACTTTTACCTATTTGATCACACTTATTACATCCATTCAAAGCATTATGACCTTTTACCCCACATACAAATGATCGGGCAGGCGCATCACACAGAAATGCTCGAATTTTTATTTTAATATTGTGTGTTTCGAATTTAAATCCAGACTCAATCAAATTCTTCATTTCTGTAACAAAATCGTGAAGGAATATGTTTATGTCATGTGGTTTCTGTATTCCAACATAACTCCCTATAAGAAAAACTTTTATCATTGGCATATTAACAATACGTGCGAGTATTGGCCAGAGCCCGACCGATGAACTTTTGAATAGGGGTAGGCCATCAATGCCTATATCCAAAACAATTTCTTTTATATGAAGTTTTTTAATTACGTCCACGATTTTAAGAAGGTTTCTTTCAAAACCAAGGTGTACATAAGAGCCTGGGGCAACAGTTCTTTTAACACACATCTCTTTTTCACCAACGAGGGATTCTACACTCAATGGTATTTCTGAATGTACACCATTTAAAATATGTAAAATGGCTGATGTACTTGCCACAGATGGACGATATTTTATATACCATTCCCTTATATTTTCTCTTAATGTCCCGTTTTTATCATCAGCTATTACATCTACTTCTGAATTCTCAAAATTAGAAACAATTTCAATATTTGGAATTTCTTCGGGACTATTTTCTGTTGCCTTCAAGAGATTAAATAAATTTTTTACCTCTTTTCTTTTTAATTTATTAAATTGTCTTTTTCCAACCACTTTCGGCATATTATTTAACAACAACAGAACTAACTATTTCAAAAAGAAAAAACAAAACAAACACAAAACGCCGTTAACTTTTCTACAAATCAAAACATAAACACAAAACAAAACAACACAAACTGTACATGGACAAAAGCAGAAGTATTAAAAAACAGAAACAAGAAAAACCAAAAGCAAATAATTGAAAATATTTCGTACAAAAAATTATTTAAATTCTGTTGATACATACACTATAATAAACACACACTTTAATAAATTTTAAAAAATATATTTCTTAAATTGAAAATGTATTAATTAAAATCACTTTATAGATTTATATTTATAATAAAATCTTTTTATATTTTCTAAGAATTTTTTTTACACTTTTATTCACGTCTTATCTGCACAAATGCAACTCGATGACTAAACATTTTATATTATGTAATTTAAAATGTGTTTTTTTGTCGGAAAAGACTCGGTAAAACTGCCGATTTCAATAGTCTTTGCAATACAACCTACTTCTTTGTAAGGGACAAGAGTAAGCTTAAATATTATTTAAATACTTCACTTACAACCTGCTTCTCTGTAAGAGATAGTAGTAAGCTTTTAATTTTTTTCAGCTTACATTATAAAATTACTCCTATCATTGGTATTCCCTTATTTCCTGCTTCTCAGTAAGGCTTAATAGTAAGCGAATACAGATGCAGTTAGGTCCCTTTTTAGCTTCCTAAAGTCTAAAAATTTTTTATTGGGATATTCTTCTTTTGCCTCATTTAGATGCTGCAAATAGTCACAGCTGCTTTTGCAATTGTTGCTGCCAAAGTTGTTTTCTGTTGTATTATTTTTTTATTCGTTTTTTATTTTTTTTATTTTGCAATTTAGTTCATGGACATTTACTTTGTTTTTATTGTTGTTATTCTGCTACTTGTTTATTATTTTCCATTTGTAATTCTCTATTGTTTTTAATGGTCTTTTTTTCTCTCTTTTTCGCTCTCTGTTCTAGCTTTTATTTAATTTTCGTTTTTGTACGTTTTACTTGTATTTTTTATTTTACTTTTATACATGTATGTGTGTGTGTTTTTTTTATTTTTTTCATGCTGTAAACTTTCCATTTCATGGTTATTGGAATTAAGTTGAGCCAAAATGTGTTAGCAACACCTTGAAAAATGAAATAATTTCCTAGGGGAGTTACTAAAATATAGTGAATTTTACTTCTTTGTTCCTTTTTTTACCTATAATGTTTTTGATTTTGAAATTGCCTTGAAGTATATGAATGTATTGGTGAAACTCCCTGAAGTATGCTTCTTGTATTGTTTTAAACTCATAATGTCTTTTTTTTTAAGACAAAAGAATATTATAGGTAAGATTCGTTAAGGTTTCTGCATAGCCAGAGATTTTGTCATGAGAAGCACGTGTACTTATTTGTTTTGCTTATTGATCCTGAGGAAATAAATACCATTCTGTTTTTAATTTAAGAATTTAATATGTTGGTTTTATAAATTTTATTTCTTCATTGAAAAGCAAAGACTGTATGTGAATTACATTGTATAGAATTTAATAATTTTTTTAACCGCCCACCCACGAATATAAGTTCAATTTATAGATCTGTCTATCATATATTTGTGCCTTTACTACCATGTTCTTATTCTGCATTTTTTTGCAAATCACCTAGACTAAACTTGGTTTGTCCTCCTTTGATATTTACTTTTTAGCAATCTTTCTCTTTGAGTTGCAAAGATTTCATTATATTGCCTTTGCTGACTCTACAGACTCTATGCAGGGCTCATAAATTTGTATTTTGATGAGTGACAGATTCGTGCCAAACGCAGAAAGTATTTGTTAATTCATTAATAGATCGGATTATTTAAAACACTTGAATTGATCCAAAGGTTAAAAAATCGGGTGCCACTTGAATTAAAGACAAGAGGCGTCGAACGAAAAGAAATCCAATATTTCAATAAAAAATGCATCTGATTAGTATGTTAAGCCTTCCAAACCAGAAAAATCGCCACCAATGAATATCCACGTCACCAAGAATTAATTAAATTAAAAAAAAAAAAAAAAAACGGTTTAAAATTTATTTAATTTTTATTTAAACTTTTCCGTCTGTTCCTTTTAAGTGGCAAATTAAAACAAATTACACTGGTCGAAAAAAAGAATTGTTTTTGAGCTCCTTCAAAAAAAAAAAAAAAAAATATATGTAGACTAGATGGAATTCCGCATGCTAAACTCGAATCTGCTTTCAGTTTTTTTCCATCAGGTCGGGATTTTTTTTATGGGCGTGTCTAATATTGCGCCCTAAATAAGCCGATTACTCGAGTACATTTCACTATATCTCGAGAACGGTATGCTCGATTTATATAAATAATAATTTTTACCCGCTCAATAGTTTAGGAGATATTTCAAAAAAAGTGTCGGAAAAAAATGTTTCATGCAAAATTCAAGATTTATTTTTTTTACTAAAACTTTTTTTAAAAGTGAAAACATCAAAAATATTAAAGTTTATCATCTTTATCTCAAAGCTGGCAAATAAAGCCAAGTATCATCAAAAATGATGCACAAATCTTGACTGGATTCACAGTTAAGTTTGGATACCCATGCATACCTATAGCTAAGCGGAAATACACTAGTGCGCAAAAAAGAAATTTTTTTTTTCGTCTTAAAGAAAAAAATAGGTGAATTAGATGGAATTGAATGTGCTAAATAAAAATAAGCTTTTACTTTTTTTCTATCACGCATTGATTTTTTTTTTTTTTATAGGCATGACTACTATGACCACGCCTTTAGGCAGTCACACTTGTATAACTCAAGAACTATTTGTCCAATTAAGGCAATTTGAACTTTAATATATAGCGACCTAAATTGTCTTTGAGCTGAATTTATATAATTTTTTGTCCAGTTAATATTTCCGTAGTTATTCGGTAATTAGTACCGAAAATTCTAAAATTTAATTTTTTGAAAAGTGGTGAAAATTTTGATCCATAACTCTCAAATTCTTGTCTTGACATATCTTGAAGACAATTTTCGTATGCATCTTTATATGTATCATTTATCAAAATCGTGTAAACGGTTCTAGAGTTATAGTATAAGTTTGAAAAACCATTTTCGAATTTTATAGTGTGACTGCTGAATAAGGTTGATATTAGACATGCACATAAAAAAAAATCAGTACCCGATAGAAAAAAGTGAATGCAGATTCTTGTTTAACTCGTCAAAATTCACCTAGTCCACCTATTTTTGTTTCAAGAAAAAATAAAAAAATTCTTTTTTTTTTTTTTTTTTTGGCCACCACTGTATGTATAAATGAGAATTTTTACTTAACTGTGAATAAAATTTGTGCCTCAATTTTGAAGATACATGCTTTATTTTATTCGCAGCATTATTAGCTATAAGATTAAGATGACAAACTGAAACATTTTTGATGTTTTCATTTATCAGAAGAAATTTTGGTAACAAAAAAATCTAAAATTTTGCATAAAAATTTTTTTTTTCGGACACATATTTTAAAATAACTCCGAAACTATTGAAGACATAAAAAAATAAAGTTTGGGGAATTTGAAGATATTTTTAGTCCGCATCTTCACTTATCATCACTTATCATTTATCATCACTTATGTCAATCGTACGCACCATTCTTTAGTTATGAGGAAATATAATGGCCTTACTATGGGCGAAATAATAGATACGCCCATAAAAAATTCAGACCTGAAGGAAAAAAACTGAAAGCAAATTCGTGTTTAGCACATCAAAATGCATCAAGTCCAACTATTCGTCTTTGGGGTAGGATTTTTTTTGTCGACCAGTGTAGGTTGTGAGCTTTTCCGCCCTTTCCAAGAAAAATCAATATTTTGAAAATTTTGTGAGTATCGATACATTTTTAATGTGCTGTGAAGTTTTAGTTATGATGCGTTTTAATGTGAAGTTGGTGCAAATACTACGAACCAAAATTACATTAACATATTATCCTTTATTTCTTTTTCTGAAGCTCCTAAATAACTTAGAAATATCAAAAAAATCTTATTTCTGAAACTAGTTCTCCTTCAAATCCTAATGTAATCACTACTTATAATTTGGTAATTTTGACTGTCATGGACATGCATTTCCCAGTTTTAACAAAAAATTTGCAAATTTTAACTTTATATGAATCAAAGGACAATAAAAATAAGATTTTCAATATGAAATAGTCAAAGAGATTATTAATTGTAGTGCAAAATACAGAAATTATATGGGGGTACCCGGATACCATGGGTATTGACTCCCGTAGGTATCAACTTTAAAGTAATTTTACATATAGACCAAGTTAATAAAATTTGGATTTTTTCTGAAGTTTCTTGGTTATATCTTTATTAATAAAGAAATGCGAGCACTTTAAAGTTGAAAACGGTACCCGGGTATGTACCGTAGGGTTAATATAAGCAATTTCGTAATTGAAATTCATTTTTATTTTTTTCTGTGCATATTTTAAACAGGTAACTATTAACAGCGCAACGAAAATTATGTAGAATTATATTTTTTTTTGCTGATTTTCAAATGAATGAAATTTAAGTTGTTTATCCATTTCAGACAATTTTAAAAATTTTGTCATCGATAGCATATTTTTTTCATATTTTGGTTATAACTCTATATTTTTTTGCATTTTTTGAGCTTAGCAGCATATTTAATTATGGTTTTTTAGAATAAACTTGTTTTAGTGCCTATTTTAGTAATTTAAATGGCATATATTTACATATTTTATAGTGGATAATTTTGCATATTTTGTACACAATAGAATTTTTTTTTATAATTTGCCATTTTTTTATTCGTCATATAGGGTAAGTGTACCGGTAATCGGCAGTTTAACTTTTTTTCTTACTTTAAAGTTGCCAGCTTATAAATGCGAACGTAGTTTTTGAAGGATAAATAGATATTATAGCTCAGTAAAGGATGTTGTTTCAGATTTACCAAGGCTCTTGCTAAATTAATATTTTATAATATTTTATAAAAACTTAATATATTTTATAAAAAACTTCGAATTAACATGTAGTCGGCTTGTATTTCCCAATATTCGGCATATCATGATTATTTTTTATTAATGAAATAAAAAGCTACTGCACTGAAAATAATTTTTTTATGTCCATTATTCTATAAAATGGGGATAAATTTAATTTTTCATAATACTTCTGTTTACTCAAACATATTATGGAAGAAAATTATATATTTAAATTAAGTACAGCATTCTTTTGTCCAAGACCAATATATAAAGTTATAAAGGACAAATCAAATTAAATAGGTCTTTAATATTGATATCAGTAATTATTTGGACCCATATCTATGGCCAAATGACTTAAAAAAGGTCAGTAATATAGATAATTTGACCATCAGAGTAAACGATTTCAGTTTACAAGAGAATTTTTTAGGATTTCGGACGAAAAATTTGTTTACAATACTTTTAGGTCGATCTAGGTTTCAGCAAAAAATATTTTTAAATCATTAATTTTGTCACAGTTTTGCAAATATTTGCCTATGATATAATAAAAAGTTCTCTAGAAGACCGAAGTGATTAATGTTTTTTCATAACAAGTTAAAAATTACGAATGTTTGAAATCATTCTTGAGAAATAAGATGTGAAGCATTTTTGCCAAATATACAAGAATTGTGAATTTTATTCATTAGTATGAAAATTAATATAATTTAAGTATTTTTCAGTAGACAGCATATAAATTTTTGCAACGGCATACTTTTGTAGTACTCAGTGTTACCGTTTGGCGACTTTTCAACCACCTGGCCACTTTTTTGGCCCCTTTTTTAAATGGCGACTAAATGGCGACTTTTTGAGACTATGTGCTAAATGACGAGAAATTAAGTTGTTTGAAATACATATGTATATCGACCCATTATATCTTAATTTAAATAAATAAATTAATTATTTTGAGATTGTTTCACAGTATAGTGATATAAAAAGCCGCGGAGTATTTATAAATGAACTGAAACTGTTAGTAATTAAAATCCCCATATACTGAATCTTTTTGGACTGGATTGAGAAAGTAAAAAACAGATACGATGAATGCTTATATCCTAATTTATATTTTTACATTCCTCGTAGCAATCTCTCGGGAATTACGTGTTTTTTTTTTACTAAATTATAATGAATAAAAAATAGTTTGTCCAACAGACATAATACAATACTTGTGAATCCATACGTTCAGTTCTAAATTGGTTCGACGGGGACTTGAAAGACTGGAATACGAGTGAAGACCTCGTACAAATATAGAGAAGTGTGATTAATGAAAAGAGAATTGTATGTCAACTATTTTTGTGAATAAAGCTTTTGTTTTGCAATAATTAAAAATTGTTGTAAAATAAATAAAACGTAAATAAAACAAAAAAAAAAAAAAAACCATTCGCACTATCGAATAGATAAAATGCCTATCTATTCGTACTATAGAGTAGTCAATGCAAAAATTTTGCCATTCGTATTATTGGAAATTCGTAATAAAGAGCGTTCGTACTACTGGACGTCCACTGTATTTATGTTTAAATTAAAAATTGCCGACTATTGGTACATGCCTAACTTAGGTGCACTTACCTCACATACGTTTTTAATAATTTTCAAAAGTAATAGAAATAATAGCAAATAATTTTTAGCATAAATAGTAGATAATTTAAATTTTTGCCAGAGAAAAAAATATGTTTTAAGCGCATATTTTTTTCGATTTTAACAGAATGTTTTATGTTTTTTTTTTATAGCATATTTTTGGCAGCCCTGAGAATTAGTATTGTCGAAAGAGAGTTGAAAAATTGAGCTCTTTGCCGTATTATCTTTAATGACCAATTTAGCTTCATTACTTTACCAAATACCAAAAATTTGGTAAAGTATTTTACCAAAAATTTATCACAGAATCGATATCTGATATTTCAGAGAGCTGTAAAAAGTCAATAATATTGAATTTCATAGGAATTAAATTTAAAATTAAAATTCTTGCTGGGTATTTTAATGTATTTAACAGATATATTTTTGTTTTCTTTAATGGCATAGAATTTCAACCCTTTTATATTAACCTATTGGAAATAAAACCTTTTAAAACTAGCGACTAAGGAAGCAGGTTACGGTTTAGTAAACATTGCTAGGAATAGAAAAAATAGCCACCTTTATTTTAAGTTTCTTCCATCGTATTCATAACATAAATATTGTTTGTTCATTTTTCCTTTATCAATAAACAAACGACAATAAAGTTTTTTTTTTTCTTTTTTCTTTTTAACTCTATTTTACTACTATATTTTTCTACTTTTAAGATTTTCTTTTTAAATACTATTGCTTTGACCTTTTAACAGACACAAGGATAGATATTCCATTCATATTGTTTATTTTCAAATGGAAATTTGTTTACTTATGCTATAAAATTAATCTGTAATTTCATCATCGCCATCATCATAATTTATTTAAGATAAGAAGGAGAAAGAAGGAGAGTAAGGAAAAAACCAAATTACATAAAGAATTTGATTAATTGTAGCGTTACACCTTTATAACATTATCAAAAGATGCTGTTTACTAAGGACATTATTTAATCTGTTTAATGGCCAACAAAAAAAGATATTTTTTGTTTTCTGAGTTAAATATTTTATACAACTCATACTCAATGACTTAAAAAAAATAAAAAATTTACTAATCATACTTAAAATATTACTATGGAAAAAGGTAAACACTTATTTATTTAAATATTTAAAAGGAATAGTAAATATTTTGCGAAAATGTTTTTAGGTAAAATGTAAATTTAGTTTTTATACTATAGTTAACTATTTGCAAGTTATAAAAGTGTTAAAAGTTTACTTTATTTCCTTTAATTGGAGGTCAGTCTAACTTCCTTCTTTTTTTCTTTTTGAGTTTAACAAACATGCAAAAAATATTATAAAAAATGCTTAATAAAATAAAGTAAAAAATTAACTACTTAAACAAATTTTGAAACTTTAATGTTGGAAAATACTGCTTTACTTCTTTCTCCTTCTCTTCTTCTTGTTACTTTGTTTGCTGTTATTTTCAAATTTAATTTTGTTGGGTTAGTGTTTTGCTAAGGAATGCTATTTTACTGCCAACATCCTCATCGTCATCATCGTCGTTATATGTATTGTGTGTAATGTCCCTAAAAAATGTACAGTAGTTTTAGATTTTATACTTGTGTGTTTTAAGCACAATTATCAGCCAGATTTTAGATTAAAACGAATTTTAAATAACCTATAGTTTTGTGGAGGGAATTGAGGATAATTTTACTATTTTTAAAATTTCTAATACTCGAGTTTAAAGTGAATTGTTATTGAATCGATTCCAGGTAATGCAGAGTGTAAGGACATTGACAATCTTTAGTTTCAAGTATGTTAAACAGCATACAGAAAATATATCCCCAAGAGTCCTAAATATTGTAAAAAATTATTCGAATTAGTCTCTAAATAACTTTTAAATAATCTGTCACCTTATTTCTATTGTAGGGTACCCTCTCTTAATATCTATAAACAACACAAAATTACTTTGGTTGTTAGATTACGGAAATGTTGCCACAATTTGCCACGTGCAAATATTTTTATGTAAACAGTGCGGCAAACAAATATTTTTATTTTCTCTCTTACCCTAAAATTCTGCTCGTCTCACTATCTCTTCTTTTTATACCCTTTACCACAGGTGTAAAGGGTATATATAAGTTTGCCATTCCGTTTGTAATTTCCATAATTTTCGTCGGAGAGAAAAAATTTTAATATTTTCTTTATCCTTATAAGAAATGATGTCGATAGGACGATGTCCTTCTGTCCGTCCGTCCGTGAGTCCGTCGGTTGAAATGGCGTTTATGAAGCCCACCGACAATAGCCATATATAATATATATATCAAACGATTGGAAATTCTTTCGAAAATTTTGCTGTCGAAATTCAGCAAGATCGGTTCATAAATGGAGGAGATATGTCTAAAAAACCGATTTTTTTTTTGTTTTTTTGGCTTAAAAATGCTGTAAATAACGTTTATAAAGCCTTCTTATAACATAGATACATGAAATATATATCAAAAGATCTAGAATTTCTTCTAAAACTTTTCTGTTGAATTTGAAAAAAATCGGTTCTAAGATGGACGAGATATTTTAAAAACCCGGTTTTCGATTTTCTGAATCCTCTATACAAGCTATTGGCTTCGCTTTACGATAAAGGATCAGAAATTTTTTTTCTGAATTTTAGTGTAGAAGAACTAAATTCAATCGATCCATTATTAATCGAGATATTGGCCAAAATATATTTTTTTTTTACCGATTTTCGATCTTATATAATCGATTAATAAACAACCGAGTAATTGGCAAATCTTATTTTATTTATTTAATGCGCATTTCCCTTATAGTTGTTGTTTTCATGGGTGCTGAAAAACAACAACAACAATGAACTCTGGCATATAATATCGTTTTTTTTTCAACTTTTTAAAGCTACTATGTAAGCTAGAGGTTTCGGTCTTTCACTGAAAATTTTGATTTTTTTTTAATTTTTGTGTATAAAAAAAGTCGGTCGAGTATTTACCGAGTTATAGGCCAAAACGCGTCATTACGATTTTTTAATTCAGTCAATCGGTCCATAAATTTTTATTTAATATTGTCTTAGAATTATTATTATTAAACATTCAAACTATTTAATTTATTATTTATTGTATCTCTATTAGTTTAGGAGTTATGAGGTTACCGATTTTACCCTTTTTAACCCCCTAACATTCGAATTTCCTAAAATCCCGTCTTAGTGGATCTTTTACATATATAGATAAAACCAAATCTGATTCCATATCAACGATGGTCAAGGGTATATAAGATTCGGCACAGCCGAAAATAGCGCTTTTACTTGTTTTATTTAATTTTAATTCAACATTTATATTTTAAACAAATTTTATTTTATTTTTTTTCTCTCGGTCACCATTATTTTTTTGTGTTATCTAATATTATTGTACACGAAATATTTATTTAAAATTCTACAACTGATTGTGATAAAAATCTTTAAGTAATTCATGAAATTAGTATTTTTATTTTACTTTTGTTTGGGGATGGATGGATGAAAAAGATATTAAAAATTTTAAATTATTACTAAATAATTATTAAATTAGTTTATGGAAATTTTAAACAAATTTGATGGAGGAAACAAAATTTTATATGGAAGTTTATTCAAAGAAATTATTTTGTCAAAGTTAATTTTTGATTATTGCAGCTGGGGTATTCTGAGTCAAACGAAAACAAAAATAAGAATAATAGTCAAAAGAGGCAAAGCCTCTTATCTGCTATTATTTCTAAAGTATTAAGAGAATTTTTGTAACAGATTTCCCGAGATACACTTTTGATTCCACCAAATAGAGATCATTTCAAGCTTTGGGTTATTTTTTGTTAGATACACTATTCATCGCCCATAACAATTCGATACAGAAATGACTTCGTTTAGAGGCGCTAAAAGAACATTTACGTTATACAAAATTACCTTTCGACGACTCTTAGCTTTAGTTCATATGGCACACAATTTTCTTTCCTTTGGATGAATCTAAGTACATTTGTGCTACATATTGAAATTATTCAGCACTACCCCTCGGTGGCTGAGTATAATGTGGTTTTATCAGCATATGAGTTACAAGTTTCTCGCTATCTGGATAAGAAACCGAATCTATGTTGCAGTAAAACATAATACAGGAAGAATAATAACTCATTCCCTCAATTTGTGTTTAAACCACATCCATTACTTTAATATCCAAAAGGCTTTGTTCAAAATTTCTCGTAATACCCCACTTTTCTAGTTTGTGGTTAAACTCCGAAGGTCCTTATTTCCCATTTTAAATCCTAAACATGTTTGGGTACTGATATCCGGCAAATGCTAAAAATGTTTCAAACCTAAAGATAACATTGATTAATAAACACTGTAGGGGTTTTAATCAAGAAGATAAGTTACGGATAACGAAGGTTATTGTATTTTTCGATATGAAAGAAAACACAAAATCGTATGATTTTCCTTTCGAATTTAGTAACAGAATTATCCCTAGGGTGCTGGCTGTGTATGCTTTGAAATGTTTCCAAAAATGTTGATACCCCTGATGATATCAAATCACAATGTTCTTGCTTATGTGCTTTTAAATCGTCTAATCAATACAGAGCCATATCAATTCTGTTATAACAGCGATTTATTTAGTTTGATGAAATTGTATATTTTAACGACTAAAACTTTTTTCCATGAAAATTTAATTCATTATGGGATGAAGTGATAATTCCTCGATGAAGCAAAGAATACAACAATTGACAAGTTTGTTAGTAAGACCCGACGCTCAGGGTAATTCTTCTCAGGATATCTTGCTATTTTGTTTACAAATTATATTTATATATAGTATATAATGCTTATTTGCAGTCTGCATATGCAGTGTGTTTGAATTCATATTAAATTATGACTTCGGATTCATATTAGATTCAAATATTTGCATAAAAATGCATCTGTGTTACTTCCAACCATACTGCACAAACTTTTCTGTCATCTGGTTAAGATGCGCCCACAAAGATATTATTTAAATCATGAGCATAGATCATACAGCATACAACATGCCGAAACCTTATATTACTTCTAGGTTCAAATGATATCATTCAAATAAGTTCGAATTAGAAATTTAATTTTAATAAGAGGTGCCAAGAATTAAATTTGATAATATTATTAGTCTTAATAATGTCTCCTATATTTTTTGCCTATCTGTTAGATAGTTAATAAATATTCACATCATATTTATTTCATCAAGTTGTTTACAGTAGTGCTTCAAATCGGAATGTTAAGGACTCAAATATTATTAAACATCAATTTGTTGGATTATTAACTTATTTTGAAGCGTTTGGACGTTTACTATTACATTTACATGCCTATTCATAGAAAAAGTCTTAAAGAAATCACAATTCTTTAATGACTAAAAGTTACGACTATACTTGTGACTCGGTCATAACTTCATAATCTGTTAACATAGTCAGAAAAACATGCTTAACATTAAAAAATGTTGACTTTTCTTATTGAATAAAATAAAATTAAACTTAAAATTATAATTCACTTTAGTAACTATGAGCCGATCGCGAGCATTCAGACCGTCCTTACTTAACTCTTGACGGTCAACAATCAACTTAAAGCCGAAAGTAAGCAGCAGTGTGCACTGCCACAATCAGCTGATAAATTAAAATGCTACTGCCTAAATCTACTGTTATCGTAAAGCAATAGAGTTGCATATCCCAGTCTTAACAATTATTCCTACATATATACAGAATATTGTCATTACTAGTCTGTTTGAACTATCTTCAATTTAAATGAACTTGAAATATGAAATTTTGGACTAACATCTTCAACAATGTCTTCTATTCGATCATTAATTTAAAAGATGAATCTCACATCATATTACTCAAGTTAAGAAAATAGTAAAAAAAAAAAAAATGTGTCGCAAATAATTGTTCATGTTTCTGGTGATGGATATAGGGCTAAAAGTGAAATTTTTAACTTTTCAATTTTAAAACCTCTTTGTAATTAAAAGGAACAAGATACCTCTGTCAAATAATTATATGTGCAATATTTGTTTTCTGGTTTTTATATATTCCAAGAGTGATATACATTTCTTTGGTTTACAATTTTTTTCATTCTTACCTAATGTCCCTATTTGCAAAATTGAAATGTTTACTCAACAGACTGACATGAAGTCCGCAGTTTGAACCGTTTAACCAATTAAAGTTAAAATTAAAGTTATTTGGGGAATATTTAAAATGATTAGACCTAAAATACCAAAATTTATTTATTTTTTTTTTTTTAATTTATAGCCAAAATATGTCACCAGGTCATGAACTGTCAGTTGAAGTGCTGAAATCATGAAAGTAAGACGACAATTTATGTAAAATTCCAAAAAATGGTGTACACAGAAAATGTTTATCATAATACTGTTGAAAATTTTCAAAAAATCTGAGAAATTGCTATCATTCTAGGAGCGGTAACCCATAATCAATTGCTGATTAGCGGGGCTTAAGGAAATTTTTCGAAGAAAAACAACATGTGTTACAGAAAAATAACGGCCAAATAAACGGGTTTTAATAATTGGACGTGAGCATACAATAATAAAAGAGGTTTTAGATTAAAATTTATGACCTTTGGGTGGCAAAAACATAACATAATAGAGCGTTACAAAAATCCAAACGCAGGATTTTATGATAAATGTAATTTTTGTTTAAAAACTTAAATTACACCATGAGTTTATGTGCATAAGGGATAAAAAATATTATATTTAAATTATCCAAGTGTTTATCAAAAATATTACATGGGTATTCGACGTCTACAAACGACATCTTGAAGCGTAATCATAGTGTCGAATCGCACATAATATAAGTCAATTTTAGTTCTAGATAGAAGTTGAAAATATTTATTGGACGTAGCTAAATTAGTTCACAGCACAACATAAATTTACTGGACAAAAAATCCAATAGCTTCGTTGATGAATTTCCTACAAAAATTAGATTTTTCAGTAAATTAATGTGACGACGTTACTATATCGGGCCTCAAAATCGATTGTTAAGTCACAAAATATTTTATTTCTGGAGCAACCAGTAATGATCCTCAGACCTTCATGACATAAGGATTTCCAAAGAATACTGTATGCTGAGATATATTTAGATTCAGAGCTATATGACAATATCAAATGTTTCAAATTGATTTTCTATAAGTATACTACATTTTTGACCTATATATATGTAAAGCAAAAAGGACGAATCGGTATAACGATGGATGCATCTGGTAACGTTATATTAGGATAACACAATTCCTTAACAACTTTCATGAATATTGAAAATTAACTTTATTTAAATAAAGGATTTTTATAAAATTCTTGTCGTGCACATATAATTATTTTCTATGAACAATTTTAAAATCAATTAAATTTTGCGACAAAATACACATAAGAAATAAATTTTTCATTTGACTTATAAAGCTCTAATAAACATTAAAAATATAAAAAAGATTTGAATTTGAAAATCCTATTTTTGAAAAAAATAAATTACTTTATAGGTATGCACATATAATTATTTGACTGGGGTAGGTATTTAATATAGCAAACATACTATTTAATGTAGACAAAAAGAAAATCATATTTACTTTGGTCGTTAAATTTGGAGAATAATAATGGAAAGAAACTAAAATATGTCCGGGGATTAGGATTAGTATTTCTACGAAATCAACAACAAAATATTTCCTCCCAACTGATGAAGTAATTTTTCATAGATTTGGATGTAATGACCCTGCATTCACATGAACCTTAAACTAAAGTTTTTTGTTGTCTTATACACTTAACCAAAAAGGTACGTAAATACAATGAAAAAGTTTATTGTTTCAATGAATTTGTGCACTAATTTTGACCCTATGTACAGGTTCATTGAAACAATGTATTGCCATACATTAACATTAAAATTAAATGTACATTTTTCATTGATTAAATTTATTCTTACATTGAATCAATGATCACGTTCATTAAATAAAATAAATAATTCCTGTGAACAGTACATTGATTTCAATGAACTCATATTTTGACCCAATGAAACTATACATTGAAAATGTATGTTTCATTGGCATGTCCTGTATTTTTGGTTTTTATTTTAAATTAAATTATAGATGCCATAAATATAAAAATATTACATTTCACTAAAAAATGTAAGTAAATAAAATGCATGTTACAGATGTGATTGTGTTTGCTTTGCCATTATTTTTATAAAGTAATTCCTGTTGTCCTCTATATTGCTATGATGGTATGGAATATCCATTTAGATGCCACATTAATATGACAACAGCATTATCTTAAAAAAAAAGTTTATAAATGAAATTTTTAAAATTCGTTCAATTGCTTTAAAATTTTTAAACTACTTACCTTTAAATTTTTTTGTCTATAGAAATTTCCTTGTTTTCATAAAATGTTCCCAATAGTTACAAAAGAAATCGGGACGATCACCAGATGTTTCGTCCAAATCTTGATCAGTCTGCAATATATTTTTATTAAGAATTCAATTAAAATATTTTATATATTTATGTATACTTACGAATAGAATCAATCCTCTTTGGTATGAAATCACGATATTTTTTAAACCCTGGTATTTCAGGCTTTAGTTGTTTTATCTGTACAAATATAAATTAAATGTAATATTTTGAAACTGTTTAAAACCATTAATATTATTCTACTTACGTATAAGGAAGGCAAGTCCAAATTCCAGTTTTTGAGTAATCCATTTATTTTGGTGTATTCAAATATTATGCTCGACTCCAGTGTGAATGTATTTATATCTATGTATTTTAATAATTCGAACTTTGCTTTATATCTTATTTTCTTTTTAATTATTTTCATTTTTAAAGCAACATTGTATTTTTTAATTTTTTGTCTTTTGTTTAAAACGCGTCATTTCTTGTTAAGAGATAAAAGCAAACTGAGTTGTTTTGGTTTTCGTTTTACTTTATTTCCCATTAGAAAGCATTCATTTAATTTAATGAATTATTTCATTGATTCAATGTGTTTCTTAATTAAATCAATGTATTAGTACATTGATTAAATGAATTCATTGAGTTAATATTTTTATGTAAACAATATTTTTAAATCAACGAACTAATACATTAAACCAAATAACAGATTAACTTATTTTATTAAGAAATAAATTTAATGTCTGGTTTCAATGTAATGTTTATAATAGCGTTACTTTTTTCATTGAATTTTAATGAATATTTTCATTGAAGCAATGAATTCGTACACTAAGTTCATAAATTCTTTAAAAAAATTTATGAATTTCATTTAATGTACTTCATTTATTGAAATTACTTTTTTCAGTGTAGTGAGCTGATAGTTGAATCAAATTAACGATTTTATAATCACGTCTCTCAGCTAAATTAAATTAGCCTTCAGGATACCATGAAAATCACGATCATATCTTTGATTATGATTTTGATGGCAAAGAACAAATTTGTTCCTATTGCTCCTCAACTAGCCTGGCCTTTAATATTAACATTGCCAATTATACACAAAATATAAAAAAATTTTAATAAGCCAAGTTGAAATATTTATTCATTTGAATTTAAGTTCCAAGAAGTTAATTGGCAAATACACAAATATATTAGCTAAACTATTCCCACTAAAGCAGTATTAGAAAATCTCTTTTAACCCTCTAAAAGCTTTGTTAGTCGTTTCGACTACACTGGCCAACAAAAAAAATTTTTCGTGCTCCTTCAAAAAAAAAAAAAAAAATATGTGGACTAGAGGAAATTCCGCATGCTAAACTCGAATTTGCTTTCAGTTTTCTTCCATCAGTTCGAGATTTTTTTTTATGGGTGTGTCTAATATTGCGCTCTAAATAAGCCGATTACTCAAGTATATTTCACTATAACTCGAAAACGGTATAAACGATTTAAATAATACACCAAAATATATGGAATAAAATTGGCTTTAAGTCGCTCTACTAACACATTTTCATCCGCTCAATAGTTTTAAAGATATTTCGAAATAAGTATCCGAAAATTTTTTTTCATGCTATATTCAAGATTTTTTTTTTTTTTCCTAAAACTTCTTTTTAAAATTGAAAGCATCAAAACTGTTTCAGTTTATCATCTTTATCTCAAAGCTGGCAAAACTACGAGTAAAATAAAGTATCATAAAAATTGATGCACAAATCTTGATTGGATTCACAGTTAAGTTAGGATACCCATGCATACCTACAGTTAAGTGGAAATACTTGTAGGTCGGCAAAAAAAAAAAATTTTTTGGCTTAAGTAAAAAAAAAAAACAAACAATAGGTGGATTAGATGGAATTTATTGTGCTTAATAAGTATCAGCTTTTACTTTTTTTCTATCACGTATCGATTTTTTTTATGGGCATAACTACTATGACCCCGCCTTTAGGCAGTCACACTTGTATAACTCGAGAACAATTTGTTCTATTACGATAAATTTAGCTGCAATATATAGCGACTTAAATTGTCTTTAAACTGAATTTACATAATTTTTTGCTCAGTTAACATTTCCGTAGTTATTTGGTAATTAGTAGCAAAAAAATTAAAAAAAAAAACATTTTGATCCATAACTGAAATTTTTGAGCTAATTAAAAATATTGTTGACAAAAATGTTCGTATGTATCGTTTGGTGTATCAAAATCGTGTAAACGGTATAGTCTAAATTGGACAAACCATTCTCGAATTTTATAGTGTGACTGCTGAATAAGGTGATGATATTAGTCATGCCCATAAAAAAAATTAGAACGTGATAGAAAAAAAGTAAAAGCAGATTCTTGTTTAACTCGTCAAAATCCACTTAGTTCACATATTTTTGTTTCTAGAAAAAATAAAAAAAATATATATATATTTTTTTTTTTGCCCACCACTGTTTTTCTATACAATTGTATGTAACATGGGTATTTTTACTTAACTATGAATAAAGATTTATGCATCAATTTTAAAGATTCATGCCTTATTTGATTCGCAGCACTACCAGCTTTAAAATAAAGATGATTAACTGAAACATTTTTGATGTTTTTATTTATTAAAAAAAAAATATAATTAACAAAAACTCTAAATTTTTTTTTTTTTTTTTTGACACTTATTTCAAAATAACTTCGAAACTATTGAGCACATAGAAGAATGAAGTTTGGAAGATTTGAAGATATTTTTAGTACGCATCTTTTGGTGTATCACTTTGGTCAATTGTACATACCGTTCTTGAGTTATGAGGAAATATACTAGAGTAATGGCCTTACTAAGGACGAAATATTAGACACGCCCATAAAAAGAATCCAGACCTGATAGAAAAAAACTGACAGCAGATTCGTTTTTAGCACATCAAAATGCATCAAGTTCAACTATTTGTCTTTGGGGGAGGATTTTTTTGTCGACCAGTGCTAACAACAAGAATTTTGGTATAACTCTTGCCTTACATAATATCTTGAAGTGTCCTTAAGTTTGTTGCTGTGGGCGGCCTGGAAGTTAGTATTTTTGTTTTACCCAACGAGATAAGTCCAATGGGGTACAAGAACTGTCCCATAGTAATTTAATATTTTAATCAAGGCCGCGATCAGTAAGCAACTTTTAATTTTTGTTTAAATAAAAAATCAAACCAATGATTTGTATTTTTGCTGATGCAAAATAAGTATCGTTTAATTGATTTCTTTAAAACAGAAGTATATTGTTACTTATGTTAATTAGTTTATAATAATGAAAAAGCATTAGAATTATGTTTAAATTAATATTGTTTATTAATTTGTTTTTAAGAATAAAATAATATTGTCGTTTGTATTGATTTCAGTTGAAATAAGTTTTATTTATAATAATTGATAAGCATGATTTAATTGTATAAAACTTAATGAAAAGATGACTCCTTAAGTCTTTGTTCGCTCACCATCGAAATGATCGGATCAATAAAGTTTTCATAAAATTAAAAAACCTTTTTTTGTGTTTTTATTATTTTTAACTTTTTAAGCAACCTTGTTAGTCGAAACGACTAACGAAGCACTTAGTGTGACTTTTTGAACTTTTAGCGATAAATTAATTTAGTAAATAAAGTAATGCAGTGTATTTAAAATTTGTTCAAATAGTGTGAAATATATATTTTTGGGGGGAAAATAAATACAATGTGACTTCCGGAAATAATTTTAGCAACACATAAGTATATTTTTTGTCACATTACACAATGATGATTAGGATGCTATGTTTCCTATATTAAATACAAAAGGCATGCTGAAGAATGAATAAAGCAATATTATAAAGTACTAACGATTACAGATCGACTTCATCTTATGAGTTCTATAATAAAACCTAAAGACGCGGTTGATAATTTCGACCAAATATGCAGTGAAATATCTCACTAAATCAAGACTTATCAGTGCTGCTCTACATTTTCTGCGTAAAACTGAACATTAATTATATTTAGTTTATTCAAAAAATATGTTAAAAACAATTAAAGAACCATTTTTTTATAAAATTTCCTTAAAAACTGCATAAGGATCTAATTTAGCTACAAATATCTTATCGACTATGTTCTACTCCCAATATAACAACCAAGCATCGTAAAAATGTCGAAAATCTCTTATCTCTAGGTAAATTTATAACAGTAGTGCCAGGGTACACTGAACAGGTATAATCGTCGGCCTAGCTGATTTTGTTTTTGTGTATGAGATCTGTCAAAGTTTGTTTACGTTTTATTGTTTACATATAGTCATAGTATAATTATAAAGTATACTCGTAAGAACAGCTGTTTTACAATTTTTTCATTGGCAAACCTCGCGGTACTGTCAAATTGTTTTTGTATTCATATGTAAATTTTTTTACTCTTGCTCTCCTTCATTCTCTCATTTTTCCGTTCAAAGCATTTTGACATTGTGGGCAGTAGTTTTACACTAACAAAATACAAGCAATTGTGGTTTTTGTAGATGTGCGAGTACTTTATTATTATACTATGCATATAGTGACAAAAAAATAAGATTGTATATTTTACAATGTATTTTAATCAGTTGTTTTTGACACATAAACTACTCGAAAGAGAGGCAAAAAGTTGGGATGTTGTATTTGTTGCCGCGACGATTATACCTGTTTAGTGTACCCTGAGTAGTGTAAATTGTAGATAAAGGAAAATAAGATTTCCATCTTCTGTGGCTAAAAAAAACACTGAACTACTAAGGGATACTGTAAAAAAAATGCAAAAAACTATCACAAATTTAAAATATGCATAGGGTACGCAAAAACATTTATGGTTAGAATAATTATATAATTATTGTACACAACTAACACAAACGGTAATTGTATAACACCATCTCTGGAAATGTACAAATATTGAGGTGTTTTCAGTTTTCTCTTAATATTTTGAAAACAACGCAAAGCATTTAGGAATTTTTGCTGTTATTTTATTTAAATTAATTCATCAACCAAAAATCAATTATTTTATTTTTCATTTTAATGATACCTCTCAAAATATTTCTAATAAAATTTAGTGTTAGTCGTTTCGACTAACGAAGCCCTCCAGAGTTAAATTGTATAATATTTAAATTAATTTTAAACTTTTCATTTTGACCTATTCACACTTTGTAAATCAAATTGCTGCTGAAAAAACTCTTAAATTGAAATAGTTTTTTCTTCAAATATGTGTTAAAAATTGTCAGATTTTAAGGTTTGTGGAATTTTTCAAACACCTACCTTTTTAAATTTTTTTATATATTTATATATGTATGGGCAATTCTCTTTTTACGTTAGTCTTTATGAAACTGACCTTCAACCTCAAATATTTTTTTAATTTCTGACTTTTTTTTAACAATTTTTGATGCAATTATGTTAACAAAATTTTTTGCTGTAACAGAAAAAAAATCAAGACCTGAAACGTTTCTATGTGGTGCCGACAAGCACTCAAAGTCAAAAATTCCAACAAAAAAAAGTGTTAGAAACTAACAAGTTTTTTTACTTCTTTTTATTGCTGTAGTCGCGGATTTTAGCATAAATGTCCAATTCTTCTAATGAAGACTAAAAACACTTGTAGAAAAGGACCAGCATAGATTTAATTAACCAGTGTCAAATTATGTTGTGCAAAAGTCGTGAAACCAAATTTTAAAAATTTTTAAAATTTTGCAGTTTTTTCACTAGGGATTTTATGCCCTTTTGGATAATTCAAAATCCAAAACAGAGCCTAATAGCTCTTGAAATTATGCACCATTTGACAAATATCTCGTTAATGTGCCCTCAACAGAAATGCTGTACGAGGTACACAAACTTGGGGAGAAAAAAACTTGAATGGCTCCAAGAGGTGCCTATTTCGCACACTCGCAACGTTATTTCAGTGAAGCTAAAGTATTACGTTATCAAAGAAGGTTTCCAAATGACATTTAAAAATCATTGTAGCGTTTTAAAATATTAATTTGCTAAACGTGTGTAGCTATATATATATATATATATATATATATATATATATATATATATATATATATATATATATATATATTGTTATAGCGGATGTTGGCGTTATAAATCAATTTTAAACTGAAATAAGTTCCTGTGTAAAATTCTACTTACGCAGAAAATATAATTTCACTAATAATATTCATCAACGGTTTTCATGGGCAAAACGCGATGTTTTTAGTTTAACATTAATCGTCGAAGCACACACAAGGCGCTAATCAAAATTGGCGATGATGTATTTCTGTAGCTGCTGTAATACCCTAAATCACAATCAATATGGCGTTCGCAAAGAAGTACGATTTTGCATTTAATGCAACTTAGTGCAATTAAAAAATGCATATAAATGATATTGTTTTATGACTTACTTTTGCAAGAAATGGATAAATATCTACAACACTACATCACTAAAAATTGAATTTTGCAAATTTTATAAGAGGGTTTAATAATTATTAAATCGCTAATATATCCACACATACTTAACTTATCGCGATATTTTTAATTATAGACTATAAATAGAATATTGTAAATTTTTTTTATAAATTTTTATCTTAAACCGCCATAACACTGATGCCGTTCGGTAAAAGTCATTCGCGCGTACAGATCTGTGTTCCACTAGAGCCAAGGAATATTGGTACTAAATATCGTTGATATTACATTCAATGAAAGAACGCCCAAAAATACACCAAGTGTTCTCCGATTTTTATAAAATTTTATTCGTATAAGGTCTATGAGTGTCTATAAATATTTCCGTTTTCATATTCGCTAAATTCAGAAAATTCGCGATTTTATTTCGCTTTTTCACTTTTGAAAAAATCTAAAAAATCTCAAGTGTATACAACTTTAAATACAAATATTTCTGGAAAGGCTTTGCAGAAATTTGTGATTTAAACGGCGTTTGAATTCTAATTATGTTAGCTTAAACATGAATATTTCATAAATAAAAAATATTTTTTAAAAATGCATTTTAATGCAATTGCATCTTTTTAAATGCATTTTTCTTTAAATATGCTATTAAAATTTTTTAATTTTTTAACATAAATGAAAAGTTTGGAATCTTTACATTAAAATAAAAATCTATATATATATATATATATATATATATATATATATATATATATATATTTATTTTAATGTAAAGATTTTTTTTTTTTTTTTGCATTGTATTTTATATTATAAACTAAAAGCTTAAAATACTCATTTTCCTGTTTTAACCTTTTTCATGCTGTCTCTCCTACTTTTAGCACTTTTGCCATTTTGTTGTTCCACTTTAGAAAGTTGTTAAAAAGTTTACCTGTATTTGTTTGTTTTGTTTTTGGTTAAAATGTGCACACATTTATTTATTTTTTCTTTCTTTGTGTTTTTTTTTTTTTTTTTTCTACAATACATGCAAAAACCTTTAACAACTTATTTGTGTAGCTCTACAATTTTTTTCAACACGTTTGGCTTATTCTCTTTTATACACCTACCTGTCTGCTGATGTGTTTGTGTGTGTAATGCACCTTAACAAACTTGACTTATAATGCTGTGTCAGTATTAACCCCTGCCAACATGAGAAAAAAAAGTTTTTGAGTTGTTGAAAAATAAAGAGAAATGCTGTTAAAAATAGTAAATTTATTTAAAGATGCAATAGGAAAAATAAAAAGAATTTAGACTAGAGTCCTCAAGTTATATATTTAACAGGAAATTCATGAAACGCAAATGTCTTAGTTCCAAATAGTTTCACAATACCAAAGTTCAACATTTGCTTAAACGAGAAAGATTCCGATCTCAGGCGGAAACGTTTTATGTCTATATATAAATGGATTATCAATTCGAATAAAGCAATGTTCCTATTGGGTTTTTTTCCCAACTAGGAAAAGCATAACAATTGCATTCTGGCGAAACATTTAGTAACAATCATGGTTTGGTTTTATTGCTTTTGTTGTTTATTTTTTTTTAAGATTTTACAATGAGATTTTAAATGAGCAAAAAATTTAATGTATACACAGAAAAAAGTAAAAATGAACTTCAATTACGAAATTTGTAATATTAATTAATTTTTAATTGATTTTGCTCCAATCGTCAAAATAATAATATTAATAACTAGAATAATTGATATTATTATTACCTATTTTCCTTAAATAGATGCAATGAGCTGAAAATATTTGAAAATTTATTTAAATTATTCTATTTCTGTACTTTTTTTAAGACAAATATTTAATTTTTCTTTATATTTTATTAACAGCTGTCAATTTATAAAAAAACAAAACTGTAAACCAATTAGAAAATTAATTATATTAATAAATCATATAATTAAATTCTGTGTAATATTGAAATGGCAGACAGATATAGAAGCATTCGTAGGTTTGATACTTTTTCGTGTTGCATTCTTTAGCTGCATGTTTTACCGCAATTAAGCGGATAAGACTCAAATTACCAATAACACTGGTCGACAAAAAAAATCCTCCCCCAAAGACGAATAGTTGGACTTGATGTATTTTGATATGCTTAACATGAATCTGCTTTCAGTTTTTTTCCATCAGGTATGGATTTTTTTATGGACATGTCTAATATTTCACCCGTAGTAAGGCCATTACTAGTATATTTAATTATAACACAAGAACGGTGTGTACAATTGACATAAGTGACACACCCAAAGATACGGATTGAACATATCTTCAAATCATCCCAACTTCATTTTTTTATGTGCTCAATAGTTTTGGAGTTATTTTGAAACAAATGTCCGAAGAAAAATTTTTTATGCAAAATTTTAGATTTTTTTGTTACTGAAACTTCTTTTTAAAAGTGAAAACATCAAAAATGTTTGTTAAGTAAAAAAAACTCATGTTACATACAATTGAGTAGAAATAATGGTGAACAAAACTATTGTGGACTATATGGATTTTGACGAATTAAACAAGAATCTGCTTTTACTTTTTTTTTTTTTGATCACATACTGATTTTTTTATGGGCATGACTAATATCATCACCTTATCCAGCGGTCACACTATAAAACTCGAGAATGGTTTATACAATTTTGACCGTTTGCACGATTTTGATAAATGATACACCAAAAGATGTACACAAAAATTATCTTCACAATATATCAAGAATACTTTTTATTTGCTCAAGAGTTTCAGAGTTATGGATCAAAATTTTATCCATTTTCAAAAAAAAAAAAAAAAACAAAATATTTACTACTTATTACCAAATAACTAATAATATAATATAATAACTTAGCAACAAATTATGTAAATTCAGTTCAAAGACAATTTAAGTCGCTATATATTGGTGTTTAATTTATCTTAATAGGACAAACCGTTCTCGAGTTATACAAGTGTGACTGCCTAAAGGTGAGGTCGTAGTAGTCATGCCCATAAAAAAATCAATACGTAATAGAAAAAAAGTGAAAGCTGATTAGTATTTAGCACGCTAAATTCCATCTAATCCACCTATTTTTTTATTTAAGATAAAAAAAAAATTTGTTTTGCCCACTAGTGTATCTCCACTTAGGTATGTATGGAGATACACTAGTTTGTATGCTTAAATGTGAATGCAATCATGATTTGTGCATCAATTTTTATGATACGTGGCTTTATTTACTCATAGTTTTACTAGCTTTGAGATAAAGATGATAAACTTAAATTTTTTTAATGTTTTCACTATTAAAAAGAAGTTTTAGTAAAAAAAAATCTTTAATTTAGCATGAACAACATTTTTTCGTACACTTATTTCGAAATATCTCCTAAACTATTGAGCGGATAAAAATTTGATAGCTGAACGACTTAAAGCCACGACTTTTATTCCACATATTTTGGTGTATCATTTATATAAATCGTTCAAACCATTCTCGAGTATTAGAAAAAAATATTCGAGTAATCGGCTTATTTAGGACACAATATTAGACACGCCCATAAAAAAGATCTCGAATTGATGGGAAAAAACTGAAAGCAGATTCGAGTTTAGCATACGGAATTCCATCTAGTCCACATATTTTTTATTATTTTTTTTTTTTTTGAAGGAGCACGAAAAAATTTTTTGGTCGACTAGTGTAATTTGTCTATTTATACGATGAACAGAGCTTACAATGAATGAAGTCGATTTTATTGATATTTACACTTAATTGGTTTAAAAACAATTTTGTTCTTAAGTTTATTATTTAGTTTAAAACAAATTGCGTTTAATTAGTTTTGCTTACATAGTAAAGTTTTAAAAAATGATCCACTAAATTGGCTTTGAAAAATTTATGTTTTGTTTTAGGTTAAAATTAGCTTGTGCTACCTACATTTTAGGCTGACCTTTCACAAATTTCATCGACATTTTATGTTACTATTATGATATAAAATCAGAAAAGTTTTGTCACATATGGAACATTTAATCCTCACTGATTTATACATTTTAGTTCGTATCGTTCGAAATACAGAAACCCAATTTCGAGTCTCGATTTATTCTCTAAATTGCTCTCAAAAAATTCGTAACTTTGAGCATGTAATTGAGGATTTTTTAGTCCATTTTTGAAACAAATTTTTGGAAACATAAATATCACAAAACCACTTTTTACATAAAAGAAAAGAAACGATGAAATATTTATATATTTTCGAATTTTTTACCTCAGATTAGCACAACCAAAATATTAAAAAAAACTTTTTTTAGATCTTTTACAATGTACTTAAATATAAAAATTTTTTGACAGTCATTTTGAGATTTTATTTTTAATCACTGCTAGGGATCTAAAGGTAAATATAAAACATTACATAACCAAAATGCCAGATCCCTCATCGGCCCAAGTGGATTTCTAGTCATCTTATATCTCTACATAGGGTCATTAGTATTTTCTTGAGTTAAAATGGTCTTTACCAGAATATACCAGAAGAAAAGCACGACCCATAACTTTTACTTTACAAAAGCTTTTTCTTATATTTATTGTATTCTACATTATTACAATGTTGTTTTGCTGCTCTAGCTAACCGTCGGTAAGCATAGTATGCAGATTTATATGTTGTTTGTTTTGTCTGTTACATTGTTGGTTCTATACTAGAATTCCAACATACAATCAGTAAACAAGTTACAGCGTGCCCTCTGTAGTATTATTTTTTGTAAATGATGAATATTTTTCGAACTTTTTTTTATGAATTAATAATTATTGTATTTTTATTCAGGCTCAAGTTCATTATTGTAATACGACGGTTAGCTAGAGCAGTAAAACAACATTGTAATAATGTAGAATACAATAAATACAAGAAAAAGCTTTTGTAAAGTTATTTCAACTTAATACTTAAGAATTCAGAATATGTAAAGTGATGAAGTTACGTATTCTAATTCTTCAAAAGTGTGAGTTAAATGAAAGATCTTTACGATTAGCACTAAAAGGCACATGGATGCTGACGAAGATCATAGCTTATCAGAAAATGCATTCTATCCTGCTAGTGTCTAATAAATCTTTTTCTGTATTCTAGAAACATTATTACAATCAGTGTTACCGTTTGGCGACTTTAGTCGCCAATTGCCCCTTTTTCAACCACCTGGCCACTTTTTTGGCCCCTTTTGTAAATGGCGACTTTTTCAAACTATGTGCCAAATGACAGTAATCTTAGTTGTTTAAAATATATCGACCTATTATATTTCAATTTAAACAAATAAATTTCATTATTTTAAGATTGTTCCACAGTATAAGTTTTATTTAAGAAAAATGATATAAAAAGCCACTGAGTATTTATAAATAAATGAAACTGTTAGGAATAAAATCATCATGTGCGAATATTTTGGACTGGATTGAGAAACTAAAAAACAGATACAATGAATACTTATATCATAATTTATATTTTGTTTACATTGCTCATAGCAATCCCTCGGGGAACGTGACTTTTTACTAAATTATAATAAGATCATTTATCCAACTGACTTAAGTCAATACTTATGAATCCATACGTTCAGTTCGACGTGGATTTGAAAGACTGGAGCACGAGTGAAGACATCGTACAATAATTCAGAAGTGTATTTAATAAAAATATAATTGTATATCAACTATTTTTGTGAATAAGTCTTTACTTTTGCAACAATACAAATTGTTGTAAAATAATTATAAATAAGTTACAACAAAATTAGATTTAGTATTTTTTCTTGAAATATAACATTTTTTGTTTCTGTTGTTATCAAATAAACAAATTTTGAGGAGTTTTTTGGGGTTTCAAATCAGTTGGACCCTTTTTTTCAAACAATCCCCTTTTTTGGCGACTTTTTATTTTGAAATCCCCTTTTTTGGACACTTTTTAAAAATTCTCAACGGTAACGCTGATTACAATAATGAACTTGAGCCTGAACAAATATACAATAATTATTAATTCATAAAAAAAAATTCCAAAAATATACATTATTTACAAAAATTATTCAAAATATTATAAAATAAAAAACTACTTAATTTAAATTTAAACAAATAACATTTTCAAAATATCTTCGTATGTTTCTATTCCAAAATATGCTAATGCGAGATACATATCGAGGGCTTATATTCAAAACGGATCATATGCAAAACCCAAATTGCTCAGGAAAATAAAAAAACTGTTAATTTCACTAATTTTTCAACACTTTGCAATCCGTTCTTTTACGAGTTATTAATATTACGTCTATTATTGCATTTATGTCCTCTACAATCTTAAATACAAATTAAAATGAGAGAAGAAGATATAGTCGGTCAAGACCGACTATATGATACCCTACACCATTGCGTATGAGCACAAAAATTCGGGAATTCGATTTATATTAGACCTGTAGACCAACACTTTTACTAAATCTAAAATAAAGCATGGAAGTACAGAGTAATGCGTTAATAATAACATCTTGATGATTTTATGCATTATAGGACGATTTCCAGAAGTGGGTTTATATGGAAGCTATGGTAAATTATGAACTGATTCTCATAAATTTTAGCAATGTTGTTTCTACTTAAATAAAACTTATTTGTGTCGAATATTAACTTGATACTATCTTTCGTATGGGATTTATGCACGTTAAAGTGATTTTCGGAAGGGGGGTTTATATGAGAGCTATGGTCAATCGTGGACCGATTTTATTAAAATTTGGTACAACGATTGGTATTTGTACAGAACTTGTTTGGACCGAATTTCATTAAAATATTCTTAATATTAAGATATTTTTAAGAGTGGAAACTCTATTCCGGGGGGACATTTGTATGGGGGGTAGGTGAAATAATGGACCGATCATAACCAATTTCAATAGGCTTCGTCCTTGTATCATAAAAGTCCCACCTGCCAAATTTCATTCAATTATCTTCAATCTAACGGACGGACATCGTTAGATTGATTTAAAAAGTGATTCTGAGTCGATTGGTATACTTTAAGGTGGGTGTTGGATAACTCAGTCTATGCGTTACAAGCATCAGCACAAACACATAATACCCCAACCACCTATGGTGGTGTAGGGTATAAATATCGCGATGTGTTTAGTATGCGTGGAAATATTGGCGATTTATTAATTACACTGGTCAACAAAAAAATCCTCCCCATAGACGAATAGTTGGACTTGATGTATTTTGATGTGCTAAACACGAATCTGCTTTCAGTTTTTTTCCATCAGGTCTGGATTTTTTTTTATGGGCGTGTCTAATATTTCGCCCATAATAAGGCCATTAGTCTAGTATATTTCCTCATAACTCAAGAACGGTGTATACGATTGATCAAAGTGATATATAGATGCGGACTAAAAATATCTTAAAATTCTCCAAACATAATTTTTTTTATGTGCTGAATAGTTTCGTAGTTATTTTGAAATAAGGGTCCGAAAAAAATCATTTTCATGCAAAATTTTTAATATTTTTTTGTTACTAAAATTTCTTTTAATAAGTGAAAACATCTAAAATGTTACAGTTTATCATCTTTATATTAAAGCTGGTAATGCTGCGAATAAAATAAGGCATGTATCTTCAAAATTGATGCAGAAATTTTGATTTTATTTATAGTTAATTAAAAATACCCATGTTACATACAATTAAGTAGAAATACAGTGGTGGCCAAAAAAAATTTTTTATTTTTCTTGAAACAAAGTAGGTGGACTAGGTGGATTCTGACGAGTTAAACAATAATCAGCATTCACTTTTTTTCTATCGGGTACTGATTTCTTTTTATGAGCATGACTAATATCATCACCTTATTCAGCGGATACACTATAAAATTCGAGAATGGTTTGTCGAACTTAAGCTATAACTTAATAACCCTTTACACGATTCTGATAAAGATGCATACGAAAACTGTTTTCAAGATTTTTCATTTGCTCAAGAATTTCAGAGTTATGGATCCATATTTTCACCACTTTTCAAAAAAAAAAAAAAATAATAAAATTTTCGGTACTAATTACCGAATAACTACGGAAATATTAACTGGACAAAAAATTATATAAATTCAGCTCAAAGACAATTTAGGTCGCTATATATTAAAGTTCAATTTATCTTAATTGGACAAACTGTTCTTATACAAGTCTGACTGCCTAAAGACGTGGTCATAGTAGTCATGCCCATAAAAAAATTAATAAATGCGTGATAGAAAAAAAGTAAAAGCTGATTCTTATTTAGCACGTTGGATTACCTCCTCCACCTATTTTTCTTTTTTTATTTAAGACTAAAAATTTAATTTTTTTTTTTTGCTGATTAGTGTATTTCCACTTAACTGTAGGTATGCATGAGTATCCAAACTTAACTGTGAATCCATTCAAGATTTGTGCATCAATTTTTATGATACGTAGCTTTATTTACTCGTAGTTTTGCCAGCTTTGAGATAAAGGTGATAAACATAAATATTTTTGATATTTTCACTTTTAATTAAAAGTTTATGTAAAAAAAAAGGAAATCTTGAATTTAGCATGAAAAATTTTTTCCGCCACTTTTTTCGAAATATCTTCTAAACTATTAGGCGGATAAAAATTTGAAAAAGTTTTGCGATTTAAAGCTAATTTTATTCCGCATATCGTGGTATATCATTTATATAAATACTGTTCTCAAGTAATAGTGAAATATACTCGAGTAAAAGGCATAGTTAGGGCACAATATTAGACATGCCCATAAAAAAAAACCCCGACCTGATGGAAAAAAACTGAAAGCAGATTCGAGTTTAGCATGTGAAATTTCATCTACTCTCCATTTTTTTTTTTGTTTTTTAAGGAGCTCGAAAAAATTTTTTGTTGTCGACCAGTGTTATTAAGCCTTTTTATAAAATTTGCAAAGTTCAATTTTTAGTGATGTATTGTTGTTCATATTCATCCATTTATTGTAAAATTCATCTTTTTTTAAATAAGACATAATATCAATTATATATATTTTTTAATTGCACTTCGTCAAATCTATAAAGTTGCATTAAATGCAAAATCGTACCTCTTTTTTGAACGCCATATTGATTCTGATATAGGGTATTAAAGTAGCTACATATTGACATATATCATCGCACATTTTAATTAACGCCTTGGGTGTGCCCCGACAACTAATGTTAAACTAAAATATCGCGTTCTTAGCCCATGAAAACCGTTGTTGAATATTTTTAGTGAAATTATATTTTCTGCGTAAGTAAAACTTAACACAAGAACTTATTTCAGATTAAAATTTACTTATAACGCCAAAATCCGCTACAACAAAATATGCAAAATTTCTGATTTTTTAAAAATAACTGAATACTTTTAGCAAATTAATATTTTAAACTGCCACAATGATTTTGGAATGTAATTTGGAAACCTTCTTTGATAACGCCTTACTGTAGCTTCATTGAAATAATGTTGCGAGTGTGCCTCGCGAAAAAGGCACCTCTTGGAGCCATTTTCTCTAAGTTTGGGTACCTCCTACAGCATTTCTGTTGAGGGCACATTAATGAGATATATGTCAAATGATGCATAATTTCTAGAGCTATTTGAGTTTGAATATTTTGAATTTTGCGATACCCGAAGCGGCGTAAAATCCCAAAATTTAATGGTCGCCTTTTTCTACAAGTGTTTATAGTCTACATTAGAAGAATTGAACACTTATGCTGAAATCCGTGATTACAGCAATCAAAAGAAAGAAAAAAACTTGTCAGTTTCAAACACTTTTTTTATAGATTTTTTTTACTTTGAGTGCATGCCGGCACCACATGAAACCGTTTCAGGTCTTGAATTTTTGTTCTGTTACACCATCAAGTATTGTTAACATAATTGCATCAAAAGTTATTTAAAAAGATCAGAAGTTAAACAAATATTTTAGGTTTCAGGTCGGTTTCATAAAGGCAAACGTAAAATGAGAATTGCCCATATATATAAATATTAAGGCGACTCACTCCCTATGAAAAGAAAAAAGGTGGTTTTGTTACCCCCTTCAAAATTTACCTTGATATGTTTTATGATGTTCCCCAAAATATTTTGGTTCTACTGTTGACCGTTCCTGAGCTGGACCATTTTTCAAAAAGGTATTTTTTCCAGTTTTTTTAACCTTTTTGCATTTTCTCCCAGAGCAACTTATAGAAAATGTGGTATCATTTAAAAGGTGTTTGGAAAATGCGTCCATTAGTGTATAAAACATATCCAAGAGTAACCTCAATATTTTTTTATTCCATGAAACATCCAATTTTTTAAAGTCTTTTCATAATATTTTTACTTGAATTTAGACTTGAGTTTTTGGTATCTGTTTAATATTTTTTTTAAATTATTTAATTTTCGTGGTTTATCAGACATTAAATCTGATTTAAAATTTTACATAAACTTAGTCAATATGGGTATCAAAATTCTTCTTTTGGTGGGAGCTACTAATTTGAATTAACATATATACAAAAATTGCAATAATTCTAATGAAATAATATTAAAAGCAAATAAAAAAAAAAAATTTTAAAGACTAAAAATATGACAATTTTATGTATTGAATACGATCATTGACTGTTAAAAGTTAACCAATATAATAAATTGCGGTTTTATTCCCCCAGTCCTTGAAAAAGCCCATTATTACAATAAAATTAATCAAATAAAAGGTAAAATAATAGTTATGACTCTTTAAAGAACTCAATTAAGTTTGTTGAGGCTGTATGGTTGAATCGCACAAGCTTTATGCAAAAATTTAATCACAAAAACCTTTTTTATAAAACATTACTTTAGTTTTTATATTCTTCTTTAATGTTTTTTGTTTCTATGTTAACATTTTTGTAATTTCCGTTAATGTGTTCATTTAAACAGCTAGTTCTTATCAAAAGAAGAATTTTGATACCCTTACTGGCTATATTTTTATAACATTTTAAATCAGATTGTTTGTCTGATAAACCACGAAATTTAAATAATTTTGAAACAAATATTAAACAGATAAAAAAACTCATGTCTAAAAGCAAGTAAAAATGTTTGAATTTTCAATAAAAATAACACACAATGTTGTGAAAAAAAAACCTTAAAATATAGGATGTTTAATAAAATAAAAAAAAAAAAAAAATATTGAGGTCAATCGTGGATATGTTTTATATACCAATGGACACACCCTCCAAATACCTTTTAAATGATACCATATTTTCTATATGTTGCTTTGGGAGAAAATACAAAAAAGTTCAAAAAACTGGAAAACAGATCTTTTTGAAAAATGGTCTAGCTTACGGTCAGCAGTAGAACCGAAATATTTTGGGGAACATCATAAAACATATCAAGGTCAATTTTGAGAAGGGTAACAAAGTCACTTTTTTGAATGAGTCGCCTTAATAAATATATATTTTTGTAAATTTTAAATTGTAGAAATTTTCGAAATCGGCAACACGAGAACATTTTCGCTGTTATCTTTTATATATATAAATATTTTCATAAAATTACGAAAGCTCGATTAGAAAAAATTTTCAAATATAGTTGGGGTAATATATCTGAAAAACAAAAGTCCAATATTTGTGAAAACTAAAATTATGATTATTTTAAATAAAATATTACTATGTATTTGTGAAAAGCTAATATCGTTATTTGTTACTTTTTATAATAATATTTTGTCAATGATTATAATAATTTGTTTTCAGTGAACTATATTAAAATATTTAATTATGGTAACCATATATAGTAAAACTTGAACAGAAAAATTATTATCATAAGCAAAATATTACTAATATTAACTATAATTTGTATCTAAATGTTTCTGTAAACACAATTCTATAGCCGTAATAACACTAGAATTATTTATTTGCTCTGCTTGTATTAAAAATCCTGAAAGGAAATAAACTAAAAATATAAAATCTTAAACAATATTTTTTGCTGATCCTATTAGTTATTTTCAGTTGGTCTTAATTTTGTTTTTAATTTAATTCGTTTTGGTACATTAAAATTCGTAATTCGTCAGGCACATTAAATTCGACTGTAAATATTATTTTTTCAATAAAACATTTACTAAAATTATGAAACTATTTTTCTATAGCCTTCACAATTAAACTCTTCCTTTGAATTTCTGAATATGTATTTAACTTTTTCCCAATGTTTGTTGCTGGCAGTTTGTTAACATTAAATTTATAGGAAGCCTGAAATCATTTTTATAAAGTTGCTAACAAATCAACATCATTATCGTCGTCATTTGCCAAAACCAGTAAAACATCATCCTACTCATCATCAGCAACTAAATACATACATATATATAACACAGTTCATTTTACAGTTAAAAGTTATAGGTTTCAACATACAAATGTATAAACATGACCTGCCTGTCTGTCTGTATGTATTTTCTAACTCTCTGGCTGTCAGCAGCAAAATGTCTATTATTTTTTTCTAAACATATGCATGTTAACATAAAACCATTTCAAACTAATGTGAACTGTGAATGAATGAAGAATAAACTGGCAGACAGACTGACATACTCTTAAATACTAAATACGTACAAATTATACTAAATTTAATACTGTCCGATCTATTAGTCCTTTTTCAATTTGTAGGTTGAACTTTTCCGAAATGAAGAATGTACACGCAAAGAAAAAATATGGTTCCTGTGATCATAAACTAAGAGCAACATACTATGATTGTAATATATGATTCCAGGTTACAATAAGTATATTTGTACGTAATCATTATTATGATTCCAATTTATAATTTATTAGTAAGGTTTATAACCTTATTAATAACTTTTAGTAAGTTTTATAACCTTTTCTTAAGTATTGCTTTCAATTTCATCATGTTTTTATCACTTAATAATTCCATATTATCATATATATAAACTAATTTCATCATATATATAATTCCATTTTATCATATATATTATTCCATTCTATCATATATATGAACTAATTCCATCATAAGTATAATTCCCTTTTATCATATATATAATCCCATGTTATCATATATATAATTCCATTTTATCATATATATGAACTAATTTAATCATATATATAATCCCATGTTATCATATATATGTTCCTATATTTTCATATTTATATTCATTTGTGCCACGATATGTGGTACATTCATCATACTGAATAAAAACAAAACTTGTCAATTTATATTTGTTCATACATAAACTAAATGAGAATTATAACTACTGGACTGATACACAAAAATGTGTATTCAAAAGGCATTAAAAGTTAATGGCTTAATATGGTTGTAGAATTAACTAAATTTGTAAAATGAAATGAATGGTTATGTAATTAACTAAATTGTTGTGGAATTGACTAAATGATTGGATTTATTCATAAATATGATTTCATATAAACATATTTAAATACATATTATAATTCAGTGAACCATATTAAAATTTTGATTGTGGGTAATCATTTAATGATTAAACAGAATCATAAACGTTGCTATCATGAACACAGTATATTTATATCAATGAAAAACGGCTATATAATCATTGAATAGTTGTGGTGATCATGCTGTAAACATGTTTTTTCTCTGCGTGTAGTTTTAAGTAATCTAGTAGCCCTTTTTTAAATACAAATTATTTATATATAAATTCATTGTCTCTTTACTTCATCTCTTTCCAAGAGGTACGAATTCTCAAAGCCTTGGTTTTGGGCGAAGAGGAACGGGGGCAAATTCTCTATCAAGTCATGAGTTTTATAACAAAATTCCTAAAAGGTGATTTTATATCATCAGATGCCATGGCCAAATAAGCCCGAAGAAGATAAAGGTAAAGAAACATTTATAATGACTTCGTGGGTCCATCTCCATCGATCACAGCCCATAACAAGACAATTAATGAGTGTGAGGCAATAGATGCCACCTATGTTAGAGAGGTCGATTTGAAAGCATGGTCTAAATTTCCAGGTAAGCTAAAATATTTTGAAAATTACCAAATTAGTTCAGTAGCATAACATTTAGTTCTAGCAAATAAAATCTTTGAAATATTATGATATGATTTAAATTATTTTCTTATTTTATTTTTTCCCTTCTCTTTTAAAGTTCCCCTATTTCGAGTCTTGGAGCATCCACTGAAAAATTTCCCGATACCTTATCATCGCGTTGCAAGGAAGTCAGCATCCTGTGGGCACCCTGCATTTGTACCTTATAAACCTGTATTGGTTAGTATCCCTGTGGCCTCAAATACTGTAAAGGTAAGATGGCATCGGCAGCTGCTGCGGCACAGACAAATTATCGTTGTGGCATTAAGACTTGTCGTAAATGTTCACACTTTTCGTAGTATGTACGACAAAAACGGCAATGTTTATGGGATGAATAACGAGAGCTGCAACAAATAATCCCAATATATACAATAATATCCACAACAACAATAGGAAATATAATACAAACAACAACTAATAATAATACTCTTGTTATGACTACAATTCATACTCTAAATTATTATTATACACCAATTAATATTATTATAATGTACAAAATACAAAAGACAATGAAAATGACGACGACGACCAAGTTGCTGCTAATGACGATAATGATGATGATGATGTTTAATATAAAGAAGAATAACAAAAAAATCATGTGGGATTTTATTAATAATCTCCTTCACTTAAGTAGTTTTCCAATGAAAATACTTAATATTAAGATTAATCGACATTTTATTCATATCCCAATAACAACAACAACATTGCTGTTGATGCCAACCATGTCGAGGAAATAACATTTAAATGACAGTACAAGGGAAAGAGAGAAATTATTACCACAACCATCGACATTAACACCCTTATCTCTACCTTTGGCTATGAACAGTAAAATAAATTTATTATTTTAAAGAGAAATTTCGTTGGAGATTAAAAACAAAATTAAAGGCAAAACTTGGCATCTTCTACTCCTCGTAAATATCCAACGATCAGGGCTGCCAGATGTGGCGATTTTTCGCCAAACGTGGCGATTTTTAATTGCTATTGGCGACTGAATTTTCCGTTTTGCGACATGGCGAAATTTTTGGCGATTTTTAACAAGGTGGCGATTTATTTGGCTAATTTTTAAAACTTTATTAAATAGGTATTCTCATAGTAAAACTATTACGTTTTCTTACTAGCTAACGTCTATTTTTAGTATTTTTTATCCAAAACGGCGGTTCTCAAATGGAGGTCCGCGGTTCTCAACAAAGTATATTGAATCATTAAAATTTTCTTCACTTCAAATCTATTACAAATTAGCTTTAGAAACTATTTTTTAATTCATTTTGTAAAATAATAAAACACAAAATATTACAAATTGAATGAAAAAAAAAAAAAAAAATATATATATATATATACATATTTTCATTCAATTTGAAAATGATTTGAATTAACAAAAATTGAATAAATTCTTTATGAATTAATTCAATAAAGAATTAATTCTATTTAAACAAAAGCCTTTGAATTAAGCTATTGAATTATATTTTTGGGAATGGTATTATTGAATGAAAAACTATTATTTCTTAATTCAGAATTAAGATTTAAGGGAATTAAGCTAGAATTTAATTAATTCTTTCGAAGCTCTGCAAAGTTGCAAAAAATATATAATAAATATTTTTTTGTGTTTGTGCATGATTATTATTATCATTCTGGTAATTGTAAAAAAACATTAATGATATTTTGTCCTCGGCATAAGACGTTTATTAGCATTTTTAGAATCCATTTTTAAATACACACGTTTTATCTTAAATTTATAATTAATTGAAGTCAAATGTTTACTATTTTCTTAAATATAACTTTCAGAATATCAAATTTGTATTTTAAAATTTGATTTGTGTAGTTTTGTTACTTATGTATTCAAAGTAACAGATGTTAAATTTAAGTATATTAATTAATTAAATAAATAAAAACAAAAATATAAAATTATATCCACTTGAAAAAAATATAAAAAAATATTTTTATTTTTTTTTATTCATAACAAATTTGTCACCAAAAAAATTAGATTTTTCTTTAATAATTTTGTTTTATTCTGTAAAGAAGGTGGAATTATATTGAAAAAAGATCTTTTGAAAAAATATTTAATTTGTATATATACCTTCTATATAAAAAAATTATTATGATAAAAATAAATAAATGAATAAATAAAAAATAACTTATTTCCTGCCAAAAAAATAACTTATATATTAAAAAAAATCAGTATTTTTGTTTATAAAAAAATTTAGGTCTATAAATTGAATCTTTGCTGTATGAATATTTATTTCTTTTTGTATAAAAAAAAATAATAACTTTTTGCTTAGAAAAAGGAAATCAAAAAAACTTCTTTATTTTTCAAAATAAATGTTATTTCTGCCCAAAAATAAAAGAAATGAAATACTTTTTTTATTCAAAACTATTTTTTTACTAAATAAAATATATATTATTTAAAAATAAGTTTTAAAATTGAAAATATTAATATTATTTATTTCTAAAAAAATGTATATTTTAATAACAATTTCTTGATTCAAATAAAATACAACTCAAAAACATGGAAAAAATCACAAAATAATTTTTTTCCGAAAAAAAGGAAAAACTTTTATTTACTATTTACTTTATTTTTATTTTTCTTTCTAAAAAATCCAAAAAATGGAAAAATATATACTTTTAAAAATGAAAAAATTTTAATATTTTTTTTAAATAATAATTTCAAAAACTTAAAATTCTCTATAAAAACTTTTTTTTAATAATAAAAAAAAAAAACACCAAAAACAAATTTTATGCACATTTTATGAAATATATAAAAATATAATATATAAAAGTAAAATATAACAATTATTAGTTTATCAAAAATATAACTATAAAATATAAATTGACAACTTCGAAATCATATAAAAATTTGTCACGTCACTAAGAAAGGTATAAGCACGTCGGTGCAGATCAAAGTATTTCTACTTGTAAAACAACAAAACATGTATGCTATGCCCTACTGTAATATTAACGTTCATATCTTTTCCATTAGTAAATAAACAACTAAAAATTCTGTTGGCACTTTTTTCAAAATACAAGAAACGAATTGTTTCTTTCAATTTGAAATAAAGATATACATGTACAATCTTATATATATGTGTGCGTGTTTTTATTTGCAATTCTTTATAAGGAATACACACATGTACAAACATATATACTTAAACTCTTTCTCTCTCTCTGTTTTGGTGGTGGATTTAGTTTTCCCTTGTTACTTATCCCCCTCATCCTCGCAAAATGTTGAGAGCGAGAATTACATGAGAGCAGGTACTATGATTAGAACCCGCCATAAGAAATTTTGTTTCTACATGATGCGCATTCTATATATGAATATTCTTTGATATTACATAATATTTTTTTTTTATATAATATAAATTGAATTTTATAATTTTTTTTTTTTTTCTTTACTCTTAAAAATATTTTTTTCCTAAAATATGTAATTTCGGTTTTAATTTTAAGAATTTAATAACGAGACATGCAAGATTATTATTTGTTTTCTTTTTGTTTTATTATTTATTTTATTCCCTCAAAAGTTTCAGATTGCGGAGAAGAAAGAAGCTTTGTCTTACAGTGGACGTTCGCTAGTACGAATTATATATTGTCAGGCCCTTTCGTAGTACAGAAAAATTCGTATTATTGAACAACGCATTTTTATGTTCCAATTCAAATAATTCACATACAATATTTAGATTTTATTAATATACAGTTTGTCAAAAAAACCTTTGCACAAAAAAAAAAAAAAAAAACAAGTTAGAATGCTATATTCGGCCATGCCGAATCTTATATACCCTCCACCACTGAGCTAGTGTTTTCATCAGTTTTTATGTAGGAAAAGCTCTTCGGAAAGTGATGTTTTTCTAATTTACTTATTAATTTTTGGCGTCCATAATAGTGTAGTAGTATAAGCTTGTTCTAATAAAGATTTTGTATTGTATATAAGATATTTTAACAAACTATTATGCAAATGATGTGTAAAAAGTAAAAAAAGGAGGAAAATCTTGATAACTTATTTTTCTTACAAAAAGTCGATTATTTTGGTAAAAAAAATAGAATATTTCATTTTAAATAAAAGTATATTTTTCATTTAGTAAAAAAATTGCATTTTGTAAGAAAGTTAAATAGTAGTGGCAGAGCGAAACGAACGAAAATTTGTTTTTACTATATACTATCTTCACAAAAAAATGCCTTTTTTAGTGAAAACTAATTTATTCTATAAGAAATCTAAGGGCTAGGAGAAATGAAATTATGTGATTTCTTGCATATTTCGCAAAAATTGGAGTTCTTATCAAAAAACCCGATTTTTACAGATTTTTTTGTAGTTTGATTTGTATAAATTATTTTGTTGGTTTTTTTTTTTAATACCTTGTATGTGTTTGTAAAGAATCTGTATTTTTAGTTTTGTTACAATTACAATTATTACCATTTAAATGTAGAAAATGTGTATTTAACCTATTTCCGACCACTACCCGATTCCGTTAAGATAAGTACGAAATTTAGCATGAAGTTTTTTTTTGCGACTGTTGTAACAAATTAAAAAGATTTGGACACCTACATATTTTTGATTCCGAAATATAATGCATCGAGAATTTCAGAAATCGTACCATTTTTAGCTTAAATTTAAAGCTATTTACCTTTAGAATACACCCATAACATAAAAACATATTTTCGAAAAGCAGATCTGAAAATATCGCCTTTTCACTACACCAACCATTTATTTGATACACCTGGCATTAACACTCAATTCTGGACAGAGTATTTATATAAAAATTGATTTTTTCTCTTATCTTTTAGACAACATATTATCTTATAATAGTTGTGAAAAAATTCATCATCGACTGCATAATTAAATAATTAGGCGATGTTAAAGCTACTGATGCGAAAACGCAGCAGCAGTCGTAAATGGGTTAAGCACACTCGAATAATAAAAACATGACTTTCTTTATTTTTATGCAACTTTCCACCAATTTTTTTGTATTTCTGTGCAAAGTCGATTTAAAGAACGAAAAACTGAAATTTTATTTTGCGTTAAAATTTAAGCTCGATTGATAAAAACAGATTTATACACCAAATAGGCCATAATTATTCAGAAACATTTTAATATTACCGAATTTAAAACTTATTGTTTTAATCAATATAATAAAATTGATCAATTATTTCTGTAAATCTTCGCTTACCTCAAATTTATATTTAACGATTCGATTAGAGAGCCGTTTCTCTGATGATGTTGGAAAAACTAAATAAGTAAACTAAAGCAAATATAAACTAACTATAAGAGTTTCCCTCTTCGTAATTTGCATTTATATAAATCACCCTAACTGGTCATGAATTAAGAATTTACTGTTGAATTATATTATTTCTGCCCAACGGCGCTCTCAAAATTTTTGAAAAATTATATTTGAAAACTTTTATAAATACTAATCTTTAAGAAAATGATAAAAATTAGCAATGCTTTTTAAAGATAGTTATTTAAATAAATTAAAAAGAGATAAACAAAATTCTAACATAACTAAGTATATTACAGTTTTATTTTTACAATGAAAATTAAAAAAATATCACCACATTTACAAGTTATTAATTATAAACGCACAAAAAACTATAATGAATAAGAAATTATAAAGTAACATAATTATGTATCAGTACTTTTTCTTCAATGTGCTAAATAAAAATTAAAAAACATTTTCAAAACAATTTCATATTTATGCAATTTATTCCATCAACATTATTTATATCTTTATGTTAGCAGACAAACTTTTAATAAAACCATTACATATCCTTCTCTACCGATGTGTACAGCTTGAAACACACCGAACTACTAACTAGTTTAATAAACTTATCAACATATGTTGCTAAAAAGTAGCGAACGTACCATATCGTGGTGTGTTCGATGGTGACCACGATCAAACATCAAACTCAACATAGTTGTATGCCTTTGTGTTTATCAACATTCATATTGAGGCGAACATACACATATGCACTCCATATACAAATTATAACATGATGTTTAAGAAACACTTATGACGTTGGAATCATAGAAACTGTTCATATTTTTGCCTATAACTTTTCTCCGACTGAACCGATTTAGCCAATTTTTGGCAGTTATCTAAAGTGAATATAGGTAGACATTTTGGCTAAGTTTTATTTAAATCCGTTAATTGCTTGTTGAAATATTATCAGTTCAAGAGTGGTTTGGGGATTCTTTCAGATTTGGATATATAACTTTTTTTGTACTGAACCGATTTGGCTGGTTTGCAATCCCAAACAGCGTCTGGGAACAACAAATAACCTGAGTAATTTTCATTGGAATAGCTCAATCAGTTTAGACGTGAGAATGTTTTCAACAGACGGACAGACAGACAGACGGACAGACGGACATTGCTTAATCGACTCAGAATTTCATATGATCCAAGAATATATATACTTTATGGGGTCTTAAACGATTCTTTCTAGGTGTTACACACGGAACGACAAACTTAGTATACCCTCTTTCACCACTAGTGGTGGTGGAGGGTATAAAAACATGTAAAATGTGATATTCATTCAAGAATTACAACAACAAAATCTTTACATACTTTTTTATTTTTGCACACAATCTATTACTGTACTTGTTTACTACTATATGGCGCTAATATTTTTCTAATAGTCACACACATTACAATAATAATAACAACAACAAAAGAAGTTTAGACAGTATAAAGAGTGTCAAAAAAATCTTTGCATATTGAATGAAGATAATTTAAAAATAACAAAAAATTACGTTATTTCCCAAAAATGTTGTGCACTTTGGGTTTTTTACAAATGAAATGGAATGTTAAAGGGGTAAACAAGGTTTTAGTAATAAAGTGATCGTTCTTAATGCAACAAGTGTCCTCATATTTGAATACAAAAAATTTCAGGAAAACGAGTTTCAAAGAATATTAAACAATTGGATTATTTCAATTACTACAAAGGCAAATCTGCCTAAAAAATCGCAGATATGTCCTCCTTGAAAATCAGAACTGTATATAATATAAAATTCCGTGTTGAAAAAGAAGGACGACTATACTTAAAAGGATCCACGGGCAGGCCAAAAAAGGTGATGCAGCAAGTTGAATGAAAAATTATTAGAACAATTTATGATAGCCTGCAATCCAATACGAAGGGATTAGCTCTTTAAGTGGAAAAAGACTTTGGGTTACATGTTTGCCATGAAACCATCAAAAATGTTCTTCAAAAACACAAATATTCTTCAAGAGTGGCTTGGAAAAAACCCCTACTGTCAGCTCAAAATGTCAAAAAGATATTAAGATTTGCCACCGAATAGATTTCACTTCCTCCAGAGTACTAGGACGATGTTATTTTCTCAGATAACACGAAAATAATTCTTTATTATCATGACAGACCGCAAAGAGTTTGCTATATTTAAGGGATTTGTTAAACCCTTTTCCGGGAGGACATTTGTATGGAGGCTAGGTGAAATAATGTACCGATCATAACCAATTTCAACGCATTCGTCCCCGAACTATAAGAAGCCTGTGTACCAAATTTCATTAATTTTGGTTCAAAATTCCGACCTGTAGTTTGATTACAAGGTTTACATGGACGGACAGACGGTCAGACGGACAGACGGTCAGACGGACAGACGGTCAGACGGTCAGACGGACGGACATCGTTAAATCGACTCAGAAAGTGATTCTGAGCCGATTGGTTTAAATTAAGGTGGGTCTTAGACTAATATTTTTGGGTGTTACAAACATCAGCACAAACGCATAATACCCTCCCCACCTATGGTGGTGTAGGGTATAAAAAAAAACAATTTACTTATTTAAAAAATCCGTCATTAAACATTGACGTTTCCCAGTAAAAAATGAAGCTTACCTGCGAGCAGGTTTTTAAGGGAAAGAAGCAAATCTCCCCCTTACAAACTTGCTTACAAGAGGCATGATTTTTATATGGCGAATTCCCACTTGGAAGCATTACCTTTGGAAAAAATCAGCGCATTTTTCATTGCCTCCAATCAGGCATGATGTAAAAATTATATGTAAGCGCATGTTCATGTCTGTAAAAATGGCAACCGTAATGTTTACTCGAAGCTCTTCTTTCATATGTGATATGTATACATTACGTATTCACTTACCAAAAGTGCTACATTCATGCCTCTTTTGAAGCTATGAAGTATGTTATGAAATACAATTTTTTTTTATTTATTTATTTTTTATTTTATTTGTTATTTATTTCAAATATACAAAAATATATACAAATAACATAAATATACTTAGAATTAAAATAAACATAAATTAGTTTGTACTATGTTCAGTTTAAAAAATTTCAATGTCAAAAAATTAAAATTAGATTTCAAAAACATTTAGAAGTTTCAGAATAATTAATTATTATTATAATTTTAAATTCTATTGTATACATATGTAAACAAAAACGTCAAATACATACATATATACAGATTTGTGATAATTTTGATTAAAGATTTTCTGTAATAATTTTTTCCTGGAAAAATATTTTCCGATTCTCCTTCACTTCCGAAGTTTGTTGTTTTTCTCGCTCTTTCTTTGTAGATTTTTTTTTTCGTATAAATGGTTTAATCTATTAGGAATTTAGTTTTGGTCAAGTCAAACAAATTCTGAAAAGAAATATGTGTATAAAAACAAATATTAAACGATTATTCAAAAACATTTTTAACGGTTTCTTACCTTTTAAAATAATAATTCTTTCAGTTAATTCTTACATTGAATTGAAATTCTATTATTTAGCTTAGAGTGATTCATTTCTCTGAAAATAAAATTTACCTACATCAAAGAAATATATTAATTTTTTTTTAATCATGTATGTATCAAAGGTATTAATATTTTTTTTTTTTTTTTTTTTTTTTTTTGATACGGAATATTTAAAAGTTTTGCATATATTTGGTCGGTTCTAAAATTTCTTCATAAAATAAATCTGAATTTATAACGCAAATTCCAAGAACTTTACTTTTCAAAGGTTGAAGTACTGTCGATATTCTGAACATCTGAATTATTTATAGATGCCATAGAAAGGGCTAACAAATTTGTATTCATCTCTATTTGTTTTAATTTGTTTAACTGCCTTTCCAATCATATTTAAAATAATATTAAATAATGTACAAAACAAAAAACACTAATAAAAAAGTAAAGAACAATACAAAATCAAAACAAAATTGTTTTGCACACATACAAAACTAGTGTAAAAAAAATAAAGAAAAACCAGAAGAAACAAACACAAAACGTGAGCAAGACACACAAAAAAATAAATAACGGTGAAAAGCAGTGTTGCCAGGACTTGAGAAAAAAAGAAGCTAAATTCGACTTAAAAAAAGGTCAGAAAAGGCTAAATGCCCCAAAAAATAAAGCCAGAAAAAATCTAACATATTTTTTTTTATTTAAAAAGAGCATTAATTTTTTTGTTCTCATTAGATTTTGGTATTTGTTAAATATATTTTAGTGAATTTGTAATTATAAAGTAATTAGTTTATATGGGTAATAAAGTTTGTCAAAAAATAATTGTAATATTTTTGTAGAATGAAGCGCCGCAAGCGAAAATTTTCATTAAATATAAATAATTTCGATATTTTTGTAAGAATTAATATACACAAATGCTTAAATTGATGATTTTGTAAAAATAAAATTTGTAAAATTTTAGCCTTTTTAAGGCTATGTTAAAAATAAAAAAGGCTAACAAAAAAGCTAGAAGCTAAAACGAGAATTTTGAGGCTAAAATCAAAATGAAAAATCTAGATCTAGCCTTAAAAAGGCTAAACTGGCAACACTGGTGAAAAGACGAAAATATTTGCAAATAGTTTAAAATATTCCATACAAATAATAAGTATATTCACACACATTTTTATTTAATATTCAATTAAATACTTACAAAACAATTACTTTAATCCACTATCTTAATAATCTTATATTGTTTTTATTTTTTAATTCGCCGTTATGTCCGTCTATTTTTTTAATATAATTTTTTTTTTCGCAACGTCTTGACACAGCAAATGCAACTTTATGACTAATATTTGTTTATCATGTAAATTAGATCATTGACATTTTCGTCAATAATCGTTGAAACTCGTATACATAATTTGATATTACGATTTTAACGCCTTTGCAATACAACCTGCTTTCATGTAAGGGATAAGAGTAAGCATAACATAGAAAACCCATGGATATTTCTATGCAACTATTACACTAAATCATTCACTTACGATATGCTTTCCTATAAGGGAAAGCAGTAACTTTTTAATTTCTTTTCGATTACATTTATATAAAAATCATATCCATGATTTTGCTTATTTATTGCCTCTCAATAAGGTGGAATAGTATTCGCTTACAGTAGCGCTTGCGACAGCTTTCAGCTTCTTTAAACCTTTAGATTTTTTACTGGGTTATTACTTTTTAAACTGATTTCAACAGCCTTTTCATGAAAACTTCTCAATAATAGTATTTTCGAGGTTTCAATGTTGTTCTCAACAGCCCATTTAATACATGTGTCAAATTGTGCATTTTGGAAATTGTTCTTATTTCCTCATTGTCACGCACTACTGATAGTGGAATATCATCCTCGTCTTCAAAATTGTCATCGCCCAAAATGTTCTTCCAACATTTCTTTATGGGATCAATGGATACTTTTTCCCAGGCTAAGGCAACCAATGAAACGTCTTCAAATAAAGTGGTTTGTTTGAGGGACGTTTCTAAATTTTCGTAGGAAGATACATTTTTTTGACAGTAAACTGTTACGGTAATGCAGTTTTAAGAGCCTAATTGCATTCTGGTCCATGGGCTGTATTAGTGGAGTTACATTGGGGGACATATACATTACCCAAATCTGTCCATCTTTAGTATCATGAACCTGTTCATCTGCCGGTGGATGACTTGGAGCGTTGTCTAATATTAGAAGAGCCTTAATTGCAACTTTTGATAAATTTACTTTTATTAATCCTAGCGCCAATTTGTATATAAATGAACAAATAACACTGGTCGACAAACAATTTTTTTTTCGTGCTCCTTAAAAAAAAAATATATATATATATATATATATATATATATATATATATATATATATATATATATATATATATATATATATATATATGTGAACTAAATGGAATTCCGCATGCTAAATTCGAATCTGCTTTCAGTTTTCTCCCATGAGGTCAAGATTCTTTTTTATGAGCGTGTCTAATATTGCGCCCTACATAAGCCGATTACTATTACTCGAGAACGGTATGCACGATTTATATAAATAATATACCAAAATATGTGAAATAAAACTGGCTTTAAGTCGTTATATTAACAAATTTTCATCCGCTCAATAGTTTTGGAGATATTTCGAAATAGGTGTCCGGATTTCTTTTTTTAATAATAGCCTGTTTGTTTATGTCGAACGAAAATGTAAGCGAACGAAAGCAATTCGATCGAATTCGAATCATTTTGGGTTTCTATATTTCCTACGCTGTTTTTTCTAATTATATTTTAGAAATTTCCATTTATATTTCAAAAATCTCTAATTATGCTTCAGAAGTTTCTAATTACATTTCAGAAATTTCTGTTTGTAGTTCATAATTTTCTATTTGTAGTTTAGAAAATTCTGAATGTATTTTAAAAATTTCCATTTACATTTCAAAATTTATCAAATTCTATTTAAGAAATTTCCATTTGTATTTCAACATTTTCTAAATATATTTCCGAAAGAAGACAATTTTCTTATGCGTCTTTTGGTATATCATTTATTAAAATCGTGTAAATGTTTCTTGAGTTATAGCCTAAATTTAACAAACCATTATCGAGTATTATAGTGTAACCGCTGAATAAGGTGATGATATTAGTCATGCCCATAAAAAAATCAGTACGCAATAGAAAAAAAGTTAATACGGATTCTTGTTTTCTTTTATTTTATTCGCGTCATTTCCAGCTTTAAAATAAAGATGATAAACTGAAACATTTTTGATGTTTTCATTTATCCCTTTCAGACCTATGCCTTATTTTACCTATAAAATACATAAACTTTTCAGAATTGCAAAAAAAAATATTTATTTCGCATAAAATATACCAATAAAATATTACCACAAAGTCCTTTTTCAAATCAAGGACATCGCACAATTGTGCGTCCTAGGTTATAAGCTACAAAATAATTTTCCAAAAAGCACAAATAGTTTTAACAATTTTTATTTATAAATTAACTTAAAATATGCAGGTACTTCATTGCATTAAAAAAAATTAACTTTTTAATAAAAAGGAACATAAAAAGAGATCAATTGGTATAAAATTCTATAAAAAAAAGTAATAATAAATAAGTAAAAAAATTTCTCAACATTCTCGGGAGTTTCAAATGAAACAGCTAGAACTGTACCTATCTCCATTTTGAATGTTAAAAATGATTTTATTTTTGATTTTGGCAGCCCCATAAGTTCTGAATCTTTTCTATATTCCATCCAAGAATTATAGATCGCCAGATCAAGAAAATGGAAAAAGACTTTGACAGTCCATTTCTTGGTTTTCATTTTAATCCTGTAATATTCCAACATTTGGTCACACAAATCAACTCCACCCATAAAAGCATTGTAGTTTTCAATTACTGCCGGTACTTGAACGGGACATCGGCGTTTTAAATTTTTATTGCACCTGTCAATTTCACCTACAGGATCTTTTCCGGATGCACTTGAAGCAACAATTACAGCTTTTGTGTCCATCAATTTCACAATGGCTACATTCTTTGAGTTTGTAAATTGACAAATGTCACTGCGCTTCATATCTTTGTCCAAAGGAAACTTAACACTCTTAGGTATTCTATTTGCCATAGTTGTCCCTGTTGCCAGAATGCCCATTTAATGTAAGGATTCTATGAGTGGGATTGTAGTAAAAAATCGATCAAAATAAACACATAAGAAAATAAAGTTTTGAAGATTATTTTCATTTTATATTAATTACAAAATATAAAAGATAAAACAAATTTAATTTAAACTCAACTTAATTAAGTATAAAAATTATTTAATTTAAGAATAAGTCTATAAAATGAACAAAATTAATAATAAATAAAAAAGATTTCATAAAAAAACAATAAACAAATACCTATATATGCGAAAATCAGTGTTACCGTTTGGCGACTTTAGTCGCCATTTGCCCCTTTTTCAACCACCTGGCCACTTTTTTGGCCCCTTTTTTAAAAGGCGACTAAATGGCGACTTTTTAAGACTATGTGCTAAATGATGAGAAACTAAGTTATTCGAAATATATTGACCCATTATATATTAATTTCAACAAACAAATTCATCATTTTGAGATTGTTTTACAGTATAGTGATATAAAAAGCCGCGGAGTACTTATAAATGAACTAAAACTGCTAGTAACTAAAAATAACAAAGTTTATGAACAGCTATTTATATCATCATATGCCAAATCTTTTTGGACTGGTTTAGAAAAATATTCGATTTGTATCCTAATTTATATTTTTACATTCCTCATAGCAATCCCTCGGGGGAACGTGTTTTTTTTTTTTACTAAATTATCAATTATAAAAAATAATTTGTCTAAGAGACTTAAGCCAATACTTGTGGATCCATGCTTTCCGTTCTAAATTTTGTCCGATGGGGATATCAAAGACTGAAGTACGAGTGAAGAACTCGTACAAAAGTACAGAAGTTTAATTAAAAGAGTATGTTAAATATTTTTGTGAATAAAACTTTATTTTTGCAATGATACAAATTGTTGTAAAATAATTATAAATTATTTTGTTATTAATAAAACTGAATTTTGTAGTTTTTCTTAAAATACAAAATTTGTATTGTTTTTGTTGTTAAATAAATTAATATTAAAGAGTTTTTTAGGTTTTAAAGCAGGTGGCCCCTTTTTTTGCAAAAAATCCCCTTTTTTGGCGACTTTTTATTTTGAAATCCCCTTTTTTGGACACTTTTTAAAAATTCTCAATGGTAACGCTGGCAAAAATATTTAAAATTTTATATTTGAATTAAAGAAAAAGTTTTCAATAAATTTTGAAAATTACTTTTGTAACAGTAAAAGTAAAACATTTAATGAAATACAAAGAGAGAAAAAGGTAGGTCTTCTATGAAATTCACGTTATCTCTTAAGCTAAAGAGAATAGTGTAAATGTAAGTTAGTAGCACAAATACTTTCATATAAAGTATAATTTTAAAGATTCTTCATAAAATATTAAAAATTCACAAAACATATTTAAAGATAAGTAACTCACTCTCTTATTCAATAAATTGTTTTTTTTTTTTTTTTTATTTTATTACTAACAGTTGTTTAATTGCTTAATTTCATCTAATATTTAAGATATTTAAACTTTCTCAACAAATTTAATAGAGTTCTTTACATTGTTCATGTTTTTTTATTTTTAACATTAATTTCTAGTAAATTTTAATTTTTTCAATTATTATTTTTTTTTTTTTAATTCTGTTGTGTTGTCAATAAACCCACTGTTACACAGTGGTTCCAAAACGTTTTTTTTTTTTTTTTTTTTGCAAATAATTCAGTAACTATTGAACCGTTAGAGGTATCTCAACAAAATTCACATCAGGGGAGAAGTGGATGGCCCTCTAAATTTGTCCATCTTGGGTATGTATTTTTTTTTGAAAAATCACCAAAAATTCATTTATGATATGACAGAAAAGAAATTTTATAATCCTTATAAATCTCTACAGAAATACCTTACATGTGTAGGTTATCTCTTTTAGTTTAAGAGGTATTTGGATCGAAATAAATGTTTACCTCATTTTAGCCTCGATTTTTTTTTTATTATTTTTTTTTAACTTGGCTGGCTTAATATTGCCCCTAAAGTTTTTCTAAAATATTTGCCAGATTCCTTACAAAATTATAAATAATAAAGGATCATATAAATATATGAATCCGTTAAAAAGTTATATTAATATTAAGTTGGAACTTTAAAAAAATTTTACATTTTTTTTCAAAGGCAATATTTATTCACTGATAAATTTTTTTTTCTGGTCTTTATAATTTTTTTAATGATTTCGAAAGAAATCTTAATGCAAATGCGTGTAAAGTAAATTAATTAAATCAATCGAGTAGATGATTGAATGAATTAAAAATGTGTATAGGAAAAAAAAATTCATACCAAAATTTTTTTTTTATTTTATTTTTTCTTGAACATATTTATTAAATTTTGATGCAAAATTAAACAACTGAGTTAATTGTAAAAAAGACGGCAATAAATTTGTCTGTGTAAATTCGATGACTTTTCATACTAAAGCATGTAAACGAAAAAAATTTTACATTTTCAAATATAAATATATAAGTACCTATATAGGATAAGTCAAAAATTTTGTACTTTTTTGAAACTAGAGACTACAGAGAATACTAATATGCTTATTATTTTTGCTTAAAATTATCAGTCGTTGAATAAATATAAAAATTGCAAAAATTCAGAAAAAAATTTTTGAACTCGTTTTCCACAACATATCTTAAGAACTTTGGTAAAAGTTCAAAATTTTTTTACATTTTACACTTTTTTTTTGACGCTATGTCAGCCCTGGATGTAAATTTTTTTAACTGTTTTTGATCCTTGTTTATTTTTTTTAACACCCATATTCAGTATTTTTTACGGTTTTTTATTATAACCCTTTTTCCGATTCACTTTTCGATGCCAAATATAGCTGGAGTGTTAATCAACACATTATTTAGTATTTCAATTGATAGATTATGACATTGTCTTTTCTTTGATGTATCATTTACAAAAATTATCATTGTTAAAGTAGTATTTTTTTTTTTTTTTTGACTTGAAGTGTTCAAAAAATTTTGCTCAAAAATTATTTTGTGTTATTTTCCAATTTTTAAGAATATGAATTAACAGTTCGGATTTAATAAAAAAGTATTAAATATTTTAAATCTTCGGACTTCGCAAATTCTGAAATGTATTCGATCTATATCATATTGCTTATAGCGACTGAAATATTTACGTTTTTTTTTTTGCAATTTTTAACATACTTCGTTGACTGATATCTCGAAACTCAAAAAGTAAATGTTTATATATTCTCAAGACTTTACGGAATCAGAAACTTTTTAGCATTTTCCCATACTATATACTGTGGCTTAAATATATGCAAATGAAAATGTAAAAAATTTTTCGTTTACATGCTTTATTTCTATATTCTAACCTTTTCTTAGATACTAAATACTTTTGTGAACGGTCTATACTTATTGAGATATCTCTTAAAGTTACTGAATTATTTCCAAAAAAAAAACTGTTTTAGAACCACACGCATCATCAACTTTTTCAAATTTTACATTATATGGGTGGTGAGCGGTAAAGTGGGTCTCGTAATATTTGTAGAAAATTTCCTTGTCGTACATACTTTTAAGAGATATCAGCGGAAAATAATGAAATGGAGCTACAACGGACACCCTGTGTTTATAGTTTTTAGCTCATAACTTTATTCTTTATTAACCGATTTTGCCCATAATACCAAATAAACCATAAATAAGATAAATATTTGAGTCACATTGTCTCACTGAATGACAAAATCAATATACCCCCCATCTTTTTGATGGTGGATATAGAAAAGAAAATATCAAAATAATATTATTTGTCACGATTCTGTCCCAACTGGTCCAAACGTAAAAACCTTAATTGTAGTTATTTAGCTAAATATTTATAAATTAAATATTTCAACTAGCGTTAATACACCCTACAATACCCTACATAATTAAATACAATAATTATTAGATTTTATTACCTTGTTTAATATTTTGGTTTATGTTTATAGTCATAAATATAATAAATCTAAAATGCGATTTTTATTATTATAAATATTTGTGTTTTTATGGTTTAAGTGCAATTGAACTTTCTAGTAAATGACACTAATTCAAAAATAATTGTTATAAATTCAAATGCTACACAAAATAACAATAAAGCAACATAGGCATATAAAATTAACTCGCGTGCTGCAAAATAGAACAACGAAAGCATATTTATAGGATTTTATTTTATATATAAAAGTGCTGCATGATATTTAGGCTGTTCATTTAATAGTAAATAAAAGTTAACTACAAAAGCCTAAAGCTACGTTCACATTTATCAAATATTTGAACAAATTTACATGACCACTAGTTTTACAAAAAAATCGTTTGCCGTTGTTTGATCTTGTAAATGTTTTGTAAGAGAAATCAGCGTCAAACAAGATTTGGTCAAATATTAGTTATGATTAATGATAAGTAAAAAATGTTTTGCCATGAAATTGGAAATGTTAGAAAATGTTTTATTAGTGGTTTCGTCATTTTGGTCAAATATTTCAATAGTCTGAACTAACCTTAAGACTAATTTTTTATAATATTTTACAGTAAAGTAAGTAAACAAATTAAGAATTAAGTACATTACCATTATAAAATGCTAAATTTTGAGTTAATTAAAATTTATTTTTAAATAAACATTAAATAAAATTCTCTATTTAAAAAATTTGATATTTTCTAATGAATACCATTTTATTGTTCATCCTTATGAATAGTTTTACTTTTTTTAAATGAACAAAATCTTTAAATAATAAAAACTTTTTATATAACATTGTATAATTTTTAAGCCTTTTCCTTTAATAAATTGTTGTGAAATGTTTAATGCCTTAAAAATAATTTAAAATGTTTTATAAAATAAAATAAAAAACATTAGACAAATAGGTCTTTGAATCTGGGGGAGATTAATTTAACCTTCCATATATGAGTCATAGACACACAGAGAAGAAATCAATATGCTTTTAAATAAAGCACTGAAGAATAAGAGGGAGAAGAAGGGGTTGAGTCTCCTAAAAAAAGCCAAGCAAGGAAGCAGTTAGGAATTCATTCACTCGTTTAGAAACATTCTTTCTTTCCTACGTTCATTTATTAAATTTAAATTGTTTAAAGAAGTGTAAAGAAACATGTGTTTTCCCCATTTTAATTTAATGACATACATACAAGTTTTCTAAGGAAAAAAAGAAAAACAAAGAAATAAAGAAAATTATAGTCTACACGAGAAAAAAGGATTAAATACAAAAATTTTATTTGATAGGAGGTTTTATAAATTTTAAAAAAATTTAACCTAAACCTTGTTTAGAGGAAAAAGAGTTGTTTTCGAAAATCTTTTGAAACCGACTTATATTGATATCGGTCGTGAGTTCAATTTTTTTGAAAATTTGCAGAATTTTAGCAACAGCATACAAGAAGAGAGTTGAAAAGTAATATCAGATAACGGAGACTATGAAAGTTTTCTATAAGCATGGTAATCACTTGAACTCTAACTTTTTTACAAGACTCAAAATCCTTCTAAACTCTAAAATCAAAGCTTATCAAGACACTTGTGTTTTATAGTTCCTGACAGTTACAAAAAATTTGTTGGGTCTTAAAGGAACAGTCAAAATTAGAATTTCAAGTATTGTCAACTGGAGACCTGGTGGGGCATATGATATCGCAAAGGCCCCTAAGAAGTGCAAACAGTGAACTTGCTACGACAGGTTGGTGCATGGGCGGACCACTGTGGTCAAATGCTCTCGAGGGAATATCCGTCCTCTACGAACGGAATGTTTATGTGAGTCTCACGTGGATAGCCCATATATCGCTTCGCAAATTCATCCATAGGGGAGATTGCGTACTCAATTAGCAGTCTCAAAGGAAACAAATCCCCAGTTGTTGATGGAATTTCTGCTGAGCTCTTGAAGTCACATCCACATACGAGTGCTGGAACATTCTGGAAGAAGGCAAATCTCGACAACGAGCTGACTGAGGGTGTGATAATAAATATACCAAAAAAAGCGATCTCACAGATCTTAATAACTGGCGCGGTATTACTCTGCTATGCGTAATTAATAAGGTAATAGTTCAACAGGACTGCGTCCTGTCACCACTTCTATTTAGTCTTCGATAACGGCAGGGGAATAATGTGGGGATTGCAGGTTCGTCGAAATGATCTTGATTATGCAGACGATATTTGTCTACTGGCTCACATCTACTCAGATGTCGCGGCGAATTTATTTATCGGAATCAGCAGGTTTGAAGATAAATGTCATAAAGACAAAAACCTTACGTACTAATGCAACCACCCGAGATTTATTTGTAATTGGTGAAAGCAAAATAGAAGACATCAGACAATTCTGCTTCCTTGGGAGCATTATATCTACGTACAGGGGATCGGGTGAGGATATCAATAATGGCTTGCAGAAAACACGTCAAACATTAGGCCGCTTAAAACCTATTAAGAAATCACACTCTTTATCTCTGCGTACGAAAGTAGCAATCCTCAATGCCAATTTAAAATCTACCCTTCTGTACGGCTGCGAAACTTGGAATGCTGCCACTCGTGGTATATGGAAAATGTAAATATTCGTGAACCGCTGTCTTCGCAAGATCCTACATGTATTCTGGTCAGAAACTATATCTAATCATACGCTCTGGGACGGAACTAACTAACAAATCCTATCGATTGAAATAAGGAGACGAAAATGGCGTTGGTCCGACCACACCCTTAGAAGGCAGACTAACGACATCATTAGAATTGCCATAGACTGGAAGCCGCAAGGCAACAAAAATAGAAGACTCCCAGCTCATACATGGAGAATACAGATTGAGGCTGAAGTTAATATATGTGGCAAGAGTTGGGGAGAAGTGAAGACGTTAGCATAAAATATAGAGAGAGAACATTGTATTGAGGCCCTATGCTCCTTGTAGGCAGCGTTACCGTTGGGAATTTTTAAAAAGTGTCCAAAAAAGGGGATTTCAAAATAAAAAGTCTGTGAAACAATCTCAAAATAATTAATTTATTTGTTTAAATTAATATATAATGGATCGATATATTTCAAGCAACTTAATTTTTTGCCATTTAGTACATAGTCTCAAAAAGTCGCCATTTAGTTGCCATTTAAAAAAGGGGCCAAAAAAGTGGCCAGGTGGTTGAAAAAGGGACAATTGGCGACTAAAGTCGCCATACGGTAACACTGCTTGTAGGAAAGACGGGAATTTGTATATATAAGATAATAATCTAGGCGAACGCTCTAATATAGTCAATCTAAGAGTCATTCTTGGGACTTTCATATTTAAAGTAATGTTATGAAAATGGAAGCAGGTGACCAATGATCAACCTAAAATAACATTATGAGACAACTTTTGGATCATCAAATATTGCCTTAATGGTACCAATGCGAAATAGAAGTATACCACCAGATAATTAAAACCACTAAAGGGCTTACCAAATTTAATTAGAATTTCGATTTTATGGACTCTTCACTTAGGGTAAAGTATAACAAATTTGTTACAGAAGAATTCGAAAAAAGCAGGTGTTCCAGAGGAAAGTGTTCTGGGACCTACCTTGTACTTAATTTACTTTTCTGACTTACCAGTATGCGGTAAACTGACTGTTTCTACGTTTTCCGATTATACGGCAATACTCAGTTCCCACGATAACCCGCACATAGTATCTGGTCAACTTGATATTTATCTCCGACGTGTGGAGACATGGTTGAAAAATTTGTGTATACGAGTAAATGAATTGAAAAGTAACAACGTTACATTCACCCTAAGAAGAGAAAACTGTCCACCAGTTACACTTAATGATATAAATATTATCATGTTACATACCTTGGTATTCACTTAGATAGGCGACTGATTTGGCGCCGTCATATAGAAAATTCAATCAAATTTAAGGCTTCGTAGAGCCGACTTTTCACCCCGTTATTAAGAGGATAGATTATTTACCTTCCCATGCACTCGTTAGAAAATGTAGTGTTTAGTTTCTAGTTTTAAGATTTCAATATATAAATAAAGAATCATTAAAAAAATAAAATTGGACTCCTAAACCTTTTCCATTATGTGTGTAAATACAAAATATTTAAATCAGGAAGTGGCATCCAGCAAAAATCTAGTACAATAAAGCTAGTAGTCTATAAAACAACAACAAGATATAATAACATTTGAATTTAATAATGAAAAAGGGGCTGCGAAAAATTCAAACTTCTAGAGGCCATAAAACCGAACTAGTTTTGAAAAACCCTTTCGAGGTTTTACTATACTACTGGTACGCTTTCATTTTGCGTTGAAATCATTGAGGCAATTTTTTCTTATTTTACTGTGTAATTTAAAATTGAAATGAAAATTCGTTAGTTACTTTATAATAAAAAATTTCCTTCAATAATATTTCATTCTATAGGAATTATTTCCCAAATTTTTTTTTTTAATACAGTTAAAAGAACCCTAATACAATTTCAGTTGAAATCATTTTATTAATATCTTCAATTTTCAATTCTTTGAACATTTATTTATTTTTCTAAAAAACTTCTCAAAAATTAAATTGTAATTTTATGCTCAGATTTAGGTTTTTCTACAACCCTTCCCACTATCAACATTTCTATTTAATGTACATTGTTTTTTTCTATTCTATCTATATTACAAAATTTTTGTTCATTGAGTCATTCCACTTAAAACCAACCAGCTGATTTTCTCACCTCTTCAGAATTTAATAATATTTGGTACAGACATTATGCTTGTCAAAACTAAGACCAATTCAAAATTTCAGATAACTTCAACAACTGGTTCGCGAAATATCGCGATTTGAAAGTATAAAAAAGCTAAAAATATGTAAAAATATGTAAGTTGTATACATAAAATTAGAAATATCTTTTAAAGTACTTATGATATAAGATTTATTGAGATGTCATATTAAAGGTATCAATATTACCTTTAATATGACGTAGAACATGACTTTTTTCTCAACATCAAAATGGTCCATATCTCGCGATTTTTAGTTCGTGGTCTTTTAAAAATTTTAAAAAAATATATGTTAATGGTGAAAATGTTTTCTATAACCGTGGTAAGTTGCATTCTGGGACCCGCAATACTTTACAAATTATGACAACAAACGTCATAATAAATACGAAATATTTATTTCATTTTGTATTGTTTTGTTTATAATAAAACAGAAAAATCGCCAATTGCTTTCAAAAATCACCCGAATGTAATAAAATTCGGCAGGAATATTAATATTGACGCTGGTAATTCAAATGCCTACTTTTAGTTTGATTACCGCGACAGTTCGCGATTTATAAGATTTCAAAAATGAGAAAAATAGTATTTTTAAAAATACGAATATCTTCCAAAATATTTACGTTACAACGTTCATTAAGACGAATAATTAAAGGTTATGAAATTACCTTTAAAAGCATAATTGAAACATGATTTTATGTTAAATTTTATTGGTGGATAATTAGCGAATTAAATTTCACGGTTACGTATCTCCGAAAATAGTATTGTTAAAATCGTGAAAAATATATATGTAGATGATAAAGCCATTTTGAATATTCTCTGTAAGTTTCATGATGGGACTCTCATTAACTTTTGAGTTATTACAAAAACTATAACGCAGTGTAAAACAAAAAAGTAATTATTTGGAAAGAAATTTCAAGCATGAATTTGTTAAATTAATATGACATCTCAATAAATCTTGTATCATAAATACTTTAAAAGATATTTCTAATTTTACGTATACACTCTTATATATTTTCCTGTAAATTTACCCATTTATAGTAGGTAACTTGACTAATACTATAATTGGGGTAAAAATACATGAAATGTGTAAAATTACTTCTTATGTTTCAAAGAAATGTTTTGCAACATAATCTTTGTTGTGTTTAAAGTTAGAATTAAAATGTGTAAAATTAAAAAAAAGATATGTATATACACATTTCAGAACATTTAATATTAAAAATAAGCCTCATATTCCTATGTATGTAAAAAACATGGATTTATATAAAATAAACAATAAATACACATGTTTATTGTTAATCTTTTATTGAAGTAAAGAAATAAAAAAATGAGAACTAGAACCAGAATAAAAAGATCTTCAAATTTCAATAGATATCAACAAGCTTCATTTTTTTTCATATTTCATTTTCTGACATTTTATTTTTTTCGCCATTTTTTACACACTTGATTTTGAATACTTTTCTCGCTATTTCTTTAATACTTGATTTTGAACAGTTTCACACACCTTTGTAGATATTTGAACCATTTAATTTATTTTTTAACATATTTGTTTTGTTTCTGCTTTATTAGCAAATTTTCTTTTTTATATTTTTAATTTATTTTATTTTTTTCCAAAAAAAAAAAAATTGAAAATTTTTGTTTCAAACAAAATTGAAACAAAGAATACTAAGAAAAGAAGGCTTGTCAAAAAAACCTAACTCTGTTGTCCAAAAAAACCTAACTTTAAGATTGTGTTAGTTAAATTTTATTTATATGTATTAGTGCTGAAACCACTTTCACCACACATCATAATCATACATAGTTGCACAAAAGAGTATTAACAAGTTAATAAATATAATTCATCTTAATGATATTCGCAGATTTTTATCTTTTGATGCGGGCTACATCCACAAATAGTAATATTATTACATTTTTTTGCTTTTTGTTGATAAATATGAAAATAATTTAAAATTATTTTAAATTCTGTTTTATTTTTAATACCAAAAGTAGCAGCATTGTTAGTTCAACTTAAATTTCAACATAAAAAAAGGAATGTCAAAAATAAAATAAAAAAATATTTTTTCAGTTTGTGGAAAATATTCGCGTATCGGGAGTGAAAGTACAATAAACGTGTGTGAAAAAATTATAAAAATATAGTGTGTTAGTGGAAAAATGTGTAGCGTGTATAATTTTCCTTAAATTTTAAGGAAAATATTTGTTTATTCTGTGTTGTTTCACTCTCTCACTGTTGAATTCACACAGAACTTGTATGTGAAGAGAGAGAAATGTTGTTGTTGTAGGAAAGAGTACTATTTTCTATTCTTAGTATTCTTTGGTTTAAAATAACAATGTTTAGGTACTTTGTCTATAAAACATAAGTTTCAGACACAATTTGTTTAATTATAAATATAAAATGTGTATAAAGTTTTAAACATGAGTATATACATTCAGAATACTTAAATGTTTATGTATTTTTGTACACAAAATAATATTATTGTATTCTAGTAAACATTTTTCCCCAGTTTTTATAAGACAAACGAAAAAATGACTCCATTCCTCTAAAAAAAAATCTTTCTTTCAGGACAGAACTCTTCTGTAATACCTTGAGGCCAATATAATAAGTTCGTATGTAAGTATGGCAGAAGAAAAATTAAATTTTTGTGTTTCGCAATTTTTTTCCAACATTTAATTTTTTTTTTTTTTTGGCTTTATGTTGTCAATTGTTGCTGTCATGGTTTCCTGCAATGCAATTTTTATAGCAACGCGTTAAGGTCAAAAACATTAATGTTTGTCCGTCCGTCTGTCTGTCCTGCCATCTATCTATTTTGCGCTCAACGAACCAAACAGAAAAATATTATTATTATTACTTTTATATTTTGAGAATGAAAGCAAAAAAAAATAAAATAAAAAATATTGAAGCGAACAAATGAACGAACATGCTTACATTTGACAGTTTGCTAAATTATAGACATTTACAACAATATTATGTGGAATAACAAAAACAACAACAACAATGGCAAAATAACTATAATATAATAATAAAAAATATTTTAGCTTCCTTTCTTTCTTTCTCTGCTGCTGATGTTCATATCAATATATGGAAGCGAACAGGAATTGTTACTCATGATGTTTTAGTAAATAGTAAAGTTTGTGGGTAAAAGAAAAGAATGTGAGTGACCTTTATTAGTTAAGAATTTCTTCTTACATTTCAAGCATATTAAAAGGTTAAGTTGAAAACAGGTGGGGGGTAGAGTGAGAAATGGTTAGGAAAAAACACTTAAATGATATTTTAATGGTTTTTATATGGTTGCCATCACAATTATTTAACAACATACACAAGCAGCTCAAGCTGAAAAGAGGAAAGACAAATTTCAGCTAAAGAGCTTTTCTCTTCTAAATGATGACAAAGCATTAATAGATCTTTTAAAGGGAATTTATTTTTATGTATTTATTTTTCTTCTAATACTTAAGTATTTATTAAATGAGCATTTCAGGGAATTTCGTATATAATATTAAATTAGTTTGTAATAAACATTAAAACATATTCTGTTATATTAAAATTATTAAGATTTTAAAAGGATTACACTTCAAAATTTGTATTGTTATAAATAGAAGTTAGATATACCTTAAGGATTTGTTCACAAATGTTGTTACAGGTTACAGGAAAGCTAAACGCAAAATTTTTTATATTAAATCTGTATCTCCTAAATTACTGGTCGGATCGAATTGAAATATATGCAAGAGTTGTAGAAGAGGACCTAAGATTTCAAGAAAATCCTCTTGTAGTCACCTTGTGATAATATGAGAAAAGTTACAGGGTGGCAAAGTTGATTATCTGGAGTATGTATAAGTTACAAAAAAACCGTAACTTCTATAAATTGAGTTTGATTAAAAAAAAAAAAAATGCCAAAAATTGTTTTGTAGAGCTTTTTAAAAGATCTTTTCGGAAATAAAAGACTGATATTTAGTTTAAAGCCTAAATTAAAAATAAAAGTGAAATTATTATGCTAATATTCTTTTTTGTACAATTTAAAATAAGTCGTAAAAAATAACTTTTTTCATAAAACGTGTCAAATCGATGTCAATCTATTTTCTGTGTAAATATTCGTCAATAAATAAACGAAAACTCGCATTGCATATTATTAATCAATAATAAAGAAACTTTTTTATAAAATTGATAATTTTCGATCAATGCTGCATATAGGAAGCAAACGTAAATCAATTAAAAACTTTCTTATTAACCATTTTGTTGCAATTTGTAAACATTTATTAAATTAAAAAAAAAAAAAAAACTGAGAAATCGGGCTTGATTTGTAGAGGTTACGTTTTCTTTGAAATTTTTTCATACTCGAGGTAGTCAACTTTGACACCCCGTAGCTTATCTAGTGTCATCACAGTGTGAATACAAGATGATTTTTCTGAAAGCTTAGGTCTTCCTCTACAACCCTTCCTTACATTTCAATTCGAGTTGACCAGTAGTTTAGGAGATACAGATTTATTAACAAAAGTATGATAATAAATCTGTATGAGTAATAATTAATTAATATTACTCATACGTTTCCATGGCTAAATTTATAGAATTAAAATTAAGCAAATAAAACAGACAATAATGTTATATTAGGCTTGGCCAAATTTATTATAACCACCACCATCTGTAAATTTTCCATACTATATTTTTATACCCACCATCAAAAAGGGGGGGGGGGGGTATTTTGTTTTTGTATATCAATATATATTCTGGGTCCTGGTAAGATTCTGAGTTGATCTAGCTATGTCCGTCCGTCCGTCTGTCCGTCTGTCTGTCTGTTGAAAGCAGGATAGGGCTCGAACGGAGCAACGTAGGAGGACGGCACAAATGTGGCACAAATGTTTATCTTATATAAGATTTGTTTGGGATTGAAAATGGGCAAAATCGGTTAATAAACAAAAAAGTTATGGGCTAAAAACTAGAAACACAGGGTGTTTGTTTTATACTTTTCTGCTGATATTTCTTCAACAAAAGCATGTACGACAGCGAAATTTTGTACGTATAGTTCGGGGATCGATATAAATTCGGAAACCAAAAAATGGGCGTGGTCCGCTTACTTTACCGCCCACCTCCCATATAAGGTGAAAATCAACGAAATTGTTCTCAATTAGTTCAAGGACCAATGTAAACTCGGAAACAAAAAATAGGCGTGGTCCGCCCACTTTACCCCCCTTCCATATAACGCAAAATTTGAAAAAGTTGATGGTGGGCATTTAGATTCGGCCGGGCCGAATATTTGCGCCTGTTAAACTATATTTTTAAGTAGAACAGAAGGGGTCTTTTTAAGGAGTTATCTTCTCATAACTGTAAACGTTATTTGTATTATTACATTTAACAATATTTTAATGATGATATTTTATTTATTATTAGCTAAAAAATGCATATTTAGGATTTTAAGTTTTATTTTTTTTTTTGCAGAATGGTAATGTCCGTCTAAACATTGGAGTTAAATGGGTCGAAAATGTCGCTTACTTCTGGAAATGGAGATATCAGCACTTTAATGATCAAGTTTAATTTTCGTATTTACAAGTAAGTACTTAGCGTTCTAAGAATTATATATATATATATATATTAATAATTATTGTATTTTTATTCAGGTTCAAGTTAATTATTGTAATAATTTTTCTAGAATACAGAAAAAGATTTATTAGACACTAGCAGGATGGAATGCATTTTCTGATCCGCTACGCTCTTCGTCAGCATCCATATGCCCTTTAGTGCTAATCGTAAAGATCTTTCATTTAACTCACACTTTTGAAGAATTAGAATACGTAACTTCATCACTTTACATATTCTGAATTCTTAAGTATTAATACAAAAATTAATACTACAGAGGGCACGCTGTAACTTGTTTACTGATTGTATGTTGGAATTCTAGTATAGAACCAACAATATAACAGACAAAACAAACAACATATAAATCTGCATACTGTGCTTACCGACGGTTAGCTAGAGCAGTAAAACAACATTGTAATAATGTAGAATACAATAAATATAAGAAAAAGCTGTAAGTTATTTCAACTTAATACTTAAGAATTCAGAATATATAAAGTGATGAAGTTACGTATTCTAATTCTTCAAAAGTGTGAGTTAAATGAAAGATCTTTACGATTAGCACTAAAGGGCATATGGATGCTGACGAAGATCGTAGCGGATCAGAAAATGCATTCCATCCTGCTAGTGTCTAATTAATCTTTTTTTGTATTCTAGAAAAATTATTACAATAATTAACTTGAGCCTGAATAAAAATACAACAATTATTAATTCATAAAAAAGTTCGAAAAATATTCATAATTTACAAAAATTATATATATATATATAAATTTTTTTGGCAGAATGGTAATGTCCGTTCATCTGTCTATGCATTTGCATTAAATGGCCCGGAAATGGAGCTTAATTTAGGGAAAGGAGATATCAGCACTTTAATGATTATGTAAAAAATATTTTTGGAATTTTAATATATTTTTCTTAGGAGAATTCTGCATTCCGTCCATCTGTTTGTTAATTTTTGCTAATTTTCCAATTCAAAATTGTTTATTCTTGGACTTAATAAAGATATCAGTATACAATTTTTTTTCAAAGGATTTATTAGAGACTTTAAAGTGATATATAGTTAAACGTTTTCTATATCATTATATTAAGTAAATATGTCGCAGTATAAACCCTTAAATCATAGATTAACAACTAGATATTTATGTGAGAGAAAAAAACATAATTCAATTGTCAGAAACCTAATTCATACAAAAACAAAATACATGTAGTCACATATATTTTGTTTTTGTATTTTCAAAAAAATGAGTAAATTTTTTGAAAATATAATCTATATACCCACTATCAACTTTTTCAAATTTTACGTTATATGGGAGGCAAAGTGGGCGGACCTCGCCTATTTTTTGTTTCCGAGTTTACATTGGTCCTTGAACTATTTGAACACAATTCTAACTTATATGGGAGGTGGGCGGTAGAGTGGGGGGTACCACGCCCATTTTTGGTTTCCGAGTTTATATAGACCCCCAAAGTATGTGAAAAAATTTCGTTGTCGTACATGTTTTTGAGATATCAGCAGAAAAGTATGTTTCTAGTTTTTAGCCCTGTGTTTCTAGTTTTTAGCCCATAACTTTTTTGTTTATTAACCGCTTTTGCCCATTTTCAATCCCAAACAAACCTTATATAAGACAAATATGCAAATTTCGTCCCCCTACGTTGTCCCGTTCGAGCCCTATCCTGCTTTCAACAGACGGACGGACATAGCTGGATCGACTCAGAATTTAACCAGGACCCAGAAAACATATACTTTATGGGGTCTTAAATGATTCCTTCGACATGTTACACACGGAATGACAAAATCAATATACCCCCCATCTTTTTGATGGTGGGTATAAAAATAATACAAATATTTGGACAAAATATAATTTACAAATACTTGAAGAAAAATATACTTAAATACCTGAAGTTAACGATTTAATCTTAAATTATTACTTTAACACATTTCCAACTACTGTTGCGTTTTCGCATCAGTAACTTTACTTATACCGTAACTAATTTAGTTTTAAATTAATGATAATGTTTTATATATGTATACATTTACCTTGGAATGTTAACAAAATAAATTGAGGGAAAAAAAATAATTCCGAAGAATTTTTACAACCGGTAGAGCGGATTAAAAAAAGGTTTATAAAATAGACCTTTTTTAAAATTCAAAAATTCATTTGAAAAATTTTGCAAAATATATTAAATAACTTTTAAAACTATAGCCAAGATATCAAAAAATATGAAACTATTCACTTGTAGAGAAATAATTTAGGGAGATAGAAACACCAAGCTCCCAAAAATTGGTGTTGCGTAAACGAATCAATGGTCAATTAGGGGTAGTGTGATTTAGCTACATTACGCAAGGTGGCGCACTTAAAATATGGAAATTTTTAAGCTAATATAGTGTACTAAAATTATGCAAAATAATTAAGAATACCATTATAGATGAACGAATATAGAATTTCTTGAATTAAGACTTCAAGTCCAATAGAATTTTTTTACCATAGCTTTATAAAAGTTGTATTCCATATTATTTATGACTTATGTAGTAAAAAAAAAATATGCAATTGTCAGCAAATTACAAGTGGTTATATCTTTTACACTCATTGAGAAGAAATGTAAGAAAAAGAATTTCCAAATGATCGATGCTACCTGAATATGAAATGTATTTTTTGAAGGATGCTGTTATATTGAATATGATCACAAAAATTCAAGGAATTACCTGAAAAATTGAGAATACTGATGAACGAAACCAATAAAATTATGTAATTTGTGGCTAAATTTCAATCTATTTTATAGATTATATGAATTTATTTAGTCTTACACCGTAAGCTATTTAACGTTTTTACGTCATTATTTTAATTTAAGTTGCCTTAAATTCCAATTGAAATGGTCCACCTCCAATTATTTTTGTTCACACATACAATTCGTAAAATAATCACAAAATTAAATTTAAATGACAAATAAAACTCATTCTGCCATACAATTTGTTTAAACGTCTACTTCTTATATGAGCGAAACAACATACCCCTAATTGACCACTGATGCGTTTTCGCAATACCCGATATCTCGAAATCTAAAATAGCTGGGATCACAGATCTTTCGATTTTATGATCACGATCACTAAAATAGACCCCATACGAAATTTTATTAATTTATCTCAACGGAATCGGGTAGTGGTAAGAAATGGGTTAAAAGACTTCTTATTAAAAAAATTTAAATTTTCTTTTTTTCAAAATGTAAAAAATAATTTTGACAGCTTCCTAAAGGAAAACAAAACAACCTAGCTTGATTAATTTTAATTGATATTGACACTTAATTTTGTATATTTATATTCGATACCCAACTTTTACGAAAGTTTAATTTCCAAATTAAAATTAATCGCTCCTTTTGATTATTTTATCCCAACGTGCTTTGTGAAAAAGATAATTATTTTCCGAATTTTATTTTCGACATTTTATTTTAAATATTTCTTGAAAGAATAAGAAAAAAAAAATAATAATATTAATATACATAGGTAATTTTATTTGACATCTATTGCATTTTTATTAATTTAAATTGTATAAACCATTTAGCTATTTTTTTAAGCAGGATTTCTTTGCCGCCCAGTGTTATTTAGCGGTTTTATAATTTCCATTAAATATTTTCCATCTTTGAACTTTTCCTTTACAAAATTAATTAATTATTCTTGTCATATTCATCAAAGAATTTTTCTCTTTATAATTGAAAATTAATTATGTCTCTGCAGGAATCTCTACTCTTTAGCAAGAGGAAACCAAATGTTACGCCAAAAGAAAATTACAAAAGTAAAACGCTTTTGTCGCATAAATATTTTTTAATGCAAAAATACCAGTAATCAAAGTATTTAACAAAGAAAAGAGAGTGAGAAAAAAAGAAAAAAAAAAAAAAAAACGAAAACACCTAAAATAACAAAACTGTTTTTTGGTAAAGGTAAAAAAAAAATACTGCAATTCTTACTATAAACGACACACAAATCGCTAAGAGTTTTTGTAAGAATTTGTAGGTTTCTTCTAATGAAATAAGAAGAATAAAAACTTTCAACTACTGCAATAGCATGAAGAAAAAAAAAAAAAAAATAAAGAAAAATGGTAAAAAAGCAACTTAAATACTATTCAAAGAATCGTTTCATTTCCCTAAAACTCTCTAGAGAGGGTTGTTGTATGTCAAATAGTCTGTTAGTCAGCTGTTAGCCCTGCCCGCCAGTCAACCATCAAAGCAATGCAAACTTTGTACTTGTTGTTATTTGAAGACGACGAATACGATGATGACGATGGTGTGGCATACTTTTTGTCATGCAACTATGGTACTGCACTGCTACTCTCAGCGCGTTTAATTTAATGGAGATTAGTTACATTTCAAATGAAAAAAAAAAAAAAGTAAAGTTGTCACTCTTTTGTTGTTTTTTCATCCTTTCCTTTCTTTTTTACTTGCTTTTTTATGTTGTTCATAATTTTAAAGAGGAGTTTCAGTTGTAAGTGGATGACTGATTAAACTTGCTGGCAACATAATTTAAAATCTTACATTTAATAATAGACATAGTGTTGTAGTCATAAATGTTAGTTGTTGGGTATTAAAATTTATTTTTTAAAGAGTTTTTGTTTCTTAGGTTACATGAGAGATCCTAGTGGTCAACTGAATACAATTTATCAAATGTTTCCTATAGAAAGAACATTTTCTAGAAAATTCTCTAAAAAAAATATCAAAGAAAGTTTTAGAAAATTTTTATAGATTTTCTATAACTATAAAATTATTTAAAAACTGAATAATTCAAATTTTTCAAAAATTCATTGAACATTTTTCTATTAATAGAAAATTTATTGAAAACTTTTATATAAAGGGAAAATTTTATAAATATTTTTTTTTTATTATTAAAAAATCTATTAAAATTCAATGAAAATTGTCTAAAAAGAGAAAACTTATTGATTTTTTTGGTAGAGCATTTTTATCGAAAATTTTCCGTAGAGAAAAATTTTTTAAAATTTCCTTTAGAGAAAATTTATCGAACATTTTTTATAAAGAGAAAATTTTTAAAATTTTTCTTTATAGAAAAATTTTTAAAATTTTCTTTAAAGAGAAAATTTATTGAAAATTTTCTTTAAAGAGAAAATTTATTGAAAATTTTCTTTAAAGGGAAAATTTATTGAAAATTTCTAAAGAGATAATTTATTGAAAATTTTATGAAGAGAGAATTTTTAAAGAGAAATTTTATCGAAAATTTTCTATTAACAGAAATGTCATAGACAATTTTTTGTAAAGAGAAATATTATCGAAAAATTTCTATAAAAAGAAATTTCATCGAAAATTTTTTATAAAAAGAAAATTTATTAATTTAAGATAATACTTATTGAGAAAATTTATTGAACATTTTCTATAAAGAGAAAATTTATTGAAAAATTTTTATAAAGAGAAAAATTAGTGAAAATTTTCTATAAAACGAAATTTGATTGAAAATTTTCTACAAAACGAAATTTTATTGAAGATTTTCTATTAAGAGAAATTTTATCTAAAATTTCCTACAAAGAGAAATTTAATGAACATAAATTTTATCAAAAATTTTCCATATAGTGAATATAACGAAAATTTAGTACAGTGAATATTATCGAAAATTTTCTAAAAAGAGAAATATTATCGAAAATTTTCTAAAAAGAGAAATATTATCCAAAATTTTCTACAAAGAGAAATTTTGTCGAAAATTTTCTATAAAAAGAAATTATATCGAAAATTTTCTATAAAAGGAAATTTTATCGAAAATTCTATAGAGAGAAATTTTATTGAAAATTTTCTATAAAGAGAAATTTATCGAAAATTTTCTATAAAGGTAAATTTTATCGAAAATTTTTAATAAGAGAAATTTTATCGAAAATTTGATTGAAAACTATAAATTTGATTGAAAATTTTTTATAAATACAATTTTTATCGATAATTTTTATAGAGAAATTTTATCGAAAATTTTTTATAAGAGAAATTTTATTGAAAATTTTTTATAAGAGAAATTTTATTGAAAATTTTCTATAAAAAAAAAATTGATTGAAAACTATAAATTTGATTGAAAATTTTCTATAAATACAATTTTTAACGAAAATTTTTTATAGAGAAATTTTATTGAATATTTTCTATAAAGGGAAATTTTATAGAAAATTTTCTATAAAGAGAAACTTTATCTATAAAAAATTTTCGATAAAAAAGATAAATTTTATCAAAAACTCTACAGAGAAAATTTATTGAAAAAATTTTATCGGAAATTTCTTATAAAGGGAATTTTATCGAAAATTTCCTTAAAGAGAAATTTTATCTAAATTTTATTATAAAGAAAAATTTTATTAAAAATATTCTATAAAGAGAAATTTTATTTAAAATATTCTAGAGGAATTTTATCGAATATAAAAAGAAATTTTATTGAAGATTTTCTATTAATAGAAATTTTATCGAAAATTTTCTATAAAAATAAAATTTATCGAAAATTGCTTATCAAGAGAAATTTAATTGAAAAGTTTCTATAAGGAGAAATTTATCGAAAATTTTCTATAAACATTAATTTTGATGAAAACTTTTTATAAGAGAAATTTTTTCGAAAATTTTCTATAAATAGAAATTTTATCGAAAAATTTCTGTAGAAAAATTTTATTGAAAATTTTCTATAAAGAGAAATTTGATTGAAATTTTCTATAAAGAGAGATTTATCGAAAATTTTCTATAAAGAGAAATTTTATTGAACATATTCTATAGAGAGAAAATTTTCTATAAACAGAAATTTTATCGAAAATTTTCTTTAGAAATTTTGTCGAAAATTTTCCATAGAGAAATTTTATCGAAAATTTCCTATAAAAGGAATTTTTTTAAATTTGCTACAAAGAAAAATTTTATCGAAAATTTTCTTTAAATTCCTTAAATTTCCTTTTACATAAAATTTGGTATAATTTTCTCTTATAGAGAATCTTTAATACATATTCTTTGTATATTGTAGACAATTTTAGATAAGTTTTTCTCTGAAGAAAACTTTTAAGATATTTTCTTTATTGAAACTGTTCTATAAATTTTCTTTTAGGTATCTTATTATGTTGAAAGTTATCGTCTTTATTTATCATAAATCTGTTTACCATGTCCTTGTTCTTTATCAAATTACTTTAACTTTAAAAGCAATTTAAATATCCATTTTCAAAACATATTTTATCTCTTAAAAAGTTAAGGGGAAATTAAAAGAAAATAAATTTAATCATTACATTTTAAAATGAGAAAAAAAAAGTGAATCTATAATTTAATTGTTTAATGCAAAAGTGTAAAATTAAACAAATTCGTTTAGCATGCCCTTCCTTTCCTTCACACTCCTTTATTCGACTCGTTTTTCCTCATAAAACTACTCTTATTACTTACGGTTTCATTTAATGTCCCTGAAAAAATAAATAACGAAGAAATGTTAAACTTACTGCGTTTGTACGTTTTTGTGCATAAACAGACATTGCAACATAAACTAGGTGCGATCATGCAACATTTATGTGTGGCAGTAACGTTAATGGCAACTATATGAGTAAGAATATTGTTTTTATACCCTTCACCACAGGTGTAAAGGGTATATATAAGTTTGTCATTCCGTTTGTAATTCCCACAATTTTCGTCGGAGAGCAAAAAAGTTTACATTTTCGGGATCCTTGTAAGAAATGATGACGATAGGACCATGTCCGTCCGTCCGTCCATCCGTCCGTGTGTCGGTTGAAATGGCGTTTATGAAGCCCACCGATAACTGACATATATAATATATATATCAAAAGATCGGAAATGCTTTTGAGAATTTTGCTATTGGAATTCAGCAAGATCGGTTCATATAATGCGGAGATATGTTAAAAAAACCGGTTTTTAGAACCGGTTTTCCAGTTTCTGAAGCCTCTGTATATACTAGGGACTTCGTTTTTACAAAGAAGTCTCGGACATTTTTTTTAAATTTTTGTTCTGAAAAAATGAAATAAATCGGTTCAGTAATAACTGAGATATCGGACAAAACGCATTTTTTATTTTTTGAAGCCCTGGTTTAAGCTATAGATTTTTATTTTTATACAGATCGGTCACAAATATTTTTATAAAATTTCGGTTTTTTGAATCAGCAGGATCGAATTATAAATGGCGGAGATATGCTTTAAAACCGGTTTTTGGAACCGGTTTTTCAGTTTCTGAAGCCTCTGTATATACCAGGGACTTCGAATTTTTAAAGGGGGCTCGGAAATTATTTTCTGAATTTTTGTTCTGAAAAAATGAAATAAATCGGTTCAGTAATAACTGAGATATCGGGGAAAACGAATTTTTTATTTTTGAAGCCCTTGTTCAAGCTACAGATTTTTATTTTTATATAGATCAGTCATAAATGTTTTTATAAAATTTCGTTTTTTTTAATAAACCAAATTCGTTCATAATCAACAGAGTTATGGCCCAAAAACAAATCTGTTAAGAATATAAATACACACACAAACATTGCATTAAGCATTGTAATGACTATTAGTGACGTTTTTTGTTTTTTGTATAGACAAGTAGTTTAGTTAGAAACAGCAGTCATATAATGAATAACAGTGTTGTTGTTGTTCTTTGTATATGCAGTCAGTTTGTATATACACACATAAAAAAATAAATGTGGAATTGTTGTTGTTTATTTTTTAAAAGCAAAGCCTGCTATGATTGTTTTTTTTTTTTTTTTTTCATATTCAAATTTTCGTAGTTTGAACAAAATTTAGATTTATATATGTGAAAATATGAAAGCATACGTTAAGGCGAAAATTTTATTATTTGTCGGTAATATGGTAATATGATGTCGATAAGATAGTAAGATGGTAATATGGTAATATGGTGAAGGGTATCAAAGATTCGGCACAGCCGAATCTTTTTTCAATTTCATTTTTTTTTATTATGAATAGCAAGGTTTTCAGGATTTTCTTTATTTTTTTTATATTTTATTTTGTTTTTAAAGTGTGAGTGAAAAATAATAAGGGAAAAAGTATTACGACAAAGTTTACTTGTATGCAGAGAGTGTTAGTGTATACGTGTATATGTAAGGGTGTATGTTTAAACGATATATCTTGTTCATGATCTAAGATAAATATTAACTTACATCCTTAAGGTAAATTGCGTATTTTCTTTCCCTTTTTCTCTTTTTCCTTGTTGTTTATTTTTACACTTTACTGTGATACCTTATGGAATTTTTGTATAAAATAAAAATATTTATATATGTATATTTTTTAATGATGTTAGGTGTAATTGAAGCTGCACTATGGGTATGATTATATTTAGTTTAAAATATTTTTTGTCAAATTTGAATCATTAAGGACTGAAAAATAACATTAAAATGCTAATTTAATATATTTATCAATGATCACTAATAATAAAATCTTACCCATAGTGCATAAAACAAGATTTGTTTTCCTACACCTGCAGTAGTTTTTACCTCAGAGAAAAAAGTTCTTTTTCATACTTAAAACCGTGTTACACACACAAACATATTTTTTTTTCCAGTTTAAAGCTCTACCCCTCATATTGTTTCTGTGATATTTTGTGTTATGTTACGTTGTTGGCCAATAACACTTTTATTTCTCGTTTTTGCTGAAAGAAAAAACCCCAAGTGTTTTTAGAGTTGGAAGGTTGTAGCAACAATGAGTTTGTATTGCATTTATATTTATAGCAATGATACCTTTAAAACCACTTACAACTACAGTTTGTTATACTGAAATTGAAATTGGTATCTTGTTTTTTTTTATTCATCTTACTTTCATGTTTTTTTAACCTTTATATTAAAATTGTTTTCGTCTCCAGTTATCTCCTGTTGTTTTGGAAAAACTCAGGTAATTTTCCTTAAATAACACCACACAGGACCCAAGAATAAAGATAACAGAAAAACAAAAAAAAAAAAAAAAAAGAAAAACAAGAAAAAAAAAAAAAAAAATTAACAGTAAATATGTAAATCGAATAATAAATTTCATTAAAATGTAAAAAATAACGTAGTGTTAAATTTCTAACAAGCTTAGAGGTTTTTGCGGTTAAAACCAGCTTGTAATTTCTTTTTTTTTGTTTTTTTGTTTATTCATTTTCATTTTGTAGTTTAGAACATTTTATTTTAATTTATTTTCATATTTCTTTTTTTGTTGTAAATGGTCATGTTATCATTAAATACGCGGGTTAAGGGCCATACGAGTGGCACTTTAATACTCTAATGAGTTTTGTAATCTAGAGATGAATATGTTTTAATAGAGCAACGAGCTGAGGGGAGGTTGTTATAAATATTTAACTCATTATATGTATGTTTTTATATAGAGTTTTAAATTGTGTTTTAGGGGATTAAAGGCTAGATTAGCACATAAATGACATTGTAATTGTTTTAGAAGTTGGTTAACTATATATAGAGTTGATTCAAATGGCTTAAAGTTTTAAGTTTTTTTCTTTTTTTTTTTTTTTTTTTTTGATTTAAATAAATAGTTGTCAATAAAAAATAAGTGAACATTTTGTGTAAAAAGTTGATTTAATACAATTTTTCCTTAACAAAAAATTTTCTAACATTTTTCTATTAAAAGAAAATTTAAAAAAATTTTCCATGGCAAAAAAAAAAAAAACAAAAAGAATTATAAACAATTTTTGATTAAATTCGCCTCATAGAAAATGTTCAATAAATTTTCTATTTTTAGAAAATATTTTCGATAAATTTTCTATTTTTAGAAAATATTTTCGATAAATTTCCTCTTCATAGAAAAATTTCGAAAAATTTATAGAAAATTATTCACAAATTTTCCCTTCATAGAAAATATTTATATTAAAAAAAAATCTTAATAAAAAATTTTTAATTAATTTTTTTGTTTTATAGTGATTTTTTTTATATAGAAAATTTTTCTTTATGGAAAATTTTCGATCAAATTTTTTTTTATAGAAAATTTCTAAAATTTCTCTTTACATAAAATCTAATAAATTTCTCTTTATAGAAAATTCTTGATAAATTTTCTCTTCGTAGAAAATATTTAATAAAATTTCACTTCATTTTTAATAAAATTTCTTCATAGAAAATCTTTAATTTTTTTTTTTTTGAATGAAAACATTCAACAAATTCTCCCTTTAAAAAAATATTTATATTTTCCAAAAAAAATTTTATTTATAGAAAATTTTCAATTATTTTATGCTTTACAGCAACTTTTATTTATATTGACAATTTTCAGTATTTTTTTTTTTTTTTTCATAGAAAATATCCCAAAATTTTTTTTACCAAATTTTTCTCTATAGAAAATTCTCAATAAATTTATCTTCATGGAAAATGTTCAGTATTTTGTCTTCACAGAAAATTTTAATTAAAACAAAATTTTTAATAAAATTTCTCTATAGAAAATATTCGACAAATTTTCTCTTCATAAAATTTTTTAATAAAATTTCTCTATAGAAAATTTTTAATAAAATTTCTCTTTATAGAATTTTTCGATATAATTTCTCTTTAAAGAAAAATTTCCATAAATTATGTCTTCTTAGAAAATGTTCAACAAATTTTCCATTTAAAGAAAATATTCATATTTTCCCAAAAAATTTTTTCTTTATAGAAAATTTTCAATTAATTTTTTGCTTGATAGAATTTTTTTATATAGAAAGTTTTCAGTAATTTTTCTTTATAAATATTCGATATAATTTTTCTTAATAGAAAATTGTCAATAAATTTCTCTTTATAGAAAATATTCGATAAATTTTCCCCACAGAAAAATTTCAAATAAATTTTCTCTTAGAAAATTTTTAATAAAATTCTCTTTATAAAAAATTGTTCATAAAATTTTTCTTTATAGAAAATTTTTGATAAATTTTCTTTCTATAGAAAGCTTTTAATAAAATTTCTCTTTATAGAAAATTTTTAATAAAATTTCTCTTCAAAAAAAAATTTTCAAAAAATTTTCCCTTCATAGAAAATATTCATATTATTTTAAAAAATTTTACTTTATAAAAAATTTTCAATTAATTTTTTGCTCTATAAACTTTTTTTATACAGAAAATTTTCAATAATTTTTTTATAGAAAATTTTCGATTTTTTTCTTTATGGAATTTTTCAAAATGAAAAATTTTTAATAAAATTTATCTTTATAGAAAATTTTCAATAAATTTATCTTTATAGAAAACATTCGATAATTTTTTTTTTCACAGAAAATTTCGGCTTATTTTTTCTTCATAGAAAATTTTAAATACAATTTCTCTTTATAGGAAATATTCGATAAATTTTCTCTTCATAAACAATTTTTAATAAAATTTTTCTTTATAGAAAATTTTTGATAAATTTTCTTTATAGACAATTTTCAACACATTTTGTTTTTATGAATTTGATTTAATTTGGGTTGGAAATTTGTATGCGAGAATATTTTCCAGAGACAGATATGTGGGCGGACATAGCTAAAAAGGTGGTGCTGAATTTTTTCCTTTAAGCTAATTAGAAAATCCTCATAATTAATAAGTTAATTTGAATATAAAATATAAGTTTATAACACAAAATTAATTAATTTAACCTAAGTTGACTTAAGATATTAAATGCTGCTAACAAGGCTATTATAACATGTTCCTAAAATAAGAAAATGCGTTTTTCTTTTTTTTATTCTACTCATAAACACTCAAAAAATTGTAACTGAAATGTATTTGCTGCTCTATTTCCGTAACAGTTAATACAAACATATGATGACATACAACCATATTATTTTATATATATTTTTTGTAAAAAAAAAAAAATAAATAGACACTTTAAACTCTTAAATATGCATATTTTTTGAAACACAGTAAAAATGAAATTGAAAAAAAGATTCGGCTGTGCCGAATCTTTGATACCCTTCACCATATTACCATCTTACTATCTTATCGACATCATATTACCGTATTACCGACAAATAATAAAATGTTCGCCTTAACGTATGCTTTCATATTTTCACATATATAAATCAAAATTTTTTTCAAACTACGAAAATTTGAATATATAAAAAAAAAACAATCATAGCAGGCTTTGCTTTTAAAAAATAAACAACAACAACAACAATTCCATATTTACTTATTTTTTTATGTGTGTATATACAAACTGGCTGCATATACAAAGAACAACAACAACACTGTTATTGATTATATTACTTCTGTTGCTAACTAAACTACTTGTCTTATAGGCAAAAACGGCACTAATAGTCATTACAATGCTTAATATAAATGTTTGTGTATGTATTTATGTATATTCTTAACAGATATGTTTTAGTTTTTAAAAATAAACAACAACAATTCCATATCTATTTATTTTTGTACAGACTGCATATACAAAGAACAACAACAACACTGTTATTCATTATATTACTGCTGTTTCTAACTAAACTACTTGTCTATACAAAAAACAAAAAACGTCACTAATAGTCATTACAATGCTTAATATACATGTTTGTATGTGTATTTATATTATTAACAGATTTGTTTTTGGGCCATAACTCTGTTGATTATGAACGAATTCGGTTTATTAAAAAAATCAAATTTTGTAAAAACATTTATGACTGATCTATATAAAAATAAAAATCTGTAGCTTGAACAAGGGCTTCAAAAATAAAAAAATCGTTTTCCCCGATATCTCAGTTATTACTGAACCGATTTATTTCATTTTTTCAGAACAAAAATTCAGAAAATAATTTTCGAGCCCCCTTTAAAAATTCGAAGTACCTGGTATATGTAGAGGCTTCAGAAACTGATAAACCGGTTCCAAAAACCGGTTTTTAAAGCATATCTCCGCCATTTATAAACCGATCCTGCTGATTCAAAAAACCGAAATTTTATTAAAATATTTGTGACCGATCTGTATAAAAATAAAAATCTATAGCTTAAACCAGGGCTTCAAAAAATAAAAAATGCGTTTTGTCCGATATCTCAGTTATTATTGAACCGATTTATTTCATTTTTTCAGAACAAAAATTCAGAAAAAAATATCCGAGACTTCTTTGTAAAAACGAAGTCCCTAGTATATACAGGGGCTTCAGAAACTGGAAAACCGGTTCTAAAAACCGGTTTTTTTTAACATATCTCCGCATTGTATGAACCGATCTTGCTGAATTCCAATAGCAAAATTCTCGAAAGCATTTCCGATCGTTTGACATATATATTATATATGTCAGTTATCGGTGGGCTTCATAAACGCCATTTCAACCGACACACGGACGGTCGGACGGACGGACGGACATGGTCCTATCGTCATCATTTCTTACAAGGATCCCGAAAATGTAAACTTTTTTGCTAATTTTTGTAATTGTGGGAATTACAAACGGAATGACAAACTTATATATACCCTTTACACCTGTGGTGAAGGGTATAAAAATAAAACGTTATCATACAGATACAAATTCATAGAAATATGAATTTAGTTCAAGGTTTTTGTTATAAAAAAAAAATTACAAAAAAGTTGGTATATTTTAGCAAACTGTGTGTGGTTATTTAGTTGTAAAATATATTAAAAACGAGAGAAAAAGATATAGTCGGTCATGCCCGACCATATGATACCCTACACCATTGTGTACATTATTATTCGGTGAGGGGTTTTTTATTATACTTGGAGTCAAATGTGGACCGATACTCATAAGTGTAAAATAAAACATACAGAATATTACTTTGATGCTGACATTTATATGAATTTATTTACTTTTGGCTGATTCCTGAAAGAAGGCCTTATATGGGAGCTATGGTAAATTATGGACCGATCTTTGTAAAATTTGGCAATATCATTTATGTTTATATAGAACTTATTTGTGTCGAATATTAACTTGATACTAATATTTTAATGGGATTTATGCCCGTTAAAGTAACTTTCTGAAAAGGGGTTTATATGGGAGCTATGGTTAATTAAGAACCGCTCTTTTTTTTTTAAATCGGCACACTTAATTAGACTTCCATGAAACTTATATGTGCCAAATTTCATTAAAATATTGATATATTTAAGGGATTTATGATCGTTAAACCCTTTACCGGGAGGACATTTGTATGGGGGCTAGGGGAAATAATGGACCGATTATAACCAATTTCAATAGGCTTTGTCCCTGGACTATTAGAAATCTATGTACCGAATTTCATTAATTTTGGTTCAAAATTGCGACCTGTAGTTTGATTACAAGGTTTACATGGACGGACAGACGGACAGACGGATGGACATCGTTAAATCGACTCAGAAAGTGATTCTAAGCCGATTGGTACAAGTTAAGGTGGGTCTTGGACCAATATGTTTGGGTGTTACAAACATCAGCACAAACGTATAATACCCTCCCCACCTATGGTGGTTAGGTTATAACAAGGTTTGTGTCTTTTTTGTGCACTTTCTCGTTATTAAGTACTTTAAATAAAAAAAAAATTAAAAACTAAATATAAAAATATGTTTTTTTTTTGTAAAAGTTTTTATATTAATTTATTCAAATATGTTTTCCAGTAATTGAATTGATATTGCGAAGAAAGCTGTTTATATTAGTAACTGGATGCTCTTTATTAATTAAGATGATTTTGTAAGGATTTGTATTTAAAAAAGTGATGAGCAGAGAAACCACAAATATACAATTGCATTTTTTTTCCTGGACATTGAATGAAGCCTTCGAATAAATATTTATCCATTTCAGAACAAATAAATCATTTTGGCATCGATTTGTTAGTGCATATTTTTGCATATTTTACTCCTAACGGCATATTTTTGCATTTGGCGATTTTATAGCATATCTTTTTATTTTTGGGTCATATTTACCCTTTTAGAGCATATTTTTATATTTTAAGGATAATTTTTTTTATACCTCATGAAATGTTTTACAAATTTGATTTTATAAAAAATTGAGAAAAAAATCGTTGAGTAGCTTGTTTATGTTTTTAAAATATTTTTTTTTTATGAAAGCATATCGAGCCCTAACCGCGAAAATGTCGTAAGTGCAGAAAACAAAACTTTACAGGATAAGCATTTTTGTTATTGTTTACACGTTAATATATGTATGAGAAATGTCACTTACGATAAAATTACTTTCGATATAAATCTGAAATGACACTTGATACGTTCATGAAATTTTGAAATGATCTAAATGATTCTAAATTATAGATTTCTATCAGGGACCGTAATGATTATGAATTTTAAAATAAAACTCAACAAATAATCATTATTTTTGATTTTTATTTTTTTGACGAGACGAATTTTTCGTTCGTTTTATAAAAACAGGGGGTAATTTACGATCAAAAATCTTTTCTATTAAAAATTGTGTAATAGTTTAACTTCTCATGTTAAGTTTAATATTGTGATCAAAAAAGTATAAATCAAAAATAATCATTAAAAGTTGAGCGAAAAAATAAAAATCAAAAATAATTAAAATCATTCCGGATTTTGATAGAACCTGTTCTAAAGATTACATTTCTGTATTTAACACTTTTATCCGGTTGTTCCTTGTATTTAATTTTTTTGTTTAAATTTTCAAGAATAATGATTATTTTCTGTGCTTGATTTTTATCAAAACACGAATTTCGAAAATGTTGTCGGTTACGATATTTTGGCGTTCAGTGATCGATATGATAATTTTGATAATTTCTGAACTAATAATAGTGTCTAGAATTATATGGGTAAGAAAATAGAAGATCAATAACGTTTTTATGACATACAGTAAAAAAATGTCGACGCGGTTGATAAATTTCAGTTTTGCCTTATTTTATAACGTTGAGATATTAATAAAACCCTTTGTTTTAATGAAAAATATAATTTTGTGAAAAAATTATACAAAAATCTTTGTTTTTTAAGTGCATATTTTCGCGTTTTTATATAATATTTTTCGTTTTTTTACTACATAATTAATGCGCATAAAACCCATTTTTTAGAGCATATTGTGGTTTCCCTGGTCATATGTGTTAGAACACAGATTTAGGAACATTTTTTAACAAAAATGAAAAAAGCAAAAGAAATGATTTTTATTTCACATAGTTGAACAAAAAAAAAAAAAATGAAATCACAATCACATTTTTAACTATAAAGTGCTCGCATTTCTTTATTGATAAAGATATAGACACGAAACTTCAGGTCGTCGTGATTAACTTGGTCTATATGTAAAATGGCTTTAAAATTGATACCTACGGGAGTCAATACCCATGGTACCCGGGTACCCCCCTGTAATTTCTGTATTTTGCACTACAAATATTACTTTTTTTTACTATTTCTCATTGAAAATCTTATTTTTATTGTCTTTTGATTCACTTAAAGTTAAAATTTTAAAAATTTTTTGTTTAAACTAGGAAATAAGCATGTCCCTGACAGTCAAAATTACCAAATTATAAGTAGTGATTACATTAGGATTTGAAGGAGAACTAGTTTCAGAAATAAGATTTTTTTAATATTTGTAAGTTATTTAGGAGCTTCAGAAAAAGAAATAAAGGATAATATGTGACAAGTTTAAAAATTTTAGAATTATCGCTGTTTTGAGCCAGTATTTATGAATATGACAATGACAGCGCACCTTTTAGCCGTTTTTACATCTTTCACCGCATTGACTTTGGTTTTTGTGAATTCCTTTCAGTTTCTCAATATCATGTAGTAATGTTCACCACTTTTAATCCAAAATATCAATCAAGTGCTCAAGATATTGAAATTATTTCCTATATTCGTGCTAAGGAAGGTAAGCTATCTATATTGTAGCTCCAAACATGATAAGACGCTATGACAACACTGACAACATTCCTCAGTGTTGTAAAAAAGGTTATTCTTGGACGTGACCTATTCTCGGTTAGAATATTTTATGGATCCTGTGCTTAATTGTGGATGAAGTCAGTGCTAATATTCTTTAGGATTTATAGTTTTTCTTGATCGATTTTCTCAGAGAGTTTCTATGGAACGTGTGTTTTATTTTAGCTCAAGTCTTGTTGTAAAGTTTAAAATTTAAATTTATACTTTTTACAATCTTTTGGTTAAAAAAAAAGTGATGTTTACTAATATTAATTTATGCACTTTATGATTATTTTCGAAAATGGGCCACATATGGGAGCTATGGATTTTTGAGGTGCGAACATGATAAAAATGTTATAGATTAGTTTTTACGTTAATAAAAATTATTTTATAAAATTAAATAGGGTTTCTAACGTCCATAAAACTCTTATATGTACTAAATTATGCAATAGTAAAAAAAATTATGGACGTCAAAACCCGATTCTTGGGGAAAAATTGTATGGGGACTTAGTTGTAATAGGTAACCATTATAAACTAATTTTAACAGAGTACATGTATGCATCATATAAAGCCAAAATTCATACAATTATTTCAAAAACTATAATTTGTAGCTTCATTAAAAGTTTATTATGGACTACAAGACAGACGGACGGACATCGCTTAAACACTCAATTTACTTTAAGAACTGAGGCCAATTAAACAGTCGTAATAAATAATTTGTACAAAATTACATACTTTTTTAATGAAATCAACGAAAATTACACTACCCTGGTACCACGGGTATTGACTAACGTTAATTTTTTTGGGTATGTACCGTAGAGTTAAATAATTGACAAATCATACAACAAGATTTGTGAAGTTAAAATAGTCTGTAAAAAATTATAAAACATTCAAACCGGTCCATAAACAGATAGACCAAAAAAGAAAAATGCTTTGAGTGATTTTAAATGTTTGTTCTATTTTTAGAAAAAAAAATCAATTTAAACCGAAAAACCTTAATTTATAAGCATTTGCTCTCTTTAATCGAATGGACTTTTTCTTTTGAAATGGAAATGTACTTACATTAATCATTTAAATTATTTTTTTTAACAAATACTTCAATGTTCAAACATACATTTTATGATAACGATGTTACATTTCGAAGTATTTAATGCAAATATAACAAAAATATCTTTGTAGTATTTCCATTTTACTTAGAAATTCTTTTATTATTACCAGTCACAGTTCATGTTTAAAGTTTAAATAAAGACAAAAGTCTATACAAAAAAAGAAGAAAAAAAAAAATCACTTATTTTATAGATTTTTATCTTGTTGCATTTTTATGCATTTTTCGTACTCACTTGATAAATAATACTTGTTACGTACAAGGCAGTAAAGAGCAAATAAATAGCGCAAAAAATAAAAATTATAAAAAATGTGACCAAATCAAATATTATTTATTTTTTTTTTTTTATATATTTAATTAGTTTTTATTATTATTTGTATAAAAAAATGTGCTATTTATTTCTCCTTGATTGTTCGTACATAGTCCATATATTTCTGTAAAATAGTTTTTGCTTTAAAACACACCTTTTCTAATCATTTTGACAGTTTGGGTTGGTGGTTTTGGCCAGGAAATTGTCTAATTTAAATGATGAATAAAGTAAAATGAAACACTATTTCTATTTTCTCATAAGGAGTGAGATAAAACAAAACCTTAAACATATATAAAATACAATATTTTGGAAATGGCTGAACTTAGAGTTTTACCTTTTTATATTTAATTGATATTATAAGGAGTGTGTTCGAAAAATCTTAACATATATAATATTCAATAACTTGGAAACAGTTGATCATAGAGTCTTCATTCTTTTTTTATTGAATTGATAATTTATTACAGATCGCAGAAAAATATAACTTTTATAGTTCCAACAACTACTTATGAATTTGTGGACCATTTTTGGTGACCCTTCCGTTAGAGATTTGATAGTTACTTCAGTCACCTTTTTCGAACAAAGTGTACATCTTTTTTTTTAATCTTCGGTATTTTAGGACACCTTTATTGTGCTCTTCAATTCACTTTTCACTAGAGCTCAATATCTCTCCACTGGTCTAAGCTATGGACAATTTAGAAAATTTACCTCGCTTGGTACAAAAACTATGTTATCGTTTTGGTACCACTCCAGACACCCTGTGTTTTTATTTTTTAGCCCATAACTTTTTTTGGTTATTAACCAATTTTGTTCATTTTCAGTACCAAACAAACCTTATATAAGGTAAATATTTGTGCTAAATTTAATCTCCCAACATTGCCCCTGCTTTCCTGCTTTCAACAGACAGACGGACAGACGGACGGACATAGCTAGATCGACTTAGAATCTAACCAGGACCCAGAAAATATATACTTTATGGGGTCTTAGATGATTCCTTCGACATGTTACATACGGAATGACAAAATCAATATACCTCTCATCTTTTTAATGGTGGGTATAAAAAAAATACCATGATTACATACCTACATATGTTCGCTAAACACACAAAAAATATTTAATAAGCCACGCCTCTTAAAACGACAGGTAGACCATTTTACTAAAAAAGTTGAATCTTTGAAGCAAGCTTTTCCCAAACTAGAATTTTAGGTATTTCGGAATAAAAAAAGTGGGAATCTATTTATATTCTTCTTTTAAGGACAACTTTTTTTTATCTGAACAAAAGAATTTAAATAAAAACACTTCTTTTGTTTCTGAATGTTTGTAAGACATTCTTGAATGCTAAATCAGCACTAATTTTATTACTAATTGAAAAACCTTAAGAACTAATATTGAATTTCTTAAAACTAACTAGACTAAATAATTTTACGTACTTTTCTATTTTACATATAAACCCTTCAATAAATCTTATCACACACAAGTGTGAAAGATAAGGGTTGTTTGTACACATGTGTGAAAGACCAACGCACATGCGTATGTCCACAACAAATGTACATAAACAATCATAAAATCTATAAAAATAATCAAAATAGTAATTAGAATTTAACATAGCACTTAAAACAAAGATATAAAAAAATATTAAAATTCTACTTAAATCAAAATAATCAATTATGTTCAACTAAATTTGAACATTATATTACATTAAAATTTCATAAAGATAGCTTAATTAATAAAGATTTTATAAATTTTTATTTTTTTTTATCAATTTAATAAAAAAAGAACTTTGTTTTAATACCTTACTATTTATATATTTTTATTTTTCAAGTAATAGCCTTTGCAATGATACCAAGCACTTGCATAAATACTTAACACTATCGTTTAAAAACTAACTGAAACTTAACCCGATACAGCAAAATTTGCACATTTTCCTTCATTTCTATAGTAAATGTGTGCTGCAGCATTCTATATACATAAGTGCACTGCAGTTTCAACGTGTTTTTTTTTTTTTAAATAATTCTGTGTAACATTTGAACCATTAAATATATTTCAATGAAATTTCCCATAGTTATATTGCTGAGGTATTTTCCAAATGTTTTGGAGAAAAACAAGTTCCTAGCTGGTCTCAGCAGTTCTAAAGTTGCAGAATTATTTCCAAAAAAATCGTTTTTGGACCACTGTGCGTAGCTATTTTAGATTAAATATTATATCGGTGCGGTGTAAATTAGTATAAGTGATAAAATGTAAATAAAGTTCATAACATTTACTTAAAAAGAAATTTCTCTCTCGTGTTTTGTCTCTCTTAAAAATAAATAATTTGTAACGAACTCTGGAAGCTTCACCACAGTACATAGTGTAAATACGTCGTTACAGTACTAGTAGATTTTTCACAGCTTCCGGGTCGAAATTTTTATGCTGCTAATGCTCAAGGAAATGTTGAGTGTAAGTTTAGGACCCAAAAGCAGACAAAATTTCCTACAAAATTCCTCGTATGACAAGCTTTATGCAGTTATACCAAAAGAAGCCAGTCATTTGTTACAGTGGGATCTGAAATATACATCAAAGAATGTTTGCAAAAAAAGCTTCTTGCTCTCATAAGAGAGCACAATGTGTTCACATATTTTTGGCCCGATTTGGTATCATGTCACTACTGTAAGAAAGCTCTAAAGCACGGGTGAAAAACATGGTACACTTTTACCTTTTTTTTTTTTTTTTTTGGTACAGTTTTATACCGTGTATTAAGATTTTTTCGATCTCACTCTTTATATACTATGTTTCACTTTTTTTCTTTTCTTATTTTCAGTTTTAAATAAAAATGAAGCGATAGTTTGAAATGTCAACTTGTCATTTCCACCTCTTCACACAACAGCACAAACATGTATATACACTAGCAAGTTATTGGACACAATGGTAAAGAAATAAAAGAAAAACGTAGGGAAAAATCCAAAAAAATAACTGAATATAAAAAAAACTTAGATATGTATAAATATAATTTGTTTTTTTACAAGGTGTGAACAATTTATTTAAGTTTTATCTTATATCTTTTTTGTTTGGTTCGTTTTGGTTTGCGACAAAGAGACAAGTGTTTTAAATGAAATTATGATTTGTAAGGTGTAGCTTTAAATAGATTGAAACTAAAAGACATCAAAGTGATTTAAGGAGTTAATTTTATTATTATTATTATTTTTTTTTTTTCAATCTTTGTTGGTTCCAAATAAAAATAAATAAAATTATGTATTAATTGCAATTAAAATCACCAAGCTAAGTTGCAAAACGGTTTTTTTTTTTAATAATTCTGCAACTTGTGAACCGTTTAAAATGTCTCAATAACAACTAAAATAATTTTACATGTGATTCTGAGGTGATTTGGAGAGTACGGATTCCTAGGAGTTCAGGGGGGTAGTGGGTGACCCCCCAAAGTTGGCCAACTCGGGTATGTAATTAAAAAAAATAATAATAATAATAATAATCGCCAAAAATTAATTTATGATATGAAAATAAATTTTATGTATAGATAGTCTTTGTTAATCTCTACATATGTAGGTTTTATTATATTTTTGTACTATTTGAAGAACAAAATTTTCATTCATTTTCTTATAATTTCTAAAATGTATTTTTTTTGCTTACTAATAAATAAGAAAAATATTTAATTACTGATATTTCCAACACATTTAACCTTAATGTAAAGACGGACGGACATATATTATCATTCGGCAAAAAAAAAAAAAAAAAAAAAAAAAAACTGCATTCTCTTACTTACTAATAAATAGCAAATATGTGGGGTATGATTAACGTGACAAGACGGTTTTTGTCAAAAAGCGGGACCCGAACGACTAAAAAGCGGGATTCTGTACAAAGTGGTATGAAAAAAGCGGGATTTTGAAAAGTTTTGTAAAAAAGAGGGATTTTCTTTTTATATTTCAATTAAAAATGTAAATCAGCTCTTCTCTCGCAAGCACTTGGTTCACGACCCAATTGAGACGTTACAAACTGAGAACGACTAATCAAAATTTTGGACCATATATAAATATATCCCTACAAACTGAAACATTAAAATTTAAAATTTTAACGTGTTTCTCGAATTGTTTTCAAAATATTCCTAGTTAAATTTCAAGATTGAATTCAAATACGGATTGATAAAAAAAAAGTTTTTCTTAAATTATTCTTAGACCCGTTAACAATAAAACCAATGTTGGTTGCCGTTACCGCTAAAAAAAACCATCCAACTTGACTATCGTTACTCCTAAAATACAGTTACCGAAATAATTGAAAATATAAAACATATAACGCTAAAAAACCGTTACCAAAATAGCTCGAAATATCGATAACGCTAAAATACCGTTAGAATTATTTTTTGGGTTTAAGAAATATTACTATTTTTAATAATATTTTATGTTTCTGAATCGATAATTCGAAATTTCTGAAACAATAGTTACCCATAAAATATCATTGACGAAATTACTCGAAATATCCGGTAACGCTAAATACCGTTACCTCTAAAAAAAACCGTTATCAAAATAATCCAATATACTGTTACCTTTTCACCTTTTTGAATCGGCTGCCAACAAGTAAAACACTAATATTCAGTTAAAACAAAAAACTAAAATAAAATCATTAACATAAGGTTTTCGTAAACACTAACTTTAAGTAAATTTAATCGAAATCATTGTTCCAGATATTTCAATAACTTTCAGTCTATACAAAAATAAAAAGTATCCAATCCGAAATAAAGGCACATCGATTTTATGGTTCCAGATATTTATTAAAGGTACAATATGAAAATATCCATGCTAACCTTGAGATCAAAGTTCATGTGAAAATATCTTTTTGAAATGGCACATTTTGGTAAATAAAATTGGTAAAAAATATTTAAATAGCCCCCACACAAATGTTATAACGAAATGAGTTTTTTAAAATCTAAAAATCTCTCTGAAAGAACAAAATTTCTTCCTCCAAAAATGTATTTCTATTTTATTCTAACATTCTTAAAATAATTAAAATTTTAAACCTATTTCTGGAAAAAATTCTAAACTTTTTTGGTCAAAATTTGGGATTTTTCATTCACTGGTAGACATGTATGTTAAAAAATTTGTAAATATTTTAACAAGCTTAATAATGCGTATTTTTTTAGTGGTCTTTCTACATTGAAGTCATCAAAAAATAAAAAAAATAAAAAAATTAGTCAGTAGAGAAGATGATCGGCTTAACAAAATATTTAAAACTTTTAATTATCAAAAATTTTTTAAAAATTATCAACTTTCCAGTGGAAAAAATTATTTTCAATTACACTTAAATATTGGTAAGAATATTATAGAAAACGTAAATAAGGAAATCGAATAAGTAATTGTTAGAACTAGAAAAGCGGGATTTCTTAATAAAAAGCGGGAAAAATATTTTAGGCGGGATCGAAGTTTAAAAAGCGGGATAATCACGCCAAAAGCGGGATGTCTGGTCACGTTATGTATGATGAATATTATTAATGTTATGAAGATAATTATATATTACTCATACGCAACGTTTAACAAATATTTATTTGAAATAATAGAATTAAACAGAATTAGAAATGTTGAATATTAATTTTTATCATTTAATTTATCTTTAAAACTAAAAACATTAAGCCATTATACCAAAGACCTGTTTTCCATAGTTCCATAATTTTCTTGTTATCCCACATTGGATTCTTAATTAGTTCCATTTTGTTTGTTTAACACACAGAGTGTATTTAAACACAAAACAGAAATGTATGGAAAAGTATAAAAAAACTACAACAATTTTTCAATCAACAACAAACAAATTAACAATATTTGTTTTCAAAAGCAAAAAATAAAAATTATTTTACCCAGAGAAAAAAATTAACAAACACATTTGCAGTCTTCTTGTCTACATTACGGTAAATATGCTGCAAAAAAGGAAACTCTTTTATTACTCTCATAGAAAGACACTCACATGTATGAATGCAATACTATGTCCCAGCAAAAAAAGAACTGAAAAAGAAATGATTTTAACATTGTGTTGTCATTGGAAGGAAGTACTTAGTGGTGAAAAAGAGCTGCAGAAGTTCTTTTTTTAACCCATGGTTGTCATTGGTAGGATGTTCTCTTTTATACTTCTTGTTCATTTCTTTTGAAGTACTTCCCTTAAAATTGTGTTTATAAAATTTGTTAACAAAAATTTCGCTTATCCTTATTAAATGATAATAAAAATGCTTTAAAATTTGTAAAATTTTAATTTTGTTAGAAATTATTACCATTTTTTCCCGCTAAAAATTAATTTATTTTCACTTTTTTGGAAGTAATTATTAAGAACTTCCAAAAAAGTTTAAAATATGCACATTGTTCTACTTTTGAAGTTGAGAAAATGTTATCTTTTTGGAAGAACTTCATCGCTTTTTGCTGGGGTATAAAATGAATATCATAATATATGTTAACAAAAATACTTGGAATTTAGAAAGAGAGTAACTCTTTCTGTCTCTACTAAAACCATTACTAAGTAAGCAATATTTGTATGAGTGAAGAATATATGCATAGAAATATACAAAATGTTTAATATTATGATTGCTTTATCAATACTTCCGCTTGAGGAGCAAATTAAAGTATGTGTGTGAGGGTTGTCGGTAAGAGTAAGTACGGATGAATAAATGAATATGTGAATAAGTGAATGAATGAGAAATAAATGTATGCATGCTGGTGGGTGTGTAGGTTTTTTAGTTCCTTTTTTTTCCTAAAAAAAAGTAAATGTTTAAATAAAGCTATGAAATGAAAATTAGTTGGGTGAGAGAAAAGGTAGTTTCACTCTTAATGCAACTCAAATTATTGCAATAATGAAATTAATGATTTTAGTTGATTATAAATGTTAAAATATCAAAAACTATAATTTTTTACTACTTATTAAAAGGCAATTACTGAAGAATTAAATAGATTAGGTTTAAGGGGAACCCAAGTAATGAAGCCAAATTCTTCTGGTGTCTAATTTTAGTCCACTAACGATTCTTTGAACCGTATCACATTGGGTTTAATTTCATGAAATATTTTGCTTAAGGAGCAGAGAACCAAGCTGACCGGCTCAAAATCATTACTGCCACCTATACATATGATTGCCGTACTAAACAATTTTTATTTTTTTGCTCCCAAAAAACTTGTTTTTCTAGGATAAATAACAAGCCGACATATAAGCCGCCGCCGATACAGTCTTGAGAAAGCCGTCGCAGCCGACCAAAATGAGCCGTACAGCCGCCGCCGACAATATTGCCTCGGATTGGTTCTCTGTTAAGCAGTGCGTTCGAAAAATCTTAACATATATAATATTCAATAACTTGGAAATGGTTGTTCTTAGAGTTTTCATTCTTTTTTTTTTTATATTTAATTGCTAATTTATTACAGATTACAGAAAAATATAACTTTTATGGTTCTAACAACTACTTATGAACTTGTTAATTATTTTTAGTAACATTTCTATTAGAGATTTGTTAGTTGCTTAATTCACTTTTTGGAACAGTGTGCACATTTCCTACTTAAATCTTCGGTATTTTGGGTCACCTTTTTTGTGCTCTTCAATTCACTTTTCACAAGAGCTCAATATCTCTCCACTGGTCTAAGCTATGAACAATTTGGAAAATTTACCTCTCTTGATACAAAAACTATGTTATTGTTTTGGTACCAATCCAGAGCTTTCCTACCGTAGTGATATAATACCAAATCGGGCCAAAAATGTGTGGACACGTTGTGCTCTCTTACGAAAGGAAGAAGTCTTCTTTGCAAATATTCCTTGATGTATATTTTAGTATTTATAGATCCGAATGTATCAAATGACTTTCCTGTTTTGCCGCAACTGCAAAAAGCTTGTAATACCAGGAATTTCGTAAGAAATTTTTGCTGCTTTTGGGTCCTAAACTTATCTTTAACATTGCCTCGAGCATTAACAATAAAAAGTTTTGACACAGAAGCTGCGAAAATTCTGCCAGCACATACGTTTCTTAGTCAATTATACAACATGAGTATTTTTTAATGAAATTTGGTTTTAATTTCCGTGACCTATTCTTGGCTTCTGAATTTTTTTCAGCATTCCTGCTTGGAACTTCTTGGACTTTATGCATAATCAACTCTGCATTAGCTTTAAATTTTCGTACTAAATAGTCAAAGCACTGAACTAACCAGATGTGTTTGTAGTAAATATTTTTGTTTGATTTTATTACAATCATATATTAATAAGTGCATCTTAAAGAAGTTAAAAAAAGCTTGTTTACACGAATTCTCAAAAAGTGCTCTCTTAGAGACTTATCCCCAATGCACATTGGGGTAAAAGAGGTCAAATATAGCGCTTCTTTCAGGGTAAGGTAATATTAGTATTGTAATGATTACGTTTTATTTTTTCATTTTTATTATGTAAAAAAATGCATTTTTAAAGTTTTAGGATTTTTTTGACAGAATGATAATGTCCTTCCATCTATACATTTGAGTTAAATAAGTTGAAAATAATGCTTAATTCAGGAAAAGGTAACATCCGTATTTTGATGATCACGTTTTATTTTTCCATTTAGTAGTAAGTCAAAAAAAAAAAAAAAAAAAAAAATTATTTTTAGAATTCTAAAATATTTCTTGGCAGGGATAAATGGCGTTTTATTTAGGAAAAGCTGATGAAGCTACTTTTATATTGATTGAAAATAAAAAAAATGTATTTTTGGAATTCTAAAACTTTTTTTTAGAGAATTCGGATGTCCGTCTATCCGTCCGTCTGTTCGTAGTTTTTTAAAATTTGCCAATTCAAAATCGTTTATTATTTGACTCAATAAAGATATCGACTTCAAATTTTCTTTAATCGATAGATAATTTTGTTCTGTAATAAATTGATTAAAATGTAAATTGAAATTTAAATTGTATAAATTTTAAATGAATATAACTCATATTTTTTGAGCCAAGATAAATACTACATGCAAGCATGCTTTTCAAAGGATTTATCAAGAGCTTTAAGGTGATCTAAAAATCTTTCAAATCGGGTGAGGAATAAGAATTCGCTAGTGGTTTTATATCATTAGTACCCTATTTTGAGACCCCCAAGGGATTTCTTATTTAAATCATGATTTCGTATCATTCATATCATTCACATTAATTTATTGCTTCACATAAAAACTAGAAAAAATTTTTTTCCTTCCCCAATAAAAAAATCTCATTGTTACTAGGGTGGTCTAATCGGTTTTCCAACCGGTTTTTTCAGTCAATGTGCTGTCGGTTTTTTCAAAATATTCATTTTTCGAATGTCGAATAGACCGGTTTTTTTAAAGACAAAAACCCGGTTTTAAAAATAACATTTTTGTTTCAAAAAAACATGATATTTTAATCGAAATTTAGGGATAATTTTTTAAATATTCATAAAGTTTTTTTCTTATGTTCTAAAAATGTAGTTTAAGGTTAAACTGAAATTAGTTCTGTAAGATAAAACAAATAAATTAGTAATAATTATCCTGAATGTAATTTGTTTTATCTCTTGTAACCCCTGTAATATTTTTACATCCAATTTAAATTTTTAATGTTTTTTTTAATCCAATATTTTCTTAATTTTTTAAAGATGTTTTATTAAAAAAAAATTCACCTGCAGAATTGTTTCATCGAAAATGCAAAACAACGTAACATCACTTTTCACAACTTTACAGGAGACACAAAAAACTTTCTAAAATCTAAACAAATTGTCCTGCAAACATTTTTTGGGTTATTATATCCTTAAATATTGCATAATATATTTATGTTGAATATTTTAATTTTTATTAAATATTTTTTAAGGTAGCCAAAAAAAAAAAAAAACGTAACATCAATAAAAATTTTAGAAAAATTATAATTAAAGATTTCTGATGACCTTTACTCCAAAATTTTAATAGCTATTATATTTTTAATAATTTGTAACCAGAGCTTCGAAAGAACTAATAAAATCTTAGCTTAATTCCCTTAAATCTTAATTTTGAAGTAAGAAAAAATAGTTTTTCATTCAATAATACCATTCTCAAAAATATAATTCAATAGCTTAATTCAAAGGCTTTTGTTTAAATAGAATTAATTCTTTATTAAATTAATTCATAAAGAATTCATTAAATTTTTGTTAATTCAAATCTTTTCCAAATTGAATGATAATATTTTTCTTTCATTCAATTTGTAACATTTTGTGTTTTATTCTTTTACAAAATTAATTAAAAAATATTTTCTAAAGCTAATTTGTAATAGATTGAATTGAAGAAAATTTGAATGATTCAATATACTTTTTAAGCTTGAATTGTAAATTGATGAATGAATTCTTTAAGGAATTAATTCTTTACAGAATTAATTCAATTTATATGAAATACAATGAAATTAATTCTACGAATTAAAATAATATGAATGCTTTAAAAGAATGAATAGGATAATAAATTTAATTCAATTTTAAATAGTGAATTAAAGAATTAAGAATTTCGAACCTTTGTTTGTAACTTAAATTCGTAAAAAAAAATTTTTTTATTTTTTTAAAAAATGTGATGTTACGTTATTTTGACTTAATAAAATCATTGCCTTAGTTAATATAATCGTTATTTTTTGAGCTACAAGTCTGAAAATTTGTGATTGCACGTATTTTGGGAAAATAAACTATATTTCATCAAAAACACAAATTTTAAATTTTTGATGTTACGTTGTTTTGCATTTTCGGTGACGATATTAAGCCATGGTGTCTGTTTATACTAATTAAAATTTAATATCATTTTTGATGATTATTTTCCTACAATTTAGAAGTTATTTTCAAAAATAATTATATTTAATAAATTTTAACTTGAATTTTATAAGATTTATTGTTTTTTATTTAAGAAATGTAATATTTTGATAAAAATATTAATTTCTGTATAAAAACCGGTTAACCGGTTTTTTTTGAATTTCAAAAAGTGCAACCGGTTCTTTCAAAACACCAACTATTCGAACTATTCGAATAGTTGGTGTTTCTCCAAAAAGTCGAATAATCGATCACCCTAATTGTTACGGAACAAAAAAAAAAAAAAAAATAATAATAATAATAATAAAGTAAAATAAAAAAATTAAATCACATGTTAGACCAGCATGTATTACTGACAGACATGAGGCATGATGACAGTAAAAGCAAGAAAAAAATCTGAACTAAAAAAACGGCATCAAATTGGTCAAGTACGTTTTATACATTATTATCTATAAGTATGTGTGTGTGTATTAGAATATATTTTTCTATATTTTTTTCTATGTTGTATCTACATTTGTTCATGTTGCAACAATGATGTATGATGTTTCCATTTCTAAAGACAGTTTTATCAAACAAGACAATAAGTTATCTTTACAAAAGGATTGAAAAAATATAAAATATAGAAGTCTTGCAAAAACTATTGAATGACTAAAAACAAAAAAAAAAAAAAAATTTGAATGTTGAATTTAAAACCATTTGAAAGCTGATGGTTACATGTTTAAGATTTAAAGAAACCATAAAAAGACCCAGCAGTTTTTTCGGTGTCAATTTAACCGCTTTTGTACAGTAAAGTTCATTTGTGACTACCCACCTAACTCATTCAAATGTGTACGTTTTTTTTTCTTTACCCTAACCACATATTTTGTGAGCGACAGTTAAGCTATTGCACCTTTTATTGACTCTTTAGAAAGCGTGGAGGTGACGATTTATACTTTATTGATCCTTTGGTGAGCTTGGAGGTGGCGATTAATTTTTTTATAAGTCACAAAAACGTCAAAAAAGTGAATAGTTCATCCATTGGCAGTACAGGTTGGGTAACTTGACTAACGGCAATAAGTACATGGTAGGACATTTGGCTCTGATGCATTTTTTTAGACGTGTGTACAATCAAATATCAATTTATTTACTCCTTGGTGCTTAACAATCTTTAGTATTTTACTTTATAAGAAAAAAGTTAATAATGTTTTTTTTATATTTGTATGTTATGCGTACTACATTAGTTAAATGTGCTTTTAATTTAAACACGTGGAATACAACATACAATAGAAATGGATTACCTCTCAATTATTTTATATAATACAAAATCAAGTCTTGCTATTTAGAATTTTCAATTTATTAAAGCAATCAATTGTACTGCATTTGTGTTTTTTTTAATTGGCTTTTTCGTACTAGTCAATATATAGCCACCTTTTGGTCCTTTGGTGCCAATACACTTCTTCCTAGGACATCCCGATGTTAAAGTGACTAAGTCACCTAATTGGTAAAGTGACCAGTTAAAAAAATTGTCAGGTGACTGACACAACTTCAACAGTAAAAGGATTCCTATGAATTGACTTGTTCTTACTAGTCACTATATCGCCACCTTTTGGTCCTTTGGTGCCAATACACTTCTTCCTATGACATCCTTATGTTAAAGTGACTAGTCAGATGGTTAGTAAAGTGACTATTGGTGCCATAATATAGTCAGTCAAGTAACTGGTTTCGGACAGTCACCATTGATTGCAGGGGAAAACAAACTTGAAATACATTTAAATATTTTTTCTTATTTCTAATATTCGTTTGTTCGTAGATGTTGCAGGTTAGTGTTGCAAAGAAATAAAAAAAAATCTCGTACTTGTGTAAATTGTGTTGCTTGATTTCATTTGAAAAATCTAAGGGTTGAAAACATTTTATATGCATTGTTTACTCCTTAAGAACTTAAATAAAAAGGCAAATATGTAAGAATTCAATTGTATGCTGTGTTGGCTTGATTTAAATGTATGGGTAAATGTGTATGTATGTGCAGAATAAATATTGAAGAAAATAAAGAATGAAAAGTTTACTTCTTTGCTTTATTTGCCATCAGGAAAAAATTTGAGAAATAATTTTTGTTTAAATAAAATATTAAATTTTTTTATTTTACATTTAAATATATAAATAGAGTGAAGAAAGATTCTAATTATAATAATAGGAATTTTTGAAATCCTTGAATTTAGAAAACGTTTTGTTAAGGCAAGAGATTAACTTATTTATTTTTAACATATTAAGAGATGAGCGGTAAAGTGGGCGGACCACGCCAATTTTTTGTTTCCGAATTAAAATTAGTCCTAGAACTACTTGTAAAAATTTCGTTGACGTTTCACCTTATATGGGAGGTGGGTGGACCACGCCCATTTTTTGGTTTCCAAGTTTACATTGACCCTCGAACTATCTGCATAAAATTTCGTTGTCGTACATGCTTTTGTTTAAGAGATATCAGCAGAAAAGTATGATATGAAGCTACAACGGACACTCTGTGTTTCTAGTTTTAGCCCATAACTTTTTTTGTTTATTAACCGATTTTGCCCATTTTCAATACCAAACAAGCCTTATATAAGGTAAATATTTGGACCAAATTTCGTTCCTCTACGTTGTCCCGTTCGAGCCCTATCCAGCTTTCAACGGACAGACAGACGGACAGCCAGACAGACAGACGGACAGTCAGACAGACAAACGGACATAGCTAGAACGACTCAGAATCTAACCAAGACCCAGAAAATATATACTTTATGGGGTCTTAAATAATTCCTTCGACATGTTACACACGGAATGACAAAATCAATATACCCCCCATCATTTTGATGGTGGGTATAAAAATGATTCTTTAAAGTTTTGGCGATTTTTTCATATATGTAATTTTGTCGATTTTTTTAGGGTTCCATAGTCGGAACAATGAGTCGACTTTTGACATTCTTCAATTTATAAATATGCGATTTTCAACTCTTTCCATATTCAAGTAGTATATTGCTTCGAATATTTTCAATTTTAGTGTAGTTGACTTTTTCTGATTTTTCAAAATTTTGAATCGAAAATTTTCAAACCATAAAATCTATTTAGATTTTTTCAACAAAAAATCTACTGTTGAAGACTGATTATTCCTATTTGGCGGTGTTTTACTTTTTTCGCTTAAGCGATTTTTATTATTTTCCGTTTTGACGATTTTTTAATTTTGGTGTTTATCTTTCAAATTTGCATTTTGGAATTTTTTTGTTTTAGTTTACATTTGGCGATTTTTTACGTTTTGGTGATATTTTTTTGTTTTGAAGTTTTTCTTCTTAAGCAATTTTTTTAACCTTTTTTTTACACCTTTAACGATTATTTCATTTAAGGAACTTTTCCACATTTGTGTTCCTTAGTTTCTTCGATTATTTCCGTTCAGGTTAATATTTATTAATTTTTTTTTTTAATTTGACCAACTTTTGTTTTTTAGATTTTTTCCGTTTAAGGAATTTTTTCATGTTGACTTTTTCTTAGCTTTGAAGATTTTTTGCGGTTTGTCGATTTTTTTATTTTAAATTTGTTTTGTTTTTGATTAGGCGTTTTTTTATTTTGGCTTTCTTTTTTTTTTTTTTTGTTTGCCATTTTTTTTAGTTAAGCTACTTCTTCAGTTTTCGAGTTTTTTTCTGTTTATGGATTTTGTAACTTTGGTAATTTTTTGTCGCTTTGGAAATTTTTTCCGTTTAGGGGATTTATTCCTTATTTGGCGATTTTTTAACGCTTTAATTATATTTCTTCGTTTTACTGATATTTCTTAATTTTGGTGATCTTTTCACATTAGTGTTATTTTGTTTCCGCGATTTTTACGTGATTTTTTTTCCGTCAGTCGAAATTTTCTTCAAATTAGTTTGTTAATAATTTTGACGATTTTTTCCATTAAGCGATTTGTGCATTTTGTCGTTTTTTTCCGGTTAGTCAATTTAGTTTTTGTTCGGTTCGGCTATTTGTTTTTTTTATTTTTGCGTTTTTTAGTTTTTGTAATTTTTTCCAGTTAGGCGATTTTTTTCGTTTTATAGTTTATTTCTTTTAACAACTTTTTTAATTTTGGTAATTTTTTCGTTTGTATATTTTTTTCATTTAGGCGATTTCTATTTCATTATGGTTTGTTTTTTTTTCTTCTGTTGGGTCAGTCGATTTATTTAGCTTTGAAGATTTTTTGCGTTTAGTCGATTTTTTTTTATTTTAAATTTGTTTTGTTTTTGATTTAGCGTTTTTTTTATTTTGTCGTTTTTTGCGATTTTTTTAGTATTCGAGTTTTTTGCTGTTTATGAATTTTGTAACTTTGGTAATATTTTTTGTTTAGGGAATTCATTTCTAATTTGTCGATTTTTTACATTTTAATTATATTTCTTCGTTTTACTGATATGTATTTCTTAATTTTGGTGATCTTTTCACATTAGTGTTTTTTTTTTTTTTCATTTCCGTGGTTCTTACGTGATTTTTTTGCGGCCAGTCGAAATTTTCTTCAAATTAGTTTGCTACTAATTTTTACGATTTTTTCCGTCAAGAAATTTGTGCATTTTGGTGTTTTTTTCGGGTTAGTCAATTTAGTTTTTATTCGGTTCGGCAATTTTATTTTATTTTTGCGTTTTTTGTTTTTGTATTTTTTTAAGCGATTTATTTTTCGTTTTATAGTTTTTCTTTTTCATATTGTAGATTTTTTCCGTTTAGGCGATTTATTATTATTTTTTTTTCAGTTTTTTTGTTCAGTCGAATTTTATCTTCAGATTGGTTTTCTTCATTTTTGCAAACTTTTTTCGCTTTGGCGATTTTTCCGTTCAATAAACTTAGTTTTTTTAATTTTAATTTGGGCGTCTTTTTACGTTTTTTTAAGTTTTTATGCTTTTTCCGATTTTATTTTCTGTTTTGGTTAATAAATTTTGTCCTTTTTCTTTCCAATTAGTTTATTTAGTTTTTTTTTTCGGCTTGCGTTTTTTATTTTTGCGATTTTGTCCATTTTTTAGTTTTTTTTTTACGGTTTCTTCGTTTAGTAATTTATTTCGTTTTGGATATTTTTTTCAATTTATTTTTCTCTTGGCCATTTTTACCGGTCAGACGATTTGTTTTTCAGATGGGTTTCTTCATTTTGGCTATTTTTTTTTTGCCATTTTTCCAGTTAGTAAATATTTTAACTTTATTATTATTATTATTGTTTTTTTTCGGTTAAGCGATTTTTTCTTTATTTTTGAGTTTTTTTCCGTTTAAGCTATTTTTTTACATTGACGATTTTTCAACTTTCGCGATTTTTTATTCGTGCTTTTTCATTTGGCGAGTTTTTCGGTTAGTTAGGTTTGTCGATTTTTTTCCGTTTAGATTTTTTTTTAGTTTTTATTTATTTTTTTTTTTCGTTTTGATTTTTTTTTTTTTTTTTTCAGTTAATAGATTTTTTTTTCCTGTTTTAGCGTTTTTTACGTTTTTGTAAAAATAACCGTAATGACACTGGTTTCAATTGTGAAAGTTATGGGATATGAATGTGAAATAAAATAGAGATTTTAATATTTTTTTTTTTGAGGTTTATATACATATACTTATGAGAGTTTTGTATATGTATTAGTAGCAACTTTTACCGTTTATAACTTATAAAATACTGAACGGATTTTAATAAAATATTCTGCACATACACAGTATATATACGACTTTTGATAAAGTCGTATATATTTTGTGAGCTTAAAGGGAATTATAGGAAATATAGAATAAGATCTTTAAGAAAATTATAAGATATTTAAGAAAATTAGTACAATAATGTATATTTTTTCTACCATTTTTTATTTATTTTTTTTTTTTTTTTTGCAATATTTCTTAAAAAGTTACTTATTAATTTATTCCTAACAAATATTTATTTTAAATCTAATAAAATATGCATTTAAAAAAATAGATATATTTTACCCACACATAAATATTTGCAGGACTCATATAAAGAGTTCATGTATAAATTTTCTTTAGAAATTTCTCTATAAATTTCTCTACACATACGAATGAATAAGTACATCGAATAGTTAGTGCATCCTTTGGATTTCCTTCTTTTGTTTACGAAATAAAATGTTGTTTCTACTTCTTCTCGTTGCTGTTGCTATAACTGTCTGTTCAGTATATTTATTCAGCTATAAATACATATACTTATAGCTTATGACTGTATAAATAAAATAAAAATTTCAAAAAAGGATTATTATTTATTTGTTTAAGTGTATTTGTGCATTTTGTTGCTATATGCTCAATTTAATTCTTACAAATACATAAAGTACTTTTTTCTTTTTCTTTTCATTTTTATTCATTCGTATACTTACTTAGTAAGTAGTACTTGGTTTATTTTTATGATTTTATTTTTATATTTTATATACATATATGATGTCCATTATTTATTGTATAAAAACACAAGAAAAATTGTTGATAATAATACAATAAGAACAACAATAGAAAGAAAAGAATAATAATATTTATGCATTAACATGTGTAAATGTATTTAAGTGAAGTGGGATTAATGAAATTGGTAAAAAATACATAAAACTTTCCTTAAAAACGTGTAATAATTTAATGCTTTTCTGAAACATATTTTCACGGACATGGTTTCAAAAATATAACATTTTGGACATTTTTTTAAAACTCTTCCATTAGAGATTTGATAGTTGTTTCAGTCACTTTTTTGGAACAGTTTGCTTTTTTCAATATCCTTAAATTTTCTTGACCTTCCCAGTATCATGATAGATATATAGAGAAGGTTGATGTGATATAGTGTCACATCTCTACTCAGAGACCAATATCCTTCCATTGTGAGTCCTTCAATGTAAGAAAGAAGAAAAATAAAGAATGAAGAAGGAAAAGTTTCAGAAGATAGAAAGAGGAGAAATTAAAGAAGATGTTATTGGGTGTATACCCCTAATGCCCATTGAGCCACCCAATTTCTATAACGAAGCCTATGACATCTACAAGTTTCCTATTCCGAACGTCACATAACCCTTCGAGAAATTGACTGCTTAACCAGTCCATCCTGCGATGTTGTAATCGTGGACAGTAACATACAATATGTTAAATGGACTCGGTCTCCTAAACGTCCTCACACATTCTACAAATAGGGAAGACCTTATCTTCCCTATCATACAGTGTCCCGTTATGACACCCATCATAGTCCTTATATTTTTCGTACTCAAGCTAAGAAGAGTACTTGTGTCTGCTCTGTCTGCCCCAAGCCTGATTAGTTCTAGACAAGATCTATTCATTGATCTTCCTGAAAAATAAACTCAGTGGGGGTTTCACGTTGATTTCACTCTCCGAAACATCCTTAGCTGAGCCTTGTCTTGCCAATTCACTTCATTACCAGATATATTGCAATGGCCAGGTACCCAGCAGAGTCTCACCACGTAATGTTCCAGTAGTTCCCTCAGTGCCCTCTTGCAGGTGGCCACCAACCTGGAATTTAACAAGTGCTTATCCAAAGTTTTCAGAGCCGCCTGGGTGTCCACATAGAGAGTAACCTCAGAACCCATCGCAACGTTCAATCCTTCAAGATGCCAAGAATCTCTGCCTGAAAAATGCTGCATTAATCAGGAAGTCTATATGAGCCTTTCACATCCGTACCCATAATGTAGACACCTGCACCAGTACTGATATCCATCTTTGATCCGTCTGTAAATACTGCACATCCATCATACAGCCTCTCAGTGTCGGACCGTGCTTCCCTATCAGGAATCACCACAACAGGATTTACCCCAAAGTCTATTTCAGTCACCATAACTGACTTCATACACGATCCTGGAGTGACTTGTTACAGTCTACAAGCACAGTTCCAGAGTGCTTGTAGACGCGGTCTCTTTGTCCTTCTGAGCAATTTCGGGACCTTCATCTACCTCAACTTTAAAATCTTCGGAATAAGACATACCTAGGATGTCACCGATAGAGCCGTAGGTTCGTTCGAACCTGTGTATACTCTTCTGGTGCTTCTATGCCGTCTGTCTAACAGCGATGGGTCCTTCTTAGCCAACTTGTTAATGACAGCTATGCAGGCTCTAATGCCGTTTTTAGCTTTTTCAAGCTTTGTTCGGCTGTCGGTCGCAGCATTTTCATCCAGTGGATGTCCTACTGCTTCCTGCTGAACTAAAGTTTTGGCCAAAGGCCTGAGCATGTCTGATGCCCCCGTCGATCTATCCTGCACCTTACTGAGTGCCGCCGCAGAAGTTGAAGCACCATGCTCTCGGCTCTGATCAAGAGCAGAGAGGACTGTTGTCTCATGCTGTTCATCCGATCCAAGAGTCAGGTCCTCCAATCTCTCCGTCGCACTAGACCCGACAAGATAGTCTTTGAACGAGTCCAACAGACTGTCCTCTTCCATCAGTTGGGTCAGTAGTTGTCCGTGTTGTGTAAGCAAGTCATTGTCAAGTCTCAAAAGGTCCGATTCATCGTCCGTGTCCCTAATCCGTACCTTCCTCTACCTTAACCTTTTCCCTATCGTCCTCCTTTTTTCGTCTTTTTTGTCCCCACACCTAAACCTATTTTCATCAATCAAAATTTTCCTCTCAATTTTGTTCCCACGAGTATGCCCGTAAAAAATGTACGGTTTCGCGCAGTGGTGGTGTACGTGGACTAAGCTGTAATACAACTGACCCTTGACATCAGCATCAGAGGGGAGCTGTTCTCGATTAGTTTCTTTTAGAACTAACTAATCATTCGGATTCTCGGAACTGCTACCTACCACCTTGACCTTAAAAGTGCATAGTACTTGTTTTTTTGGTTCACGAGAAACGTAGGTAGCAGAGACCAAACGCAGTGCAAGAGAATTTATTCATGTTGACAGGAGCACCAAACAGGATATATTACAATTACACCGCATTTGGCCCAATAGCCTAGCCGTTTCTAAGACAGGGCTTGATACAAACATATATTCATGTTGGCTAAGGGAGAGAACTCCAGACATGAATATATCCGGTGCTTCACGTCCAGTCCCAACTATCCGCCACATGGGGACGCGTCCGATGGGAGTAAACAAATAAAGACTCCGCACGGATTTCCAGTATCATGTGGATCTTTTTGTCTTCCGAACCAGTTTTTCTATTATAATATTTTTGTAAAAAAAATATCCATTTTTATACCCACCATCAAAAAGATGGGGGGTTTATTGATTTTGTCATTCCGTATGTAACATGTCGGAGAAATCATTTAGACCCCACAAAATATATATTTTCTGGGTCCTGGTTAGATTCTGAGTCTGTCTGTCTGTCTGTCTGTTGAAAGCAGGATAGGGCTCAAACGGGGTAACGTAGGGGGAGGAAATTCAGCACAAATATTTATCTTATATAAGGTTTATTTGGTATTGAAAATGGGCAAAATCCGTTATTAAACAAAAAAGTTATGGGCTAAAAGCTAGAAACACAGGGTGTCCGTTTCATACTTTTTTGCTGATATTTCTTCAATAAAAGCATGTACGATAACGAAATTTTTAACGTATAGTTCGGGGGTCGATATAAACTTGGAAACCAAAAATGGGCGTGATCCGCCCACTTTACCGCTCACCTCCCATATAAGGTGAAATTTCGTACGTATAGTTCGGGGGTCGATATAAACTCGGAAACAAAAAATGGACGTGGTCCGCCCAACTCCCAAATAACGTAAAATTTTAAAAAGTTGATGGTGGGTATATAGATTCAGCCGAGCCGAATATGACATTCGCGCTTGTTCGTATTAATTTCAAAGTGCCAAATTTGAATATTTTTCACATCTAGGTGAATTAAAGTAATCAACAAATTTTTATTACTTCGGAATATATCTTAAATGATAGAATATTTTTAAATATGTTTTCCCCCATATACCTAAAGACTTATTCCCTAAAAACGAAACAAAGTCATGATAAAAAATTAAAAATTGTATAAGCCAGCGTAAATATCTTTTTAAATGTTCGGGATAGAGTAAAGAGTTGAATTTATTTTTCTTTATCATGCCAAATACTTTATAGAATTATTAAAATTTTTGAAATCGTACTGAAATTTGTAGAAGCTAAGATTTTTTGAAACTTTTGCATACATGAAGTAGTCAACTTTGACATCCTGTAGCTTATCTCGTATTATCACCGGGTGATTACAAAGTCATTTTTTTTAAATATTGGGCCCTCCTCTACAACTTTTCAATACATTTAAATTTGATCCGAGCAGTAGTTTAGGAGATACAAATTTCTTATTAAAAATTTTTAAATTGGCCACTCATTGCGGTGGAGATTTTGATTTGATATCAAATTCGATTTCAAATAATACTTTTGTACATGTTTTCGTTCATACCAAGTTCATTGATTTTAGCCCTTATTGTATTTCACTTCAAAGACATCAACAGCATAAATTGTAAAAGTGTACAATTCTCAATTTATTTATCTGTTCATTCTGTCTGTCCAGCCGTCTGACTGTACTCATACTTATCTCTTAAGTTAAAAATTAAAAAAAGTATAACTGGATGACTTAAAAAAAGCAAAAAACCCAGCAAATACTTTTTTATCAGTCTATAATGTAACGAGAGAAAAAAAAAATATATAATTTGTTTGCAATTTCAGTGATTTTTCTTCGCTTTCAAGAAGTTGTTTGATAAGTGAGTATGATAAAAATATTATGTGTAATATTATTATAAATGCCCTAGAGTAAAGCCAACCGGTTTAAAACCCGTCACTTTAACATGGGGTTGTCATTGGAGGTGGCTCATTAGCCCCTTGGGACAGGTCACAGGATAGGTCTCAGAACTGGTCCAAAAGGACAGGTTCAGAATCGATTAATATAATAAAAATTTTATAAAAATTCGGTAATTCTTAACTTTTTAAACATTTTTTTTTATTATTATTTTTATTAAATTATGTTTATTTTTATTTTATAATTTTTCGTAATTGTCGATGGCTGTACCCCGAATCGAACCCAAGTTCATCTAAAGTATGTTATGTTTTACAGTCTTCAACGCTAAGCACTCAGCACTGATTGCTATTGCGCGAGAGTTGCTAATTGCACACTTAACAAGCATGTTATAAATTGACTCTCAACTGATAAATAGTAAGTGTGTTTGTGTCAACTGGTTTTTAATTGGAACTTTGGTGACGAGTTAGGTGTCAATTGGTACTCAACTGGTACTAAGGAACCGGTCTATAATGCAATTGCCACATATTTCCCGCTGGGTGGTGTTTAAATTCGAATCAAAAATATTTGCTGGGTTATTAGCTGCACTTGTTGTTTGAAGAAAAATTAAGATTGCATAAAGCAACAAATGTTTGTATTTAATAAAAATTAATTCATTTAAAAAATGTCTAGTCCATTAAACTTTGAAATGTTTGTACATATTGGAATTTGCATACGATTACAGAATTATTTTACAACTTCATTTTGTGGTAGAAATTTTTTATAAAAATAAATTTTATTTTAAATGGAAATTTTTGTTTGAGAAATATAAATTTTATACTCAAAAATGTTACTGAAAATATCACAAAAATATTTCAAATTCAGAGAAATAACTTTGTCCAATCAACTTTAATTTTTAAGGCAAATGTCCAGCTTATAGCTCTATTACATTCTATTGAGGTCATTTTACATTTTAAGAAGAATTTCTTGAATACAGTTGGAAGCGGGTTTCATGGGAGTTTAGTAGTCATAAAGACAAAGGTTTTTAATACATCTTTAGTAACACTTAGATTTACTATTTAAAATTTTAATTTCACTTTACTTAAGCCCCTTCCTGCTTCAAGTCTTTTAATTCCTATATTTCAAACCAACTTCTTTTTACAATATTTCCCTTTAATGTACATTAAAAATCATCGTTGACCAACCCATCTACATACATTTATCTTGACTTATTTTTTAATAAAAGATTATTGTTCTTCTGGTATTTTCACTTTACTCTGTGTTTAAACTTGTGTGCGATTTGAAAAATTGTTGCTACTGCTGTTGCTTATGTTCGGTTCTTATATAGTTGATGTTTATGTTGGTTTGTATTCACACATTTCCCATAAAATATTTGTCTTTCATATTTAAGTTGGAAAAATAAATAAAAATAAAAATAAAACATAAAAATACACAAAAATACTTTAAAAATGCGAGTGTACAAGTAAAAAAAAAAAAAAAACACCTTCATTGCATATTAAAATAAACGCTGAGCTGAAGGGAGACTTGAGCGAAAATAAATAAAACAAACACAAACATTAAATCCCAACCAACAACAAAAGAGTACAAACCGAGCAATGAGCCAACAACCATAAACTATCATGCAACATACGGACATACATACAGCGTTACCGTTGAGAATTTTTAAAAAGTGTCCAAAAAAGGGGATTTCAAAATAAAAAGTCGCCAAAAAAGGGGATTTTTAGAAAAAAAGGGGCCAACTGATTTGAAACTAAAAAAACTCCTTAAAATTTGTTTATTTGATAACAACAGAAACAAAAATGTTGTATTTTAAGAAAAACTACTAAATCTAATTTCGTTATAATTTATTTATAATTATTTTACAACAATTTTTATTATTACAAAAATAAAATTCACAAAAATAGTTGACATACAATTCTCTTTTAATTAATTACACTTCTCTATTATTGTATGAGGTCTTCATTCGTATTGCGGTCTTTCTAATTCCCGTCGAACTGAACATATGGATTCACAAATATTGACTTAAGTCTATTGGAGATATGATCTTATTATAATTTAGTAAAAAGTCACGTTCCCCTGAGGGATTGCTATGAGCAATTAAAAAAATATATATTATGATATAAGTCTTTATCGTATCTGTTTTTATTTTCTCAATACAGTGCAAAACATTCGCACATGATGATTTAAATAGCTGTTCATAAATTTTATTATTTTTAGTTCCTAACAGTTTCAGTTCATTTATAAATACTCAGCGGCTTTTTATATCACTATACTGTGAAACAATCTCTAAATAATAAAATTTATTTGTTTAAATTAATTTAAAATATGTCGATATATTTCAAATAACTAAGATTCCCGTCATTTATCATATAGTTTGAAAAAGTCGCCATTTAGTCGCCATTTATAAAAGGGGCCAAAAAAGTTGCCAGGTGGTTGAAAAAGGGGAAATTGGCGACTAAAGTCGCCAAACGGTAACACTGCATACATACACACACACAAATTTTACACATAATAAAAAATAAACAAAACAAACTTACACTCAAAAACATTAAAATATTAAAAAAACAGCAATAACCAAAATAAAAATAATGAAGGATAAAACTACTATATTTGCAATACTGGAAAAAAAAAACACCGAAAAACAAAAACAACAATAATAGTAAAAAAAATATATATATATAAACAATGGTGCCTTTTGTCCTCTCAAGAGAAAAATTAATAATAACAAATGCAAACAATAAACAATATGGAATGAGGGAGTGTGCAAATGAGTGAAGTACTGTATAAGCAAGAGCAGTAGATAAATGAATGAGTGAAATATTCCACATAAAAACATTTAAACACTTGACTGTATGTAAATTTATATAAAAAGGTATGATAGAGATTATAACTACAAAGGTTTCTTTTATAAATGGCCACTACTGTAGCATATTTAAGTAGTTGCACATAAACGAACAAATATGAAAATATAAATATAAATTTCTATATGAAAAGGAACACTTTTTTCATACTAAAATATGTACAAATGTACGAGGGGAAATTTTATAAATTTTAGGATCTTGAAAAAGATTTTTATTTGTTTCTAAAAAATAAGGAGTGCGTTCGAAAAAATCCTAACATATATAATATTAAATAAATTGAAAACGGTTGATCTTAGAGTTTTCATTATTTTTTTATTTAATTGATAATTCATTACAGATCACAGAAAAATATAACTTTTACAAGTTCACAAGCAGTGGTTAGAACTAACCACTGCTTATGAACTTGTGAACCATTTTTGGTAACCCTTCCGTTAGAGATTTGATAGTTGCTTCAGTGACTTTTTTGGTACAGTATGCACATCTTCTTTTAAAATCTTTGGTATTTTTGGTACACCTTTTTTATGCTCTTCAATTAATTTTTCACAAGAGCTCAATATCTCTCCACTGGTCTAAGCTATGGACAATTTGGAAAATTTACCTCTCTTGGTACAAAAACTATGTTATTGTTTTGGTACCACTCCAGAGCTTTCTTACCGTAGTGACATGATACCAAATCAGGCCAGAAATGTGTGGACACGTTGTGCTCTCTTATGTAAAGAATAAGTCTATTTTGCAAATATTCTCTGATGTATATTTTGGTATTTATAGAGCCGAATGTAACAAATGACTTTCCTGTTTTGCCGCAACTGCAAAAAGCTTGTTATACCAGGAATTTTTTTGGAAATTTTTTCTGCTTTTGTGTCCTAAACTTATCTTTAACATTGGCTCGAGCATTTACAATATAAAAGTTTTGCCACAGAAGCTGCGAAAATTCTGCAGCCCATACGTTTCTTCGTCAATTATACAATATGAGTATTTTTGTATGAAATTTTGTTTTAATTTCTGAGTCCTATTCTTGGCTTCTAAGTTTTTTTGCAGTATTCCTGTTTGGAACTTTTTGGACTTTATATGTTATCAACTATGCATTAGCTTGAAATTTACATACCAAGTAGTCAAATCACTGAGCTAACCAGACTATTTTTCTACCAGATGTGTTTGGAGTTCCTTTCAATATGCTTTCAATTTTCTTGTCTTCCCAATATCATGTGGACCTTTTTTCTTTCCGAACCAGGTTTCCTACAAATGGTCAAATTTTCCTGATACTGTTTAATAACATTAGAAACAGTTTGACGGCAGAAATTTAATTCTGTGGCCAATTATTTGTAGGACCTATTTGGATTTTTTTGAAATTTTTTAATAATTTGTAGTACGTAAATCTTTTTCGTCACTCATTTTGATGAAAATCACGACAAATCAGCATGGTTGTTATTAAAAATAACAACTGAAGTATTTTTCAAGATCAAAAAGCAAAATATGTTTAATATTGCTTCCGAAAAAAGTTATGAAGAAAAACCTGTGTTAAGTGTCACCGTTCGGGGAAAAACGTGCCTCAATTTTAATAGTTTTAAGATGACACTTTTTAATGTTTTTTGGAGTGGCCAATTAGAGTTATATAGAAGTGTAGAAGAGTACAGTAGGAAAGTATCGATAAATTATTCCTTTTTTATAATAAAAATAAATAAATTGGACAAAATATAGAGCAATATGTTATGATAAATTTATGTTTATTTTAATAAACATAACAATATTTTATTATTTTATTGAATTCATATTCCTTGAAAATTATATATAAAATATTAAAAAATGCTGAAATTAAAATGAGTTTTTTTGTTTAATTTAATTTATCCATCACTATAAAAAATTCAATGAACACTTTAAAAGTTGTACATTTACTGAGCGAATCATATCGTGATCGTTCCTTTTTTTTTTTTTTGTTCTGGAAGGTAAACAGTCGCCTAAAGCAAGACTTTTGGATCATAATTCTACATTTGAAAGTCTAAAAGTGACTAAAAAGACACTATTTAATAGAAGAATCCAAAAACTCATTTCAATTGCTGCAGGGTGCATATTAATAAATTTGTAATACATTACGTATGAGTAATATTCATTACATTTATTATTACTTATACGTAGAGAAGTGTGAGTTGGAAAATTTACTTTGAAATCATCAGCTTAACTTTCAAAATAATTGTATAAACAGCAATACACATTGCAAAGTCGGCTAAACTCAAAATTTTTGGTAATAAATCTGTATCTTCTAAACTACTGTATGTTGGTGTAAAATGGGTCAAAAGTGGCGATTAATTTAATTTTGAAATTTAAATTTTCGAAATAAAGTAGGGTTCCGAATAAAGATAGACAAAATTATGTGTCAATATCAATTAAAATCATTAAGATAGATTATGTTGTTTTCTTGTACGAAGCTGTCAAATTTAAACCTTTATTATATTTTGGAAAATTATTAAAAAAATAAATGTTCATCAACTTTCAGTGTATTTATTGTTAGTAAAAAGTCCTTTAAAGTAAAAATTTAAAATGTAACCATCAACTTTAGTTATTTTATTGTATTTTTCTTCAAATACTTATAAATTATACTTTGTCTAAAAAATTTTGTTATTTTTTGGAAAATTGTTCTAAAATTCACTAATTTTAAACTTTCATGGAATGCAACTTAAAATGTTATGGGATATATGTTCTCAAAATTTTCTGAAAAATACTACATACTATCTACTTCAATACTGTTAAAAAAACTCCCGCTTCAATGGGATATGGATTACTTAAGAAGTCTCCCTCTTTCTTGTTCGATTGTGCTGTGTTTTCTTTTAAATCCGAATTGATGATTGGATATTCATTGGTTTCGATTCAAGTTATTCATTAAGAGTTTTCAAAGAGCTTTGACATATTTAATAATAGACTTATAGGTCTATACAATTCTACTTTTGTGTAATTTTTTCCTGGCTTAGGTATCATTCAAGGTGTAATATAAGTAGTGTTAAAAATATAAAGTATTATTATTTTTAATGCTATCTGGGGTAGCTCCAAAAGAGTGATTCCATATCAAAACGGACAAAAAACAGACATTTTCGGATTTCATACCTCCGATTTCAATTAAATTCGCTACATATATTACGTATTGAAAATGTTGCTCAAATCACAAACTTTCTGAGTACAGACTCTTCCCGGTCCAAAAATATGACGTTTCAAAAATGAAAAAGTAGTTGATTTTTTTCCAAAAGTAATCACACATTATTGCTCATAACTTCTAAAATTTACATTTTATAATTTCTATTTTTATTTCGTTTAATAGAAAAACACATTGACTTTAAAACGACAAATAAAATATTTATATACTTCGAAAGTTCAATGGTCAAAATCGATAATATAAAGATTAATGCTTAATATCTCAAAAAACGGTATTTTAAAATCCTTAAAAAAATACATATGTTTATAATGTAACTCTACTCTATAATTGTGCCAAATTTCAAGTTGGAGCCTTTTTTGGTTTAGGAATTATGAAGCGAAATACGTTAAAAGGCATATTTTTTTTTATGTAAAATTTAAAATATTTACAAAAATTATTTTGAAGTATTTTTTTCCATGAAAACATATTAAAAAAAAAAAAAATAAATAAATTTTATATACAAAATTTGACTTCAGTTTACATTTTGTTACATAACTTCTGAACTAAATGAGTATTCAACATGAAATTTTGCACAAGCAAGAAGAAGAGTTGTATTGATATTATATAATATTTTTAGCATTTAAAAATATCGTTTTCGGAGATATAATGGTTTATTTTTTGTAAGTCTTATTTTGACCTTTGAAATTTCGATCTAAAAAAACTCACTATATATCATTTTTAGATAATGTCCTTGTTTTTAAAATTGCACTAAAATAAACTTTTTATTTTCTATTGCTTAGCAGTTATTAATAATTGGATTTTATTTTTGTCCATAACTCCTAAACTAAATAAGGCTCCAACCTAAAAATTTAATATCCATGTGGAGAAAAGTTATGTCAATAATTTATAATTTTTTAAGAATTTTAAAAATACCGGTTTTTGATATATAATTGTTTAAATTTTTTTATTTCCAACTTTGACCTTTGAACTCTTGATGTAAAAAAACTTTTTATATATCGTTATGAAGGTAATATCTCTGTCTTTAATATGCAGCAACAACTAGAAATCTACCATGTATATTTAAGAAGTTATTAGAAGTTAAATAAGTATTCATTTGTAAAATATTTAAATTTTTTTCATATTTTAAACCGTCATATTTCCGGACCGGAGAGAAACATGGGGTTAAAATTTCATGTTCCCGGAAACATTTCAAATGGTCAACGCTTGTAGTGAATTTCATTAAAATCGGAGATGTCAAATCCGATTGCTGTCCGTTTTGACATGGAATCACTCAAAAGCATCTTGTTACTGATTTTATCAATACCTGGTGG